>CP103036.1:1200000-1874391 GCA_024752435.1 Allantophomopsis cytisporea
TTAAGCCCGACGTTCATATCTCTCCTTCATCGCGATGACTTCACTCGCCTCAACAATATATCCCAGCATCCCCGCCTCTCCAAATACATTCATACTCTTAAACTCAACTTGGGCGAGATGAACGAATATCAATCTCGTCATAACACCTTTTTTCTGCATTACACACAAGAGCCTGACCTGCGGGATAAGCTTCTGAAGGAAGCTTGGGTAGAATTTGATGGATTACAGAAGCGCAAGGCGTCCCTCGCAGATCGACAATTTCCAAGAGCTTCCGTGGAAAAATCCTTTATAAATTTGCCAAATCTCAAGGCTCTTGACATTCGAATGCTCGAGTTTCCCTATGAGAATGAACTGCTACGAAGACTCTGGAAAATACCAAGCACACGGCAAAAGCCTCGGCGTCAGGATCTGGAGTACCACATCAAGCTCCTGATGGCTATACAGAGTCTCCAGCTTCAGAGTTTCAGACACGACAAATTTCCGCTCCAAATTTTTAATTATTCTCATGATACAATACAGACAGCGTGGCTTGGACTCGAGGGCTTGACTTCTCTACGTCTCAACATCAATTGGGAGAGTATATCTCTTGAAGACGTCCCAGGTCTCCTAGCGAAATTGGCGGAACAGTTGACGAGGTGCTCAAATTTGCACACACTTGAATTGAAAATTGATCCTGACACAAGTACCGTGCTTGAATCAAGTAATGTTGTGTCGCATTTTGGGGATTTCACTTGGCCGAGCCTACACACACTTTCGTTGTCCAAAGACATGGGTTCACTCTATGAGGATCTCATTCCCTTCCTATTGCGTCATGCGAAGACACTACAGCGGGTTACTTTGGGCAGTCAAACAGCTATTTGGAACCTTGAAGCATTGCGCCCTGAATACTTTTTCATGACACTGCACAGCCATTTACGTCTTGAAAACTTTCAAATGCTAGGATCGTTGAAACATCCTTCGCTGCCTGCGAAATTGCCTCTGGACGCTTTATATGATGATGAATGGAAACGGGTGTGGCCTAGTTGCCCCGGAACCAAAAGTCCTTCTGAGGAGTGCGAAAATGCAGTCATTCATGGCTCAGATGGGGCGAAAGATGACCCATTCTGCCTTCGCTTCCTAAAGCTTCATCCCACTCAGATGCGGCTCACTAGCCTTCGTTGTTGTGATGTCTGAATGGGAATTGGAAAATTGGTTTGATCGATGTTGGTTATGTATTCAAGGTGGTTACAGGACGAAAGGTCCTTAAGTTTCAGACCTGAGCATTAGGTTTGTTTCTGATATTGTCGCAAATGGTGAACCCCATTTACAAATATATGAGACGTAACGCAAAAGGGACATATAGATTTATTCTCGTCTTCGGGATAGCCATATGTTTGTTGCTAAAACAACTTTCGATGTTATGTATATACGCTGCTGATACGTAAGAAGCTTCTTGTGTGTATCTTCGTGAATAGACGTTTTAAGGGAGTAAGTACAGTATCTACAGACTGAGATAGTAAGATAAAACCTAAACCCTGTGGATAACCTGTCGAACAAGTAGGAATGACATCTTTCATTGTGGTTGAAGCGGCCTACATCACTGACCAGATAACAATTGGATACAGCTTCCCAGTGGTGTTTATTCCATATATTAGACCAACTGGTCTAGCAGCAACTCCTATTACCTCGACAAACAATAGTTCCACTAGACAATCAGTAGATAAGATCATTCACCATGACTCTTTCTACTATTAGCTTCGGTTTCTTGTCGTCATTGAGATGCATATGATTTGTACACAGAATAGCTCTAGGTTGTCGTTGACAGCTATAACAGGTATTCAGTTGCTGAGGAGAGTCGGTTGATCCCGCATGGATGTGCGATTTTAGTTGTAATGAGGAATATGAAGAATATACGTATATGCAATTGGAGATTTAGAGAGAAGCCCAAAAAGAGCGGACGTTGACGTGACGGTGATCTTGTCTTGTAAAATCCAGTACCATACTGTACAGGTAAGGAGCAGAACATCTCAAGTATACATCATTTTCTCAAAGGTATGAACACACAAGAAAGCTTACCCAATCTTTTCACACTTCACCTAAAGAACACAAAGCAAGATTGACCACCATTCCATTATCCTTGCAATGCAACGAGATCATAAGTGACATTCTACGCCAACCTTTTCCACACCGAAGACGCAAAAAAATGCCCATAGCATGGGAAAGAATGCCAGCCTCATCAAAACACAAATACATTTTCCCCTTCCATCCCCTTTACTTCTCCTACTCCGTCTCTCCTTTAGTTGGCCTTCTTGGCGAACTCGACTCTCAAAATCAAATGCTTGAAACCGTAACCGTCCATCTTCTCAGCAGCCTTAGCAGCATCCGATCGCTCGTTGAAACTGATAAACGCAAAGCCCTTGGCCAAGCCAGTTTCCCGGTCCTTTGCCAAGAACACTCTTGTAACGCGACCGAATCTCTCGAACATATCGCGAAGCTCTTGTTCCTCTGCCATCTCGGAGACCTGTCATCACAAAATCATTAGCATAAATTTCCTTAACGGGGTTTTGAGCGGGGGAGAGGGGACGCACGTTGGTGACACGCAAAGTAGCAAGGTCGTCTCTCTCGAACTTCCCTCCCATTCTGTCTCCCGCAGCCGCAGCTCCACCGCCATTTCTGAGATGCGGAGGAACATATGAGCTCTTTCCAGCACCGAGACCGCCTGGACCCTCTGGCGTATCAGCGCCCGCAGCCGCAGCATCGCCAGTACCCTCCTCTCCGACAGGTGCCATGGTATCCTTGAAAGGACATCTGGCAGTGAAATGCTCTCCGTTACAAATACGACATTTGACCTTCTTATCCTTCAGCTTGTCCTTCATGGAGCCGACCTCGGTGGCCTCCTCCTTTGCGTCCTTTCTCCAGTTGGAACTTGGCTTGAAGATGATGTTCTCTCCGACGGAAGTGGTGTCTGGCGCTGGGCCGGCCTTGTCCTTCTCAGACTTTCCAAACTTAGCCCATGACTTGCGGTCAGCCACTCGTGGGTTGACGACCTCTTTCACGAGGGTTGTGCGAATGCGGCGCGTGGTCTTGATTTTCTTGCCATCGTCGTTTAGTCTCCATGAAACAGTTGTGATCGTGCCGTCCTTGTTGGTCGTTGTAGTGTCTGGTGGAAGCTCGTTGGAGGGCTCATCGAGCTCCTCATCGTCGGCCCAGTCCTTCCTGCAGATCTGTCAGCATTTGCATAACTCGCCATCGTGGGTAGAAGTGGTGTTGCTCACTTGGCGAGGTTGGACATGTTGGCGGTTTTGTCGGCTGTTCGGCTTCGTATCTAGGTAGTATTTGCGATCGCGATTCTTCAGATGTTTCTGCAATGAATTCTTGCCCGTCTTCGTTATGTTGATGGGCTTTCCACGGATGAGGTCGTCTACGCAGTCCGGGCTCGATATTTCTGACCTCGCAAAGAACTTCCGTGGGGCAATAAGTTTAGCGCACTTTTCGCGAATTATAATCGGCCCTAGCTTCATTTGGCTAATCAAAACTCGACATCACCATCGTAGCAAGACAGCATTTGAGGTATCAGCAACTAGCAGATTTAAATGAGGGAAAACATGTAGTATTAATTTCATGAATGCAGAAGATACATCGAATACAGTTGGCATAATCGCACATCTAGCTTTTCATTCGTGGTCCCGCAATTTCCAGGTACTCAGGCCTCAAATAGCACGCATGGGTCACAAATTACCATGACTGTCCAAAATATATGCGATTAATGGCTTCATAATGAGGGGAATGGTCATATTATTCGTACTCCTATCCTAAGTTTTACAACTGCAGCAAAGTCTTTCCCATTTCCAGACAGATTGCCAGTAACGTTCCACCAAGCGCAAAGCCACAAGCTCAAACGCCTTTTGCCCCCAAGGTATGATGAACAACGGGCCAAGTAAGGTATGACGACCAAAAAGGGGTTCGTCGATACGAGATATGATTACAGGAGAGAATACAGGTGTGGAAAAAGAAGAGATCTAGATGATCCGGCCCCAGCCCGCCATGACAACAAAGAAAACGCTTTTATATGACGACAGAAACTCCAGACACATCATTTACTGCTTCTTCTCACCCTCACCCTCGGATGGGTTGGCCTCATCAGCCTTTGGTGCCTCACCAGACTCGGCGCGGGCCTTGTGCATCTTGTCGAAGAGGTTCAAGGAAGCGACTTGAAGCTCGTCGGTCTTCTCCTTGAGAGTCTCAGCGGAGACATCACCCTCACCAGACTGGTTCTTGGAGACGATCTCGCGAAGAGCAGTGATCTTCTCACGGATGGCATCAGCCTCAGTCTTGTCGAGTCTGTCAGCGAACTCGTTCAAAGCCTTCTCAGTGTCGTTAAGGACGGAGTCGGATCGGTTAGCAGCCTCGATGGCAGCCTTGCGCTCCTTGTCAGCCTCAGCGTACTTCTCAGAGTCGTCAACCATGTTCTGGATCTCCTGCTCGGAGAGACCGGAGCCGGAGGCAATGGTGATGGACTGGTCCTTGTTGGTGGACTTGTCCTTGGCGTGAACGTGGACGATGGAATCAGCATCAATGTCGAAGGTGACCTCGATTTGTGGGACACCACGGTGGGCTGGTGGGATACCAACGAGCTGGAAGTTACCGAGGAGCTTGTTGTCGCGGACAAGCTCACGCTCACCCTGGTAAACCTTGATCTCAACAGCGGTCTGGAAGTCGGCAGCGGTGGAGAAGACCTGGGACTTCTTGGTTGGAATGGTGGTGTTGCGGTTGATCAAACGAGTGAAAACACCTCCGAGGGTCTCGATACCAAGGGAAAGAGGAGTGACATCCAAAAGAACGACGTCAGTGACGTTACCGGAAAGAACACCACCCTGGATAGCAGCACCCATAGCGACGGCCTCATCTGGGTTAACAGACTTGGCTGGGTCACGGCCGAAGATGGACTTGACGGACTCGGTGACCTTTGGCATACGGGTCATACCACCAACAAGGATGACTTCCTGGATGTCCTTGGCCTGGAGGTTGGCATCCTTAAGAGCCTTGCGGACTGGCTCAATGGTGCGGCTGATCAATGGATCAACAAGCTTCTCGAGCTGAGCACGGGTCAACTTAGTGTTGATGTGCTTTGGTCCAGATGCATCAGCAGTGATGAAAGGAAGGTTGATGTCGGTCTGGGCGGAGGAGGAAAGCTCAATCTTGGCCTTCTCAGCAGCCTCACGGATACGCTGGATAGCCATGCGGTCGTTGGAGAGGTCAATGTTAGAGTCCTTCTTGAACTGCTGGACGAGGTGGCGGACGAGGTGGATATCGAAATCCTCACCACCCAAGTGAGTGTCACCGTTGGTGGACTTGACCTCGAAAACACCCTGCTGAATCTCGAGAACAGAGATATCGAAAGTTCCTCCTCCCAAATCGTAGACAGCAATAATACGGTCCTCGGTCTTGTCAAGACCGTAGGCGAGAGCAGCGGCAGTTGGCTCGTTAACAACACGGAGAACGTTCAAGCCGGCAATTTGACCAGCATCCTTGGTAGCTTGACGTTGAGAGTCGTTGAAGTAAGCTGGAACAGTGACAACGGCGTTCTTGATTGGCTTGCTCATGTAGGCCTCAGCAGTCTCCTTCATCTTGTTGAGGACGAAACCTCCGATTTGAGACGGAGAGTACTTCTCACCACGGGCGGAAACCCAGGCATCGCCGTTGGTGTGCTGGACAATCTTGTATGGGACCTCCTTGAGATCACGCTGGACCTCAGCATCGGTGAACTTGCGACCGATCAATCTCTTGGTGGCGAAAAGAGTGTTTTCTGGGTTGACAACTGCTTGACGCTTTGCGGAGACACCGACCAATCTCTCACCATCTTGTGCGAAAGCAACTACGGATGGAGTTGTTCGTGCACCTATTTATATTGTCAGTAAAGAGATGGAATTATGTCTCAATCAATTGATATTGGGCTTACCTTCAGAGTTCTCAATGATCTTTGGGGTCTGGCCTTCCATAACAGCTACAGCAGAGTTGGTGGTTCCTGTGAAAAATTAGTAACTGCTTCCGTGGTATGAAAAGAGTGGCAAAGCTTACCCAAATCAATACCAATGACAGCTCCCTTTACCTTCTCCTCTTCGCGTCTCACGAATGAGGAGGAGAAAGGTCTGGTGGCATTGAGGATGTTTGATGATCTTGTGGCGGTAGAGACTCTTGGAAGCTATGCGCGCATGATGTAAGTATTTGATTTTGAAGCGAAAGGTTTTGAGAACAGGTGATAGCTTACAGCTCTGGAGAATCTGGAGGACAACATAGCTGTTGGATATATGGAGGAATCGCTATGTTACAAAGAAATAAAAATCGAGAAAATGTCAAGAATTGACGAAGGGATGGATTTGGATTTTGATGAGAGAGATGGAGAGGATTTGAGAGGTATGATGACAGGAAGATTTGAGGACGGAAGTAGGACTGGCAAAGAATTTGGACGCTAGTGCATCCGGCTAGCGGCGCCGGGGCGGAATACTCTAGAAAGTGGAAGCACAAGACCGACGGTATGTCTGAATGGTCGATGACGATGAGAGCAAGATGTTGCGGCAGGTGCTGTTGCGATTATGTTTTATGTTGATCGATTGATTTTAATATATGCCGTTACAGTTATAATCATATACAATCGTTTGGTGAGTGTCTCTTGAAGTGATTTGGTCTGTATCTATCATGTGCTTTAACTTTTTTGATGTTCTTCCTCGCTTCGATAATATCCTACTATGGTCGTAGACGAGAGTTGTGGCCAGCAGAAGCTCGTCCCTCCATCAACTCCCGACCGACCCCGGCATTATTCTTCTATCATTTACGGACAAAGACGGAGGTAAAGAAAGTCGCAAGAACTTGAAGATAATTATGATTCGCCCGTATTGAGTAGAAATAATTCATTCTCGCGTCACCATACAAGCAGAAAGGTAATCGAGATAGTCAGAAATTGTTTACACCTGCATAATAGATCTTTTTTGTGCAGTATAGCATCGTTTGCCATATATTCCTTCTAGTAATGATTATTTTCCGAGAACACCAGAGTAAATATATGAAAATGAAAACATTTCATTACGATTATCAATTTACTTTAACACTAACAACGCCGAGATCCCTCAAATATTCCACCGCCATCTTCGATCACTATTGTCCAATACTGTGCATTTGAATACAATCAAATTGCATAGAGAATAGGATCGATGTAGGGTGTGCTCATTTATCCAGAATGCAGCCTGAAAAGCACGTACACACGTATCCAGACTAAATATTTCGATTTCGTGATCGACAGAATTCACCAGTAAGTGTACTGAAGACGTTCATCGTCGTCACCACAGTCGAGCTCGACAAGACTGGCAAGATAGCAACGGCACACATATATAAGACCGAAGATGAATTTGCAAAGCGATTGAGATTTGTGAAAGCGCTCAATCAATTTCAGATAATACTAACTCTTGAAATTAATTATGAAGGACAAAAGATTCTCATGTAATTGACGCATCGGTCCTATCCCCATTCCCTTGACCTCCTCACATCATATCCTGGTAAAAGCACACATAAGTTTACCTTACCAGTCCCCATCCTCCGCAGGATCAAGCGGCTCAACATTCCAAATACTCTCAGCATACTCATTGATGCATCGATCAGAGCTGAAGAAGCCCATACGAGAAACAGAGATAATAGTTTTAGTAAGCCACTCGTCCTGGTTCTTGTAGGCCTCATCAACAAGTTCATCTGCGTAGGTCAGCATCTATTTACCTTACAAATTCACAAAAAGCACGAAGAGAAAGAGAGTAAACACGCTATTAGGCAATAGGAGGGAGGAGGAAGAGCAAACTTACGAGTACTAATGTACGAATTAAAATCATCAGAAACAAGGTAATAATCCCCATGGTCAGTAACAGCATCAACAAGCGCAGTGAAAGCTCCTGCATCACCAAAAGTACCCTTCTTAACCTCGTCAAAGACCTTTGCAAGATCCGGGTCAAGGTTATGGGAGCCGTACGTGTGAGCATGTCTCAGGTCCTCCACGTCCTCAGCAAGGTTTCCAAAGAGGAAGATATTATTTTCGCCGATTTCACGAGTGATTTCAATGTTGGCACCATCGCAAGTGCCAATGATGAGACCGGCGTTCAGCACGAACTTCATGTTTGACGTACCGGAGGCCTCAGTGCCGGCTGTAGAGATGTGCTCGGAGATATCGGAAGCTGGTGTGATGATCTCAGCTTTGGAAACATTGTAGTCCTCCAGGAAAATGACCTTGAGCAGGTCGCCAACGTCCTTGTCTTTGTTGACTACGGCTCCTACATTGTTTATCAGGTGGATGATGGTTTTAGCCATCCAGTATCCGGGAGCTGCCTTGCCACCAAAAATTGAGACTCGTGGAGTTAGTTTCTTGCGCTCTTCAGGAGTCAAGGCTTTGATTGTTAGGTATCTGTGAATGACACCGAAGATGTTGAGCTGCTGACGCTTATATTCATGTATTCTTTTGACTTGAATGTCAAAAAGCGCAGCTGGATTGACGGTGACTCCAGTAGAAGCTTTGATGTGTTTAGCCAGTCGTACCTTATTGGCGTATTTGATCTCTTGCCACTCTTTCTTGAATTGTTTGTCATCGGCGAAGGCCTCAAGCTTATTGAGAAGGGTGAGGTCTTTCAGGAAATCATAGCCACCACACTTGGAGGCGATAAGTTCAGAGAGACGTGGGTTGGCCTGGTGAAGCCATCGTCTTGGAGTGATACCATTTGTAACGTTGGTGAAGTGATCAGGACCAAAGATTCTCACGAAATCCTTGAAAATAGTTGTCTTGATGAGATCTGAGTGAAGCTCCGCAACACCGTTGACCTTGTGAGACCCAACGATAGCCAAGTAAGCCATGCGTACCATCTTTGGCTGAGACTCCTCGATGATTGAAACGCGTCCAAGAAGCTCCCTTTCTTTTGGGAACTTGCGCTCGACTGACTGAAGGAAGAAGAGATTGATATCATAGATAATTTGGAGGTGTCGAGGGAGTAAGTTTTGGAAAAGCGGGACACTCCATTTCTCGAGAGCTTCAGGGAGGACGGTGTGGTTGGTGTAACCGAAAGTGTTGGTTACAATGTTCCAAGCCTCATCCCAGTCAAGTCCTTCGTTATCAATCAAGATGCGTTGAAGCTCGACAATGGCCAAAGTAGGATGGGTATCATTGAGCTGGATAGCAACCTGCTCAGGAAATTCTCTCCATGCACGTTTTGATTTTTTGAATCTTCGTACGATATCATAGAGTGAAGCAGCAACCCAGAAGTATTGCTGCTTCAGTCGCAATTCTTTACCTCTATCGAGATTGTCGTTGGGATATAAGACCGCCGAGATAGTCTCAGCTCGCTGCTGATCCGCCACAGAGCTGCACATTCTATGAGTACTTGTTTCTGTCGGTTTCGGAGAACTCACCTTTCGTATTCGCCCCTGTTGAATTTCTGGAAATCAAATTCTCCACTGGCTGCCTTTGAAGACCACAAGCGCAAGTTGTTGTTGGTTGCGGTGCTATACCCTGGAACCGGAACATCATGGGCTACAGCTTTGACAATTTCTCCACCGTCCCAGACTGTAATATTCTTCCCGCTTTCATCCTGGTACTTGCGAACATTTCCGTAGAACTATCCGCGATGTCAGGATGATATTCCGAAAAAAAAGCATCTGTGAAACTAACCTGGATGTCGACAACAATGTCGTGTCTCGGAAACTCCCAAGGATTCTGGTCAAGCCAGCTTTTCATTTGTCTTAGCCTCTGACATTCAAATATACCCAGAGAAACTTACTAGTCGGGAACTTCAACCTGATAACCATCCACAATCTCCTGCTTGAAGATTCCGTATCTGTATCGAAGACCATAACCCCAGGCCGGGTAGTTCAATGAAGCCATGCTATCCAGGAAACAAGCAGCAAGTCTTCCAAGACCACCGTTACCAAGCGCAGCGTCATGTTCCTGCTCAATTACGTCCTCGATTCGAAATCCCAGCTCCGTAAGGCCCTCTTTACAAAGATCAGTTACAAACCCAACATCATAAGCATTTCCGACTCACCTTTGGCAACGTTTTTCAAGCCCACATTCAACATAGCATTGTCCAATGCTCGGCCCATCAAGAACTCCAAGCTCAAATAGTAGACTCTCTTGCTGTCTTTGAAAGTCTGTCTCTGCTGTGTGCGATTCCAAGCGGCAATAAGTCTATCTCTAAAAGCAAGCGAAGCAGCTGCATATGCCGCAGTCTCGTCGCAATTGAACATGCTGCGAGCAAGAGTTGTCTCTACATGTCTAACAACCTCTTTCTCAAAGTCTTCTTTTGTGGAGAACTGGTTTACCCGATATTTCTTCCAGGCGGCTCGCTGTGGCTCAGGAATGGATGCCTCAACTGACTTGATGTCACTCGCTCCGAAGCCTGTGAAGGTGCGTTTGTGCTTGGGACGAGAGATTCCTGCTGGTCCTACAGGACCTTGGAGGTCAGAGATGGGCGCACCAGTCGAAGGGCGACGTTCGCGGGGTGCGGTAGTGTTCGACATATTGGAGCTCAACGTGGAGGTCTTCTCAGAATTTCCCGCGTCGTCGTGAAACAAAAGCGCTCTATGAAAAAGGGCTAAAGGTTTGTTGAGATAATTGGAAGACCAATGAGTCCGGTACCCCGAAGAGTGTATTTGTAGCTCTTATGGCCTAGGTGTTTAAGAGAAGTGGTGTGACCCTGTTCTTGTTAACGGTGCGATAGAAGATAGTTACGAGTCATGAAAGCTTTAGCTTTGAAGGCAATAAGAAGATGTGTAGGGATGAAGATAGGATATGAGGAAGGATGGAATTGGTTAAGAAACAGAAGAAGTGGTATTTGCTGTGAAGCTCTGATAGATTAAGGTAACGACGTAAGGTGAGGTATGTATGTTGCTTGGGCTTGTGAGGTGTCCGGAAGCTAAAGCAAGCTTTCTGATAGAGGATACCAATAACTCTGTGGATTACTGCATGCCCTGCGGGGTAAGTGAGTTACGTGAATGGGCAGTGGCTTCCGCCTCAAGCTCATGACTGGGTAGATGCAAGCCATGAGGTATGACTTCACTCCATGTACTTCCGATACCTTTATCATGGCATTTGAAGTCAAACACGACAGATGTATATCTTTATTCGTCAAGACACATGCCTCTGCATGCCTCGGCCATGAAATAGGGAGTCATGAGTGTGATGATGTATTGAGGCATTATGGTGAGTATCGTTGGTGGACATTGCGAAGTTGTGGCTACCCGAGAGTCCCGTTTCCTAAACAATGTCTACCTGAGGTGTGATACACTCACACTATGTACCTGATTCGATTCTACCGTCCATGTACCCCACGATTATGATCAACGGCCACTAGATCCACATTGTCCTTTGACCTCAGAAGCCAGCGACGAGAGCGAATGATAAGGGAAGAACACGAACAAGAACTTAGCCGGAATAACATTGTATACAAAAGAAATATCACGACAACTTCGATCCGTTCTCTTCACACTAGATACATCAAAGCAGATATTGATGTAGTCTCAGCGGTCAACCTCGTCATTAGAAGCCTAGTATTATGGGGTACAACATATCTCGCCTCTATCATGCAAGAGCAGAATCAGCCCATACAGCGGAGCACTTGTGTCCATGTCGGGTCTGTGCGGTGAGAGAAACACCATGTGGTATTGCACCACAAACACAAAGCACAAACTGTCAAGACGATCACTGCAGCTCAATCCTAAGTTCAGCGAGTGTTCAGTCGTTTATATACTAGATGGGCACTGCTGACTTGAAGATGGATCAGATGCAACATTATTAGAAAGCAATAAGCCCCTTCAAATCCTCTGGGTCCTTGTTCATAGAGCTAATGCCAACACTGAGCTTGCAAATTTCTATGGCATCCATCACCTTCCTATTATTCGCCGCTTCTAAAACCAAGGCGACATGTCCCACAAGTGGATTCTAGAAGGCACGATGTACTCCGCCTTTCCTGCAAAGTCATCAGCACTGTACGGGGTGAGTTGCTGTGCCGTAGATGAAAGTCAGGCTGACTATCCCCATGATATCAGATGCCAACAAGCACGCAATCCACCTGCCTGCGAAAGTCATAAGGCAGACTGATATGATCACCATCGATTGAGGTCTCGAGGTATGTGGTAAGAGTCGAGCCAAATCCATCATATGCCATAGCGTCATCTCCACAGACTCAGATTCGATGTTCGGTATCATCCTGGATGGAGATGTTGATCTCGTGGGGTAGATTAAACATGCGCAGACTCGAATATTCTATTAGGTGGACCAACGAATTAAGGTGACGCTGTACTGCGCAGTAGGCAGAGAGTGGGTAGGGTAACAAGCGGAAGCCGGACAAGCTTCGTCCCGCCCGGTCTTTTCAGCACAAACCGCATCGCGAGCCGGTGAGTGCGAGCACAGACCTTGCTGATAGACCCTGCAAAGCGTGCATGAACGGAGGTTATTTATAGCTGAGGTTAGTATGAATATGGTATGTAGTTGCAATACTCTACCGCATAGTACATTACTTAAAATACTTTGTGTATATTCATGGTCATCGCAGAGAGTATATTTCGAGAGGCGTTGGTTTGTGAGTACTTTTGCCACGAATTGATAAAAAATCTGCTTGGGATATTTTAAGATCTGATCCTCTAAGTTTGCCAAATGGTCTTGAAGCACAATACGCCGCCGACCAGCCCCAAAAGCTGTCTGCTGTACCACTGGCGCCAAAATATTAATAGCTACTATAAGTGAATATGGGAGTTCAAGAGTAGATCTCTACGAGGCAATTTCTGAAACTTACATGTGCCACACGATTGTCGCTGCAGCTGACAGTGTCCCTATATGACTGCCCCGAGCTTGAATCCCTTTTACCACTTGGTTTGATGACAAGTAGCGCCAATCGCAATATCTCAGATTCGGCTATAGTCATTAAGGTTTGGTGATATCGAGTTCGAAGCACAATATGAAGCAAAACAAAATGGAGTTCCTATTGCAATGGGAATGGCATGTCAACAAACCACTGCACGGATAATACTCTACGGGTAATAAGGCAGTGACTGCCATATTATATATCAGAACTCAAAATTACGTTCCGGATTATGCTTTGCCCTTATTTGGTGAGTCTCAGCTGGCTGATATCAGACTATTTCACTCGAAACAAGGATGTAACTCGTGGTATTTAGATTCCATTGGCTCATCTAATATACAGATCCTTCAGAAAAGGTAATAATGGAAAAGTTATTTTGATCATCCATATCTATAACAACAGAATGAGAAACTATGCCAAGAAACGGACTCAGCTCAAGCAACAGGCATACAATCTATCAAGTCAAGTGAGTGCTCTTGAGTTGAAGACCATGTTGTCCCAGTACTGTACCATCTCCTTTAGAATAGGCCATGTAAATATTAATGCGGGTAGTCAAGGACAAGCATAGCATACAAGTGTTGCTGGCTACAATCAACAGTGTGTTCATAATGAAGACACATGAATCAGAATATTGATCTTAGAGGTTTTCTCAACATACACTCATCTACCAGGGTTGGAAGCGGCACAGAGAAATTTAGCCGGTGATTGATACTCCTGTGAACTGATGGACATTCAGTTTCTGTCGCTATAATAAAAAGCTTGATAGATGTGGAAAGAATCAGAAAAAAGAAGAAGATTCATAAGATCAGCAGTTTCTTATATGCCAACTACTCTTGGACAAAGAGCCTGAGATCATTTGATCCCAAATAAATGGCTGGATCAAGTGCGCTTTAGCCTCAAAATGACCCTCTAAAGAGTACTTAAAACAATAAATTCACACTCAATGAACAAATTCCAAAACCATAGCGGATCCGAAGGCTTTAGAGGAAATATTGATTTGAAGAACGAAGAAAAAGATGCAGTCCTACAATCGATACCTGCCAGGAAACCCATTGTAAGCCTCATAAGTCGACATACAAACCCCACGTTCAGCTATGGCAGATAGCCATGGGCATTGAAAAGCCGTGATGGACCCCCGCGTGTTCAGCCCCCTCTTCAGCTCGGGGCAAGGATTTACCAAAGCAGCACCAAGTCCGCCGAAAGCAGAAAGTAAACAAGTACTCCATATGGGAAAAAGCCCATGAATTGCATCCGGTATTAATTCGAGCAGAGCCAAGGAGAGCATACACCCCTCAAACTCCACGCGGTACTCAAAACTCACCGCATGACGGAAACGCGATGCGCAATGCATGGCCAAACGTCTATTCGCCCCGAAAACTGCGCGCCCACAAAGCCAACGCATCGATTGCGCACAGTACCGCTCTGACCCAATTACCCGGCTCGAGGCTCGACCACGGATTGCAGCCCGGAAATAGCAATCCAACGATGGAGGCCACGAATCGGTGTACTCCGTGCTGCAGATAATAATAACAAGTCGTCCAGGCCGCCGTGGATACAAAGATCCGGGTCGGCATCTGCCCTAAAAGCTTCCCCACAGTCTTGGGGAAGCACTCGACAACAATAATGGCGCAGGCCGAATTGCTCCACACATTCATCACATGAATGAGAAGCCACGCCGCTGGCTGCTTTCAACGAGGAGTAATCAATAATTGCACGTTCTCGAAAATCGTAACTATTTGAAATTGACTGGGCCCCCTGTGTGAATGTCGCTGCGCTCCGCAAGTAAGGTACTATGCTTGATACATCGGCAAAGCTCGGTCTCCCTCGGGCGGGCATTAGCATGGCTGCAAACGGTCGGGCTTGGACTGGGCGAAACCTAGAGCGCACATGGCACGGATGGGGAACGTTGGGACGGCGAGATGGGGACATGATACTTGGCGTACTTGCTTGGGTTTTTTGTTGCTAGGACAAATACAGATGTCATCACAATATGACAAGACAAAATCAGACGTCCAAGAGGCACTATTTTTCTCATTTTGTGGAGAGAAGTAACAGCACCTAATCAGTAGATCACTACCTCGCCAACAAGAAGCTATAGCATGTTGGAAAATGCTGTGGGCTATACGATATAAGAAGATCGATGGAGGAGGAGGGAGCAGTCACTGTAAGTATAACGAGGAATCAAGCATCGGAAATATCTCACTAGATATATATAAACGATTTCTGAAAGCTTTGCATCGAGTGCTACCTGCCCATAGGTACATATCTACCCTTCATCACCCAAAATAGAGATTAAAAAAAAAGACAACAAACTTCAATAGCGCAAGACGCAGAAAAATAAAGAAGAGGAAGGCTACTCATCCCATCCCGTCCACCCACGCTTGCCCATCCAATTTGCTCCGATATTCCCCAGCCGCCCTAACAACCCAGGTTTCGAAAAACAGACAAGACCAGCAAACCAGCCCAAACGGAAAAAAGACGAAGAAAAGCAAAAACGGGATAAGAGTAGTGAAACGCCGGCCAATGAATAAAAAGGAAAAACAAAAATCAAAAGATAAGCCTCCCGCGTGTCCATATTCCCAGATCCCCATTGCCTCTGGATTTCATCCCATGAATTCACCAGCCCCACCCCCTTTCCTTCCTCCTCGAAAAGAACCCAACTAGAATTGAGACCTATAAAATAAAGAGGTAAAGCGAAGCTGTTGATATTTGCAAAATAAAAATGAACACCACGAGGTAGGGCAAATAATATGATTTGCGGACCGCTGTACCGGAAGCCCCCACCCTCCAAGACCCGTGAAAAATGAGGAAACGCCTGCTTTCTTTTGCTGCAAGAAAGTGTTTGTGTTGTGTTGTTGTTTGTGTGGCCCCCCGAGAAACGATCCAAGGAATATGAACAGTGGTTCGATCGACAAGGATGGGAAATCATTACATCGTGAAAGTGCAAGGACATTTATGCATGCTAGTTTATATCATGATGGAGTGATCGGTCTGCTTAGAGTATACCCGAATCTTTGAGCGCATTTTGAAGGATGGTTTCCTTGACGGCAGCGAAAACGAGTCGAATATTCGATGTGTCAGTTGCTTGGGTGAGACTTGATATTGTTAGTCGGGTGCGTTTGAGATGAGAGCCAGTACAACTCACTGAGGATATAGATTCAGGTGAGCTCTGTTCACTTGATTAAACCGCCATAATAAATATTTGGCGGCTCTGTTGACATCGTTTCCACCTGAATAGTCTGGGAAATAGTTGCCTAGCGGTGATCTTCCAAGCTTCGTCTTGAAAAGATCGACTTTGTTGAGGAAGAGAATAATGCTTGTGCGCATGAACCATCTCGAATTCACTACCGAATCGAAGAGAACCAGACTCTCCATCATACGGTTCTAGTCCATGTCAGTTTGCAAGAAGCTTGGACAATTGCAAGGGGTACTTACCTGGTTACTTTCCTCCAGAAGGACTTGATCGTATTCACTGAGTGCCACACAGAATATGATGCTGGTAACATTCTCAAAGCAATGGATCCACTTTTTCCTTTCACTCCTCTGGCCACCAACATCGAACATGCTGTAGACAAGATCAGTAAGGCACTAGCTGCATAGTGAAAGCCACATACTGTATGCTCAATTGTCCCATTGTAAATCTCGTCTCGTATATACCAGTCGTCTTCGTTCTCGCTCTCAGCACATCGGCCTCAATCGGTATGTATTCTGGTGCCGCAATTCGCATCGCTTGTTCGAAGAAGCTTTAGAGGTTAGCCCAATCCACTCGACACGATCTCCTCATACTTACTAGGGCGCCGAGTCCATCAAATAGAATTCACTTTGTCTGTCCAGTAGAAGCGGTATACATGGATCGTGCCATAACGAGTCCACAGCAGTTCCTACCTTCGAATCTAATGGGGTATGGGGATCTGGATCGACTTGGTAATTGAGTAAAAAATCGCAATAGTTCCGATTTGCAACGTTCGCGGGCTCTATCCCGAATTGCCGCATTGCTCCGATCAACGCCTTCACACAGTCGATAAGGTTCTTATAAATTGTAAGCCGGTAGAGGGCGAGTTCGTCAACCGTGTATCCATTTTGGTGGATGATCTTCATCTGTTTCACAATCGTGGACTTTCCACTCTCTCCGGAGCCTATCTTTCGCATCAGCCATTTCGTTCTCTGTCGGCAGATACCCGTTCAAACCTACCCAGTAATAAGATCTTGCATTCTCTCCGTAACCGTCGCGAATCCTCCTCCAACTTCCTGTCTATCGTCTGACTCCTCTTCTTCTGTTCCACCTCGTCCGAATTCGAACTCATACAAGCGCCCATGTTGACGAGCTGCTGGCTATGATGGGCGAGGTCCCGTATTTCCACCCAACCGGATCAATCCCAATCGACGCAACCAAGGATTCTGTCACCTCTGTACGCCAGTGGTCATCAGCGAGTATGTTGTTGTGTGCCGGATTTGAGCGCCTGAAATCGTTTCGTCTCGCTTTCGTCTCGTATACTGGGATGTGTGACGAAAGCTATTCTGAGCGGCCCATAGACTAGCTGAGCTGGCAAGTAATTAGACAACGAGGGTGGTTGTGTTTGATTATGGTTCTCGTTCGAAGGGTATTGCGGTTGAGAAGGGTTTATGAGCAGGGCGACCTGTCGAGGTTCTGGGTCACGGTGAGGTTGAGAGGTCGAGCAAAGGGCGGCTGTTCGCGGTGATGTAGATGACGGACTAGTCGTGTCGAGTAGGCTTGCTTATAAGTGCCGATTGATCGGAAGGCGAGCGGATCACTGGGAATCTTAGCTGATTCGACGTTTCCGATTGCGACGCAGATGAAGGCAGTTTTGCGAAAGATGTGATGCGACTAATATGGCAGGGGGAATTTCTGTTTTTGAAATTCGTTGGATGACAAGATGGTCGAAGCGTTTGAAAAGGTGAGAAGGTGATGATGGGGTAGAGAAGTAGTGAGTCTGTAGTGCGTGTCGTAGTTTGAGTGAGGGTGAGTGGGAGTGTGTGAAGGGCAGCCAAGGCGTGTAAGAGAGAACGTCCGAGAGAGAGAGAGAGAGAGAGAGTGTGTGTGTGTGTGTGAGAGAGAGAGAGAGAGAGAGAGTAGAGGTGGTAGTAGTAGTAGTAGTAGTAGTATTTGCGGCGCAAGAGTGTGAGAGTGAGAAGTGTGAGTGTGAGTGTGCAGCCAGCAGGATGGCAAGTAGAGAGAGGTAGGTAGTTGGTTGGGTGTGCGCGTGTATGTATGTGTGAGAGGTGAGAGGTGAGAGGTGAGTGGTGAGTGGTGGATGAGTGATATGGTGCTTTCTGGAGAGGTAATGGGAGTAAGGTATAGGTGGGTTTTGTTTAGTACTGTAACTGTAATAGTTGTACGTAGGACTGTAGGACCGTAGGACTGTAGAGCCAGAGAAGTGTAAAGTAGCCTTGTAATAAGATCAATAGATATTTAGAGAATGGTTCAATTGTAAAGGTCGACAACAAAGTGAAGTAATATGGAAGAGGTAGTATAGGTGGATGAAATCAGTGGTAGAAAGCGTCGCAAAGAGGGTAGTTGTGTATGGTTGTGATGTGACTTTTGGTGCAATTGGGTCTGAATCCAAAAGTCTAGTAGTCGTAGTAGGTGTCTGTGTCTGAGTCTGAGTCTGGGTCTGGGTCTGGGTCTGGGTCTGAGTCTGGGTCTGGGTCTGGGTATAGATACTGGGGGTCTGGGTACTGGGTGCTGGGTGGTGGTGAATGCTGGGTCCTCAAGACTTAAAGGTACATAGTATGGATGGATTGACGGGGTATGGGTATTGTGGTAAGGGTATGGTGGTATGGGTGAGAAAGGCCGGAAGCAGGGACTATCTATTGTAGATACATACATACATACATACAGAGTGTCAATGTATATATGGATGGATGTATGTATGGATGGATGGATGTGCGTCGTATGTATGGATTTATTTATACAAGTGTGGAGGGACGTATCCATCAATAGAGTGAGAGATGGAGAGAGATGAGGACCATGAAAACATACACGCACATAGAATAGTCACCCTCATTCAGAGAGGCTGAAGTTTATTCCTTGACCGACATGCCCTTTGTGACCCAATAGAAACAAGATGTCATTCTATTTCACTCTACTCTACTCTACTCTACTCTACTCAACTCAACCCTACTCAACTCAACCCTACTCTACTCAACTCTACTCTACTCTACTCACCTAGATATACTCTCTCTCATCCGTTAAGCTTGAACATCCCGCTATTATTACAGTGCTGAGGTATGAGGGAGAAACGTTTGGTCTCTTCCCTTGTAATATACACATGCTTATGCCAGTCAGTGCCCATCCATAGAACCCATCCCGACATACGGCCTCGCTGCAATCGTCCGGACTAATTCCTCTTTCATAGTAACCTTTGTGGCGGTGGAAGTCAGTATACATGAATCATCAAGATGTCATCCAATACATCCTACACAGTACACAGTACACAGTACACAGTATACCAGCAATGTATCTTTTATGCATTGTAGATTGAGTTTATGTTCGACTTGGGGTGGGTGGAGAGGGGTGATATGGGGAGCCACTGGGGAGGGGGGCACCGTCGATGGGTAGTGTGGAGTAGATTCGTTTACGGAGTAGAAAGTGCTTCTAGAGCACAGTGACGCTACAAAGATTCAGGTCGCTCTCGTAGTTAGTGAGGGAGGTAGGGGTTTGTAGTGGGGTCAGGTCTTGGATTTTGGAAAAAGGGAGGAAGGAAGTGGGGAAAAAGAAGGCGAGTGGGAGAGACATGAGAGAGATAGTAGATGACGGATCATGGAAAAAGAGGAGAGAGACACAGAGAGAGAGAGAGCGAGAGGAGGTTCTTTGATCGATCGAAGCAATGAGCCGGCGAGTGCGGGAATGCGTGAAGAATAGATAACGAAGGAATGATGGTGGAGGGATGATGAACGAGTAACGAATAGGTGGAAGGATCACCGGATGATATCGATGAATGAATGAATGAATGAGGATTCACCTCAGGTCATTCACTCACTCACCACTCATCACTGGCTGATAGAGCATCTGAATGAATACGGTAGTACACGGAATATACGAGGGGGAATCTTATCACTGGCCGAAAAGAAAAGAGAGAGAGAGACAGAGAGAGAGAGAGAGCAATGATGACGATGACAATGATGATATTTCATTCAGTATTAGCCCGGCATGATGACTTTGTTGTCAATTGATCTATGAAGGTCAAGGGGATGGATATGCATAAGATGTTGATATGTCAAAGATCGTTCCATTCGTTAGAGGCGGTAGAGACCGCTCTTAACTGGTGAGGAGAGTGTACACAGTAGAAATCCTCATTGTGTGCGGTGTGGACGTTTACGTGGGTGCTGTTATCGTGGTGATCTGTGCTGGGCTGTGCGGTGTTACTGACTACTGGATAGTTGACGCCATTGTCCGACAAACGGTGTCGTTGCCCCTACTCAACTCTACCTGACTTACTTACAATCACGATTCTTCCTCGACTCGAGAATATGACTAGAGTGTGTCTGGTGTGTGAAGTAAATATGTCAAGAGATACTTGATCAAGTACGACATCTGAGTAACGTTATGACAGGCCAAGTTACATTTCAAATTAACTGATGAATGTTTCCAGAAGTATAAAACAACCGCCATCCCGAAGAAAGGACCAACATATAGGAAGGGGTAAGGATTCAAGGGTGAAATGATGACGATGTCAACGATGATGAACCATTGAGCTCCACCATTTTCATCCTCGCCCATGGCTTTTCAGTCACACAATCAAGAATTATGTAGACATGCATTCGGTGCGGAGTCTAGAGTATGTACATCTATCTCTACAGAGTACATAAGGATAAAGATGTTGAAGATCACACATTACGTATCAAGTTGTCTGAAGTCCACTGTCTGTACTCGATGGAGTTGTACTTCTCGACGAGGACATTTGATCCATCTCCCTCACTCCCTCACTCCCTCACTCCCTCACTCACTTAATCACTCACCCACTCGCTCACATGGTTCTCCGCAATTTCGGCCTCTTCATCCAGGTGCGCCTCGTCCGTATTCATACAAATAGCCTCCATCGTACATTTCATCCGGCATAAAGCATGAGGACTAAGGTAAACAGAGCGCTCACTCAGGTACAAGACTCCCAATTATTTGAGGGTGACAGGCTCGGATGAGGCATCAAAAGCCCCGCCAGAGGTCACTTCTCTCGCTCGCGGAGATCTAGGGTATTCGGGCTTCAGAGCTAGGTCAGTAGCAGCACTGCAAAACAAGCCAAAACGCAGACAAAAGGCCAAAAAGAGGCTGGATACTACGGTATCATGCCGCAACCATCATCCTCCATCTGCTCCAGGTTTGTCCATCGTTGCAACTCAACTCTGCCACACAAAGCAGTCCAATCGAATCGAATTGCTGCATGTCACTCACAAATGAGGCAGACCAAAACCAACACCAAAAAATAAAATAAAAAACAAAAAACTTTCAGCACAGATACTCAATTAGTATCGTGCAGCAAATGTGAAATGTTTGTTCAACCCAATCTCACCTGCATCGAAAGCATCCCACGTCCGGACGGTCTTAAAATAGCTTGCCGAACTTTCATATCATCTCATCTCATCTCATCTCATTGGAAATCCCATATGACCATCCATGCTATGCCGAAGTACCCAACAAACTTCAAATGAAATGCTTCTGAATTTCCTTTCTCCCCCCTCGTTGCCTCTGATTTAGTCAGAGGATTGATTCAGTTGATTCAGAAAGCATGCCCTTACGAAGCAGCCTTACTCGAATCATACCAAACACAGCCGTTGCACGCCATTTAAACGCCGGGGCGAGTCTATCCCCACAGAAGGCGATTGATTCATTTTACGATCCTTCAAAATCACTCTTCGCCTAAACTCCGACGTCGACGATCACCTTTAGTTTTCAAGAACTAAAAAGACTACAAGGGAACAGGAACGAGGCGGAAAAGGCACGAAGGATGGAATTGACAAGCAAGTATCAGGCTAACGGTGGAGGAGCCTTCTCAAAGAAATTAGAGTAAGAGAACGAAACGAAACGAGAAAGCCAAGTGCAAGTCTAAGCTACGACGACAAAGTCAAACGGTATTAAATAAGGACAAGATAATAATATTGTGCCACACGAAAACACGGTCCATGGCCTCAAAGGATGCCGAAGAATTTCTTACGCCCTTGAGTCGAGTCCCGAAGGATCATGGAGATCCGTGGGTTCTGTGCTTTTCATCCCAACCGCGCCTCATTCACGCCTGCCCAAGTTTCTTGTTGTTGAATTGAGTTCAAAAGAAAGCCTTGGGCTGAGCCGAAGCCTTCATTCCAGTTGATTGATGGGATGATGGTGAGGCAGAGGTGCGAGAGAGATTTGACGATCACTCCGTTTGCTCCTCCAACCATTTCTACGCAGTAAGAGGCACAGCGAGCGAATAATGCTGCTGCGGCTATGATTGATTATATTGCATCGTTACAACGTTACTTCTGTCACCGCCGTCAATACCACAATAATCAATGCCCTTTAGAACCTCGCCATATACCAAGGAAATACGAATATCGTGGAGGCTCATCTATATAGGAATGATGAAATGCCTCCGTTGCCCCTGTAACAGGTCCCTGCGGGAATTATGGAACATGGTTGATGAACTGAAAGGTACATATGGTTACAAGACGAAATGAAGGATTTTGAAAGCACTACAACACTGCAAGATTGCCAATACATACGTGACTTTCTCATTAGTATTACACGTTCAACCCTATGTGCCCTTTCTGATTTCAGAGTAGCAAGACCTTAGAATAGGATATGATGGTGTATATTACAGAGTAGCAACGCAAGCCGGATCGGTGAAGAGGCATCAGCGACATTCTCATCTCAATCCACGTATTTACGAGCCATCGTATGAGGTACAGATCAATTGCACTACGTCGAGACATACATATCAAATGCATGTAGCGTCCCCATTTCGAGATTTCTGTACCTTACACTATAACCCAAGCACATCTTGCAAGTCCAGGAGGGCTTGCGCACATCAACGACCTTCAGGCGGTCTACAGCAAGCGCATCCCTGCTTGCCACATGGTTCTCAGACATCAACACATTCGACGACTTCTCGCCCTGACTTCCATTGGTCTGCAAGCCTCCGTACCTTTTCTCATGGCCCACACCGTGCATAGGCATGGCGAGTATCATCCACTACAGCCCACCGATACTTCGACACTGTACTCTAACAATAGGAACCCTTTCATGAGAAGGGGACGAGACTGAGAGAATGACCGCCTGCAAAGAATATGGCAATGGTCCAAGAATTGGGCCACGGAAGTCAAGAAGTCAAGAAGTCAAGAAGTCAAGAAGTCAAGAAGTCAAGACGGAGTGTCAAGATCCTCTCCTACTAGGATGATTGATGTTGCGTAGATGTGTATGGAGTGATATGTTGACAGCTACTACGTACTCTGATGCTCTGCTCTGCTCTTTCTGGTACTGTACCTGAGCATCCCTCAAGTCGCTTTCTGCCTTACATGTGGAGCTGTGCTTGCACTTCAGAAGTCCATTCCATTGTGTTTCATTTGCATTCGACTTTCTCGCTCACCGTCTCCACATTTCCTAACGTCCCTGTGGACTCAGCCAGCCAATCGCCCGGTTTCAGATGCCGTACATAGCGCAAATGAGATTGAAGGGCTACTATGGGGGAAGATAGATTCTATTGTGTTGCTGCGTTCGTGAAGTACCATAAAGAGAGGCGCCTTGGTTGTGATGCAAGCTGGTGTCACAGAATATTGCGTTGAATAACGACAACGACGATAGCTACTACCATCACCAGAAAGCTATGTCTGATCCTTCGTAGCGAATTAACTTTTTTCCAAGACACTTCCTCTCAGATCTAATCACCGAAATCAAGATCACGTGCTTAGCACCGATATGTAATACAGTAACTCTAGAGACCAATGAAAGAAAAGAAAAGAAAAAAAACAAGCACCAGCTTTTGAGCAAGCGCATCCAATGAAGATCTCTCGTAAATTATAATCATCGCGGCTCCAGCCACACAGCTCAGACCATAACGACGTAGGGTTGGGCAGAGGAATTCAATACCGAGCCCGGCACTTCCGTCACCCTTACCGATCTCAACGTCGCAATTTCGCCTCCTAAATACCATTCAAACCCACCCAACAATAGCATACTCTACTCAAATGAGCATACAAAGAGTAGCAATGACTAATCCCAATCCCTGGGGAAGCCATCTTCATCATTGCCTCACAAACTCTCCGAGTGCCATGACTGTATCATCTCACCCTGATCTTTGACTCGGACGGAGCCTCAGTCGGCTCTGCTCTGCGCTTGGCTCCTGCGACTAAATCTGACTCGCGCTCTTGGACGTGACTCAGATATAGGGCAGAACAAGGTCGCAGATGGACCACATGGAACGCGCGAGAGATTTGCTGAAGCCCATAGCTGAATTGTATTTTCCCGACCTCATCTCATCTCATCTCGTCTCGTCTCGTTCGTGCTGGGCCCTTAGTGCTGGCCGGTAACGCCGCTGGCCAGGGGTAGTGTGCCACAGTTAGTGGCGACTCAGAGTTAGAGTTAACGTCGGTTTGAGCTGAGGTGATTATGGCCATGAAATACGGGAGATGGCAGATGCGAATGCCATGGAGTCTTAGACATGATCGCCGTGCTAATACCAGCTGTGTGTATTCGGGGTCCTACTTCGGGCCGGGTGCGTACATATTGTCCTTCTGTATATTGGGTTGATTGCCACGTGGAAGACATGGCAGACACGGTTGTGGAGCGGATGGGGTCGAAAAGGATAAGCTGTGCTAGATTGTATATCATACCTGAGCTTAGGATAGCTTCCTATGATAAAGGTGGCTGAAGCAACGAGCTGAGATATAATTTAAACTGTGAGTCGTTGCTATGGGAATGGTTAATGTTTAGGTTTGGAATGCCTAAGGGTTATCAATATTAGACGCTACCACTGGCAGATGGATTGGTCGTTTTCAATGTTATAAAGTTCTCACAGATTATCATAACGGATTTGGGATGGCGTGTTGGTATGAGCAGATGAAAAGGATGCTTTGATTTCTGTTGACTTTGAAAGTTAATTAAGTCAATATTACTATTAGAGGAAGAGGCTCGAATATTGTGCATATGTTGAGACAAGCTCGTCGAGAGGATCTGAGGGGAACCGAGGTAAGTACGTCCGTCGATGGAAGAACTACATTGAAAGATAGTAGTGAAACAGAGATGGAAATCCTTTGATATAATATATGTGATATTCTCGCGATCCATACTCAAGTACTGGAATCTGTAGATGATATGTCCCACAAAATGCAGGAATATATCAAGTAGCATGCTGATAGCATTTCGGCTATAGTGACGCATCGACTGCTACGTTTATGAGACACTTGAGTCATGTCAGTATCAGAGGTATGACTTAGGATATCAGGACCTGTTGGGAGTATTTCCCAAGGTGAAGTGCATATATCAAAATCTATTGAAAAGCAGAATACGTCTTTTCGAGGGCTGCAAGAGGGTTGGTTGTTCACGCAGCCTTTACGTTCCAGTCTTTGTGTGAATAGTGTGTTGGTGAATAGAAGCCATCTCGAGTGATGAATCTAAATAACCTGGCTTGTCTAAACGGCTGCAAGTCAATATGCTGCAACAATAACGTTAAAAGGATAACTTGCAAGCTTTTATAAGTCTTGAGTCGTTTAGTACTCTGTCTAATAGCAACGTGAAGCCCGATCTCTATAATCTCTCCTCAAGACTTTGTGTTTGAGAGGGAGAGATATATCGTAAATTAATATTTGATGCATCGTATAACATAATTGCTGGTGCAGTGAATCCATATTTTCTCATTCATACTACAACTGGAGAGGTTGTCACAGAATTGGAGTCTCATAGAAAGCAGACTATGCTGACTTTGCTTCAATGCACAAAACATGTCATACGCGTTGATGAGCATTACAAACGTTCGTTGTTGAATAGAAAAAGGTGCGATGTCGTCGTTCGTGATTCTTAACTGGACATCGCCTCGAGGATTTCGTCAGGGAGGAAGTATTGGTAATCGTCTATAATGATGGGCACAGAGAGTGTTGAGCAAAGCATTCAAGATTTCACTAGTATTCTTAGGATTTCAAGAAATCAATAGACTAACTCGAACGCGAAGCAACTGGTGCGAAATAATCTTAATCTTATCGATAGCAGATCATGATTATAACCATTGACCATGCAGATGACGATTGTAATATTTGCTTTAAGCTGATATATGTGAGCAATCTCCTTGTCTTCATGCTCATATACGAAACTCGTTCGTAAATCTCTTGTTCTATTCGGATAAATTACAAACTATAAGAGCTATACTTCAAGAGCTAGCATCAATTCCCCTTGGTATCGTTCTGGCTGCTGATTACATCAATATCAATAACATTGCTGTACAGTATTGCTTGTTACACCTACGGGATACTTAGGAAAAGGTTTTTGGGGTCTTCATACAAAGCCTTCAGGATAAATGACGCGACAGTTGACGAAAATTGAGTTCTAGCATGAGCATTCAGCTAGTGTCATCTAGGCATATGAAAAGTGAGCACCTATGTATTGGATGTTAGTTGTACTCCGCATTCTGCTCAATAAATAATAATCACTACTCTCTAAAAGATCTTCCTGATTTACTATTCAAAAACGATAAAGAAATCAAAGAAATTGGGATTATTAATTGCTACTTGTTACTGTCCTAGAGAGTGGCAAGTGATATGTCCTAAATTATCGACTTGTCAATCTAGCTGCCTGTAAGTGGCCGAGGAAAGGAGTTTTGCTGGTAGAATGGATACAGATTGATCTTTGCAGATTAGCGAATACCTCATCATCTTCCAAATAGATTAGAAGGCATTTACATTGAGTGTGCTTCTAATACACAATTTACATAGTTCAATAGAACTCTATGCTCGAGGTAATCCAGCTAGGCTAGCACTGCTTGAAAAACTTGGTGTGTACCTGAAGGAGGATAGACCCTTTATAAGCTACAGAGCAGTCTAAAGTGGCATTAAAAGCAAGAGAAGTACTTTAGACGTAAGCACGAAGACATCTTGCTCAATATCAGCCACATTTTACAAAAATACCGTGGAGCGTTGAAAGGATACTAAAGAATTCCGCAGCTCATTAGTTCCAAGAAATAATCTTTATAGAGATGAGCATCTCAAATACTAAAAGTGTAGCAGTCATTTTGCATAAGTAGCTTCAGCATCTAGGAAGTTCGGGGAAGACTCGAGATTCGCAGCCATCGCTACTTGAAACCTGAAAACAGGAAGAACCGACGACTTTTGTGTTGATTAAAAACTAAGTTTTCCGATCTTCGGTTGGTGTAGCCTTGAATTGCCTGCCTGGATGATTAATCGAGATTGAGCAAATGACTGAAGATTCGGTGTTTATACGGAATATAAGATACATGATCAATGTGACGGTTGGATTTTTCTCAAGTGACATGTGAATGTAATATAGGACAAGTCCCTTTTCATTAGCGTCATAATGCATGTTCAAGCAATTTAGTTACACGATTTCACCAGATTTCATAGATTCCCCAGAGATTGTTTCCATCTCCTTTATAGCCGCCGGTCTCTGGCATCGAGCTTTCTGTTTCAGGTGTGCTTGATATGTAGCGATTCCGTTGAACACTATCAACACAACAAACAAGACCAACATACACCCAACGACTATCGCCGTTAGCATGATTGCAAAGACAGAGAAGCCATATGAAGCATTTATAAATTTGGTGTTGTCCGCAAGTTGATTTGTGGAAATGCCAAGCTGCATCGCTCCAAGGATAACACTGAGGTATGCAAAAGCCACTATGAGCCAGGCGAAGTTCTCTGTGAAGAAAGAGCCGTATTCATAATATACTTGGTAATAGCCCCGAATGGGCTTACACATTCTTGTTGGTACTAGACGACAGATCTTGTTCAGTCGCCCAAGTCGCAGTTCACCGTAGTGGTAGCGTTTGTTGATTTTGTAATCCTGCTCTATACCGACGCAGTTGACTATGTCCTTTGATAAGACTTGCCACTTTGCCCACGACATGGTCTTTGGCAGTATACGAGGTGAATCACGCCCCATGGCAATGTCGTAATCGCTTTCGTATGTAACTAACCAGGTATAACTGAGGAGAAAACCAAGAGCACGTTCGCAGAGATCAGGGTTATTGCGTAGGTGCGAGTCCCAGAACTCAACGTCAAGAAGATATTCTGGAAGTGGTTTGATGTAGATGCGAGATCCAGTCCAGGTAAGATGAAGATCGGCTTGCTCGGTAAGAATGATTTCACGACCGATCATGATCTGTTTATGGAGTGGACGTGCTGGCTGAGGCCTTCCTGCCAGGACAAGCCAGCTGTGGATGTCGTTCAATCTATCCACTTTCATATCGTAGTTCAGAAACTTTGGAATGTCTGACAGAGTTCGTTGGAGTTTATATGTAGCATCATGATAGACCGGTGGCAAGAGAGCCTCAGAATCACTGACATTCGTGCTTTGATGGTTCTGATATTTGGTGGCTTCATCCTTTTGGCTGGCTAAATGTATGGGATTATTGGCGAAAGGTGATGTGTAGCTCGAGCTCGAGGACATGATGTTTATGGAAAATAAAACCAAACCAATGTAGTTGTAGCAGTGACTATTTAAATGCTTGAACGGGGCTTTCCTTTTTCTTATACTTTTGCTAAAAAGGTTGACTGTTAGCAACGAAAGGATACGACGTCTTATTTACGCACTTTTCAACTTGTCTTGGGAAGCTGAGACATGTCTAACACAACCCCAGCTACAAACGCCAGATATTAGATCCTCGTGGTAATGGCTATTATTGTGGTAATCCAAAATAGACGCCGAGCGCCGCGCCGAATGTTGTACAAGAGTGTGGAAGACGGAAAAAAACAGAAGAAGAAAACCCAACATTGGCAATAATATTAATGTGGCAGCAGTATAGTTCTCCGTGGATTGATAATCCTCCATCACTGTATCTTTGTCGTATCACCTCTCGAGCAGTTCCCCAGAAAAAGTGGACAAGGAAAGGATACATTGATAATTACCCTCGAGCTGCAGATATTTCGATATGGATAGCTTTACGAGGCACTGAAGTTCTCAAGACTTGCGACGATCTTCTATCGTCCGTTACTAACCATTCATTATCTAACAATATGCACAACGCTGTTGCTATTGTATGTCTCGTACGCGCCGTTGGTATTTGTGACCATTGCGGAGCCAACACACATTGGCGGTGGAGTCGGAAGCCGCGCTCCCCACCCTAGCGGGAACAAGAAGCCTCAGAGAACTTTGAATTGAGCGGTGTGTCACTCACTTCTCTTCTTGTACAAATAGTCAGCATCCAATCAAAGTCGGTTAGATGTTGCCTGTCTATGTTTTAGTTGTGGCCATTGGTTAAGTAGCCGCCTTTCAGCGATACTTATTCAGGTTCGTAAGGGTGCGCCTTCGATGAAGGGAGAAGGACTCTGCATATTCTAAATAAAGAGGATAGCTATGTGACAAAGTTCATTCTCATTTGAATTTCATTTCTTGAGCGACATAGCTCGCGTCTGCTAATTGCGAAGGTGTTCACGGTATCAAAGCATCAAAATGGACCAACTCCTCCGACCCCTGAACAATGCCTATACCATGATATCAAACCTGTGTGAAGAAAACGAACTCAAGTAGCACAGCGGCTAGCTATGCATTCATAGAAGAGAGAATACCCGAGCAGTCATTTTTTTCAACAAACCATCCCCCCATGCAAACCGCCTAATATTATCCGTCTGGAATGCAACGCGCTAAAGTGATTTTTACTGACCAGCCTCAAGCCAGCCGTGGTAACCTTAAGCAAGGTAGCCAAGGTTATCGTCGTCCAATCGTTCGAGATACTCCTTCTCCAAAAGGATGTCGATACATTTCTTGATATCGGGAACTTTCGGTACGAAACGAGTACGAATTTGGTTGATAGTCTCACTGACCAGCTGGTTGTGCTTCATGTTCTTTCGAGCCTTCATGATACGAACAATAGCAGACTACAACTATGTCAATTCATGAATCTCACGGGAGTGCAAACTGAGTAAAACATACCTGCATAAGCAATTTTCGGTCCTCCTCGATAGTCTTGTGGGTATCATCTACCTCCTGCTTTTGCTCGGATTTGATAGCAATGTTAAGGTTGATTCGGATCTTCTTGCTCTTGAAGTCGTAGTTAAGATGGAATGTCGAACCAGGTCCAACTTTGCCACCATCGGGGGTCATAGTGAGCACCTTGGCCTTAAGCAAAATACTGAGAGTTGGATCTAAAGGATCTGCGTTAAGCTGAGTAGCCTCTTTGATTTGGTCGTAGGTGTAGGTGTCACTTTCGTTAAACAGTAGGAGAATGGCCATTTGGTAGGTAGAGACCTGGAAAGTATAAGGAACTTTCGAGTTCTTGCAATAGCCAGCCTTGACTTCACCCTTCGACAATTGCCAAAGCCAAGTCAGCTTACGACCATTGTGCTTCTGACTATAAAAGGTCGTGAAGCGCTCGCATGCCTTTGCAATTTCAACAGGAGGTGTAAACTTAGTATTTGGTGCTGTTAATGGCCAAAATCCAGCACCGAGAACAGAATAACTAGCATCAACGGCCTTGACCTCACCAAGATTGTTCTCGAACTCCTTATACCCACTGTTAAGGTCCTTAGAGATCTGCATGTCCTGGAACATACGCTGAAGTTTGTTCGTGTACTCGTAACCACAAGCTTCCTTCAACTTGCTAATCATACTGGTTTCAGCATCATCGGAAGATGATGCAGCACCCACCAATCTGCGAGCAAGCATACGAGAGTAAAACTTTTGGAACACATCCTTATCCTCGATATACTTGAAGATGGTCATGATTTGGGTGAGCATGTTTTCGAGGTCATTCTCCTCCGTACCCGAGGCACTCTTCTTCAAAAGAGCATCAGTACATTTTGCAAGCAATTCTGGGGACTTGCTCGAATGTTGCTTGCAAATGGAGTTGCGATTGACAAATTCTCTGCATGCATTGTCCAAAGATCTTGTGAACTCTGGTTCATCCCTAAAAGCCTGCTTCACAAGTCCTTGGTATTGTGTGTGGATGTCAAGAAGAGCATCAACGTATGTCTTTGGCTCCATCTTCTCGGCATCTGCGGCTACCTTGGCAACCGCAGCCAAACCAGCTTTGCGCACATGAGCCTCGAACTTCAATCTCAATGGCTCCAGTCCTTCGGGTATGCGAGAGAGCAGCCCGTACATACGCTGCATATCATCATATCGGTCGTTGTCAAGCAGAACTTGGAACTCGTCACGGAGGAGATTCATGTGATCTGCGATCAATGCAGTGTAACAAGCCTTCCTCAGCGGAGTGATGATATCGGGATGCAGGTACATCTTCACACGCTCCTCCTCCTCATCCAAACGAATCTCTGCCTTCTTCATGTATTCCACTATGCTGTTCTCGGCAACAAATTGCTTTGATTCTGCCTCGTAGAATGCCTGGGTTGCAGCAAGGAAAGGCTTTTCAAAGTTAAATCGGTATACATCCAAAGTCGACTTTGTAGGGTCTGACTCATCCAACCCCAGAGATACAAAAGAGTTAACAATGCTCTTGATCTGATTGTGCTCGATGGTTTCGCCATGACGTTGCTTCTCCACCATTTTCAAAACTGCGTCCATAACCTTCTCATGAACAGCAGAGAAGAGGACCTCTCTCCACTGTACGAGGTGAAGCGTATATACATCATAAATGTTTTTCTTGCCTTCGTCCATCTCACGCTTGACCCAATGACGGTTGAGGTATCTAAAGAGATGGTTGATGTACTTGGCGGCTGTTGTGTATCGATCCCATTCTCGAATGTAGAAGGCAAGAAGTGCCTCATCAACATGGCTTTCTGATTTCGTAACGAGACGGTTGAGATATTGCTGGAGGTACGAGATGAGGTTTTGGTAGAGATCTTCACCTAATAAATGTGCTATATTCCGTCAGCAGATGTTGCGACGACCAAAACATGGACAGAACTGACCTCCACGGTGTGCACCACCAATGACACCTTGGCTACTGGTATTTACAGCCTTTTGTGATGTACAGAAGTTATGAACCGCACTACAAGATGTCAGACACCATACCATATAAGTGTAAGGAAATAATTATCAAGCCATACGTGTACACGCCCATATACTAAGTGAAAGCCATCAGTAAAGCGACTAGTAGTTTTATCCAGTTTACTCACAGTAACCATATCAATACCGTCTTGCAGGTTGTCCATGATCTTGGATACACCAGCCTCGAGGTATTTCCATCTGTAGTTAAGTAGTCAGCACAAAATGGGTAATAAACTGCTAGACCGCTGAAATGTCCGATCGAGCGCAGGCATCATACGTTGCTTCAAGATCCTCACGGTTGGGTACCGGAGGCATCCCATTTGAAGAGGGCATTGATCTGGTTGCAACAGACATGTTGATTTGCGGGGAGACGGAAGTAGGTGTGGCGTAGATGGTGGGGTATTCAGGGTCGCCGGACACGGGTGCGATGAGGGTTGAAAGTGTACAACAACTTGGATAGAGAGGGTCTATGCTTTAATATGGACCGAGGATCTCGTAGGAGGAGGCTGCGCGAAGGCACGAGATCGTGCTGGGTTGTCGATATGGCGAGGCACGCGAACCTGCGCAGATTACGAGTCAGATCCGCCTAGGGCAAAAGCGAATCTGGAGATTATCGAGGATTGTGGAAGGTTATTGGGGGGTTTAGAAGCAGTAAATAAGAGAGGTTATATGCCCAAGAAAGAGGCGAAATACCTCGAAGAGAACGTGAGCACGGAGATGATGTCGGAGGGGAGAGCATTTGATGATGCTTAAAGCTCCAGGCATACCTAGGTAAGGTAGGTAGCGTGCGGCTGCCTTGCCTCAAATGCATCACACAGTCTGGTGTCATTGCCTGAGGCGTCATAGCTCAGCCTCGTCAGAATAATTCCGCCTTGTATGCAGCCTTTGCACCCAAATATTTCTCGAGGCCGATGGCATTCCTTTTCACGTTACAACAATATTTTTCTCAAAAGCTTTAATATGGCTCCAAAGCGACCACTCGAGGATGATGCGAAAGCTGAGCGACCAAGTAAAAAGCGCTCTGGCTTTAAGGTCGGTCCCGACAACCTTCCAGATGGAACATGGAGACGAAAAGGTACGTTTGATTGTATAGACTATATTTGGTAGTTTGCTTACATGATGGCAGTTATCAAAATAAAAAAGGACCTTATTCACAAGGCGAAAGTAAAGAAGGAGTATGCGAAGATCAAATCCCGCGAGCCACCTGTCGATAGACCTATCCCGGATATATCCAACAACCAGAATACTGAAGAGCCTGCTACACAAGAACTTCATCCTGATAGACAGGCGATGCTCGATAAGCCACGTGAAGCTACACCACCTCCCAAACCTCAACGCGAATTTCGCCCACCTCAAGATCGCCCAGAACGCGCAGAGCGCCCAGAGCGCCGAGACAGGAATCGCAAGCTCAAACCAGGATATTTTGATAAGGATATCGACTTTGCCGAGAAGAAGAAGAAGGAGGCTGCAGAGAGGCAAGCTGAATTCGAGAGGAGGCAGAAAGAAAAGAGGGAGAAAATCGAAGAGAGGGAGAGATTCAGAAAGGCTATGGCCAAGGCCAGAACTGGTGGGAAAAATGGTCAGAGAAAGCTTGGGAGAGAGAGCAAGGTGTTGCTGGAGAGAGTCCAGCGACTTGTTCAAGAATGATAGTGGTTTTTGAGCATAAAATTTCTTATGGCGTATCGGACCAAAGGAGTTACGGAGTCCAAGTTATTGTATCAATATAGCATGTGCTAGTGTTTCATGTCTCAAGATCGTACCTACTATACTATTATACGCCTTCTATTCTTCATGAAGTCAGATGTCTTGAACTCCTCACATTTTGATCGGAATAAGAAAGATCAAATCGGCTAAAAATATAATGGTTTTCTGTGCACCTGGATGCCATGGGAATCTCAAGATAGTTGAAAGTGGCAGGGGCATCAGATATCGAAAACAAAACCATCGGTCGAGTTTTCCTATATTTATAAATGGGACTGCAAAAAAATTGCTTCGTATATCGTAACAGAGAATTAGGGAATCTTTTTTAGGTAGATAGTATATCGCATAATCGAAATGCAAGTCCTCATTCTGATACTGGCGATACCCCAGCCTAACAGCAACAGCCTCGCTGACGTAAGCGAACGACATCACCTCGAGCTGTCGCCCGCGAGATACAAACGACATATCAGCACAGCGTCGAATTCAAGCCAAAAGCCTCCATTAAACCGCAACAATGGCAAACGGGTATGTCTACAGCAGTCATTTCTATGGTGAAGCAAAATGAACTTTGGAAGGTCTAATCGCTGACAATCTGTCTTGTTTAGCTGGAGCGTCATCATCGGCCTTGTAGTCGTCGTACTTGCCTCTGTAGGCGCCTGGTTCTTTTCACCAAAGGGAGAGACTCAAACGTACGATACCCGTCTCCGTTTTTCTGAGCCTCTTGTTGCTCTCTTCGCTCTTCATCATCTCGAGGCTCTGTATAACAAGTAGCTCATGAGCCTGAAGCTAACCTGGCACCCTACAGTATCTGGAGGTCATCCCTCATCCTCTCCTTTGCAAGTTGCTATATTATGTGGGGTAAGCCTGCTTCATTCTAAATTTTCAATTAATCTTCAAGCTAAAAGTACGACATAGCTATCACCTTTCTCGCCCAATGGCACCCACTTATCGAGCCACGACGCGGTGACCTGCGACCTCAGTTCGCAACATGATGCAAATCGAAATTAGTGGTGCATGAATAGAGCCTGGGACTGGGGCACATTTTTCTGGCGTTTGGGATGGGCGAATGAGCGTGTGCTGTGTATATTTGTACGAACAATTGCATACCGAGTAACTGCTTGAGATGCCTGTCAAAGTGGATTGATGGACCAGAGACCTTGTGATTTCATTTCTAACGTGCAGATGGTGCCTAGCTTGATACTGGGTGTTTGACAGACACGGACATGTTAAGGCAGTTGGTTGCTGGTGTTCTAGATTGGCTCACCCATTATGATCAGAGCGCCGGACCCAAGCCTGGGACTAGTTGCTGGTCAATTCTGGGGACTTAGGAAATCATGCCTTCATATCTCCAAATTTGACACTGTTCATTTGAGCCTCGTGATTTACATGCTATTACATTGATTAGCAAATGCATTTAAATATCATCATTTGGAATATTACTGCAGCATGTATTGCTTCAATCTAGTATTACTATCCAAACCCTACCCACCCTCCCCATTCCCTTATGGAGTCTATAAGTGCCCACAGTGCCATGCCATCTGATGCTACTCCACTATCCCCGACTCCGTCTTCAAGTCCTACAGCCCATAATATTCCGCGTCCCACCGTCCATCTTGACAATGCTCCCACACTAGCCAAAATACCCGCTGTACCATAACCACAGTCTAACAGTATCTTCAAGGCTTCGACGTTATTCGCAACAACCGCCCATCCCAGCGATCTTGCTGCTGCGGGGACATCATAGTCCCAAATCACCATAAGAATTGGAAAAAGCTTTGTAGACGAGGAGACAAGAAGAGCGGTGCTGACGCTGTTAGGCCTGGCATATGTAGGTAAAAGACCAAGCCAATGAAGAGGAGATAATGGAGAGGAGGTAAGGAAGCGTATCGATAGGTGAAAGGAGATAGTGGAGAAAGCGCAGAGGATTACTACGATTGTCAATACTATCTCATGGACCAAGGCCGAGAGGCGAACATACAGAAAAATATATACTGCAAAAATATCGGTTGTTGAGAAAGAGCACCGAAGTTACCCTGATCAGACCTTGTCTCATCGGGTGCTTGCTTTTCAATTCGTGCCCAAGTTAGGTAGACATCAAAAAGGAGAAGCAGAATGCCTAGCCGGATTATGGATGGCTAAAGAAGCAGTAAGCAAAACATGCCCGTGAATAGATACCCTGGAGACCCATACGTCAACCTTATTGTCTTCTCGTGCTAGGCTGTTGAACAGCAAGTGACGATAGACCTAGCAATAGGTCAATATCACGTGATTATTCAATGATCGGTTGAGTCTCGAAAGACTTACTTGTGGTTTAATCAAGACAAGGTCAATGAAAAGAACGACAAAGTCCATCTCAACATATTTGTCTGATGAATCATTAGGTAAGCATACAATAGAATTGGTGTTGGACGAACCGGCGAATCGTTTGCAGCCTAGGAGTAATTAGTTCGAAAACGAGGTCAACTATGCCAGAATTTCGGATGACATACGAGGACATTGTGTAAGTCGCACGCCATGACCGCTCGAACGGTCATCGGCTGCCGAGTATTCTGTATAAAGGGTCTTCACCGGATACCGACATTCGATGCAAATTGGCATTGCGACGTGTCCTATTGCATATTGTATCTAGAGAGTTGTGTAATTCATGCAACTGCTGAGACGAGGTCGCGATCCAGTGGTCCGTGCATAAGCTCCCAATTGCCAATTTAGACTTCACTTGATGATCGACGACCCAATGTCCCTTTTATGACTTGAGATGTCGTATTTTCTCATTGCTGAAAAAAATCTCGGCGGTCAGTAAAGAACCAGCCAGAACAAACTGTGGAGGAGAAATAAAATTTTATTCATTTTCAGCAAGCCCTAAAATGTACTACGATATCAATTTGACTTCACTTGATGGCTAACGCTCCCTAACTTTACTAGAGACGACTTGAGATATATTTCAGTAAATGAACATCTCGATGGTGAAAGGATCTTACCTTACTAAGTAACATATGTGCATAGCCTCAGCTTGAGTCTTCTTGAAAGTTTATAGAGTGTAATATGCGATTGTCCTGAGAAGCCATTAAATCCGATCGTCGAGGCTCACGTTGTAAGATGATTGTTAACATCACTTCAAGTGAGCTCATATCTACGAAGGCCCCATAATAAGTGACAACTGAAGCTACTGAGCCTGTTGGAATTCACCAACTCTACATGTCCGCCGGGGACTTCTGGTCAGTGTCCGGTCTCCTTCTGCCAATAGTCAGTTTCCACATTCCTGACTCAAAAGTCGCATTGTCATACATCGTGCGACATGTAATCTCTAACAACTCATGTGTACATAAGTCCTACCATCTCCCTTTGATCACCCTATCACACTAATGGTTCATGACATTTCTACAAAGTTTTCACCTCATTGTAACTCATGACGAGTCCAGATATCTGACGACTATGGAAAATTCGTAAGGACACCCGTATTAACTGGCACCGTAAGTTTTGTACATTGATGAAAAATCCAAGCAACAATCTCACATTCGAATAGGCTGATGGCCAATTATTAAGTCTCTCACAAATCTCAATAATGATGAGATACTCACATACCGAAAAGACCTCGAATGCAAATAGTCTCGGCGCGTTTCGTAAAGCCTTGCAATATAGAATAACTAATATAATACAGCCATCAACATTACTGAAAATAATGAAGATTTGTTTCCAATTAAAGAGGTTCTAACGCCTGCCATGCTCAAAAAGCTCATGTGCGAAAATAACAAGTGTAGCTACAACAGCGGCGTAGAGATCCTGTTTATCAAATGGCGCTCCTTCTATGGGGATATTTTGCGCCATTGTACCAGATTGCAGGTAGAGAAACCACACCGTGACAATCCCACGAAAGATCATGAAGCGCTCAATAACAAGACGCGTGATGTCTTGGAGAGTGTGGCGTGTGTCAAAAGTTCTTCTGATCAACCTGACTCGACATATGGAGCATACCAAGTACTTGATGCAACTCATTAAGATGCTATGCTACTTCAACAAACATGCATTCAACATTTACTCATCATTGGATCGCAATTTGAGATTGACTTTGATGTATTGATAAAGGTGATGAGTGCGATAGGTGTTGGCGCAGTTAAATCGACGACTTATACTGCTAATTTAGACACGCGGTGATGGGATTTCAGGGCCCACTGCTTTTTACTTATCTCTAGTAGTTCTGTCGTGGCAGTATATGAAACCTGCTCTCAATTCTTCTAACTTTTTCGTTCAAGTGCTGAGGATACGAGGAAATCCTGGTAACAAAAGTAGCGGAAATCGACTAACATCCTACGAAATTCACTTTGTGCAATAATTTCAATTTAAAGTGAGCGTCTCGATGTTTCTCCGAAAATAACCCAAAGAAGTGACGCTTCCTATTTAGCTTGTGAGATTTACGATAATGAAGGTGATTGAGTAGTGATATCTAGATAGCTCAGCAGTCAACATGAATGAGGAGAATGGGTCAAACAAGACTGTATTACTCGAAAATACTCCAAGTCGTATGCTACATCATGACGCACAATACTATCAAACATTACTTGAGGATCACAGAAGATATCAGATTGTCATTTCAGATAAAGGCCCAGAATTATGAAGACAGTTTACTCTACAACAGCAAGCATATCTTTGATGCTTGTGAACTTCACCCTTTCTCTCCCCTGCTCCTTTCCCCTGGCTCTCTCAACATTATCGATCTTCTTCCAATCCTCCCAGCTAATCCTTCTGCAGCCCCTCTGCTCGGCTTCCGCTTTAATCGCTTCCCAACCCAGCGCTCGATCTTTATTACGCTTCAGGAAAGGCTTCTGCGCATGCCAGTCTTCAGCGATGACTTCAGCAGTGGCAAAAGCATCGTTCATGGTTGATGCAATGACACCTGTAGGACCACGCTTTACCCAACCAGCACAGTACATGCCGGGTATATGTTGTGGGGAAGATATACTGGCATTTTGAATTGTTGTAGATACGACGCGACCCTGATGATCGTTTTGTAGAATCCCTTGATTGGGCAAGAAGGGGATATTGAGGTCTTCCATGCCTGGGATAGCTTCGCTTCTGTATCCGATACTTTTGAAGCATAGTTGAGCATCAAGCTCAACGGTCTCATCTGTCTGCTGGACTCTTGCACTGGGTGTGTACATTTCCTCCGCATCGACATAGGTGTTCTTATTCAAGATCAACTTAGCCAATGAAGTTTGGTCTTCCTTTGGAACAAATCTTAAAGGCGTAAGAAGGAAATCCAGAGACCAGGATTTGGAGGCTTCCGATGCAGGAGTCAATGAACCCTTTAGCACAACTTCCATGATCCTTTTTGTTGCTCGAGGGAGAGACTTGATATCTGCTGGAAGGAGTTCAGGGTTAATGGGTGGGAAATAAACAGATGGGAGCTTCATCAATTCGCGAACTTCCTTGATAGTGAATGATGCCTATATTCTATTAGTTTTGCCACAAACCTCGAAATAATCGCCATACCTGTATTGGACCACGACGCCCTACAACCTTAACACTCCTCACTTTGCTCTCACTCAGCATCGCAAGGGCATTGTCTGATATATCTGTATTCCGCAAGACGTCCACATCGCTCAACAATATTCTTGCCACGTCGAGTGCAACATTCCCTTGACCAATCACAACAGCTTCCTCGCCCGACAACAAATCTGGTGCAAGGTCTGCATATTCAGGAAGTCCATTGTACCATCCTACAAAGGCTCGTGCAGAGTAAACACCCTTCAAATCTTCACCTTCAATGCCGAGGTTACGATCTTTGGATGCACCATACGCAAACAAGATAGCATCGTAATTAGACGCGATCGTTGACAATGGGAGTGAGGATGCATCACTTCCAATTGAGACATTGCCTATGAAGTTGAAATTTGGAGATTCGGCGACCTCTTCGAATTTGTCTTGGCAATTCTGGGAATATCAGCTCTGCGGCGTCAATGTTATATCGTAGAAGTTACCTTGACTTCCGGATGGTCTGGAGCGACTCCAAATCTTACAAGACCATAGGGGACGGGCAATTGTTCGTACATATCCACTACTGCATTTTCAATCCTAGACATCACCTTGTAGGCAGTATAGAAGCCTGCGGGGCCTGAGCCGATGACGGCCATACGGAATGGCCTTCCATTCTGCGTAACTGGTTGTTGGGTGTATTTTCGATATTGCGCAGCAGGTGTCGTCGTCTTTCTTGAAGCCCTTGTCGCAATAATCTCCTTCAGAGTTCTGGTGCAATTCGAGCACACATAGTGCCTGAAGAGAATATTCATGGTTGCCATTCCGACGTCATTGAAGATTTCTAAAGGTAAGCGTCTTATCTGCGATTGCACGTTGCCGTGGTGATAATCTATACGCTGTTTACATCTCCCCCAGACTCAACCATATGCGAACTCCACATTCCCCATATCCTGAGCGTTGACCACATAATCTAGCAAGCACTGGGCATCAGTTTTAGTTTCACACCAACAACGATCAATTGTCGATTATTGATAATTTGGACATTATGGGTGTTCAACCTCCATTTTTGTATGAGGCTGTTGGAAAAGAAAGTCCACTTCATGCCTTTTCTAATTTCGATCCCAAAGCTGTTAGTCGAGCAAGTCTTGTTCCACCTACTCCTAAGCCACCAAAGCCTGAAGGACCACTTTTGAACTTCAACAGACATCCAGAGTAAACATCCTTTTTGACTTGATTCTCCTTAATTTACTGATCATGTAAAATCGCAGTTCGTGGTTTGTCTTGCCTTATGAGAAGGAGGAAGTTGCTGAAATGAGTCCGAACATCAAGACCCAGATCAAGCGTACTCGAATCGCCCAACTAGTTTTCCGATCTTTTGAGCTAGTGACAGGACTTGGATTATTGGTGTTAATGATCTTGATCAGTAAGGTCCCGACAAAGACTGGCTTGCTCATGAGAATACCGGTTCGTGATTATCATGAAAGTTATCATCTCCTGAAGCTAACAATCATGGAAGCCTGGAGTAGCAGCCTTTCATGCACTCTATGGTATCTATCATCTTAGCAGAAAATATCCTGGACGATCAGCAGCTTCGACGGCATCTTATATGCTATTTGCGGCCTGTGCAGATGTGGCACTTCTTCCCTTTTACGGTTTCAGTGCTTTAATAGCAGAATCGCAATATCAACTTGCGTCCAAAGGCGATAATCCAGATGACGGATGGTCAACTATTCTCTCGACAGGTCAAAGTCCGGTCCAGACTCTCTCTGGGCTCGTATTTCTTTGTGCAGTGATCGGCGGCGTTCTCCACCTTGGCTCTTTCGGGCTGTCTATATGGCTAGCTGTTGCATATCGCAAGATTGCCCGCCTCCCGCCAGACATGAACCCTCTCGAAGATGAAAACACTGCACGGGCGCGAGCACGTGGCCGCCCGCAGTCCATTGTCTCGAAAACTTCAAAGACCTCCCTCACACCTTCTGAAATTCGCATAATGGCCCCTTTAGAGAGCACGAGGAACTCGGGGGCACCATATGAAGAGCTCAGCCGACCACCTACCATTCCTTTCCTGGCAACTCGTTTATCCAGTGATTCCTTGCCGTCCTACAAGTCATCCTCTCCCGACAAGAATAGCTCGCCAGTCGATCTTCCGCCACGCCAGTACCTCTACGAACAATGCAACACATCTCAAACCAGTACCGTACGCCCAGGAACAGCCACATCGCAATCGAATACCCCTGACTCACGCCGAAATGCCACGTCAATACAACCCCAAAGCCGGGGCCGCTACCTCAACGAGAAGCGTGATATGTGGCTGGGTGCAGACTCGTTGACACTCACGGGCAAAAAGCCAGCATACACGCGCGTGGCCCAAGACATGGATACAGATGGTGAGATAACCAACTACACATCGAACTATACGCACAGTCCCAACCGCAACAGCCTCCCAAAGCCTCTTGCCTCGCACCCGTCGTCTTCGCCGTCGTCTCCACCACCTAATTTCAGCCGTCGCGAGCTCTCGCCTCCACCACGCTCTCCACAGCGCGAGGCGCGCAATGGGATTCTCTCAACAATCAATAGCAACCCGGCTAGTCGTGACATCACTGTAAATGATCAGGGCCCACATACGACACGCCATGCATATGACACACGTGAAGTACCTCGTGCGTCCTCGCCAAGTGCGTACTCCGAGTCTGTCTACTCCGAGGATCAGGTCAGTGAGGTGTCGTTGTCCAGAAAAGGAGTTGGAGCGTCTGGGAAGCAATACGGAGGGTTGGTGGTCGGCTACGGACAGGAATCGAGATCGTCTATTGTGGTTGGTGCGGATAGGAATGTTTCGAGTGGAAACGATGTTGTGAAGCGGAGTTATAGACGTGATATCAGTGGGAAGATGATGGAGGAGGGACGTGGGGGACATGAGGGTGGATGGGCAACAAGGTTTCGGAAAGTTAGTGGTATCTAAAAATGGTAAGCCGACTAGAAGTCGAGATCTTTGTTTGATGTTTTAAGAGCGTTATGGGAATTTTATGGAACCGAAAAAGCAGAAAAGAGAGAAAGAAAGGAAGAGTGTCATGTGTTCTAATTTAGTATTCGAATTTATATACTGATATACAGGCCAAAATGGTGTCGTGAAGTTCGTATCTTGAATATTGAGTGCATAACCAAAATCTCCCCCTTAAAATGCCATATTTGCTTCATCGTTCCTCTTATTCTCATGAACAAATCCAGCCCAGTCAGTTTTTGATCTCTCTCCATCCAAATCATCGCCTTCTTTCCAACTCCATTCATCCCACTGAGTAAGACCCGCCAAATGCCTCATTGTAGGTCTCCCATGGGGGCAGTTCCAAGGCTTATCCAGCTCTCCCATGTGTCCAACAACCTTGGCCATCTGTGCATGCGTCAAAGTCTTTCCGATCATGATACTGCTTCTACAAGCCCTCATGGCAAACATTTTCCTAACCTTGCTAGGTCTCAGGGAATACTTCTCTGCAGCAACACCATGATGGTCAGCGAGGAGAGCAATGAGCTCATCGAGATCAGTGAGATCGAAGACCTTCTCGCGTGACAGTGGAAGGGAGAGCAGATGACATCGCTGACCGATTGGTGCATCACCTGTAGTATCCACTGTGATGATGAAGCCGTTTCGTTCAAATACAGGCAGATTTTCTGTCACGATTTCTTCCTCCATTGCAGTGAGGTCGAGGAGTTTGGGGTGGACAGAGCGTTGGGAAGCAACTACTGTGGTTTCTTGAAGCCGTTCAAAATTGTATTTTTCATCCGAGGCATGCTGATCGATGATGAATAGATCATCGGAAGCGTTGATTGATCCCCTTTCGTCACTTTCCCCTCGAGTCGCCAGAATAAAGCCCAGGTTGAATTGTCCAATGATCTTCATTTTTGCGAAATCATCTTTGGAAATGGTCAATGACAAGCGCTCTTCGGCATTTGCAGCATCTATGTCCTCGGCGGTGGGCTTAGTCTCAGTGTTTGAAATAGCGTGGTCCTGCAATGACTGTTCCATGACTTGTATTTGCTGCTGAATAGCTTGAATATCCGTGCTGATAGACCGCGTAAGATAGACAGTGCTATTCTTGGCCCTCGCACCCCCTCTCAGAAGTCCATTAACACGCTTCACATTATCCTGGCTAGGAAGCTGAGCTGCCTCCTCCGCAAGCTGAATCATTTTCTGCACGTTAGCATCTTCGCGAGCCTTCTTTTCATCCTCGTCAACGTATTCGCCGTCATCATCATCTTCCAGTTCCTCGACAGCTTCAGTTCCCGTAGCATCATCCGTAGCCAACTCTCCGTGGCTTGAATCAATCTCATGGCTGTGATGTGCCGAAGATGTTTCACTGTCACCGGGAGATGGTTGACTTCCATTATACTCCTCGCCATCAACTTCTTCTTCGCTAGAGACATCGGCCTGAGTTCCAGGAGCTGAAAATCTTTGACTGAGACGAGTACCAAAACTCTGAGATGCATGAGATTGAGCAGTTAGCGATCGTCTTGCGGTTGAAGAAGTTCCAGGGCTTTCAATTTTCTGGCGTTTTGGGTATGGTGAACCCATTACACTAGTCGTGGTCTGCCCATCTATGGTGATTGTAGCAGTTGTAGCAGGTGAGCGGATAGGTCTCGGTGCAGGAGGCAGCACCACCCCAGGATTTTCGGGGGGCTTCAAGACACTGACCGCTGGTATAGGTGCTTGTGGACTCGAATCCTGTTCATAGTACACATCACTGCCCTCGGTGTCGGTCATTCTCCGATTGAAATCAACGACTTGAATAGGTGGGTTGTATGTCGATGCTGGTATGTTTTCGTCGCTATCTGTGACTTCGAAGTCGCCGTCCAGTGGAGAAAGGTCCTCTGTACTGAGCTTATCCATAAGCTTCGTTTTATTTTTTGAAATGTTATCTGCAATGTCTAGCTTTGCCGCTGGCTCACGAGTCTGTCTTGCAAGCGCATCTCGTCTGTCGTCAGTCTTGTTGCCTAACCAATTCGATATCAGGCTTACAGCCCCTGTATCTGCAATCATTGATTTCCGATTTACAGTTGTAGGATGGGAATTTGGCGTGGGTGCCCTCTCAGAAGTATCAACTTTATCCTCATCGTAGCTTCGCTGAGGTTGTCTAGTCGAAGTTTCCTCTGGTCCCGGCTCACTCTCTTCATCCTCAGATGCAGCCACCGAAGATCGTGCTACTTCACTCTCGGCCGTGGTTTGACGACTGATCGTGAGCTGTTTGAACGAAGGCTGTTTCTGTAGTGGAAGCTGCGATACCGGCACTCTATAATCCTGCGATTCAAACAGTGCCGTCAGCTCAACCTTTAGCTGCTCCAACATTTTGTCCTGATCATGTAATAAAATTGTCCTCTTATCAGGGCTGACATTGACATCATAAAGATGGGTGTCAAGCTCGATATTCGCGAAGATAAAGGGTGACTGAGAGCCATTATATGATCTATAGACCTCGTTGAATGCCTTTGCAATCTGCGGCAAGGCACAGGGTCGTGCATTCACGAAGAACATCTGCCTATCTGGCGTCTGACGGCCCTCACCATGCGCGGGTCTGGAAATGTGTCCGGAGATCTTGATCTTCTTGACATCTCCATCTTCCTGTGCACTCCATCTCTGACCCGGTGCACCAGTCGGTTCCATCTCCAGATTCAGATCCATCGGCAACAGTGCGGCCAGAGTCTTCGTACCAAATACCTGCACAATATTCTCTCTGGTTGTAGCATTCCCCTTTGTTGAGAACAACGTCGTTTTCTTTCCCTTAGCCGGCTGATGCGTAGCAGAGACCTTCACACCAGTCTGAATACACGCATACTGACTCAGGTGCCCAACAACCTTATTCCATTCACGCTTGATATTCCTCTCCAACTCCCTACGGCGTACAGGCAGATTATTAAAGAGATTCTCTACGCAGACCGTCGTACCCTTCTGTGCCGCCACGATCCCCGTCCCTTTCAATTTGCCCGAGACTTCGAATTCCAGCTTCGTACCTTTCGGGACATCAGACGGCATGCATGTGATGACAGAAAAGTTCGATAGCGCGCACAGTGAGGACAGAGCTTCGCCGCGGAATCCAAAGGTCTGCAAGGATGTGAGGTCGGTATAGGTGGAGAGTTTAGAGGTGTGATGCTTCAGGGCAAGGTATTCGTAGTTCTGAGGTGAGACGCCATCACCGTTGTCTTGTACCTCAATGGAATCGAGCCCGTTGTTCTTGAAACGAATCTCTGGTACAATGTATGTCAGTTGAGGGACATGTGAGGTAACAATTGATTTTGCTGCATACCGATACTCCTTGCGCCGGCATCTAGGCTGTTCTCTACTAATTCCTTCACTACTGAGCATAGATCAACAATGACCTGGCCCGACTGAATTTGGTGGATCTAAACAAAATGTTAACTTCTATAGATTAGAGCGGACTGAACATCACGTACTGTACGCCCCTCAATGGGCTTGATGGTGGCCATGGCTACATGATTGTATGATGTATTATTTACGCTCAGAGTGACGCGAGAGGATGTGGGAGACGCGCCTCGATCCCTCAGGCGTAAAGTGGTGACGCTGGGACCGCACTCGTAGCCTGCGATATCTTTAGGGACCGTTAGGCGTGCCGCAAACAGCATTCCCAACATCGAAAGGATCGTCGGTATAAAACAAATTACTCTAAGCAACCATGCCGATGCAGCTCAAGCTTGAATGTAGTCCTTCACTCGGATCTTTCTCATTGTAAGAAGTTGCACGTAACGACTCACAGGAAGCTGCAAGATAGGTTCTGCACATATCTTGTCCATACAATAACACATATCAACGAGGATCAAATACTATTCATACCGCCATCATAGGCACTATATTCAAGCATTCCCTTCACCAATCCTTCCTATACACACCAATCCCCTTAGTTTTCCTTCACGCCTTCCCCAAATCAGCCAATTAAAAAAAACATTAAAATCTGCCTTGCCTTGGCCCCATCGTCTATCCGACTGACTGGCCCTTTCCCGCCATAAGCACAAGAGTCCCAAATGACCCAGCACACCAAAAGATGCGTGTATACGAATCGAAACAAGAAAGTCAGATGAAGAAGAGGTTGAAGAAGGTAAAGGAACGCCTATATACAATTTCCAATCCATCTTCTTCAAGAAGACGAATGAGGAGACCCCCCCACCCAAAGAACTAAGCTTGAAAAGAAGAAAAAAGACGACAAAATCTAGATGCTTTGCAACGCTCAAATGCTAGCTTCGCCGGACCAAGAAAGAAAAGAAGTAAGGACAAAAACGCCGTTGGTGACCCTGAGAACATGAAGTCTGGATGTTCTAGACCTGGAATGGAGCTGGAGGAAGCAATGCCTACATCAGAAGCAGGACATTGGATTGTGAGATTTGTAAGATGTGGTCTGGACATGGATTAAGCGTATCGTCGAATCGTTAAGGTGTTCGTGTTTTGTGGTTATTGGTGAGGTCGGATGGTTTATTTTCACCTTATTATCTAGGGAGTTTTCCCACGCTTTCGATCTTCGGAGCTTTCGCTCTCAAACATTGAAGTAATACCTGCAACAGTCCAAGTGGTGGTTGACGCATGGACTGCTACAAGCCAAGCTGCGGCAAAATTGACCAGGTGATGGAGCATGTATGCATAGCTGACACCATAGATAGCTGCATAAACACCAATACCAGCAAGTACGGCACTGGTCACAAATCTCCAGCCACCTCTGAGTCTCGGTACCATCTTGCCTGTCGTGAGAGTTTCGACCAGCAGGATAAATGGCATGATACTTAGAACATTATGGTGGCTAGAAAATGGTGTCAACCAGTGGACAGCTAAGTTATGAATCCAGACGACCAGGATGGGAAGATTGATCGGCAGAATCCATAGCATGAGAATGAGAATAGAGTGCGCGTAGTTGTAAAAATTGTAGTTAACGGTGGACCGGGCTTCACGCGCTACACGAAGAGCGCGAACACAAGTGGCTATCTGTACAAGACAGGCCACAAGGTATGCGAATTGGTATGGAATGAACGTCGACACCAGGAATAGAAGGATGAAGGCTGTAAGTACGCGCCGTCTTGGGGGAGTGGCGACAAACCCGGGAGAAGAGGACCTCCTAAATTCTGTCAGTACATTTGTTGCGTGCCTTGGACACTGTGCAAACAAACCTTTTCTCGTTACTTCGTCGCCAGCCCTGGGAACCAACCCAGCCGTAGGCGACAGCACAAATATGCGTTAAAGCAAGCGCAAGGTAGTTAATTCCCACACATACACCAGTACAAACCGTACCGATCAAAGGTACGAGGAACCAAAAGAATGGATCCTGAGAGCCTACAAGTAGATCGTTTTTGGTAAAATCGATAGCTGTTTCAGAAGCGTTGCCTCTCCAGCCGAACCAGCCTGATGAAGATGGACGAGCAGGAGCAGAGCTTGCGCTAGCAAACGACACAGCGAGAAATGTCAGAGAGATCATGACCAGGGGTAAAGATTGTCGTAAACAGGCATCCATGCTCTCAGAAAAGGATATGAAAATTCCTGTGTCGTCGTAGATTCTGAACTGCTTGCGCAAGACCAATGCAACAATAAGCAATGGAAATGCTGCGAAGACAGTACGGTATCTCATGAACAACTTGCCCATGCTTCCAAGGATATCGACTTTGAGCGATATTTGAATGTTGGAATTGCAAGTCGGATCGGTCCAGAATTGCAGGCTAATTCCATTTTCGATGCTTTTTGCCTTAAGTGCAGGTGGCATGAAAGGCGCGACTCCATGCAAGTTGATGTTTGCATGCTTAACATTGACAAAGTATTTGGATTCATATGGCTCCGTTAAGTGCTGTCTCAAAAGTGGCGTGAAAAGCTGGTCTGCGTTCGCACACGCTTGAGGTCCCATATCGAGGGTGTATGCTAAGAGACTCGAATGAAGAGCTGGAATCTTGAACTCCGTTACCATTGGGCCTCCAGCTGGCAAGGTAATCTTCATGCCGAATGCCAGGAGACGACGTAGACTGAGTCTTCTCGTACGCTGGGACTGAGCGTTGTCGCTGAATTCAGCAATGACCCATCCAGGGCTGGGGTCTCTAGACTTATCCACGACGGCAACGAATTGATGATCTGAAATATTTTCGAGATCATACTGAAGGTATGAAAAAGGCGGAACGTTTTCAGATCCTTCTTCGCCATCGTAAAATGGTTGTTTGGCAGTTCTTGTAGAACCTGGCAACAATATAACGTCTGCAGCAGCATTTTTGCAGGCCAATCTAGTTGGGCCAGAGCTGTCCCCAGATAGGTCCATGTTCATGGAGAACAGGGTTGCAGACTGCCCAGGGTTTAGTGGAAACACACTGCAGAACAATACCTCGAGCTTCCCGGTATCATGAGGCGCATCCAACTTCTGATCTGTAAGTAAAGTAAAACGCTTGCCACCCGGCGTTCCCTGAGGAGGAATGGGCAGAAGATGAGCTTTTGGCTTGTGCGAAGCCCCGAGTTTTCGGAGTACTAGCCTCTCCCCCTGAGGAATGAAAGAATTAGTCGAATCGTCTTCTAATGTCAAGAGCGTTGTAGGCTCCTGCTGGGGAAGGGTCTTCTCGGCTACAGGTTCCATTCCCGTCAGAAACCACTTCTTGAATATCCGCATTCTATCAGCTCGCAGCTTTGTCTGAGCAGGCCTGCCAACATCGATTACATCATACAAGGCTCTGATGACCACTTTTCGAAACTGGTCACACCACAAAATGGCCAGGTGATCCATCCCCATCCAAACATTCGGTACTGTGGATGTGAAGACAGTAAATCCATGAGTTTCCGGCACCAGAGATTCTAAGCTAGAATAATCTGAAGGCACAACTGTGTCCAAGCCTCCTCCAGCAATTGAAATAAGTGTGACCTGCCAGAGAGGATTGTTGTTGGACCACTTTTGCGAATATGCCTCTCTCCAATAGTCATTAATTTTCTTGTATGTCTGCACAATATCGGCATCGAATGACACTGGCGGCCTTGCATGTGGCGCAGACATGGTAAGTATTGTGTTGATGGTGTTGGACTGGTAATTTGGCATAACAAGCATCGTTCGGGCGACAATACCGCCCATTGAATGACCAACAATGATGACTGAAGTTGGATCTGGCAGATCCGGATCTCTCTGAGACCGTCGAGGGTCATGGTACATGGACAGAATGTATGCAACCGCTTCATTCAGGTATTCCGCCTGGTCAAGCATTGTTTGTCCGTGAAACGCAGTAATGTCTTCATTGAAATCGACCGCAAAGAAATCGAGGTTCCGCACTCCTGCATTTATCGCAGCTGGATCGTGTTGAAGAACTTCGTGAAAGTACGTAGCAGCTTCTGCAGCAAAAGAGCGTACCTGTCTGAAACTGCCAGCATTTCCTGGTATGAACAAGACGGGTACACCTTTGATCTACACGAATTATCAGCACTACATCTAATCCATAAAAAATAAAATAAATAAAATAAAAAACAAGAGTCGTACAATTGTATCATCATCTATATACCCCTCTCTGTACAAATACACCGAATATTTGCTCGCAAATCGTGTATGCTCGGTATCGAAATCGGAGAGCTTCGCAAATCCGGGATACATCGACGGCCTCTGGCAGCCTTTACAGTCCAACTGCCTCGTCGTAAAAGAGTGTACAATAAGGAAAAGAAACAATGACGCCAAAGTCGTGGTGAGTATGGTCAATGGCGAACATGACCACGGACTCCTGAGGGCCCTCGAGCGACGAAAGGTATCCGCCATCTTTTCAGGCGCGTCGTCGTTGGTGGGTTGGTCGTTTATGGTTGTAGACTGCAAAGAAAGGTCTTTCTCAATGGAAGCATTCCGCGATTCTGCAGATTTCCAATTGGTGTTACTCAGGCGTCTGGACTTCGCGGTCGGTGGTTTTTGATCGTTGCTCTTTCGTTTGTCGGGTTCCTGAGCTGTTGGCTGTCTCGAAAGCGCGTGTGAGGTTGCTGTGTTGTCGATGATCTTGCTGGCCCCTGTACTGCTGTCACGGTGACCTGTGACTTCCGAGGTGTCTGGCTCGTCAGCCTCGCTATCTGCGGACGAACCGGATGATCGTCTGCGCATCTATGTTGCAGTAACGACTGTCCAGCTTCGTCGCGACAGTTCAATTGCCGGAACGGAGTCGATTGATGAAGGTGAAATTGTTCACGCAAAGTCACAAGGGCGGAAAGAATGATGCTCTCGTCTTGGTGTGATAGGCGAGCCGGGGGAAGCTTTTGAGCATGGTACGCAAAGCTGTGATTCGCTGGAGGAAGCGTTTAATGAGATATGAATACTCTTAACGAGCGTTGGGTGAATGTCACTTTTTCGGCGAACGATCAAGATCAAGATTTCATTGTAGGTAGTCACAGGTTCCAATCCTGGAGGATGCGAAATTTGGGGGGGGGTGGGATTTGCTCTGCCAGGCTCTGCCACACAATCTGCAACGAGTGATATTGTGAAGGGCATACGGCGGAAAGTAAGTACGGAGTAAGGTAGAGAGGCGCACGTACGCACTCACACATAGACTGGGGGGGAGGGGGGGAGGGGAGGGGGAATTAAAAGAGGGAGAAAGCGCAAAGAGATTGTTTTGTGGGGAGAGGGAATTGAGGAGAATTTGAGAGAGTGAAGGAAGGATGAAGTAGGGAATATAGAACAGAGAACAGAGGTTTCGAGCAAGTGGTAGTATGGTACGTATGTATGTATGTATGTATGTATGTATATACATGGACGGGGGGGAATGATTATCGCGAACGAGGATGTGCGCGGTACAGCATGTGGGCAGTACTCACACAGTAGAACAACAAAGTAGGTACTTAGTCCGTAAGTAGCGATGACCTCTTTGACCTCTGGTAACGAATAAGCCGAGTGATTAGTCAAGTAATCTACGTAGATAGATAGATAGATAAATAGATACGGGCACATAGCCAGGTTTGCCCAGGAAGATGTAAAATTTGGATTCTCTTTCTCTGATTCTTTCTGCAGGAATGCCTGGGATGGATGGATGTAGCTTGTCCATCTGATGAGATTGAAAAGTAAGGTCGATGAGGATGCAAGAGTCAGAGTGCGTGTAGGGTAAGTGGATGATACTGATTGATTGATTGATTGATAGGTAAGCAGACTTGGTAGGTCGGGTGTACCAGTTGGGTTTGGCTGGCTTGGGTTGGCTTGGGTTGGGTTATGGGGTTGGGTTGTGGGTTGTGTGGTGTGGTGTACAAGCACCAAGCAGTAATAACAATAATAATGCAGACGGATCTTTGACGACAGCACGAAAATACCTGAACACAATCATAATGAGCCCGACAGTACAACCGAAGACGCCCATTCACTGACTAGCATTGTATGCTACGGCGCACTTGAAAAACGATCTGGAAATAGAAGCACAGAGTTGACCATTGAAAGAGGTAGACTATGTCCCTCGACTCCTTTCCAATCGGCGTCATATAGAATGAAAAAGGAGTGGACAACGGTTTCGTTTTGAAAGGTTTTCTACAGTACATACACATGTACATACCACAACACTGGTGTACTGTACCAGAGACAAGACGGAACTGTACTGTTACTTTGGATGTGCATCTCCATCCATACGAAGGAGATGCGGCTGCAGCAGATTTGGTTGAACAGCACAAAGTGGGCTCACTCTCAGTATCTATCCTGCATTACTGTGAACGAGTGCGGATGGATGTCTACGGAGTGTGTACAAGTATGTATGTATGCAGTACATGCTTCCAACAGGGAGTCAAGTCAGATCATCCTAATTAAAAAGCCTGAGCCTTCCAATTCCTTTCACATCTTCGTGGTAATTGTGTGGAGGACTCCGTGACCAGGAGTCAGTCATACATACCTGGTAAATGCATGCGTCAACTACCCCGGAAAAGAATATGTACATTCGACCATCGATGCATCCATCCATCATCCATCATCCATCATCGATAAACACAAGGAATGAGATCAAAGGGAAGATTTATGCATGGCAGATAAGTCAAATACATAGGTGCTTTGCAATGTTGCATATCACACCAAGAGAGACATTTCCATCCTAAAAAACGGTCGTCCATAAAGTTCTGGTTAGAAAGACGTTGGATAGCAACTAGAATCTTGAGGTTGGAGGTTTTCCTCGATCAACACTTTTGGTTGCAACGGGTTAGAAATGACAGCCAAAGCCCGGCTGGACTTGACCATGCACAACTCAACCAATCAAGATCATAATAGCCATACCTATGCTCTTTGTCTCACTCTTCACCCACACCCTTCTTGCAAGCCGCAGCCGCACAAGTGCACGCAAACAAAGGGCACAGAGAGAGAGAGAGAGAGAGAGAGAGAGAGCAATGGACGGTTGAGGATGCACGCTATAAGTAAACAAGTATTAAAACAGGTTATGTACAGGTTCACGTGAATAATCAACGACGAGCTGAGCTGAGCTGAGCTGAGGCAAGGTAACATCGTAGGGAAAGATAAGGTAAGGCAATGAAAGTGTGGAGGCCAAGAAGTTCTCTTTTCTTTTTCTCAATCACAACAGCCCGTCCTTCCTCTTATCATTGCGCCGCCGAACAACAAGACTACAAGCATACTGCGTTGGTATATTATTTGGATCAACGTGCATACATCCATCCATACATACCGATATGCCTGCAGTCTAATAATAAAGTGATAGCACATATCCCGACCAAACAAAAAGTCATCAACAAGAGATTGAAGTCAACCCTTAAAGGCTGCTTTGCTTGGAAAGGTCCAATCTTGAACGGGCTTTCTCCACATCAAATGATCCCCATATTATCACGCCTCGTTCATCCTGAAACGCCAAACACCCATCAATGCTGATCACTACGATACACGATTGTGCTGAGGCTGAAGGAGGATTTGACGTCCTCCACTCCAGGCTGTGTTACCTATGCTAAATAAACATTGTGGGTCGTGCATCTACTCCTTTCCCCCTCCCTTCATTGATATGTGATATGCCATCCAGTCTGGATAATACCTCCAACTCCCTACTTTCGAAAGATAAAGCAAGAAAAAGCAAGAAAAAGCAAGAAAAAATACTTGCAAGACTCGAAGACAAGCTCTGACTAGTTGACGCCTCAAGCCGACCCGTGCTAGAACAATCACCAAAAATACATTCTGGTACCCTAAAGTATAGACTAGGTAGGTACAATAGCCAACGCCATGTGTACACGTGCGCTCCACCCGACTTATGGTCGTAAGCAATTTGTTGATGGTATCTCATAAGTCGAGTACTCTACTTAGAATTGCCTGAGATGAACTCAGTGACCTAAGTAGACGCCTCTATACCTGATGATTTGAGGTAAGTACTGTGCATACATAATGTAGAATACATCATTTGGGTACATATGAGTACATGATACTTACGGATGAAATTACCTGGATGATGAGTACGGCCCAATCCAACCGTACCACGCTAATCGCAGTATACAGAACCAACCTCACCACAGAACTCAATATCAAAACAAATCTACTTCAAAGTACCTTATTTACGAAGATATGGCGCAGTCATCATCTTTCAGCCAAGGCTTTCGTTGACTACCAATAAGTCGTCCACAAACTCACCAAACAGCGCAAAAATCCCGCCATCTTTCAAGGCAGCATCTCAAACCACTGGCCAGTACAAGCATGCGACACGCCCACGCGTTGTCCACAGCCACCCATCTTGGACGGACATGAAAGCACAATAACACAAGGCAGATAAGTTATGATACGGTAAGAAACCCCACTGGTTCGCCCTGGCTAACAGGAAGCAAGCAGGCAGCAGATATTCCTTCGTAAGGGTCGATGATAATAGGATAATAAGCCCATCCCATGAGTGATTAGCCGTCTCTATGGGGGCGAAACAGGTGTATGGGTGAGGTTTTTCTGTGTCCTGAATGTCAATGAAAATGAAGTTGCAACCAACATGCGGGAGTGAATACCTACCAACCGCGATTGTAGAAATCCCTCATGAATCCAGTGCTTCATAGATCTCTCATAGGCGACTCATGCAGGACTACCTTGTAGTTAGTATTCTCCGCACTTACAACAAACCTGATTTGCCAGAGGAAGACAGACGGAGATGGTGGATGTTCCCGCTTCAACCACAGCGGTTGAAATTTTTGGGGTAGTGACGCGCACCACGTGGCTGAGACCGGCAAGGCGGGGTATGCAAATTCGGGGTCATAAGATAAAGGTGCAGATGGAAAGGAAGAAGTCAATTCTGGCGTTTTGTCGTCGAAAGTAGAGGTGATTTGACACGTCGAGTAGCGTTGACCCAACATGAAAGGACTGTGATACTTTATACGACCCGGTGCGGGCATTGGAGGTGCAGATAAGGTAGGCGGTGCTTGGCGCCAGCAACTGATCTGTCACCAACTCATTCACAAGATAACGGGAGCGTGAGCCGGGTCAAGTTGTGGATTACGAACTTTCAATCAGTTGTTGATTTTTAATGCTCATACGAGTAAACCTCTACGCTAAAATGGTATCTAAACGCCTAGGCAAGTCTATAGGTCCCTCCCTCCATACATCCATCATCCTTCTATATTGCATACCCGAAGCATTCTGGCCCAATCTACAAAACTCTTGCCATCTCCCTAACACGATGGCTTCAAACTCATGCTTCTCTCTCGGACAAATGCTCCCTATGCTCCCTCATGTGCTTTGCATGAGCATATCTGATGCTCCACAGACTGATTGCCAAACCTAGAAGGCATGCTCCAAAAGTGACCCAATAGGCACTTCTGTAGCACTCCAATCCTTCCAGACACTCTCGTTCTCCGCCAGGGAGAACAGCGCTATGTTTGTCATATACACGTCCATAGAAGAGGTTGAAGATGTTACCACTGACGACAGGAGCGAGGGTCATGCAGCCCCAGTTTTGGGACAAGCCATGTACACCGAATGCTTCAGCAACCAATGATGGATAGACACCAAACAAGAATCCATACGCAAGACCAGTGAGTCCAGATACCATGGTGAGAAAATTCGGATTAGTGATGTTGAGAGCGAAGATCTGGGCTGCGGTGAAGACCAAAGAAGCAAAGACAAGACACCAGAATCTACTGGCACGAAGCTTCTTCACGAGAAGGTCGGATCCAACACCTGCGGTTAAAAATTTAGTCCTTTGACAGACTATTGAACAAGTCGGAGTTGCTACATACCACTGCATAGTCTTCCAATAAAGCTACACACTGAGAGAACTGAGACATGTAAGGCCTGACGTTTAACAATGAACCCCGAGTCCACACTATCGTCATAATGGCGCCAGAGTGCAGTTACGTCATTTCCAATATTGCTGTATATGTTGTTAGTGACATGCAGTGATTGAGATGAAACGTATCTAGATGCACAATCCACCAATAAACTTACTTGATGGTCATCAATCCAATTCCCGTCAGAATTCCCATGAGTGAGAACAACTGCCAGAACTCGGCCATTGGAAGCATCTGGAAACCTCGAATATCTATATGTGGACGTCTTTCATCAATATCATCTTCAAGTGGGTCTGGATTACGACCTAAGGAGGCTTTCGACATCAAAGACGAACTCTCATCGGAATTTCGGGAAACCTCGGACGCCTCGATGTCTATTTCTCGCTATTTTAGGATGCCTTCCTCCATTGGAGTCAGTTATTCAGAGGTGTACATACCGGGTTCGCCATCAAGCACACTCCCACGACGTTTGCTATCTTCGGATTTTGTTCGATGTAAGGAATTCGATGCCATACCATCGTTCGACGGCAATGCATCGTATTTCGCGGATGGAGTAGGGATTACTCGAAGGAAGAAGAATGATACGGCCACCATTCCAAAAGTTCCTGACGCTAAAAGCATCAGGAAGTCACCAGTATCCCCTGGGAAGACGAATTGTGAGACCATTGAGAAGAAGAAAGCACTCAGTCCAAACCCTGCGAGAGGAAAAGCTGTCGCTGTGCCTCGATGATGAGCCCAATTCAAGGCTGAAGTCTTGATCGCCGCCGCAAAAGCTGCACATCCTCCCATTCCAGATGAAAAGGATGCAAGACACAAGCCCAGCACTGATCCTGATCCGGAATCGTAGGCGGAGTGGAGTGGGAAATAACCCAAGGCGAGGAGAATTGCGCCCATTACCACAGCCAGTCGCGGGCCCTTTGTATCTACGAGTATTCCCACCGGAACACCTGTGACATACATTCCCAAATTCCCAGCAGTGCCCTAGTATTTGTAAGTAGGCACCGGATAAATGGGGGTACGGTGACATACTATTAAATTGCTTTGTGTTGACGACAACTTCAATTTATCGGCAAATTGAGGAGCCCATGCGGAATAGGCATACTATTTTCCAATCAATAAATTGCTTGTGCAATCTTGAATCGTTGGCGCTCACATTTGTCCCGCATGCCAATGCCATAACTGTCGCCGCGATACTTGACACAATGCGTGCCCGATAATGGGGGGTTGTTTCCGACATGATAAGGCAGGTCGTGGTGCTTTCTCGAGGAAATGATCAAAACATTGGGTGCTGATGGGCTTTGGACTTTGTGGAAAAGTGATTCCTTGTTGGAATAGAATCAATGAACGACGTTGAACAATGGACGGACGTGTATAAGTGTCTCTTGCGGAGATCCCAATTACTACGCAACTCGGCATCTAAACCCCGGAATGTTTGATAAGGTAATGTACCTAACGAATACGCAATTGATGCCTCAGGCTGTTATCTTAGCCTTCCAATTTCAGTGCTTCGTGGCTCGCTGCACCTTCTACGCACGGTAACGACGTACTCCGAAGAAAAGGTGCAGGTCAGCTGTGACAAGTCCGGGAGATTGAAAGTGCTAGCCACTCTGCGACGCGGCTGTCTCAGAGCCTCATCTCATCACACACACTCACACATACTTTCACCGACAACAGACATTTCCAAACTTCTTCTTTTACAGCATTCGTACAGACATCGAATATTGTAACGATGGGGGCTCTGTTATCTTTGCCACTACTTGCGCTTCCCAGTGTAGGCACGGTATGTATTATTTCTTGTTGATCAACATTCGCATCTGCCTACTTACTAACTGGATTGCAGCTTGCGACTTTCGCTGCTTCATGCTGTGGAGCCGCCACATGCTCAGCGGTGTGCAGTGCGTGCGGAAAATGCGGTAACAGGTGCGTCTTGAGACAACAGACAATACAATAAACAACACACTGATAGATCTTGCAGTGTTGCTACTCGTATCGCATATGCGCTTATTTTACTCATAAACTCGATATTATCATGGATAATGCTTACGCCATGGGCGATCAAGAAACTCGAACGCCTCACTCTCGATTACATGACGATAAAATGTCCGGAGGGGGATTGCTATGGCTGGACAGCCGTTCATAGAATCAACTTCGCCCTCGGCATGTTCCATCTTACGCTCGCAACCTTGATGGTCGGTGTCAACTCTTCGAAAAATCCGCGTGCAGGTATTCAGAATGGTTTCTGGGGACCAAAGATCATCGCTTGGCTTGGATTGATAGTCATCTCCTTCCTGATTCCAGACAGCTTCATCTGGGCTTATGGAAACTATATCGCTCTTGCGGGAGCTATGTTGTTCCTCCTCCTCGGTCTTATCCTTCTAGTGGACCTGGCGCATTCCTGGGCAGAATATTGTCTAGAAAAGATCGAGTTCCACGATTCGAAAGCATGGAGAGGTATTCTTATTGGCTCCACACTGGGAATGTATGCTGCTTCTCTCGCCATGACGATCGTTCAGTACATCTTCTTTGCATCAAGCGGTTGCTCCATGAACCAGGCGGCAATCACCTTGAACCTGATCTTCTTACTTATTGTATCTGCTGTATCCGTTCATCCTGCAGTTCAAGAGTACAATCCAAAGGCTGGTCTTGCTCAGTCGGCGATGGTTGCAGTCTACTGTACCTACCTTACCATGTCCGCCGTCTCGATGGAACCGGATGACAAGCAGTGTAACCCACTTATCAGAGCCCAGGGAACACGAACTACTTCCATCGTTATTGGTGCTATCGTCACCATGTTGACTGTAGCATACACAACTACTCGAGCAGCAACCCAGGGCGTTGCTCTTGGTGGAAAGGGCGGCAAGAGCATCAGACTTCCAGAAGACGATGAGCATGGTCTTATTACCCAGCAACCAGATAGCCGTCGTGAAATGCGTGCAGCAGCTTTACGCCAAGCTGTCGAGGAGGGGAGTCTCCCAGCTGAGGCACTTCTGGACGATGACGATGACAGTGATACGGGTGCGCAACCAAGAGACGATGAGCGAGGTGCAACGCAATATAGCTACTCTCTCTTCCATATTATCTTCTTCCTTGCCACAACCTGGATCGCCACATTGCTGACCATGAACTTCGAGGAATCACAGAATGAAGACGTCCACTTTGCTCCAGTGGGAAGAACTTATTGGGCAAGTTGGGTCAAGATTGTCAGTGCTTGGGTCTGCTATGGTATCTACACCTGGACTTTGATTGCGCCTATTGTGTTGCCTGATCGCTTTGATTTTGATTGAGATGGAGTAGGCTTATGGTCTTAACTGTGTATAATTGTTTGTCTACCGCATGTCTGATTAGTATCAACTCATAATTGCATATCATCATAAAGTTTCCCATCAGGTGTTTGACTAAAGACAGGTGGTTCAAGTTATGATAAGGATTATTCTCGTTTTCCAAGTAAATTCATTACTCGTGGAAATAATAGTTCGCGCTCAAGGTTGAGTGCTGTATAGTGTGGGTTTATCTGTTACTTAATTTCCTCGATTTATTCTTATGTCAGAATGAATATGTAAGTAATTTTCATTTTGTGATGTTACAATAATGTATTAGAGTTTCCCAACTATTCTACATGCCAAGTCTAAGATTCCCAGGCTCTATCTACTCTCCACCATCACCGTACACATTAAGGTTTTTGGTTCATTGTCTCTCACCACGACCTTAAGAAGTACAAAGTTCCTCGGCGGCGAAGAATATCTCCATGCAAGATCTTATAAATTTATCTATCGCAATCATCACATGTAAATGTGTTTGTGGCCTTCAATTCGCAAGGCAACATGTCCTGTTTCAGACCCTCCAACTCTGTGGCGGAGTAGCTGTCTTGCATAAATCTAAATCCCTAAGCAATATCGCAACCCATATTTGTGGCATGGCGACTGACCGTCAACCATCGAATTCTGGTTTCGACCGTCCAATCGTCATCTCTACAGGGTTTCAATCAATCCACATGCATCAGAGTACGGACGTTTATGCAGTTTCCCGAGGTGGGTACGGTCTGCTTCGAGGGAGGCTGCCATGCACGGCCCAAGATGCTTCGATTCCTTCTCCCTAAATTCCGCATCAGTCTATTTCAGATCATGGTGGGTTAAAGAGAATCCTGGGCAATTATGGTGGCAGCTTGCAGTTAAGTATTGTCTCTTGCAGCTTCAATATTTTCATCTGATTTCTTGAATATATACTCAACGGCTATGAACGACTTTTCAAAGGCTTCGGTATGCGTTCCTTCTTTATGAGTGTTGTTGCTGCGGGGTATGCTGCTGCGATTGAGTTCGAAGATATGCTACCAGTATATAATGTCGGACCAACCACAATAGGATTGGACGGGCCTGGCTTTGTCTCTGCTCTGACACTATGGCAATCATCTTCTCAAGGAGTTAACATTTCAATTGAGGTTATTGTGCGTAAGTTTTGATATCGCTCACTTCGATGAACCACACACTGATATCTTCTTTCAGCACAAGCTTCCTGCAATCCGGGTCATATATGCCAATTATTCTCGAAAAATGACTCCTTAACATTCGACCAAACACTATATCCAAATGGCGATAACTACTTTTTTAGCTTAGACTGGAGCAACATCAGATATTCCAGTAAGAAGGATATAAAGACAGCATGGAGTCCTCGCTTTTCTATAAACGCCAAAGGGATCCCAAAACAGCCCATGGAGTTAAGGAACGAGAATACAAAGGCAACTGCAACCATATCTGAAGTACCCACATCTTCTACTACATCAACGATTTCGACGACCTCAATATCCACCTCCAGATCGGTGAGCGCTCAAGGAGTTATGGCAACTGGACAAACTTTTGCAGCAATCGATCCCATAACAATCGAGCTTGTTCTTTACGAGCAATTGGCCGAGAACAACGTAGCTGCAATAAACATCAATTCGACCACTACTGAAAGTACATTGACAACAGCTGTTGCAATAGCCACACAAAGCGTCGACGGATTGTTGAGAGCTCCTATCTCTGCCAACACATCAGGTGTTCTGACAGTGTCGCCGACTTCTCAGATGGCTTTGGCCAGTCTTGTGACAGTTACAGCCTCAACCACGGCCTTGGCAAATGCCACGGGTGCTGCTGCTGCAGAGGAGCTCGGCGCTGCGAATACGTTGAAACTGAATCCTCTGTTTTCTGTGGGGATGGTGGTATTATTTGGACTTTTACATTTGTTGGCTTAGGAACTTGATACCCTGGCGAGATTTGCCTTTTATAGATTTGCATTGGAACGCAATTAAAATTGATGACCAACGAAGTTATGAGAGATTTTATGGAGCTGAGTGGAATTTTGGTTAGAATTCGGTGCGGAGACGGCTCCAGAAGCTGACTGACAAGGGTCTTGAATGGATTTGTGAATTACTTATGGGCTAGAATATTCCCACACGAATAAATATGAATGTTGAGTTACAACTGTGAATGTATGCAGGGTAGCTCAGTGAGGTGAGGCTGAACCAGGTTTCAAGGACTCGTTGGGTACACCAAAATGAGTACATTAAGCTGTGGCTCATATTCAGCCCAATTTGTAGAATATATGCACTGGTGACCAAAGTGTCAACCATGATCATTTACCTCATATAGAAGTGACTTTCGGCATTTCTCAGGTTGATCTGAACAAGTATCGGAGATGGAAATGAACATTCTATATACAAGATATCTCATCAAATTCAAGGGATCACAAACCTTGGTTAGACCTCGATGGCAGGTCCAATGATGATGACCCGTGCATATATTTCACGACTAAAATGGGTTAGATTCCCTCTCACTCAAAGCATCTATTCCATTATCCCCCACGGAGTATGGTATCGCTAACGTAGTTTCCTAAATGTGAGCTATATAAAAACGATCTAGAAATGTTATCATGACGTGCCGTCAGGAAGTGAGCGCAAAATCCTTAACAATTCTACGGATAGTATATTTGGCAATGTCAGGTAAGTATATTTCTAGCGAAACAAGGCTGATTCGATCTTAGGCTCGTTGGCAAAGGGCTTATAGAGGGTTGTTTTCACTGTGCAAGACAAAAAAAAAACTCGCAAGACTCACTTCATTCTATTGGGTAGATAGAATGCTTCTCGTCCTCAAAATTGTCCACAACATAACGATACAGCCTGCATCACATCATGTCTTCGGCCATCTTATAATAAAATGATTAGAGATTCTCACGGTTTCTTGAAATTGAGTCTGACTTGGATTTCAAACTTAAAGAGGTTTCCAAAATGCAATACTTGAAAAAGGAATTGTGGCATAGATACTCCAAGGGAGATACGAGACATACAATTAGTACGGTTCAATTTACAGGCTGCTTTGAAGATTTATGATCGGCGCTATTAAATGCTATCGATCGATTAGCCAAATGGTAGAAGCGAAAGAACAATGCCGGAGGGCTATCTCATTGTACAAATTGACTTTCACCAGATCAATCATACAAGAAATCTTAGAATACTCACAGCCACATATGTATCCTCACACATTTATGTTTGTAAGTATGGTCACCTAAAGTCCGTCTATATTAAATAGGACGAGGATCTAATGTATAAAGTCTTTCTCGACGTAAATCAACTTGCAAGCTCTTGGTCGCCCTGAGGATTATGTCTCTTCCGGGGCTCAAAATCTTCGAGTGTGTATTTTGTAGTAATTCGAGATCAGGATGACTCAGTCCTTGATTACTGCAGCCCTGTAAGGAGTAAGAAATGCATATATTTTGGAATAGCAATTATGATTACGAGGCATATACGATCCCAGATTGTGGCTGTACATGGTTGACACCTTAGGCCAAGACAAATTTCACTACTGGCTAGCTTATGGAAATTCAACTTAGATCTTTATATCTGGTTCGCTTCCCCCTCTAGAACTTCAAAGTGTAGTCCGGAGTATGAGCGGCACGGCTAGTACATAAGCTCGTCCGGAGGCATATCACGAGAAGCTGAGCATATATTGAATTCGTTTTAATCTTTCAACTTCATAATCATAATGTCTCGACAACGTCAGAAGCTTTTGCTTTCTTTTTGGTTCCTCTGGTTACAAACGCTGCGGTTATGAATCCTTGGTCTTGTAGTGATAAATAGGCTATAATGTTTACATGGTTGCGGACCGGGCCAGCTTACTCTCCACACACTCTTGGGAATATATAACTGCGGCGGAGGCATTTCTAGAACTCTATAATCCGGATTATTCTATTTTTGGGGATTCTCCATTCCCAGGCAATGGGTTACCGACACCAACTCCCTCACTTTCCAGTCCGAAATATGCGAAGCCGCACACTTCGTTGAATGAGACTACATTCATTGATGGGGATGGTAAGTCGTTATCCAAATATAGAAACCAATCATTGTATTATCAACATCTATAGACGCCATAGGAGACCCGATGTTTCTTGGTGTTTCAGTTCCTTTATTAGGACAAAAGAACCAGGCATATTTTGAAGCGTCCCGGAGAGAATCGAACTACATCACAGATGACACTCCAAGATATTGAAACGGAGCCATCTCGCAGAGAAATAACAGTCAGTAGTCTCAGTAGTGGCTCAACACATGAATATTTCGATACCGAAATATCTTGAAGCCCCTGATCTTTGGGCTGAATGGTCTTATATGGCACTTCTATTCCTTGTATACAATGCCGTTGCAACTGGCAATACTGTCCTGTTGAGAAAAGCAATCGTTCAATTTATACATCGGACCCAGTGATATCCAACATCAACTCTGGGGTACTGGAACTGGATAAGTGGTAGCTGGAATGGTTCGAGTCCTGGCGACAACGCAGAAGTAGAGTCCTAGCGCAGACTGGGACCTCGAATAAGATATGCTGAATCAAGCTTTCGGGGCGACAGTCAATGAGCGGAACTGCGGACGGCTCCCTAGAGTCATTCTATTGTATTTTGAAGAAGCTCTTGCATATTCCTACACTCAGTAAGGTTGAGGAGCCAGTAGAAATGTTTGCTCTCTTCTACTTTCAGAAAGAATGGTTACGATAAAGTTTAGCTAGATAACACGTAACGTGATGAAAAGAAAACACAGATACTCTTTACAATTTTTAACTTTTTATCGAGTTCCATAGGCTATATACTCAACTGTTTCTACTTCTGACTTGCGCAAATTGATCTCTAACTCTTTGTCTCCTTCATATTTGATTATTTTTTCACTTAAATATTTATACGACTTACAATTGCGTCGCTTGGCTGTTATAATTTATCAAAAAGTCAGAACAACTCTAGAATGAGATCGATTGTTGAAAGAATCACCTCATATTTACTCTCAAGACGTAAGGTCACGTGTGTCACCGCTTGATTACATGCCATCGACCTTCCGCTTAGAGACCCCATTATTGTGGTACCTGGTGCCGCGGCGCAGACGTACAATCATTGGCTATCGTATCTAGGTACCTTGCCATCACGAATGATGATGGCATGCTTTGAATAAGAGAGCGTCAACCTCCAGCTTTTTGTCCTCTCTTTCTTCGTACTCAATTGCATTTGCTCCAACCTCTCGTTCTTACAAAGGGTGACTGTATATAAGATGGGTGCTATGTTACCAACTCCAATTCCCGTCTCTCAGTCTCGACGTCGTCATTGTTTTCGAGTGCCTTTATCTTTTGTCTCAATTCTTGTCATAGTTCTCTACCTCCAATTACATATTCTTCCCCAGTTCATTGCTGAGTCCCCAGCAGCTTTGAATGTCGCTCAATATCATAACGATATCCTTGCAGCCGGTTTACAGAAATGTGCCGATTTCCAGACACCGCCAATCAAGTATGAGTTCCCACCTTTGATAGCGCGCCAAAATCCGAGATGGAACTCTGTCAGTGGTCAGAATGATACGATAGTATTGAGGAATGTTACTTTGTTTGATGGAGAAGAATTTCATTCTGAAGAGGTCGATGTCTTCTTCACCAAGGGTGTAGTAGAATCCGTCCTATCTGTCTCACAAGCCGCATCGTATCCCGCGAATGTCAAAGTATTTGATTTGGAGGGCAAATATGTCACACCGGGTCTTGTAGACATGCATTCTCATCATCTCACGGGTAATTGGCCTGGACTTGAGGCCCTTGAGGATACGAACGAAATGAATCCTAAAGTTTTTGGGCCTTTAACTCCATTTGTTCGTTCTTTGGATGGAAGTGAGTTTTGCTAGGTCTCAAAAGCGTATGCATCAATCATTAACATATTCACAGTGAAATCATATGATCAGGCCACGACTATAATTGCTTCTGGGGGTGTTACTTCCTCCCTCATTCTTCCGGGATCCGCAAATATCATGGGTGGTGAAGCATATCTTGTGAAGAATGTTTTGAGAAGTGGAAAAGATGGCGAGGAAGTAGTTGAGGAGCTGCTACTCGAGCACGGAATTCCAGCGCCTGACCGTAGAAGATATATGAAGATGGCCTGTGGCGAAAACCCAAGAAGAGTATATGATCACACTCGGATGGGTAATGCTTGGATTTTCAGACATCACATGGAGCGTGCCAAGGAACTCCTGGAGAAGCAGGATTCCTGGTGTTTGTCTGCTGCTGCTGCTCAGGAGAGCGGCGACGTAGACGCCATCATTTCTCTTACCTCAAGCTTGACGGGGAAGGCTGGTCTTCCCGAAGAATTGGAGCTGGACTCTTCAGTTGGTATTCTCAGAGGTAAGGTTGGTGTAAATATACACTGCTATGAGCCAGAAGACTTCGAAGATATGCTACTTCACAGCAAGGAGTTTGGTTTCCGAATCCAAGCTTTTCATCATGCATTAAGTGCCTGGAAAGTTCCCGAACTTATCAAGGACAGTGGAGAGTAAGTCAATATTGAGTGGCCGAAAAGGAAAGTTGTGTACTTACATTGTTTAGAAACATCACCATTGCCACATTCTCAGAATTTGGATTTTACAAGAAAGAAGCTTATGATGCAAATTTGTATGCTGGAAAAATACTAGCTGATCACGGGGTTCCTGTTGCATATAAATCTGTAAGACAGCTGAAGCTAGTAGTGACAAATGCTTCTGACACTTATATAGGATCATGGCGAGGAACAAACCAATGCCAAATACCTGCTGTAAGTCAATACGTCTAGAGCCCTGGGAAAATTCTAATAACTCCAATAGATTTCAAGCAGCTACTGCACATTCCTTTGGACTTCCTGCTGATCTGGCACTTAAGTCAGTGACAAGTGTACCAGCAAGATCTTTACAGATTGACCATCGTGTTGGATTTGTTCGGCCTGGATACGATGCTGACATTGTAGTTTGGGACTCACATCCACTTTCAATCGGATCCACTCCTCTGCAAGTTTACATTGATGGGAAAGCTGCCTTGGATCCAAAAAAGGCGGAAGATAGCTTACTGTTAGCAAAAAGTCAAGTATCACAACCACCGAGACTCCCTAAGATGCGCCCCATCCTTTCTGCTGAGGTAAAAGAAGCTCAGTGCCAATTAATGGCGCAATCTGGGGGGAAATTCATTATCAATGGAATCACAAAGTCTTTCCTCGAGCAGGATGCTTCTACTATGAGTAAGGAGGGTCGGAATCTGACAATGGTGATTGATAATAGCAAAGTCATCTGTTTCGGAGTTGCGGCGGAGTGCGTGCAGGCTAGCTCTGGAGGTACAATAATTGATCTCCAAAACGGCTATGTTCTCCCAGGATTAACAGCTGTAACTCAGAGTTTGGGTCTTTCTGAAATTGCCGCAGAGGACAGTACAGGTGATGGTGCTGTGAGTGAGAAACTCGATGTTTCTGATCCAGCCAACGTTGTATATGCCAAGTATGGCATTCACCTTGAAGGACGAGGTTTTGCACGCGCAAAGATCGGTGGCATCACTAGAGCCGTGACATCACCCGTCTCAGAGGGTGGTCTACTGACTGGCGTAAGTGCTGCATTTAAAACAGGTGGAAACAAGACAATTCTTAATGGCGGCATTGTTGAAGAAGATGTTGCGCTGCATTTTGTTGTTGGACAATCTGCCAAAAGTATGTGGATCCTACACTCTTGGTTGAGCATTATGTTAACCTTTATTAGGTGAATCTGTTCCTACAGTATCCTCGACGATTGGAAAACTTCGCAAAATCCTCACGGATAACAAGGGCAAAGATAACATCTATAGCCTTGCTGCAAACGGTTCTTTGCCACTCGTGGTAGCTGTTGAAGACAAATACGATATCATGCAACTTATCAAGCTGAAGAGAGAGAGTGCAGCCCTGAATCTGATTCTCCTTGGAGCTTCTGGGGCACCATTTGTTGCAGACGAACTTGCTTCAGCTCAGATTCCAGTGATCCTTACACATAACCGTGGAGGACCAGATGCTTGGGAGAAGCATGAATTGCTCGTCGGTCCACCACTCACCAAGTCCTCTGCTGCGGTTCTGTCGGAAGCGAATGTCACATTTGGTCTGGCCATCTGGACGGACGAGGGAGAATCACACATTCACAACCTTCCCCTCGAAGCAAGCTGGGCTGCTAAATACTCCGGACTTAACGAAAAAGCAGCTGTTGATTTGGTATCTACTAACATTGAGAAGATCCTTGGATTGAAGAAGAGTAAGGATATTGTGATCTATGAGGGCAACCCGTTGGAATTTGGTGCTAGCGTTGTTGTTTCGTTTGATGGAGATGATGGGGCTGTAATGGACTGCTGGCCCGTATCTAACTGATGATGTATTTTGTGTTACGATGGAAGATCAAAGTAGTGTTTGTCGGAGCAATTGAAAGAGCATGGTTTTAAGAAGTTGGAATTTTAAAAATCGAAACATTGAAGCCATTACGTTGACTGTACACTCATCGGATAAGGGAATGCGCACTACATGAGCAAGACATACGGCATAAATGATACTATTCCAGTTGGAAATTGATGATACATGTCCTCTTTGGCAACTAGAATATTTATGAGCTGTATCGGGGGGGGTTGAAAATGAAATTAATCTAAACAGGGCTCTTGAAAGAAGGAACAAACCAAATCACACTCACCCCTAATTTATTATTATTTATCGTGTACAACGCAAGTTCGAACCTCCAATGAGATTCTTAGCGTTCATCGTATTTGACAGTTCTTCGCAATCATTCAGCTTTCACACATACACACATACAACTGTAGTGGATCCCATTAGAAAGGCTCGTGATACTTTTTGAGCAAATGAAACTTATACATTACTGGAGAAATTTAAGATGGAAGAAGTCCGTTGTAATTATGGCTTCAAGTATCACTCAGTGTGGATATATTTGAACTCATGAGACTAGTTCTTGCATGAGCCACTCTTAGGTATGAGGTAGTTCATGGTCTCACTGTCTCGAAAACAACCCGGCATTACCATCTAGCCCTTTTTCTTTCATTTTCTTCTTTTCTCTTTCAAATCTATTATCTCTATATATCCATTGTTTATAAATGAATCGTGTCATAAATATGCCATCTAGACAAAGTGATATATGAACCCTATCCAATTTCAAAGTTTACTCAGCTCGTCGTAGATCTCGACAAACAGAGGTCTTTCATCAACCACTGGCAATGTGCACCTGCGATGTATCTCTAACAGTGCCTGATGTGCATCGCCCTTTTCGTTAATGAAAGCTATCATATCCTCAATCAGATGCCCAAATGCCAATACCTCAAGACGCTCCAACCATAACGCACTGGCGTGATTTCTTCCGTAGATCGTGGCGCCACCATAGTCGCCAAGTAATGCATTGCCATTCTGATCTATCAATATATTATGCGCATATAGGTCTCCATGGGACATTCCTTTGGAATGCAGATGCATAGTAGCTGATGCGATTGACAGCAGAATGTTCTTAACTTTGTCAAAAGACATTGTCGACCCCACCGAGAACACATCCCGAGTACAAGTTTGTAGGGTGGGAGGAAGGCCCAGATTCGTGAAATGAGGTGGTATGAGCTGCAGAACTAAGCCCCGCTTGTCTGGGTGGCCATGAATCTTTCCAATGGGGTCGATGAGATTTGGATGCGAACCAGCCGTAATACATGCAATCATTTCATCGACAGGTGAGCCATCGCTTGTGACTTCGCCTTTGAAGAGTTTCACAGCCACGTCTTCCTCCCCTTTTGGGCTTTTCCACACTCCTTTGGAAATAATTCCTGAAGCACCTTCTCCAAGTAACTCCCGTACCTCCAAATCTGACCATGGAATATCAGCAAGGATTGGGTTGTCCTCAAATGCGGGAGCACAGGGATTGCCAGCAAAAGCCAAGAATGACAGCTCGGGGAGAGTAAAGAGAAAGGCTGGCAGTGTTGCAATGCAGTTCACAGACAACCGTAGCAAGCCAAGCTTTTTGCAATTGCCCATTTCATCTGGTAAGGTTGTGAGTCTATTTCCAGCCAACATACATTTCTGCAGCCTGGTGCACTGTCCAATGCTTTTGGGTAACTCCTCAATGTAGTTGTTGGTCAAGATAAGCCAGCGTAATTGCGGGGGAAGAGCATTCTCTGGAATTGTTGTCATACGATTGCCTTTGAAAGCAACCATCTCCAAAGATGGGCATTGGGCCAGCTGCTTTGGAAATATTTCGAAGTTGCAATCTGAAAAGAAGGCAATCTTGAGCTTATGAAGGCGCTCAAAATCTTCTGGCAATTTTGAGATTGCATTTCCTGACAAGTCGAGGATTTCGAGAGTGTCGGCAAGAGAGAATATCTCTTGAGGGACTTCTGTAAGCCCAGAAGGTATCTTCACTTTTTTGGCTCCATGATAATCTCCAGATTGGAGTCCCACTACGGATTGCATTTTAGCACTGATGGCTGGGTAGTCTATATCCAAAAGTTTTCGGAGCTTCGAAGAGATCAGTATAGACGCAGTCAAGACTTTTAACACAACTTTCGTACCTTTGTCTTTATTTTTGTCTAATGATACGTTTATCGATCTCCTGACAGGTGTTTATGTCCTTCAATTGGACATTGAAAACATGTTGTTCTCACCCCTTGATACACGGACATACACGCTAAGCGGAGTTTGTCACATTATCACGTGAATAATCTATAATTGATCAGACAACTTAAGGTACCATCTACCTATGAGAAATCCCGCATTTATAGGATTACCGAATTAAATTACTCCAAATATCACAAGTAGCACGGAACTAGGTAGGTAAATTATTATTCCAAGGTTGAGCCCTTTCTAGATAGCAGTAGCCAAACGACAAGGAGGCATCGGAAACTGACCAGTAAACGAGGGAATATTTACAGCCATATCTCCAAGCATTCAACATCTCTTACAGTAACTCGGACCTCTACAACTTTGTTAGCTGTGGTAACAACTTGACCTTGAAGGCACGTTTACAGAGATAGATTGGACTTAGGCCAAAATGACGCGTTGTTTGAGGTACCTCCTTCCGTCTTTGCTGCTGTTGTGTGCTGCAAGATGGCAAGCGCACCCTACTACACACCTAAGAGAATTACTTCGTATGACATGGCCAGAGTTTTCGTACCGAACTTCAACTTCAACTTCAACTTCAACTTCAACTTCAGAGGGATCGGCATCAAAGTCTGAAGCCCACAACGAGATTCGAAGATGGGAGTAAATTTTCTTTGTGACGTTCTTGGGCTACAGAGCCACAAGAACCACGACATACAACACAGCAAGAATAAAGATCAGATCAATATAAAACATGAAGTTGTTTTTATCGCGAGCGACTTTGAGGGTATCAAGGAGAAGCGTCTACTGCCTAAACGCCAGTTTGGTATGTCCGCTTTAGATACACGCAGCTTGAAAGGCGCGATAACCTCCTCAAACTACGACCTCATCTCAACATCAAACTTCATTATTGGGAACAACAATTACTGTTACCAGGCTAATGCGAGCATTCTTTTTGGTAACTCACAAGCAATCGCTGATGACGAGATCCTTAAGAAATTCCCGCATGCTATTCGGCGCCAAGACACCACAGTTGATAGGTCATTGCGAGATATAGTGCTTGTCGGCCAAAGCATTAATACAGACCTTTGAATCTTGGAGGGCTTTGGATTTGACCTCAAGGAAGAACCTCAGGTTATTGCTACATTGGACACTTAAGATTTAAGGTCGATATAAACTATTCAGGGTAGTCTTAGTAATATGAAATCCCACTGTGTTATATAGCACCATTCAATAAGAAAAGGGAAAACTTAAACTTACATTCGGTAATACAAAAAGCCATAAACTCAATGGACCCTGGGTTTGCATGTAATAACCGTAATATTACAAACAATGATATCTCCTGAAACTTTTGCTAAGGAGCATAAGAACTCTACCGTAAAGGAAAATTGATCGATCAAAGTATTTCGCCCAAATCAGTTATGTCCCCTATCATCTTCAAAGATGTGATATGTGTCTGATAACGTCCATCCGTATCACTATGGATATGAGACGCACGTGCTTCGATTAAAAAGAACAAAAAAGAAAGCAAAAAATGCGACCTAGCAATCTTCCCACTTCCCTAGGCGAATCTCAGCCGCAACTCAAGACCAGACTACCATTTGCTATCTATATAGGGGGAGTTTGATATCATTAATGAGAGGATCTGGTGTGATAATACTAAATAAAATGCCATGTTGGCTTTGTGCCATAGCGCGATATATAGCTCATACGCTTCTCATAGCCGTGGTCATTGTTACAAAACCATCAGTGTTATCACTAGGTTGGTATTCGAGAACTCGGGTATAGTATTGCTTATTTCAACGCACTGGGAGTGTTGCCAGCTACAGTGGAGAATATGGTTGCTACAATACTGATGTGGCTGAAGACATGAAGCAAAATCTACACTGCAGCTCTCCTCAATACTTGAATTTGAGTTTGTGTCTTGCCTATTCTAAAAATGTACAATGTAAGTCGCATTGTAGCCTCAAAATACGTTCTCAAACAAGTCGAGTACAGATATCTTCGCCAATATCTACACAGCTCATTTGACAGGAGCTTTCGAATACCAATGGCACTTTTATAAAGGAATACATGACTCCAATGATGACGGAGCATCGGGTTGGTCTGTTTCTATGTCTCTGTCTCTCTCTCTTCCTTCCTTCCTTCCTTTCTTTCTGACATTTCTCGGGGTTGCGGCTGATCCCCCCAGCGCAATCCTTGTATTTTTGAAAGTTGTCTGTATCTTTCGGAACTCCATCCCTCGTTTACAACGTTTACAACCTCGCAGCTGCAGAGAGAAACTCATAATATGTCAGTGTAAGTTTCCGCGGATTCTATGCACAAGGAGGGGTTGCGGTGGTCTGATAACCATTAGCCCCAGTTTTTACACTAGCCTTAGCGCAGACCAGGGGGCCCCTGAGACTCTTGAGAACCCTTGTTCTGCCAATCCTGACTTCAAACACAATATCATCCTATGCTCTCAACCAACGTTAGCCGAACATCTAGAATTTCCGGGGTGTGATTTTCCTTGGTTCCCAATTGCTGATCGCAATACGCATTTTGAAGTTTGTCGCTTGGGATTTCCAAGGGATATGCGTGGTTGTATGGATTGCACAGTGGGTCTGGGGGGTTGCAGGTTTCCACAGCGATAAGGTGCTTTGGTGATTGCCGATGCACTATTCACTGGAACACCGTTATTCATAGTTCTAACTAGACTGTTTGACATAGCATGTGCCGAGGTGTTGATAGTGCTCTTTTGCGCTTGAGGTTGAGCAGCTTGCCTACTCACTCATAAATATCATCACCAGTATACCATCAATAGAGTTTGACACAAATTTCTACTCATCTGCATTTCGTAAAATCTGAAAGTATGTCCACCAAAACTGTTTTCGTCGACTATCTGGGTGGCATAGATGTGGGCTACGCAATGCCTACGTCTTACGAGGCCTCCAAGCCAACTTGCGTTCTCATCAACTCGATGTGCACGACTTCTGCACTTTATCGCCAACAATTTGCCAGCAAAAAATTGACAGATACCTACAATCTTTTGGCAATCGAGCCGCTTGGTCATGGAGCTACTATCAGCAAGTCGGAACACTTTACCTACTGGGACTCAGCGGCTATGGCTTTGAAAGTCATGGATGTCATGGGAATCCAGAAAGCATTTGCTTTGGGAACGAGCCAAGGAGGTTGGATTGTTATGAGAATGGCACTACTTGCTCCGGAAAGAGTAAGTTGGTTTCATTCATGCTGCTGCCAGAATTTGGATACTAAGCCTTTTGAATTATAATATTCGCTGATACGAAAGCTTATTGGTTGAACAGATAGAGGGTGTGATTCCCCTCGGTACATCAATGGACTACGAATCGGAATATTCTCGATCAAAGGGTTGCTGGGATCCCAGCCCGATTCTGAAGCCGTTCATGGAGAAATGGACCAGTTTGACACCAACACCAGAATGGATTGTAGACGACGAGTGGTGTGGAATGGTTGGATCAATTGGGTTCGGCGCAGCTGCCACTGAGGCTACCACGGCATTCTGGGTGAAGACTTTGAAGGATGTCTACAAGGGCGATGAGGGACGCAAGAAAGCGAGAATGGCCGTTATTTGTCTGCTGGAGCGCGACGGTCTCCTCCTTCGATTGCATGATATCAAATGCCCTATCTTCTGGCTACAGGTACTTACTTCTGTTTCACTCAGTCATATTAGCCTGTTTCTAGCTAAGAGAGATTGTACTAACTTGTGTCTTTCTCCTACAGGGTACTGAGGACTTACCTTTTGGTCTGAATCTTCCACGAGAGCACATCAAAATGTTCACCAACTCCGCTGAGGCTCGCCTTATCGTGGTCGAAAAAGGAACACATTACCTCAACGCCTCCAGTCCCCTCGAGATTGAGAGTGCATTGATTGAACTCGCAACGAAGTATCACAAAGTATAGAACAAAACTATGAAATGCGGCAGCAGTCATCCCAATGTAGCTCTCCATGATTATACAGGTTATCAGACATATGTTCCATCTCGTTATCCTCACACCAAACTTCAGAGTATAGGCTTTTAGATATGACCAGATGTTCGAAAGTTGAATCCGGAAAGTTCCCTTTCAGTTCTCGCTGGAATTTATAAAGTTATATTATTGTTGTTGAATGAATAACATCGTAGTGTTACTATGTGGTTTCTTCCATCGAAACGATTTCTATTCGTATCTCATACATCCATGTCCACTTGTTCTGCTCAGCATACCCCACCAACAAACCAACCCAATAGTACCTGCATACAAGTAGCACATAATCCTAGCATCATGCATCCACCAATGATATCACTTAGATTCGACCCAATCCACTTCTGTGCGAACATGGATCTTCTGCAGCGGAATCTCGTCTCCAGAGAGGGAACCATCGTCGTTATCGCTAGTCGCCCTCCGTGATATGGCAGTGCTTGTAATCTTGCCGCCATGATTAGGTCGTAATTTAGAATCGTCGAGTCTTTTGAAGGGCCCGTCACCCCTCGAAGCATCGGTTGCTAGGCCACTCATTCCTGTAGTCTTGCTGCCGGTAACAGCCTGCTTAGTGTCTCGCGACTTCATGGTAATGTTGAGCTTGTTCAAGAAAACGCCGAGAATTGGGCGGAGAGTTGGAAGACATGCGCTAATGATGCCTGCAGAGATCTCGATAATTGTCCAAACAACAGTTTTAGATAAGGTCCCTAACAGTATATTAGGTATGATGTGACAGAAAACTGGTCAGAATCTTACAGGATGGGTCCGTTGAAGAGTATGAGAAAAGGACAGTGAATCGATAAGCACTTGTGAAAACGATACTGCGATGTCAAAGGTAAGTCGTAGCTGAGAGATAAGGACTTCGGGAGGGGGTTCGGCAAGGCCAGAGATAACTTACAAGAAACCAACTCCAAATATAAGGATGAGCGATATACGCTGAATTAGGCCAACATTGAGTTTCCATACTCGCGGCATTGGAAGAATAAGGATTGCAATATCGCTGAAGATAGTCGAAGCGGCATTGGCACACCAAGTGCCTACTTAGTCAGTATATGCTTCCCCGAACTTCATAGACCTAACTTACCGACTTGATTCACACAGTGACCTGGAAGATCTGTATACCACATCTTTTGCACCGGCACACAGATAAAGATGAAAACAAAAATGATGGTAATGACCCAAGTGATGACGAAGCCACCGAGTCCATACGCCCATAACTTAAAGCTTCTGCTCGGGAAAATGCGATAGTACATCGCAAGAAGGGACAGTTTCGTGAGCGCAAGATTGATGACATATAGGATCTCAGCGACCATAAGAAACTGAAAGGTGCGTAAGTATGTTTAAATATCTGGGTGCGTTATAGCAAGTGATAGTTTCACGTGAACAATGAGCTGTTAAGAAGTGTTGACATACCTTGGCAATCATCACCACATCTGCAGTCTGTAATGTACTTGCATGCAGTCCCATACCATAATGCGTCACTTGGTTTTGTTGGCAAACTTGTTCATATATTCTAGGGATAGGATGATTCTTACTAGCCATAACGAAACCAAAAACACAGAAGAGCATACCCTATTCACCCACTCCATTAGCCAAAGTACAATCAACGCATAAAACTTGATACAATGTGCTGCCAATTGCCCCCGGATCTCCTCCTTTCCTGCAGTTCTTTACTTACCATAGAACAAAAGATGAGGTAGTCATCTGCACCTAAAGGCGCAGCTCTTGTCCACCGCGAAAGAAAACGAAGAACTACAAAAAAGAAAGCCAAGATTACAACCGCAACCGTTGATCCTATAATCCACGGTTGTACATCTGTATTTGTATCGACTGCTCTTGCAGCCATTAATTCGGAGAGCATATTGGATCTTTGGAGTCTAGAGGAATCGCAAGACCATAAAACTAATGAACGTGAAAGACAAAGGAACAAAACAAAAGTATTAGAGAGCGTGGGATGATGTAAGTTACAAGATATAGATATGGACGCACAATTAAAAGTAAGTTATCAACGATCAAGAAGTATAGTAAAATAAGTCGAGTATGTAAGTTTGAAGATCTATGGATTTTCGTGTGGGTCTGAGTACGATTTGACATCTTATGATCAGACAGAGTCATGCTACGTTGTTCCTTTAACTTTCTATGACTTGAGACCTCTTCATTAAGGCAACACTTACCCATATATACAGAGCCTACTGAACAACCTTTTAGATAGTTGGGTCTTTGTCTGACTCTGAAATTAACCGAGTGAAAACTGTTGCATGGTACATAGAGTAGTAAGGATGATAAGGAGTGCATTAAATCTCTTGTCAATCATGGTTGCAACTGCTATACGCGTAACATGTAGAACTATTACATAGGTCAAGAAGGCCACTAAATTCTCAAGATATTATCGATCAGATTATCCTTCTAGAAGGCGAAAGATTATTCGGAAGAGCGATAGATCACTCAATTTGATTACAATAATCAGAACCACCTGTCGGTCAGTAACATGTCCAGAATACCACGGAGCCTGATCATCACGTATTATAAAAGTGACTGATCTAACCTTACCAGCTCTATCGCCATTCGAGATGAACAAGACCCTGGAAACACTACTTCAATATATGTATATGTTAAAGTATAGAGACAACTATTAGAAGCTGCACAACGTCAGAAAGAGATCATCGAGCAAAGTGAAGAGGGATAGATGTCGATTTCTAAATTGCGTGAGATAATCTCCAAAACTTAGGGATCTGAGAGTAAAGGCAGTCTTGAAGTGAACACGGCAAACTGTACGGAGTATGAGAGCCAGAAGATTCACTCGGTCACAGATAAGGAAATCGAGAGAAAAACTTAGTTGTATTGAGCATTGTCATAGAATTTTTGTTGGCAAAAGGATTGACATCAGAGATGATAAGACAGAAGGCGAGCGGAGTAGCAGTCACCTGGAAACAAGGATTATAACAATAGTAGGAAACCTTGTAAAGTGGAATGTAACACCGAAAACCCGAGAGCTACCTTGGAAAGGAAGAAGGAGCCGAGAGAATCACGGAAGTTCTTGAAAATACAACTACTCTGTACAGACTTACGCAATGTATCCGGCCTCGTGGTTTGTCTCTCGTTCATGCGTTCAAATTGGTTTGTCAAGCGGCTGAGTTCGCATGGTGAACACAAAGCTAGGTTTTGGTCTTGTCCCATCTCGATCTGAATCCCAAATGACTCCACTACTCGGGAACCTCGAGCATCGGCGAATGCCATTGTCCATAACAATGTATTCACTTGTTCGACGGGTGTCGCCCGTAGCTGGCCGAAACTCGTGGCGCAGAGACACAGGGATGTTCTGTAAGATGAACCACCAGATCTCGGTGTCCCCAAAGATTGTAGAAGAAATGGTAAACGTCTGATAGCTGTGAACTTGTGAGCGGGTTGAGGGATCGGAAGGAATTCGTCTATTTTCTTTTCCACGATATTGAACTGTTGTGGTTTGTGCCCGAAAGTGCGCACAATGTCTCACTGTATCGGTTTGGGGTAAGCGACCTGTTCCACTCGCCGAGCACTTTGACCCCATGTGGAATAACGTTCGACTTAGACTTTGGGGCATATTCTCATACATATTTTCAACGGTCCCGAGCGGCCAGGGTTATCTCCGGAGTCGTGTACTAAGTCGAATCATTCGTGGATAAATCGTGAATAACTCATGGTTAAGTCACAAATCACCCAGTGCAATTGCAACTGTACGAGGTAATTTCGAGATGTCCTTGGCTAGCTAGCTTATCCCCAACGCTCGTTGTTGTTGTCCACGTTGTATGAATAGAATTGCAAGAGGGGCATGAGATTGCCCCTAAAGGCCCTCTTCTTTTGTATGAAGACGCAGCAGAATCGAAACATTGCGCTGATAGAATGCTAGCTAAAGCTCGACACAATTACATGAAATAGAGGAACCGTTCATAGAACAGCTCGGCTTCGCAGAAGATATTTCAAGTGAGTGCTGTCGATGTATTTAAGTGTTTTACTTCCCGTGCGACGGCTACTCTAAGGGGGCGCCGGGAGCCTCCTCCCGTGCCGCCCATTGACCCTAATTTACGGCTGTGTATGCCGGCAGCGTCTGTTCCACCACCAAGTTTAGTGCACTTTTAGTATCTTTAAGCGCAAATTTTGGCATATGATGTCTTTCATCATAAGGTATCAAGAGCGTTCCTCACCAAAATATTGTAAGCCATACAGAAATTGTAAAACTGCTTTCTAAATGTATCTCACCACTACAACCTTTTTTTTTTGTAGGAATAGAAGCCTATTGATGTAATTAATTGTAATTGAATCAGTACAACTGACTACCTTAAAATTGATTGTGTTTTGCACAACTTAGCATTACACTGTAAAAAGTGTTTGATTTTGCTATCTGAGTTTGGTGTGATCATAAGATTCAGGGACTTTGAGATTCTGGTAGTGAATACTAAACATGGTGGTGGAACAGACGAACCTAATGGTATCGAAATACAATGTAAGGTTAACCAGATCGATAGTATTCACTCAGCAGTCAATAAAAGTGATAGTTAATGAGTAGGAATATGATGATCTATGCATTAGTAGCAAAAGTTGTTTGGAGTCATATTGAAGTGTTCAAGATCAATACCAACGAAGCAGCAAAGAGTGTCTATGTAGAAAAAGTATCACGATGCTGATTATAAGGACTAGATATTTAAGCATTTTAAGTTTGTCTGAGATGAATTAAATAGATTTATGTTGTCTCCTCTGTGCTCTTTGCTTGTCTGATCAGAGGTTACTGGACACAACAACTCATATATATCCGTATTTGGTAAGTCAAGAACACCTTCTCTTGTTTTAACAATCTGGTAAACGATGCATTATTGTCTTTCGATTCATCTTGGGTGCCTTATAAAACAGATCTGGGTCTGCAAAGGAATATCTCTAGATAATGCGAGCGCTGGAAACGAGTCACGCTGGTCCTCATATTGCAAGAGAAGAATCTCTGATTTGGACAACAAAGGCTGCTCGCTATTCACAGCAAGCAAGAATCGCAAAGCATAAAGAACCTTGAAATATCACGGGTATATAACGTATCTTTCTGGCTACCAACTCTATAAAAAAAGGTCCATTTGAAAGTAATCCTGGTGACAATGATAATAAGTAATGATTCGTCCTTGCCACAGAATTAAGCACCAGCCTAAAAAAAGAAGACATATGTGAAATTAAACACAATAACACCAGCCTAATACACTTCTGCAAATGAAGAAGGCATATAAACACTTGATATTTTGTGAGTGTCATGCTTTTAGCTAAGACTTGAAACATGGCCAAATCTCACTTAATTCTTAGCTGAATATGAGGACAATGTTAATGACAGCAAAACGCCGGATGCTGATGAAATTATGTGTCCCTTATCTTCTGAGATATGTATGGATAGCAGCGTGCCAGCAATAACAAAACACTAAGGGGATAGCGTGAAGAAAAAAACAGAGCATTAATAGGACCATCCTTGATTTATGGGTTCTGCTTTTGAAAACGTGAGATTTTCCTATATATAATGACATGCAATCCAGGCTGGACTAATATGATAAGACGGAGCAATTGAAATTCATAAGGTTAAATCAAGAATTGCAATTCCTTCTAATCACTAAAACATCAATTTCATACAGCCTTCTTTCTCGTGGCTACCATTATCACCAACCTCCTCAACTCTATACACGTTATCCAAATCCTCTCTGGACTTCATGAATTCAGATTTTTCCACACCAATACCTAAAAAAAAGGCCAACCCCCCACAAACCAACCAACGCCCACCACAAAACACAACTGCTCCAAAATTCATATCTACTCATCCCATCTAACCTTCATACCAGTAGGGAATGGATACAGTGTACTCCAATCACTAGTCAGATACATCTTGAAGCCCTCGCCAATTTCAATGCTCTTAACCTGTCCCTGGGCACCATCCACCTTTCTTAATCCCTTAAGACCTGCAATAGTCTTTAGCATAGTCATGCCAGCAAGCTTACTGATGTCCTCGCCAAGGCATTGATGTGGGCCCCAGCCGTAGTGGATGTACGATTCCAAGGGTCGCGTGAGATCGACCTCGGATGGGTTGGGAAAGACCGCGGGGTCCTTAGAGGCTGCAACAAGGTTAAGAATTAGGGTGCGGCCTGCTTCTACCTTCTGAGGGCCAGCGGACGTTGGGATTGAGGTGGCGATCTCGCTGGTGCGGTAGAGTCCGACTGTGTTGCAAATACGAGAACCTTCAAGGAAACTGTGTGTGTTAGCATGTGTTCGTATAGAGTTAAACGAAACTTACTATCTGAGAATCTTGTCATCTGCCTCCTTAGTGTTCGTAGCTGCGAGCTTTTGGATCTCAGGAAGATGCTTGATTCCGTCGCCAAGGTAGAAATCGAGGACTTGGCTGATAAGTTGGCCTTGGTTAGCCACTCCTGAAACAGCGGCTGGCAAGATCTGCGACCAGACAACATCCTTAACACTCATTCCAGAGCCCAATAGTCTTTGAATCATATGAGTTCCATACTGGGATAGCTCAGTATGTTTGTGAAATTTAGCTAGGATATCAGCAATGAAGCCCTCCTTAGCGACAGCTTCCACATTGAGCTGGACAAGCTCGCCCAATTGTTGTGCGAGTTGGCGACCGGCTTGACGAAGGGTAAAGGATTTTGTGATATCGGCATCGTAGAAAATGTTGATGAAGAGTACAGAGAGAACAGTATAGAGTTCCTGGGTCGTGTAAATTCCATGTGGGCTCTCAGTTGTCTTCAAAGGCAGACTGAAAATTGAAGCTGAGAACTGGGTATGTGCCATATTAATGACATCACGAATGATATCGACTTGGTGAGATCCATTAGCCGTTTTCCAGGAGTTCTGCTTGAGAAGTTCGAGTGTGGTGTCTTTATAGAAGCTGGTAACTTCAGAGTACCACTGAGATGGATACATAGACTTTGTGAGAAGACGACGTGACTGAGTGTTGACAGATTGATCGCCAGCAAGACAGAAGTGCGTGCCATACTGCTTAGGAGGTTGATCAACTAGTCTCTGAATGGAAGGACCCCAAGTAACTTTGAAGTCTCTCTGATTGTTCAATATGCTCTTAATAGTCTCGTACGAAGTCACAGGAATTAAGGCTGGATCGCGCTTGGGTGGATCCCAATCATACTTGTATGCCGTACCAAGCTTTTCGTGGATCTTCCGGTTCTCCGATGGAATCACAAAAGGGAAATGAGCGAAGATACTGTTCGCCTTGAAGTGGTTTGGGAAGGCGCGGAGGATGACCTTGTATAGCACTTGACCTTGGTCAACATTGAGATCGTACTGTGCCTCTTGGTAACCCCAGTTTGTGAGGCTTTTTGGTGTGTAATCGATGGTGTAGAAACGGTCCCCACGGACCAATGCAACAGCATCAGAGAGGATAGCTCTGCTGGTAGTAAAGTTCACACAAAGACCAGAACCAGGACTCATTGGTGGTTTCGGTTTCTCAGCAACAAGACCAGGATAAAGTTCTACCTTGTCAGGATGGTCATAAAGTGCCTCTAACTTTCTGGCAACTTCCGGATCTGGATTAATGTCCTCGAACGTTTCGTGCTTTGTCAAACCAAAGAAAGAGCGGAACTCATTCAAGCTAGCAAGATTCCAACGTCTAGCTTGCTCAATGCCTAAGATCTCGACAGACTTTAAGATCTGTGGGACTCGATTAGCTCCAAAGGAACCAGCGACATCTTCGATAGAAGCAGCAAGGATCTCAACGAGGTCGTCATCGTTGAACGTTCCATCTTCCTGTCGCTTGAGATTGGCGAATTCGCGCTTACTGGGATCCTCTGGAAAAGAGTCCTCAAGCTCGCCAAGACGACGAAGAAGCTCGTGTATCTTGATATCAGCAGGATTACGACCTGGGAAAAGTCGATCGTATTCCCCTTGAGTCCATTTGTCATCTCGTTCAGAGATTGCAGAGTGCCATCGGTAAATAAGATTGAACTCAGCAGAGACCTGGTTACCGACACCCTCTGCAGCTCCACTGCCAAAAATAGTCTTTCCTTCTTGGACTCTTGGATCGAGATCCCAGGTTGAGGTAGTACGGTTTAGACTAAGAATTGTTCTGACGTAATCTTTCAAGATGCAGTTCACATACAAGCCGCAAGTAATCAAACGACCTGTCTGGAAGAGATCGTTATCGTATTTCTCCCATGCCTTCTTCGCAGCTTCCGGGGAAAGGGTATCCTTTGGCTTCGGGAAACGGTTGTTTTCGTTGATAAGCGCGAGGTTTGTGACGAAGTAGTTGTGCATACGATTGAACATAATCATCATAACGCCGACTCCTGGAGGGAATCCCAATATTCTTTTTGAAGAAAAGCAATCGGGCTTCAATTTACCATTTTTAAAAGTTCTGATCGTATCTTGCTGAGCTTGATTAGAACCATATAGAGGAGAAAGGTCGAGATACGACGATGTCAAGTTCATTGAATAATCATGACGATCCTATCCATTGTTAGTACTCAACCATTCTGAACAGAACGATATTCAGACTCACAGTCCAAAAGATGTCATGGATGATGATAGTAGCCAAGTAAAATAGCACACTAGATATACCGTTTGGATGTGGTTCAAACTTATCCAATGGTCTTGCCATCAGCTCATCGAAAATATCATTCGCGGTCGGAAGGGAGATATCTTGTAGGAGCTGCGGCTTAGCTGACCTGGCGTACGGTGTACTTGCAGCACCCAGATTTGGGGCACTAATGTTGTTATTCGATCCATCGGCAGTTCGGTATTTGTACTGGGATCCAAGAGAAGTGGCCGGTGGATGTGGGAGAACACCCCATAACTGATTAATGAATGCGTTTGAGAGCTTGGCCCCGTTGGCTGAATTTTGTGGCAGCTTTGAAGCAAGTCTGACGATGTTCTCAAGGAGGAACTTATTGTCATCATCCACACCTGTTAATGATTCCTGGACAATCTGAATCAGGGTTTCGACGTCTTTGATACCGATCTTACTGAGATCGTCAAGAACTCCAGTCACATCGCTCGAGGGTTCGTTGCTTGGAGGATACGGATAAGGCGGAATTGGTGCTGTGGAGGCTTTGAAAACATGTTCAATTTGAGATAAGCTATTCTCAAGGTCTTTGCGGAATCCAGTTGATGGAGCAGTTGCAACTTTGTAGGCTGATCCATTTGAGGTACCATTTGTAGTACCGTTTGTGGTACCATTTGTGTTGCCGTTTGTGGTGATCGCCATGATGATATGGGGTACACGACAAGGTAGATTTAAGTCGAGTTTGCCTTGATCTAGGACGATAGGTTTTCAATAGCCAGTATTTATAGGGAGAAACGAACCTGACTATCAGGAATGACTCAAGAAAATCTGAAAAAGAAATTCGTAGGGAAGGCAATGTGACCGGAGTAGAAGGGTTTGTTTGTGGCTGATCAGGCGAGGCTGACAATGCCACGATGATATTGAAACCCGTCCGTGTTTATTGGCCAGTGCTGATTTTCCAGGGACCTTATTAGTGGAGAGCCCGGCGAAAGCGAAAAGAAGTCAGGTATGGAATGATTCGGTAGGGATGTGGAGAGGCAAGGTTCACCTATATATCAGTGCTGAGATACAAGCGGAACGTGAGGACTTGTGGTGGTAAGTTGCGAGTGAGAAAGTGAGAAAGTAAAGTAAACAAAGGTAGAAGAAGGTGCAGATAGTACAAGTAGAAACAGTTACTGGTTGTGCACTTTGCATACTTACCCATCTCATTCATACCTTGCCTAAGTACCTAGTAAGCTGAAGGTGAGCTATTAATTCGCCATGGTGGTATTTATTTCTTCCTTTCCTCATTCTTCCTCATTCTTCAATAAATTGACACGAGCTTCTGACTTTCTTACCTGTTCGTATGCACAAGTACTTTACCACACCTACTAACTGTTCGATGACTAGCAACCTTCTCTAACTTAGCCAACGCCCAAGGTCAAGTAGAGTATGACGGAGTACCTGCGAGAAGAAGAGTTCTATCCAATAGGTAGAATTGGAAAAGAAGACACAGAAGTCTGCCACCTACCCTGATGATGCTCATTCTACAACCGGTTCGGCACACCGGCTGGCATACTTGTATGGGCATGGCTTTTTCAGCGATTCATCATTCATGTGCCACTGCGGAGGCCTCATGCGAACCATGCTCATCAATGGCTCTCTCCATATTGACAGTGTTCCGAGACCAGTAGGTAGTATGACTGGGCATATGAATTGTCCTATCAGACAGGACACTCACGGGCGATCATGGAACAGGTCATTGGTGCCACGAGGATACATGTATCCAGTCTCGTTTGAGTCGAAGCCTTGAACCCCATGCTTGTCGAAACCCGGTATTAGACGAAGCTATTCGTGATTCAGAAATGACGAATTGGCCCGGCGTGGACCGAGTGAACACCATCAATATTGGTGATGATGTCGTATTCATAGTAGCATTGTCGTCGCTTTGACTGGTCATCCCTCACGGAAGAGAGAGGAATGCTGTGTCAGCTTATGAATGGTGTTGAAATAGGGTTGTTGACAGTTCAGGTTTTCCTTGTTCTAAATGCCAGAAAAAGCAACACGACCAACAAAGCCAACGATTGCCGACCCAAAAAGTGCTAGATTCATCCAATCCAACACGGTGAATTACTAGGTCTCTACGCGATGGCCTTGCTCGTACCTGAAGCCAATGTGTATATGATTTCTGTTACAGCTCTTGCTTGTATGACTTTTACAACGGAAACGCCAAATCGAGTAATATCATAGCATTGCATACGACGGTACGACCTAAGACGCTTGTGGCCTGTCAAATCCCACCCATAACTAGAGTCGAGTAGCACCGTAGCGGTGCACAAACCACACCGAAAGGCACGGTCCGGCACGTCCATTGCTACGCCTTGCCACGACATTCGCTCGTGTTTGTTTATCAAGCACAAAGCATGTCTAGGACACGAGGCGATGCAGCATCGCTGAGGTGGGTTGCACTGAACTTCGAGGATATGGACGATACCCTTTACGACTTACCCTTTCTCCTTTCCACATTTTACAGTGCTAAACTCCGAAGCAATGAGTGCTCTACTTCTTGCATTATCCGCTTTCAATCGATCGCCTTTCAGCTGCTGCGAGTTCCGAACTATTGCTGCTCATAGAGCCTTCTCTGAGCTGCATTATTGCAGCAATACAGATTGCTTGTCTCATCTGTACCTTTCTCTCTCGGTGTGTTCTGCTTCCTTACTAAGAAACCATTGCTGACTGCAATAAAGTGATGACAATCAATACATTAATCGTCTGATGTCGCTCGAGATTCCATTGTCTGTGCCACTTAGAGCTTTTGGGTGTGCAACTTGATGCACAGCACAGACGGGTATGTCTCTCCCGACTCCGGTGATGCCGTTACACAGCCTGACTACTGTGTGGTGACTTCATCGAACCCAATAATCTCCCAATTCCCTTGCTACTTAGCTTTATCAGCCTTGTTCAATATCTGAAGTCTATAGCGTTATTTTATTGCGTGATCCTTTGAAGGTAACGACCTCGACTGGGAATTATGTTTGCGGCTGCGATAATACCTGATTTTCAGCTGACTGTGGAAAGTCCAGAAGCCCCATCCATGAACGCAGCAACAGAGAATCATGATAATGATCACGAGCATATATTGAAGAAACCGAAAATGTCCTCCATCTGTCTCAGAATGTGTCTATATACGGCAGGGTTTCATGATTAATCAACTGCGCTTGGTATACCTATACGCTGAATCTGATCCTCTTCCAGTGCATCCCAATTCCGAAACATATGTATGTCAGCTGCAGCTTTGATGAGCCCTGGAGGTAGGAGAATCTTACTTCGTCGTCCATTGCATGATACACAAAGTGAGAGCGAATTTATCCAGCCTTTCGCGTCAAAATTCTACCTTCTGCCGATGCATGTCAGCACTTCCAGGACCTCATATGATATGAAATGCAACACAAGACTACCGGACAGAGGAAGCGGGGTAAAGATAAATTGGTTGCAACGTCCTCAATCATGAAATTGGGATGTTTATTGGGGAAATATGTGTTCATTGGTCCTGTCATAAGGCAGACTAGAATAATTGTACTGTTACGGGTAGAGAAAGTATATATTGTAAGTACTAGGCTTCAATGATTACACGGTGGCTTTGATAATTGTATGGATCTCATGTTTACTATGTAATGCAAAATAACATATAGTCGATCATTCTGAAATTTGGTTAACATACAGATATCAGACTAAAGTGAACATTTGCAGAAACGATCTTGACCATATCCAAGATTAACGTCGAGGTATGGTAACATCGCAGACGTCCTTTGCCCTCGTCGTCAGATGTCAAGATGACAATTCTGACAAGAACTCATCGCGCAGGATTCTTGAGAAGTGTGAGACTTGTCACCACAGGTGTAAAACTCCACCGCATGAACCCAACGATAGACATAGGCATGAAAGTAGCATCAGATAGGCAAATGCATGATATCCCTGATGGCGACTTCATCGAAGTGAGATCCACCATAACAACGAAGTACTACGATATATGATATTGGTACGAAAGCCGTTCCCCCATGTATATGATATGCCATTCACAGGATCAAATTTTAGGCAAGATTTGTTGAGTATAAAATGAAACGAGGACGTCATGGTTGTGGACGAACTTGAGATTAACGACAACTCATTTTTCTACGAATACGTAGAAAGCATGGAAACAGTGACATAACGCCAAAGCCCATCCGATCATCCCACTGCCCATAGATCCGCAGCACGACGATGTTGGTATTCGTGAAGAAGAAAGGAAAAGAAGCACGCGTGAAATTTTCGCGAATGGTTTTGTAGTTTGTCGGGTGGGGCATGGTGCCTTAGAGCCTGAGACTCCCGAACGGAGGTGAGTAAATGAAAGCGAACGATTGGTCGGATTATCGAGGACGGGAATCTACATCTCGTGCCGAGGACTACCGCGTTCACTCCCGATCGACGACGACATCGTGAGCTCCATACCCCCTCTCTCTCCATCCTCAAGCCCGCAGTCAGCAAACATGTTCGCCCAGAGATCAGCTCAGCAATCGCTGCGCCGCAGTATGTATTCCCAATTGTAGTAGCACGCACAATACCGCAGCAGCCAGGAAGCTAACGTTGTTCTCAGTTGCGGCCAGCCAAACCTCTATCTCGAAGACCGTCTTCCAGAAGTTCGCTGCACCAGCCGCAGGATCCGCCATGCAGACGAGGTAAGCAATCTTGAACTGCAGCCTCAATTCCACGCTCAACTATTCAGGAAGACCAGAAATGCTGACCGAAGTGGATGGTACATAGACCAGTAGCTACGCAGAAGATGACGCCGAACGACTCCTACCAGATCCTCGTAGCGCAGCGCAAGAACCGCCCAACTAGCCCACATCTCCTTATCTACAAGCCACAAGTAACGTGGTACCTGTCTGCTCTCAACCGAATTACTGGCTCCGTACTGTCCGGCGGTATCTACCTTTTCGGCACAGCCTACCTTGTCGCTCCCCTCTTTGGCTGGCATTTGGAGAGCGCCACCATGGCGGCGGCTTTCGGATCTTTGCCGGAGGCTCTCAAGGTTGCCACGAAGTTCTTGGTGGCTTTGCCTTTCACCTTCCACAGCATCAATGGTATTAGACATTTGACTTGGGATCTGGGTAAGGCGATGACCAACGCTGCGGTTATCAAGACAGGATGGACGGTGGTGGGATTGACTTTTGTCAGCTCTCTTTACCTTGCTACTATGGTCTAGACAATGGTATTTTGGGTGGAATGATGTATATGTTTGTTTATTGATAAGCCTCGATTGTACTACAGTCCGTGTCTTCTGTGTCGAGGAGTGCTCAAAGTGATTGATGTAATAATGAGAGAAACCTCAATGCTAGAGTCTGCAGATAATATGTAGGTCCAATTGCAACGGACCATATCTCTTAACAGACATAGTTAGGTCTTTCCAATCCCACCTTACGATCCTGTCCGATCCCTGAACGCCATACGCCCTGCTGATGCTCGACACTCACATATTATCTTATTGTCTCGCCTCCAAAACAGCTCTCTCCAAGGCCGGCAATCTAAGTGCAGCAACCCTGGACCCAACCATCTCTCCCAGAAAATCAATCAAATCTTGCTTCCTCTGTCCCTCCCCGCTCGACGTACCGTTTGTTAGCATCGTAGCGTCCTCCTCACTCAAACTTCTAATCGCCTTGATAAGGGCACCAAGAATCATATTCACACCAACAGTGTTCGCTTCTCCCCCTTCGTTGAGCGCCTTGGTCAAGACTGTCTCGTAGACCTTCAGATTTGGAAGAACCACAGCACGAATTGTCTCCGGGCCTCCAACAGCTGCGAGACCGCTGATAGCACCAAAGTGAGTACCGAGAGGCTTCGTCGGATCAAGAAAGTGTTTAAGACATGTACGTGCCAGTCTTGGCCGGAGTTGTTGACTCGACTTGGCATATTTTCTTGCAATAAGCCCAACTAGTGATGCTGCGAGTTCGCGAAGCTGGTACTGGGTTTGCAAGCCGCTGTCGTCAGAACCCAGTCGTCGTCCAATCAAACACGTCAGTACTGGAGGAATGAGAGAGGAAACATATGGGTCGATGTAAAGTGTTTCGTTGTCGATCATGGCAGCCATAAGGTCGAGCATCTGCCGAAGAACAAAAGTATCCTTCAGACTATGTGTAACTTTGTCTGCGATAAATTGGACAAAGTATGGGATAAGTTGATGAAGACCAGGATCCTTGCGAACACTGGCAAATGCTGCCTCGCGAAGTCGGATAACCTCCTCATCTGTATCCGGATCCAGTATAGCCCCGCGAATCTTGTCGAAGTACAGAATGAGTTCTTTCGAAACGACGTGCTTAACCTGTGGCTTGAAAGTGACATTATCGTTTCCAGAGAGGGCAGCAAGGGCAGGATTGGCATTGGGCCCTTTAGGTAAGAGCTCCTTGTTCGATGTCTCGGTAGTCGTAGGGTTTTGTGGTATCTGAGGTTGGACACCCTCAACTGCAAGCCAATGCGCTATAAAGAGTTAGCAGAATATGGAAACATGATGATGCGTTCTTACCTGTGAGGGTCATATCCCTAGGGACCTTAGGTAGAGGAGCATTGATCAATTTCTCAAAATCGACCTCTTCATCTTCAATATAAAATAGCGGCTGCCCCGGTCCAAGAGAAGCTTCACCAAATCGCAACGGTCGAGTTGATTCGTAGCCGTATAATGGCTCAACATCCAACACCTTTAGTGCCTGTGAGATGTCTTGTGTACCCAACACTGTCCGCTTTCCGGCCTGCATGAACCTGAGAGCCTCGATAATGACCTGACCAAGTCGGAATTCCACCTCTTGTGATAAAGCTCTGACGGCATCTTCGTTCAGCGCAGAGATCCCTACAGATTCAGCGACATCTCTCACATTGTCTGTGTTCCAGAGGAGCTTTGGTTCAGACATCTCGACGTGAGTAGATGGCAAATGTGAAGATCACAAAATAAAAATATCACTCTCCCGATTCGAATGACCGTAGAGCAGAAATCGTGTGCCAAAGCGTAGCAGTAGGTTTGTGACGAGACGAGGCTGTCGCAATAGAATCGTTGAAGAATGATCGACGGTGATGCTGTTTGTAAGCACGTTGGACGAATTCTCGCAGGCAGAATCGCACGCGCTTCCCATACGCGATATGGAAGTAAGTGACACTTTTCGCTCTTCTGCGACGTTGACAGTAGAGTCTGTGGTGAGGATGAGAACAGTGATTGTGGGTTGTTCCACGGTTAAGCTTCCAACAGAAGGCTATGGCCTCATAAGGCTGAAAGCTTAATCACAGTCAACGCGCTACCTATGATGCACGTCGCGTCACCCCAGGATTCTGCGTAAATTTTTTGAGCTTGCAGAAAGGACTTCTCGCGGCTTGAATTACGACCTCGCTCAATAGATCATAAATCGCTAAAAGTCATGTCAAAATTAAATGGCGAATCAGCAATCATGGGAACCGATGGCATACCCCCTTCCAATCCTCGTGGAGTCTTCATAGTAGTTGAAGGGCTTGATCGCGCCGGCAAGACAACTCAAGTACAGAGAATCAATCATATGCTCACCGATCGCGGAATACCTGTACGGAATATTCGTTTTCCAGATCGTACAACTGTTATTGGACAAATGATCGATTCCTATCTACGAGGCACTGCAGAAACCTCCGACCACGTGATACACCTTCTGTTCTCTGCGAATCGTTGGGAAGCAGCAAAATCTATTGAGGATAGCTTGAAATCCGGGACTTCAGTAGTGGTGGATAGATACTACTACAGTGGGATTGTATATAGTGCAGCCAAAGGACGAGAAGATTTGGATTTGCAGTGGGCAAGAGAGCCAGAAGTGGGCCTGCCTAGGCCTGATCTAACAGTATTCTTGGATATCGCGCCGAATGTTGCGGAGAAGAGAGGCGGTTTCGGAGAGGAGAGATATGAAACCAAGGAGATGCAGAGGAGGGTGAGAGAGCTGTTTTATGCATTGATTACTGAGGAAGGCAACGAAAAGGATGACATGAAGGTTATCGACGCCGGAAGAGATGTGGATACAGTTACGAGCGAGATAGAGAATGTGGTGATGCAAGCAGTATCGGAGGTCCGCAATGGCAAGTATGGCAAGGAAGTGAGAAAGGTTGAAAAGTGGAATACTGCGATGAAAGTAGAATTATCTTGATTCACATAGAACAGAGGATACCCATTTGCATCTCATTATTCATTCCACATTTGGATTCCTGTAGAAGCCAAATAAGTAACACTTTGCGAGCATCGCAAATAAAGAACGCCACTAACTTCTTGACTATTTAATATCAATATGAAGACCATGTTAGGAAGTGTTTCTGCATGTATAATCTACACGCATGTCCCATAAGAGTGTTGAATTCCAAAAAAAAAAAAAAAAAAAAAAAAAAAAATATATAAAAAATAACCAGAACGCAACATGGTACGTCAGACCCTATTGAAGATAAAACCAGAAAGAAATTGGTGCAACTAACGCAGACCTAAAACTTGATGCAAACGATCAATGGCGTTAAGACCAAATGAACGCCATATCCCACCTGGTGTTGAAAACCATCCATATTGTTGAACTTCCCAAACTCCTTGCAATGCCATGCATACAGTTGAATGCTCAGATACCTCTCCCATATGCTACCCAAGATATGCCATATGCTTCATGTATGTTTCTATCTTTTGTTCAAGCCAACAAGACTGAAAAACTCGTTTCTCGTCTTCTCCTTCGACTCAATACATCCTAGTACACAGCTCGTAATAGTGCTAGATGTCGTCTTTTCAACTCCTCGCATAACCATGCACAAATGACTCGATTCCATCACAACAGCGACTCCTTGTGGGTTCAAAATTTCCATAACAGCATGCGCAACGTCCTTGGTCAAGCGTTCTTGAATCTGAAGTCTGCGTGAGAACATGTCTGCGATACGTGGTAGCTTAGAAAGGCCGATAACAGCGGAATTTGGAATATAGCCAATGTGCATCTTTTTTTGAATCAGTATTTATCTTGACTGTCCGGGAATAGGATTTGACTACCTTGCCAACAAATGGAACCATGTGGTGCTCGCACATGGAGAAGACTTCAATGTCCTTCACAATGACCAACTCGTTATGGCCTTCGTGAAAGACGGCGCCATTGACAATATCTCTGACGTTCTCCTGGTATCCCTTTGTGAAAAATAACATTGCCTTAGCATATCTTTCGGGTGTACCCAAAAGTCCTTCTCTTTCCGGGTCTTCACCCAAGCATTCGAGGATAGTTTTGACAGCACCAGAAATTTTCGCGAGGCGCGCAGTGGCTTCTGCAGGTGATTCTTCAAGTCTTTCACGAGTTCCTTTGCCTAGAGGAATGATTAGTCAAATTGGTGCAGGATATTGCGCATTACGAAAAGTACTCACTGGGCTTGCTGAGTCCATCGAAATCGATAACTGGACTTGGTGACCTCGTCTGAATCTCTGGTGTCTCCAGTGGAGAGGATTCTGGCTCATCTCTAGGATCTCTTGCAGCTTTGCTGATGCTGTGTCGCCTTGCCTTTCTATCCTTATGCTTCCTCTTCTTCTTGCTCGATTTCTCATCATCGTCGCCGGATCTTTTCTTTGAGATTCCATTCAATTGAGTCTCTTCTCTGAATTTGACGTTCTGCTCAGATTTGGCCTTGCTATATTGAGCCATTTCAGCCGATGTATCTTGTGAAGATGCCATAATAAAAATGTGATGGTAGTAAGATTGTCAGATGTCAGATACAGTCATAAAGCTCGAAGACTGCATAAGACCCCAGTTTTTAACATCCCACTAAAATTGTTCTGCGCATGGATCGAGTTGCGGCCGCTGCGGTTCTGGTACTGCGGTCCTGGTACCTTAGTGTCCTCGAGCCACCAGAACGGCAAGTCAGCCTTGTGAGCTTGACGTCTTCAGCCTCATGATATTTCATAAAGACCTACAGCAATCAATCTACCTATGATCAACTCATAATCGACGCGAGGTGAACAATAAATTCGATCAACACGCTATCAAACCAAGTGTACCCGGTCTGTATTTCATCTCGACGTTGAAAATAACTCGGAGTATACCAACACCTCAGTTTACTCCATCGATTTGAGCTTACAAGAGCGTGTAAACGTTCCTCTTAGTTGACGCGTGCGCCATACTTTCACTACAATTTTCTTTTAACTATTCGACACCCGCTTTGATGCCAACTATGATTTCCATACCTAAGAAGCGCCGCCAAAATTCAACTACCTCAAACCTCTCATCGGCACATCCTCTGCGACAGACATCGTTTCCACCAGATGGCGCCGATACCCCCAGCCTCAAATACTCACGGTCTCCTTCTATTGACAATATGTCCCTGTTATCTGCGTCAGCAGCCGGTGGCACAAAACGGAAGCGAGGTCGCAAGCCGAAGAACAATGACGACGCAGCATCAGCAGCGGGCGGTCGATCATTGAAGGAGGCATCTACAAAGCCGGAAGCGAGCAGAGGGGCTAGCGTAGATGACGAAGAGGAAGAGGGCGGAGAAGACATGGCATTGGCAGTCGTTCAGAGGACAAAGGAGATGCAGAGGAAAGAGAATCACGATAGAGCTATGCTTGTTGCAGCGCTTGACAATCAACAGATGGGAAGATATGAGATTTGGAGAAGTTCAAAATTGAGCGATTCGGTGGTCAGGAGAGTATGTATCTGCTATCAGTCGAGCGACACCAAAAGGCTAATTGTCTGACAGCTTGTCAACCAAACGCTATCCCAGTCCGCGCCGGCAAATGTTATCTTGGCGGTCAAGTCAGTAGCGAAGATCTTTGCGGGAGAGATCATTGAAAGGGCCAGAAAAATTCAGACACAAGCTTTGGATGCTGCAGGGCAACTCGAGATCGAGGTTCCAGCAGAAGGGGCAGATGTAGAAGCAGAAGAGAAAATGAAAGTAATCGAGACACGACGCGGACCATTAACTGCTGATCACCTTAGGGAAGCACTGAGGCGATACAAAAAGGAGCGCGAAGGCAATGGGGTTGGATTGACTGGGTTCTGGCAACTACAGCAACAACACAGTGGAATTGAGCGATTTGGCATCAAACTTGGTGGCAAGAGACTATTGAAATAGACCATTGGGGTTATCACGGTTTTCTTTTCAGCATTCATCACGCTCATGGATGGGTACGGCGTTTAGACTTTGATCACGATGATCATAATGAGAACACACCATTTGATGATTCCAGGTTGCAGGCCTTGCGCTTTCATGCTGCGGCAAGGTTCGGCCCATTTATCATTATCAGCACATGTAAGATGAATGTGTGTGTAAATCGTGACAGTAGATCTGATCCAATACCGTCAACAATATCAAATTGAACCTGTTCGTTATATCGATGGATAGCCTATGAGCTTTGAGGCAAAATTTCCACTAGTCTGGTGTCTCTTGTTTACGACATTGAAGAGTTCCGCCGATTGGTTTCGGAAAAAGACTATCGTGAATAGTTTGCTTGATACTATATTTGGATTTCTCAAGGTCATTACACATTCAAATCAGGCTTTCACATCATAGTTTCATATAATGGCTGGGTTATAGAAATCAGGCTCACATGTTCTGCCCATCAATTCTCCACATGATTATGTTGATTTTACTACCAAATAGTACGTTCTGTTCCTCCCATAGTAGTAGATAAATATGAAATTATGCAATTGATAAATCGGAAAAGGTGTCAGACATTCCAACTGTACGTTCTATATGGCGTCCCTTCGTTCCTTCAGAAGCATTCTCTTCTTTCGTTTCCATGTCCAAGTTCACATCGACAAATTTCATGACTCTCTTGAGAATATCAATTCGATGATTTCTCTCAGTAATTGAATGTCCCTCACGGGGATACACCACCATTTCAAAAGGTATACTTAACCGCTCGCAACCCCTGCGAAATGCAATTGCCTGTGTCAACGGAACTCTCACATCTTGCTCTCCATGCAAGATAAGGATTGGGGTCTTGTTGTCTTTCAGATGCCAGATCGGACTTCCGTGCCTTGCTTTAGTTGATCTTGCATTGGACGTCCACGGTTCTGCGCCAGCAAGATCGGCTTGAAAGAAAGGCACGTCCGAGGTCATTGTCATCATGTCCCAATCTGTGACGCCTGCGCCGCATATCACTCCTCGGAATTTGAATTCATCACGTGTATATGATAGGTACGACAGGAACCCACCCTGGGACCAGCCACCTATTACCACTCTATTTTTGTCTATAAGACCTCGAGACACACCCTCTTTCACTAAAGTGATCACATCAGAGTAGTCATGGACTCCCATGCCACCGCTTGCATCTGCCGCATAATCTTCTCCATGTGAACTGCCGCCCCGGTAATTTGGGTACATTAGTGCATATCCTGCTGCTTGAAGAAAGGGTCCACACTGCCAGATCGGACTTCTGAACGTAACTGTGGTTCTGGAATAAGGTCCGCCGTGAACAAGAACAACAGTAGGATATGGTGCTGATCTCCTTGGCCTTGAAGGTGTACAAAAGATGCCATCGAGTTCAGTACCGTCTCTTGCCACTGCATAGAAAGGCTCCGAACTCCCAATGCCTAGCTGCCGTATCGTAGCTCCATGTCTAGACAGTTGGCATATCTTTCCATCTTGAATAGAATATACGTCTGGTGGATGGCTGGCATCGCTCTTTATCACCGCTAGCACCGGTGTCCCTTCCACAAAAGTCATATCCCAACTTACAATCTCGTGCTTCTCACTGTACACTATTGTTTCGCCCAGAATTTGAATTTGGTCGGCCAAACCATGTTGAACTTTCACTGCAATGTTGTCGCCAACTGTTCGTATTTCGGTGGCACAGTTGTATTCTCCAAAGGCGCATTTCTCCCAATCTGTCGATTGTATAGACAACTTATAGACGGCGTGGGACGTAGAAGCAGCCTCTGGAGTCACCCCAGCAATGAAGAAGATATCAGCTCCCGAGTATATGATGTTCTCGGCAAATCCAGGAAATCGACAGATGCTATGAACTTCCTTGGACCTGATCTTTATTCGGGAGAAACGGGTGCCATGGTAACCGGCAGAGTCCTCATCGGGAGTCAAAGTATGCATGAACACAATTCTCGTGGAGTCTTCACTCCAAGCCAATTCAGTTACATGAGTATCTTTTTTGTAAAGTGTCCAGGTCTCTTTGTTAGAGACACGGACCAATCGAAGATGGTTGAAAAGGATGTTTTCTCCATACACTTGGGCATCGTCTTTTTCTTCTGCCTTCTTCTTTGCGGAACTGGATTCCTCGTCTGAACTGATGTACGCAATGAATGTGCCGCTAGGGCTCCAAGAGAAAGTGCTGATCGAACGCTTGTTTTCTTTCTTGGTAATAGGATCAGGATCTCCTCCAGAAAGAGGTAATTGATAGACAGCGTGAGTGTCGAGGCCACCTCTATCAGATAGAAAAGCAATCGACTTCCCGTCTGGAGACCATTTAGGGTCTCGGTCTTGACAAGCTCCAGAGGTAAGCTGGCGTGCTGAATTCCATTTGCCTGTCTGGGCAATCCACAGGTGAGAGATAGCTTGCTTTCCTGTTGCATTCGGGGCCACTGAATAAACGATAGTCTTGCCATCTGGGGATAGTCGAACATGATCCGGATTCTTGAGGTCGACCAGCATCTCGGGGGTGAGCATACGGACATCCTTATTGATTTGGGACACCATGGCTATAGTGTCTGGAAAAGGCTCCCGAGATAGCTGTATGAGAGCATTGTTAGCTGAATTGTATTGTAGATCAATTTCTTTAGTGATACTCACGCCCTGAGTCGCTTCTCAAGATCTCCAACTACAACTCTGTGGATACAGAAAGACAGTCGTATGCAAAGAGTAAAAATGTGATTGTTTAATATTTGGGAGTTGTGAGACTTGGTTTCACATGATAAAAGGCGTACATCTGTAGATAGGCGGCAACACACCAGCACACCAGCAGGTATGCATGTCTGCTCATATGCATACCTATCGCACTACTAAGACAGAAATGGATTTATCCCGAGTAAGTAGTCAGAAATATCAGCCACAGTACCACAGCACCACAGCATTTTAACACCCCGCATCTTGCTCCTCATAATTGGCAACCAATTGGAGTTGTTGAGAGGTCTCCCAGGCGCTTATATATATTACGACTGGGCAGGAGCATCTATTGCACAATACTTGGCCAAGGTGCATCTACTCACAGCTTTGACTTCTTCGATAGGTTCACCGGGGACTATAGCCCTTTGTGTCGTTATGATTGCTTGGCTGTCAAGGCTCGGGTGGCTTATAATATGGGGGCCCCATGTCCTCTCGTATATTTGCGATCAAGATTCTAGTGTCGCGATGATCTACAACAGGGTTATGAAACCCACATGCCTCAACGAGCTAGCTATCGCTGGCAATTCATGACGAGGGAATCATGAATCTCGATATTTCACCTAGCACGCAGAAGGAACAGGTATTATCTGCAGATCGGGTATTTTTATCTCATACTCTGCTAATGTTTATAGTCTGTCTGAAATCTGTACGACCATCTCATTCAATGGAGTCATCATTGTCGTCGCAGGTGTGATTTCATCAATCTTCGGTACAACCGTTCTGATTTCATCCAACTCGAACCCAATGTCGAACCGATCGAGAGTAATTGCAATAAACAAGAAGACTTCTCGCTTCGCCATAGTTCTTCCTGGGCAAAGTGTGCGACCTCCTCCAAATGGTGAGTACCACTTTGAACGATGCAAATCAGAATTTTTCAAGAACCTCTTCGCGTCGAATTTTTCTCGATTTTGACCGAAAACGCTTTGGTTCATTAGATATCGATGGAAGGGCCCAACTACGGTTTCGCCTTTGTGGATTGATATGTTTTCAATTGCGCAGTCTTCTTGTGCTCTACGGACAGCGGAAGCATTGTCGTAAACACGCAAGGCTTCGAGCCAAGCGGATTCTAGATGTGGGCACTGAGAGCTCAGCCTATTGATATCGATTTCTCCGTCTGGTGTTCGAGCCTGGTCGGTTTCCACACGCACGGAAGCGAGCAGTTCTCGGTCAGCGATAATATGAGCAAAAGTCCAGAAGCATGCCTTGTTCACATTGTTTATTGCTCTGAGAATTGTCAGTTCCAAATACCTAACGATATAAAATTCCCACTCACCCCCAAATGAACATTATCTGACAAACTGCTATCTCGTGCGGATTCAGCCCTAGCATCTCTTTCTCAGCATTGACTGTTCTTATCAGCCATGCTACATCCGGTGTTTCTTCGACAGGAAGGGCCACGTATTCCTCAATAGCTTTCACGACTCTCTCTGTCGATCTTTTCATACGCTTTGCAAAAAATGCTGGGACTTGATAAGAGACTTTCCAACTTTCTTCTTCGAATTCAATATAGTCTTCGACGACGCTGGGAAACATGTGAATGAATTTCGGTCCAAAGAATGAGATAAAGCTACTTCGTATCAAAAAGTATCTAGTGAACCTTTGCACCGAGATCATTGTTGGACACAATTTTCTCTGGCGTTCTCTCGGGGCGCAAAATTCTCTTCACTGAGATCACGCTCTAGAGCACGCTGGAATTTCGTGGTCACTTTTTTCAAGTTAGCTTCAGGATCAATGGAGCAGTATGTACCAAACTGCAAGGAATCAATCTACTATCCGCAAGATGCTCCTTAGACAGGAATTGCTCTTGTAACCATTCGCTTTGAAGATGGGCATAACGCTTTTTCAAAGGATTTTCTGTCAAAAGTAAAGATTGGGGCTTCTGCGACTTGTTCTCTTGACTCATATTTGGAGACTCCCAACATTTTGCTATCGCTGCTTCTGGAATATCAGACGATATGGACACACCACGGACAATTGGATCTAAAGACAATCCTGTTGTGTTTCTCCACATAGTCACTACTTCGTGAGGATTGCTGAGTATCACCGTCACACTGCCGCCGATCGCAAGTGCAAACGGTACATTCTCTCCGAAATATTTACTACCGTTGGTCAGAAATAATATGAAGACTTTCGCAGATGACAGTAATATACATGCCTCGATCTATTACTGCTCTTTAATGCCAGATGAATTCTCATGTGTGGCCTGTAATGGGTTCAGTATACTAGGAGACTGATACGGACAATAAGCACATACCAACAAATGGAATCGAATATGGTAGAAGCCTGGGCTCTCTCTTCCAGATCATCGGGATGATGGTAAATCTCTATAGTCTCCATACAAAATAGAGTGATACAATGACTGATGGTAATCTCAATCCGCCTGAAGGGAAAAAATCGACAAGCCTGTGTAGCGCATCATTGACCATCATTACAGCCAGAAACGAAATAAAGTCGGCGATAAATACTAGATAATATATCAAAATGATCTAAAGTAGCTTAAATTAATCAAATCATATCTGTGATATTTCATTATGGAAGTGAAGATACAGAAGCCCATCAAATTATATGAAGTTCTTGTGCCCGTAACTATCTTCATAAAAATATAGTGCAAGGGTTGAAGGCTGATGGGGCGAAGAATAAGCAGGCATCGTAGGGCTGACTGACATATAAGAATGAATACTCTGTATCTTCCCAATTCATCCCTTCAGTTGACAGCATCATTATTTTACTACAAAAATTCTGCTTCATACATGATAGAGCGGTGTCATCGCTGCCACACTCGTGTTTGTGCTGGCTCGCACTAATACAGAAAAAAAATTGAAATGAAATGAAAGCATCTAAAACATATCTTGTTGAGTTTTTTTCGCGATTCTCGTTGCTTCTAATTAGGCCTGGAAGTATTTTGATTATATCATAGACTATTTCGACCCCACCAAACATATGAGCGAATCAGATACATTGTAACACAAGGTAATCTTGGGTAGTGCTGAAGTCATGGTATGATCAAGTTCTCTGAGTTGATAGGATCTAGGTGATAGATATTAGCGTCATGTTTAAATCTGTGATTTACTGATGATATAATATTTAGGACTCTTACCCAAGTGACCTGGTGGATTTACAAAACACCTAAATATGAAACTTTTGTGATGAAATTTGTAATATATCAAATAAATTTCATCCTTCTCCCTCCTCACGCTTTGATAGTGCTCACCAATATGTTTCTCTTTACAGCGTTGCATGAAGAGATGCCCGGATACATATATATGTCAAGACGCCAGTGAGATTGAAGATACGTATATTATTTTCCCTCGAAATCTTCTCGTTAATCTACATGAAAAGTTCTAAAGCTTCGGTTTTTTGCCTTATAACGTTGTCTCCATAGATGTATATATATATATATATATATATATATATATAGTCGAGTCGCTCAAGTGATTCTGCTCTTCTGAATTATTCAGAATTTCTTGGTGATTCACATCGTCTGAGTAGTTTGAGTCTTCGGGAGTTATCGTATTGTCTGCGGGTTTTCTAATTCACTTTAAATTTGGTCGCTAATAAATTGTATTACATAGAATGCTGGCAAGCACTGGGCCCGGCTGCCTGTTTATAAGAAATCCTGCAGTATGGCGCATAATACTGTCAGCTCGCCCAACACGCGTACAGTATCAGCGAGAACCAGAGTACGGGAGCTTGAAGATTATTCTATCAAACAAGCCTATGCCACCGGAGAAGATACGTAGCTCATGGTGTACAGAAGAAACATACAATTGCTTTGGTGCTATTTTCAAGTGTCAAGCGAAAAGTAACAGTGAGTGAACTATAGTATGAGGGTAAAGATATAGATAGACGAGAAGAAACCATATATCAATATTTCGTTGAATGCATCAAACACATTGAGATGCACTCAATGTCCAGACCTAGAATGATTATAAACTCCGAATTTTCAAGGGTCACACAGTAGTATAAATCTGACAATGATATTCCGAGAGTCTTTTAGATACTGTTCAGCTTCATTCGGCAGCATGATGGCTGTCACGATTTCGCAAAATAATCCAACAACTCCTAATCATGCTACACCTTACAATCATTTTAGTATCAACGCTGTCATGAAGTTTAAGTTGCAAGTGCCTTTGTTGAGAAGATGAATTCCTTCAGCAGAGAATATATCTGTAAGGAAGTCTTTTTAGGATTAGTATCGAGTTCCTGGGCTTTTGAACCGGATGAAATTGATAATGCATCGTGATGGCACTCAATGATGTCGACTCCGCTTGGAGATGGAGAACCAAGCGATAATTGATCTGTTCAGCTCTTGGATAAACAAGAACCTTTCGAGAGACTAAAATTGATCAGAGAAGGTTATGGATTTATACGACTTTCCTCCACCTTTCTTCCATGGTGTGTACTTATTTGTTCTTGTTCAGGTTCGTAGAGTCCAATATTATAATGACTTTATGAAAGCTCTATTTTCCATGTCAATACGAACCCATCAACATAATATATAAAAAATACCAAAATAATGACCTTGATTAAGCAATGTGTTCTGACGGTGTGTCACCCATTATTGCTGACAAACAGATTTGCGTACTGGCATATCTTCAAGCCAGGATTGAAGAAGCAATAAGGCTCTGTGAGCGGGTTGTGTCATGCGAATGTGATGCTCTTGAAAAACTTTTCATTTCCAAAGGAATTAACATAAGTGTCGGTGTTCGAGAACAGCTAACTAACGACGTCTTCGGAGCAAATGCTAGGATATTCAGAATGGAGCGTTAGCTAGAACCGGGTCAAAGATATGGATTGCGTGTACAAGTTTGTCTTCAACTAGAGTCTTACGAGGTTTGTTGGGTACAGCTTATTTGATAGATAGTTATGTACAGGGGGTTTCTTATAACGCGTCAAGAGATCTGATGAACGGACTCTGATCTTACGTTGAGATATTCAAACACTGGGACACCACTAAAGATGACCCATAGCCGCCTAGGAGAGCAAACACTATGGGTTTTTCACCCCAAAAATAATGTTGCTGTATATTAAGTTTCGAGATGATAGAGAATGATAGGCTTCTTGTTGGCGATTGGTGGAAATGTCATATTAATAGATATCTCCTATTAAGCATACAATATACAAATACAGCTGTAAGAGACTCAAGATGCAAAAGATGGTGAGACAAAATGAGTTATCAACCCATAAACTTTATGCGTAAGTGACGTATTCATACTGAAGTGGAAGGATATGAGGCTTTCCGAAAAAGTTAGGGAGACGGATAATATGAACCTTCACATAAGGCATCTCTACTTGCGCTAACTGCGCAGGCCAGGAAATCTGGATGGTTTACGGAAGATAAGACATTTCTGAAGCCGACCCCACAATCTGCGATAGTAAGGTTTTTATATGTTATGCCTTAAGGATGCCGACAGTTGTGATGATAATGAGAATCACAATAGACTTTGAGATGCGCGACAATAAACTTGAGGCTCACAGTCTATGCGATAATCGACGTTGCATTGCAACCGTCCCACAGATATGTACATGCAGTGCTGCCCATGTTTGAACCACGTGCCAAAGACTTTGTTAAGACTTCGAACATGCCGTTGGAATGCACTGGTGAGCTAACTCATCCTTTACTTCCAGAAACATTGTCACCAACTGTCGATCACTGCGCTCTGGCCTTGCGGAGATTACCTTCTCGTTCCACGCACCCGCTTTGTAAACTTGCTTGGGACATTCGAAAGTTGCCAAGTTATCGTGGATAAAGCATAGTCGCGTTCCTTCGTATGTGCGTACGACTGCAACACACTCGTACCATGTTACGACTCGGCAACCTTAATCGTTTATATGAATCTGCCAGATCAGAGTGTATGGCTCATAGTGGTTGACGAGGCTCACGAAAGATGACATGGTATCTGAGACTTTCGAACGCAAAAGGCGAGGGAGACTCTGGAGACGAATTGTGAGCCACACTCAAACTCGACAGCGGCTTCGCATTGAGGTGTTCCCCATGGCTCAGGCACTTCATTTCATTTGATCTCATCTTCTCGTCCAATCAGACAGTACGGAGGGGAGACTGTACGGTATTTGAAATAAACTTAGTGGGGTCATACTTTGCTACAGATTGTTGACCTTGCACAATGTTACAACGTTACAAGGATATCTCTACAACTATGACCTACTTACCGAGGTCAAAACAGATGTGTAAGGTATCTTTCTTCATCCGCGACAAGCGGTATTAAAAGAACAAATACTATTGATACGGTGAGTCGCTCCGAGAATGGATTGAGGCTATTTGGTGACATTCTGAAATAGATCTGGGCAGTAGTGCCAGATTCTTGAGTAATTATCATAACTGCCAGGCTACACTGAGGGTCATGTGTACCAGGTTTCAAAGTACCGAGGCTCCTGCAGCAGACCTGCCACCAAACGAAGTTTCGTGTATTAGGTTTACAAGAACATCGATCCAACAGACTTTTGTTCTGTTGGTTTCTACGAAGGAAATTGATGTTGGTGTTGGTATTACAGTAATGGTCAGGCCATTGAAGAGAGAAATTTTGATGTTGGTTGAGGAGGTCAAAGAGGCATGCTAATGTCCAAGCTTCGGAACCTCCACTCGTACTACACATCTGACGGTTGGCAAGGGCCGAGGTTCTTATTTCAGCTTCACTACATAATCCAGTGGGAGTGGGTGGATATGGCATTGACCTCAAAAACGTTTAGCACAGATCCAAAGACTGGATAGAGCGGTCCAAGCCTCAATTACCAATCGGGATTATATGCCAATTGACAGAGAACGGCTGGACAATCGCGAAACACAAAGTAAGCTTTATGGAAGACAGGTCCCCTTGATGGATGCTGCAGGCCCCTTTGGTAAAGGGTAGATCGCTTGGGGCGGAGTTCTTTCAACGACACCAAATTTAAACTACGTTCCACGCGTGGCAAGGTAACAATCAACTGATCACCTGCTTAGTATGCACCCAACGCTGCTATGTACATACATACATTGACTCTTGAGATATGGCAAGGGGTATCTCATAAGAAACTGTAGGGGTCCTTGCTCTACGGAGCTTTAAGGGTGGTTCATGTCGTGCTAGCTCGGATGGCTGCTCATACTCTTTCGCTTGTACCTGACAGCGACACAATGGTCGCGGCTCCTACTCAAATTAGGTATGGCGGCCGCTGTCGACTACCTTGTAAATGTTAGTTGGGCCCTATCAACGGCTCTCTGCCCTAGGCTCCCGAGGACGCCACAAGCCAAGTCTCATTACAGATAAACAGGTTAGGGATATCGTGCGGAGAAGCAACCATGGATACTATAGAGAGGGCCAGGAAATGCATGCCATTGCCATCTATGGATCTGATCTTCACCTCTTTCAGTGTTTCTCCGTGACTATTATCGGTACCTTGAAGAGGTGTTGGATGTTAATACGTTTATTCAGCCAAAGAAATGATTTCCGGGACAACAATGCAGCTATCCACTATCAAAACTCCATACCTGATAATCATGCACTTACCAAAGTTGATCAGGACAACTACCTTTCCATGCGAGTAGTACCGGCGTGCGCCAACTTTTGTCACACTTAGTAAGTTCCCAGAACCTAGACATTCCAAAGTTGCATGGCCTTAATCTTTGGATGGAGAAATATTAGACAAGCTTTCTATTCCTGAGATCTGTGCAATCTGGAAGGAATATCCAGAGAGACTGGCAGTCTCAATATTTCGGACAGCACCTTGCTCGCCGAATTCATAAGGAAGTTGACTTTCAACCATGCCTGTTGCCATTCTCTATATAAGTCCTTGAGTTTCTCCATCATCTTGCTCAAGCCACTCTCGCTCTTTATTCCAACTATATACACCAAAGTCTCCTCTTGGAGCTCACTTGAAAATATGCTCGGACTACCTGCTCTTGCTGGTCTTACTGTCTCTACCGTTTTAACCATTACTGGATCTGCATCCGCTCTGTAGGTTACCTATTCTCATATCTATTTTCTGCACGAATAATACTAACATCTACATTTTCAAGTCCCTCAGAGAACTTCAAGCGTGACAACACAACTACCGTGCTCCCAGACTTTGAATACATTGTTGTTGGGTCCGGCGCCGGTGGCGGACCTCTTGCTGCTCGTCTTGCCATTGCAGGAAAGAACGTGCTCTTGATCGAGGCTGGTGATGATCAAGGCACCACTGTTTATGAAGAGCTTCCAGCTTTCTTCGCCCCAGCAAGTGAATACATTCCCATGTCGTGGGATTTTTACGTCAGACATTACTCCGACGAAACTCGGGATCAGGCGAACACCAAGGCTACCTATCAGTTGACTAACGGAAGCACATACATTGGCATTGACCCACCATCAGACGCTAAGTTCCTGGGCATCTGGTATCCACGCACAGGTACTTTGGGAGGCTGTGGTGCCCATAATGCTATGATCACAGTTTACCCCCACGAATCTGATTGGGATAACATCAAGAACATTACTGGTGACGATAGCTGGGATGCACTTAACATGCGCCAATACTTTCAGCGTCTTGAGGACAATCAATATCTTACAAACTTTGGTTATGATGAGTCCGGTCATGGTCTAGATGGTTGGCTTGGAGTCAGTGAGATGAAGGACGAGTTCTTCCTTGAAGATCCAAAGGTCCTGCAACTTATGTCCTCCGCTGGCAAGGTTCTAGGGGTCTCCAACACGACTATGACGGATCAGGCTACACTTGACGACCAATATTCCCTTGACATGAACACCAATTATACTGGCCGTGACCAGACCACTGGAATGTACAGAGTGCCAATGGCCGTCTCTGATGGTTCTCGGAGCAGTCCTCGTGACTTCCTTCTTGCTACTGCTGCTGCTTATGACACGCTTACTATTCGCACCAATTGTTTCGTCACCAACATTCGCTTCGATAACTCAACTGGAACTCCAACTGCTATTGGTGTTGATTTTATCGATGGGCAAAGTCTGTATAGTGCCGATGCTCGTACAAACTCTACTACCCAGGCGGCTGGTGTTTCAGGTAGTGTCAATGCGACTGCTGAGGTCATTATCTCTGCCGGTGCTTTTAATACCCCACAACTTCTCAAGTTGAGCGGCATCGGTCCAGCCGCTGAACTGGAGAGCTTCGGCATTGATGTTATCTCTGATCTCCCAGGTGTCGGTTCCAACCTCCAAGACCACTATGAGATCTCCACCGTTACCGAGTTCGACGAAGAGTTCGAGCTTCTTTCCAACTGCACCTGGCTTTCAACTGCAGATGACGAGTGCTACGTCGAGTACTCAGAAGGCACCACTGGGGACTCCAAAGGCCCATATGCTACCAACTTGCTCTACAGTGGTTTTCTGCAAAAGTCAAGTGTCGCAACTGTTGATCGCGACACAATGACCGTGGCTGGCCCAATCTTTTTCCGTGGCTACTTCGAAGGCTATGCTGAACTTGCAGCTGCCGACAACAATCACTGGACCTGGCTCCATCTAAAAGCACACGAGCGAAATCTTGCCGGGACCGTCAATCTCACCTCCACTAACCCACTCGACACCCCAGACATCAACTTCCACTACTTCGACGACGGAACCACTACTGACAACGTTGACAACCTCGATGTACAGCCCTTGATTGATGCCATGTCCTGGGCCCGCGAAGTCAACGCCGATGTTGCCAGTAGCAGTAGCTACAACTTCACTGAGGTCTGGCCTGGAGCAGATATCTCTACCGATGAAGAGGTCGAGGACTTTATCAAGCAAGAGTCCTGGGGTCACCATGCCTCCTGCACCTGTAAGATTGGGGCTGACGATGATGAGATGGCTGTCCTCAACTCCGAGTTCCAGGTTCGCGGTGTCAATAACCTCCGTGTCGTTGACGCTTCTGCTTTCCCTCAAATTCCTGGGTTCTTTGTTGTCACTTCGGTCTATATGATGTCCGAAAAGGCTGCCGATGTAATCCTCGCTGCGGCTGCTTAGATTTAATGATGTTTGAATAACGGTCAGATGTGACTTAGGCTTTTCATATGTATTTATTTTTGGTTTATCATACCCACATATGTATTGCGACCATTTACCTATGATGCAATTGGTTTCAGATGGCATGGCTTCAACTGATTCTTCATTGATAGTGAGGTATTGGCTGAAGAATAAGGCCGTTCCAATTTTAATCACGTTTCTTCAAGAACTGTTCCAGTGAGAATCAGGGAACAATAGGTCATGCTCTAAGCACAGCTATTCAATTCGCTAAGCTAGTTAAGATCTGACGGAAGGCTTCTATTTTAACCCTTCACAATGGCAGCGATAGTATCCTCGACCTCCTTCTGGCTGAAAACAGGAACACCCAACAATTCGTTATCAGTCTTCTCAGCATAGCCATTGTAACCCTCGCCATAGATTGACTTGGCCAAGAAACCTATCCAAGTTGCATGTCCGAGGTCACCCTTACCCAAACGCTCATAGCTGTCCTTCAGGACTGCATCAGTGTTAAGTTGCTCAAGCTCCCACTGTCCGCCAGGTTGGATCTTATCCACAATAGCAATGATTTCGTTCTGTGTGATATCCGTACTCTTAACCCTCACCGCGCGGTTCTTCGTCTCCTCTGGCTTCTTGAGAACACCAACCACCGCTTTTCCAATGGTGTCAAGTGTGGAAGTGCTGATTCTGGCGTTGCCTCCATCGAACAAACGGCCCTTCTTTTCTTTTACGTTTAGGATGAATCCGACCGCCAGGCCCCAGTCGAAGAAAGCTCCTGTAATAACTAAAGTATAGCTAATCTCATTCTTCGCCGCCTTCTCCTTCAAATACTTTTGTATCTCAAGCTTGGGCGCGAATACAGGTAGCTCGATTGACTTGGCATTTGTGGTGTCGCTACCAAATTCGGATGGGATGAAGCGTTTGACGCCAGCAGCGATGGCTGCATCAATGAGTTTGGTTTGTGTGGCGACGGAGAGCGTAGCTAGTGTGGAGACGACAGCGTCGATGCCCTGCAATGCGGCTGTGACGGAAGAGATGTCATCGTAGTTGACTTTCTTGACCGTCACGTTGGACGGAAAGGTTGTGGTGCTGGATTCACGGGTGAGAACTGTGACTTCGAAAGAGTTAGAGGCGAGGATTTGTTTGAGAATAGGAGTGCCGACATTTCCGGTGGCCTGGGATTTGTCAGTTCATAACTTTGAAGCTGTTGATGGGCTGTGGCATACTCCTGCGACTGCGACTCTCTTGATAGCGGACATTGTGTCAGCTATTTGTTTTGAATAGGGTTGAAAGGATTTGTATGAGGCTTCTTTCTGTGACAAAACTAGCGGATTGATCTAGATATAAAAATGCTTTGACTGAATTGTAGCATGAACTGTCGATACAGAATTGCACACAGGCAAGCCTGACTTTTATATACCATGTCCCTTCATTCCATGAGTAATCACACCATCCATACCCTGATTTCAAATGGCAGCTATGAAACAGAAGCTTCCATGCGCAACATTCCGCAAAACTCAGCGTTGGCCGAGGCTTCGATCCTCGGCTTCGTCAGCGGTAGGCAGACTGGTAGCCTCGTCAGCTGGATCCAAAATGAGGTTATTGAAGTCGCCATATGCTAGTGGTCAGTTCCCACAGCCGGGGCATGTGGTAGCTTACAAAGAGTGCGGAATCGATGGGCAGATGAACCCTTGCATTACCAATAACTGAAGCAGATTGTCCCTTATCGGAACCCCGCTCAACCCCACCTCACCGCAGTCTGTCCGCAACACAAATACAGCACGACTTCCCGTCGATTCTATCATTCGTTTGGGTGGACATGGATTCTGCAATATTCTACGCAGCTAACATCATCGTATACCTTCGCAGTTGTGATCATCAGATCACACAATTACAACGTAGGATTCAATATCTCCTGAGATTGGTGCTTCAGTCTTGCTGCGTAGGAATGGACATATACGTCACATTATGTCTAAATGTGACTGACGATCGAGTGATATATGATCTTGTAAGATGTTCTATATCCTCAGGAGGCTTCTTCAACCTTCAACCTTAAGTAAGAAATACTTTATATAGTGTAGTTACTCTGGCTGTCCGGATAAGTTTTCACTCGTGTTAAACAACAGCATCTGAAATTCATTGATACATAATCTGGATTCCGCCGGGTGCAGCCCGACATGATGTTACTGGATGTGCTCTTATTAAGAAGTCACGCTTTTCAACTGCACATAATCCAGGCAGATAGTGATACAAAGATTCATACTTGTTATCAGAGGCTTAGAAGAAGTCCTTGAATAATGTCGGTTTCTTCTCAGAGACTCCGCTTTTCGCTTCTTCAAATTCTTGGCTTTCAGGATAGCCACTCCTATTGAACCGAAATTTACGCATTACAGCCTGCATTGAGATATGGCATCAAACATTATATACGTTCACAAGGATAGTTGAGAAAAGTTTGAGGTTTCGCTAACATAGTAAAGGAGATATTGTTTATATATACGAAACACTGTATCGTATTTATAATACTAACATAAATATCCTCTTCGGCTCCACATTTTGTCTTACAGAGTTACATACTCGGCCCCGCCTTCACGGTATCTAATTGCTATGTTGCCCAAGTACTGGCCTTTGTATTTCAATTATGACTCTCCTGCACTTAAGGAAATCGAAGTATTCTGTTACTTTCAAGGCCTTTGATCACATACCCTCTCCGTTGAACGGAGAACGTAGTATCGACTATATAGAGGTAATGATAGAAATCAAGCATATCAAGGTTAATGATCCGTCTAAGGAGGATAAGGGCTGAATTATGTTACCTATCTATCTCCATACCTAGATAGCTCACCCCGTTCTTTTAAGAACATGCTGCGTAGTCAGAACCCTAGCGTACGATGCCATCAATGAAAGTCTAATAAGAATGCCTCAGTAGAGTACAGTAGGCCGAGTCTGTACTGTGATAGACGGCGTAAGTGATGTAGATCTATCTACATTGAAATGTTGCATGGCGTATTCAGGTTATCATGGCACCTTGCAGAGCCGCAGCACACCATCAGTGTACGATAGCTACTGCGGACATCAGAGTAGGTTAAAGTAAAATGAAGCTATTGTTATCTTTCATTTTATTGTAGGCTGATAGGATAACCGTTTAAGTCTAGAAGAGGGAACACTTGTAATAATGCTTAGTTTTACCAGAGTCTTTTAGTCTTATGGACTGGATCATGGACTGGACCTATTGCAAGAACTGAAAATGTTACACGAAACAAATATATATCAAATCAATCAAAAAAGATCAAGGAAGAGAATCTAGAGATATATAGACATCTGAAAGCATATAAGTTATTCTCACTAGGAGTGCTGCAGCTGTAGGCGAGTACATCCTTTCACCACAAGCAAGCTAGATTGCGCAATTCGTCGTGAATGCATCTCACGCCTCAACAACCAATTGTACGCAGCACTCAGCCAAACGAATCCCACACAATACAATAACTCTAACAACAAACCCGCTTTTGTGCTCCTTGAGTTATGGCCTCGCTTGACCAATGGGAAAGGATTGATGACTGGCCGCGGGGCACATTTGCCGACATGAGAACGATCTCCTACCTCTTGTACGCAAAGTCTCGTAGCAATGAGGGGAAGTCGTGATGAATGAGGTGCTCTCCTAGGATAAAGGCGTGCAGTTAAGCAACGAGCTTTATGCAAGATAAGAGATAGGTAGGATGAGGAGGGGGTGATAGACCCATTGTTAGAAGCTGTGAGACCACATGATTTGACATGAAGAAATAAAGCTTGCACCACATGTATTTATATACGGCAGGTCTCTGATGAATAAAATCGTTTCAAAGTGAGAAATCCAAAACAAAACATAAAAAAGTCCGAAGACAAGTAGCTCCTCAATCGAAAGTTGTGTCTGCGACTGATACGCTATGGCGAGAACTCGAGGAAGCAACGGAGTCGCATCAAATGGCGATGCGAAGAAGGGCGCGAAACCGAAGAAGCAGATTCTTATCAATGCATTTGACATGAGCACTGTCGGACATCTTTCTCCTGGTCAATGGAAGGTAAGTTTAGGTTGCCCAACTGGCGTCGATGGTACTGATGATTATGAAAGAATCCAAAGGACAAGAGTAAAACGAAGCGCAAACTGGAATACTGGATTGAATTAGCGAAGCTCCTCGAAAGGTCAGCTACAATACGAAAAACAGCTCACAACGTTTCACATACTTACTCAAGCTTAGGGGTGGTATCAACGCATTGTTCTTGGCAGATACATATGGCGGCCATGAAACATATGAAGGCAAGATTGATGAGTGTATTAGGAGAGCAGCACAGTAAGCATCACATGGTCCATATTTTATCATAACATGGTCTAATCATTTCCCCCCCCCCCCTAAGATGGCCAGTGACGGATCCAACGATTGTAAGAATCCATGAACACCCACAGAATAACACAAACATGCTTACATTTACATGAAGCCAATCTCAGCAATGGCGGCTGTCACTAAGAATCTATGCTTCGCTCTGACTAGCAGTACAACTGCTGAGCCTCCATTTCTTTTCGCGAAACGCTTTTCTACACTCGATCATCTTACGAATGGCCGTCTTGGCTGGAATGTTGTGACATCCTACAAGAAGACCGCTTTCAAAGCAATTGGCATTGACGTTCCAATCGAACACGACGAGCGCTATGAACAAGCGGACGAATATCTCCGGATTCTATATAAGCTCTGGGAGGGATCGTGGGCCGATGATGCTCTTGAGGAAGATTTTGAGAACGATTCATATGTTGACCCTGATAAAGTGCGTCAGATCAATCATCACGGAAAGTTCTTCAAACTTGAGAGTCGTCATATTGTGGATCCATCCCCGCAAAGAACACCCTTTTTGTTCCAAGCTGGCACTTCCGCTGCTGGATCGAGCTTTGCATCCAAGCATGCAGAAGGAATTTTTGTGTCTAGCCATTCCCCAGAGGTGATACGACCAAAAGTAGATAACATTCGAAAACTGGCAGCAGAACAGGGTAGAGATCCACAGAGTGTCAAGTTCTTTGCTACTTTCACACCTATCATAGGTCGAACCCAAGAGGAAGCGGAAGAGAAGTACGAAGAGTTAAAGAAATACGCATCGACTATTGGCGGACTCGTGCTTTTTAGTGGGTGGACGGGTATTGATATTTCTCAGATCGGGCTCGATGAGGAGATCACTCCTGAGCATTCTACGACATCTGCTCGAATTAAGTCGGTTTTGACCTCATTGACTACCACCTCAAAGGAAATTCCAAAGTGGACTCCCCGTGTGGTGGCCGAGAAAGCAGCTATCGGTGGTCTTGGGCCAGTCTCTGTAGGAACACCAGAAGTCGTCGCGGATGAGATGGAGCGTTGGATCAACGAAGGAGATTTAGATGGCTTCAACATAGGATATATTACGACCCCAGGGACTTTCGAGGACGTGGTTGATCTGTTGATTCCCGAATTGAAGAAGCGGGGCTTATATCCAGAAAAGGAAGAAGGTTTGACAGCAAGAGAAAAGGTTTATGGAAAGGGACAGGCGAAGCTGAGAGATGACCACCTTGGCAGCACCTACAAGTACGATGTATACAAGGAGGATCCGCCATTTGAGAAAGCAAACGGGGAAAAGCGCAAATTGGATGAGGTGGCTGACGAAGCGTTACCAAGCAAGAAAAAGATTGCTGCATAGGATATTATACATGAGAGTATCTCATAATCTGAGAAGCGCTTTCGTCCTGAGCGGCTTATGATTGCTTTACTGCGTACACAACGTAATATAGACAATAATAAGACTGAGAGTAAAGTTCCCGGTGATCATCACATGTCGAGATCTTCAAGATTTTCTCAAAAGGTAATAGTGAACCAAACGTCTGCGAGAAGGTGACTGTTAAGGATAGTCGGACTCAACTTCAAGACGATGCTCTGGCCCCTCTAATACAAATAAGCTCTTGACACGTCCCAATAGTGAGGCAAAGTACACATTTCTCTCCCAATATAGCAAATTAAGATGCCAGGAATAGGACAAGGAGCCCGTAATTGGCGATGAAAGCCTCGCTATCGCGAAGTGCCGAAAGACAGCGCCCAATCATTATCATTCCTTAGGGGAAAGGAATGGGAGCTTGTCCACAAACACAAGGTCGATCCCGCAGTCTAAGCTTATTCCACAGCTTAAAGTGTCGCGAACTACAACCAGCGCATTCCAGCTTTTATTGATCTACCATGCCAACTTTCCCATCATCTACAAAATCCTTCCTCTCCTTCATAATTTCCCACCCGCTCACTCCATTGCGCGAAGCCTCATCCCAAGGTAACATGCGTTCTACTTGAAGCACCGTTTTTGGAGAAGTGTTGACAAGAGCAAGAAAAACAGACATTGCACAATGAAGATTCCCATGAGATACATAGTCGCTTTTCTGGGCTTGGTGGCGCCTATCGTAAACGCTATTACCCTGGACATTTCTAGTACTGGTACCGCGCCCGCAACCCTGTGACAGATCATAGAATGCATATTGATTGACGAATTCAGATTCGATCAAGAAAGCTGCCAGCACTATAGCTGCAAGCCTAACGAGTTGGTATAAGGGAAATACAGACGCGTCACAGGTTGGTGTTCTGCCGCCTCCCTATTACTGTAAGTTTGAGCACGATGCTGTATTACGATGATTATCCATTGCTGATGCTGCACCACAGGGTGGGAAGGCGGGGCAATGTGGGGCGCGCTGATCGACTACTGGTATTACACAGGCGACGATACATACAATGGCATCACGACGCAGGCTCTCCTCAGTCAAGTTGGTCCGAATTTCGATTATATGGTAGCGGCGCATGCGAAGGATGAGGGCAATGACGATCAGGCTTTCTGGGGCTTTGCGACGATGGATGCTGCTGAGCGCGGCTACACTCTGCCTCCCTCCGGTATCCCAGACTGGCTGAGTCTCACCGTCAATCTCTGGAATACACAGGCCGCACGCTGGGATGTGTCTACCTGCAACGGGGGCCTTCGCTGGCAGATATTTGCATTCAATAATGGTTATAACTATAAAAATTCCGTTTCAAATGGTGCTTTTATGCAGCTTGCTGCACGTCTCGGCAGGTATACAGGTAATCAGACATACTTCGACTGGGTAGAAAAGGTTTGGGATTGGGAAACCAGTGTTGGTCTAATCGATGCTGGCTATGCTATCTATGATGGAACAGACGATACGACAAATTGTGCTCAAGTGAACCATATCCAGTGGACTTACTCTCTTGGAATTCATCTGTACGCCGCAGCTATCATGTATAATACGACAGAAGGTTCAAGCAAGTGGCAGGATCGTATCAATGGCCTCCTTATTGCTTCTGCTGTCTTCTTCAGTCCAGATGGCCAAAATGCGCAAAACGTTATGTTCGAGTCAGCTTGCGAAACCATTCACAGCTGCGATAATGACCAGTACAGTTTTAAGGGATATTTGGCCCGCTTCATGTACAAGACTACTCAGATGGCTCCATTCGCAAGCTCTGCAATATTTACACTCATGGAAGCCTCAGCAACAGCTGCTGCCGCATCATGTTCAGGTGGAGGTGATGGATCAACCTGTGGTGAGGTATGGTACACCAACTCTTACGATGGAAACTACGGCGTAGGACAATCGATGAGCGCCTTGGAGGTCATCCAGGGACTTTTGGTCAAAGAAGCTGGGGCGCCTTACACGAGTGATAGTGTACGCATTGCTATCAACACAAGCAGCGTAAGTTCAGCGCCAGTGCCGACAGCTACTACCACTTCAGTTGTTGTACAGACCACTCCCGTTCCGACTGTTGTAGAATCAGCTACTCCAGTACCCAAACCCGGTAAGAAGAAAAACGATGCAGGACATTCAACCGCCGACCTGGGGCTCGCAATGGCTTCAGCGATTATTGTTGGCGGAACTCTCTTGTTGCAAAATTCTGGATCTGTCTCTTCAACTACCTCGGAGGCATTCGAGACAATGGCGACAACAGCTACTGGAACCCCGAGTGAAATGGATCGGCCACAGACCACCACAAGCACTGTAAGTTGTAATAAAATATCAACGTTAGAGTTAACGTCTATCTTGTACCTGCTTCCTTAATGTTAGTTAAGTTGCTAATCAAATGAAAAGATGGAAAATTCTGTGGACAACAATACTGACGAAATCGAAAGCGAGGATAATGGGAAGGATAAAATCAATGAGAACTCTGTTGTTACAACCTTAACTTCGAGCCCCACTTCGAGCTCGACCTCAAATCTCACCTCGAGTCCGACTACAATGGCGCACAAGAAAAGCAGCGCAAATAATGAGGGTGTCAATAACCTTCGGATGAAAATGATAATGGGCGTTTTTGTGGCATCTCTGGGAGCCTTTTGAGCTGGCTCAGCATGTCGTCAAATGCAGTATATATATTTCAAGGGCGGGACGGCATGATTTTGAGCTCTGGCGTTTCAACATGATAGCTGCATACTCTGTGAGATAGGGAAACTTGTACTGCAGTATCAGTAGTATGTATGTACATAGACCTAATTAAGTTGTGACTATTCGTCGGATGATTTTCATGTGACAAGTACATTACTGTCTTGACATGTGATAAAAGTCTTTATTTTTTATTGATTTCAGAGATACGGGCCCCGATTTTCCCCTGAGCTGATCAAATAAATTACGTATGTATGTCCGCTGCTACGAATATTTATATTCATAGGTTTGATCAACAATCGTTTCAAAAAGCTGTGAGCCATTAAATATGGTGGACGAATCATTCCCGCTGCTGATGATACCATAAGGGGAAATATCCACGTAGTATACAAAAATATCACGAGATACTCCTCAGTTGATTACTTTGTATCTGTATGCTTATTTCCCACCAATATCTCATCTCGATAAACAATTGATGAGAATTTTCATGTAAACACTGCGGGATATACTCATAAAATTCCAATATAACGAAACACGCCATGTCAGTCAGCAGCTTCATATTCATTTCAGGATATTTATTCATCTGAATAATGTTGTTGCAGTAAGACGTAGACTTCTTTGCATATTTCAAGCAGTGTGGGGATTGAACCCCTCCTGCGAAGGCTTTCATATTCATCTAATCTTCCAATTTAAGGTCTTATACCGGCCTTCACGTACATAGATATTTACCCATAGAGGATCATCATTTCGGTCGCGGAAATGATAGACTAACCAGTTACTTTAGCACTTGGAGGTTTGAAATGGCAAACCAGTAATTACACTTGCTTCAGGAAGAGTTCCAGGAATGCTCTTGCACGCTGTACTTCAATACTTATTTGTTCGCCCAGTGTCTACATTTTTGGGAGAAACAAGAGGATAGACACGTGCATGATAGGTGCGGCGGAATTCTCGGAGATGCGTTGGAATGATATGATTATTCATAGATGGAAAGCTTGACATACATGATGAAGTCGTCATATGATAACTAGAATACGATTGTTGTACTACAGGATATTCACACTCTGCTCGATTACTCTGGTCCCTTCATTCCTCGGCCAAAAGGCATCGTTAATGAACAATCAAGAGTATATTGTTGATTGTATTCAGTAGTACCGCTTGTGGGAAAACCTTGATGTGAAGATATTATGATGTTTAAGCATTTTTGCATATGAACATGACATGAATAAGTTTATTTTGTGATAGCAATGTGAAATACGAAATACTTGGTACAAATTACTCAATCCTCTTCACACTTTGCGTGACTGAAACCAGCGTCACAGAAACTCGGTAAATACTTGAGGTTATGTCTGTTGTATGGATTTACCCCAACTTTTACCCCACACCCCGCACTGCATCACCCACACCGACTACGCACGCACATATCGTAGAAGATTTTCACGACACATTTTACCTTCCCCTTTCACCAAGTGCACACACATACCTACATAAATCAAGTGTGCTCGTTCAGCACTGTATTGCCAAGAAACCGTAAATGTGAATGAATCGCAAGAAAGTACCCAATCGAGGTTTTCAAGTCGCTAATCCAATGGAGAGAAGTTGTGATGCGGATACTCCACACCCCTCACCAGTCTAGAGCGCTTCTTGCGATAAAGCTAATCTAAGAGCGCATATGGACAGACTGACAGATGATATCCTGCCCACCACCACTTTCAGCAAGAACGACAGTTCGTCAATCCCATCCTGTTAGAACGAAGGGATTCGGGATATTATTACAACAAGCCTCTCACTCAGAGGAACAGATATGTAAATGGAATGGTGCTGTGGCTGTGGCAGAGGTCGTTCGCATACCCGATGGGATGGGCTGCTGTTTATCATACAGATGCTATTCTAAGCATGAGCAAAACAAAAAGCAAATTCGTATTCATATTCATATGACACTTCACATTCTACACTGCAGCCTTGACTGATTCGGCAAAGCATTACTCAAGAAGGGAATATGTATATCTGACACTCACTCTCACCCCAATCCTCGGCGTGATCTGCGCGCAATGATGACAAGTCCCAATCGGTGACCGATACCTTGCGATATTAATTGATGCAGCCCCCGGAGCACGCTACTCCGTTCATATTTCACAATACTTATAGTTATGGATATGGAAGATATGGTTGAGCATTGGAAGGACAAAGTACTCCGTAAATCGGTGATCTCTGGGACTGAGCGAGGGTGGTGGGGGAGTGGGAGATTATCAACGGCCGTACTACAATTACCCCATACTCTCTACGCAATATGAATAGCATCATTATTGATGCCAGCTGAAATTTCAATATCACATGGATACTTACAGCAATATCTAACGTTCTCCTAAACGAAGTGATACAAGGAATGTGTCGAGTATTGTTAGCCTATCGTGTCATAATAATATATGCGTATTCGTCATGCAGAACATTGATACGAAAGAGTAACTGACAATGTTTATTGTCAATACTTGTCTATCCCAGAACACTCTAAGCACGGTAGTCGACACCACCACACCTAAGCTTGACGAAAAGATATCTTAACCTACATCATGTCAACCCAATCCCCATAAGTACCTCCCTTCATCCTCACACAGCCATTGCCGGAAACCCAAAGTAGGCGTTCCGCAAGCGACAAGAAAGAGATAAGAAACCTTCTCGAAAAACTTCAACTGGGAAGTGTGGTATTAGACTATGGTAGTGACGTGCGAGAAGGCTGGGGTGGCCCCCGGTGGCGCGGGATGACGAGATATGGGGAATGTGGGAGAATAGACACATCATATTGATACTTCCACCAAGTAAAGCACATGAGAAAGACTTTGCCCTGTAAAACGTAAAATATCAACGTTCTACCTGAGGGAAGTATTTTCCCCAACCCACAGAATATGACATAAATAGCCGATGATAGAAACCAGCCAGGAGGGAGCGTGTCCGATCCTGATTCAGAAGATCGTTATCGTGACACATGCCATCGACCAAGGGCCGTCCAGTCTGACATCAAGCAAGCTCGTCCACATAGGCGCAGAAGTTGTGACGGTTTCACTCCTTGCCTCCGTTCCTCGCTCCCAGATTTGGACAAAAGCTTCGTGATACTCTCCGTAGGCTAGAATAGTTAGCAACGACGTCGTACTTCGCATCGCGATTTGGCGGGGGATGATCAATGTGGGGTCGTGGAGGGGATGAAAGGGATGACGTCGGCAAAATCGAAGAAAAGAGCGAGTGGAAGAGCGACGAGGCACCAAGAATCTTTGACGCCGGAATCATAGATTCTGCACGGACGTTAGAAGCTGAAGTCGACGCGGGTCGAGTATATATGGATTGACGGATGGATGGATGGATGTTCACGGATGAGAATCACTTAGCACCGAGTAGAGCATGATAGATATCACCGCCTGCCAGATCTCGGCGATCGAGGCACAGCAGGTCGGCCCGGCTAGCATTGCAGGAACCAGCTCCAGAAATGTGGATCCTCCGAATAGCATCTGAATAGCATCTGAAAAAGGTACACCACTCTGATCCGAACTGTACGTTGGAACTTTGTTCCTCGGTGCTTTTCTTGTGATGTGCCAAATCCAGCCGGTAAAAAATCGCGGCATGTAACATGAAGGCCGGCAGAGCATCTGACGTCCATTCGACTGTATCACAATCTCATCGTCAGCCCTACGCAGGGATGAGATTTACCACATTGGTGATGCTGCCTTTCACAAGCTGGACTCAAATCAAGGTGGGATTGTTGATATCGCGGAGCTTGAGCGTAGTGAGTTTTCTGCGGCGCCATACTCGACTTCTGTATGGATACTCTGTCTGCCTAGGGTAATTATACGTAGATAAAGCTCAACAAGCCCACTCTCTATGGACCATACGGATAGACACAAAGGGAAAAGTGATGATTAATGATGAGGAAGCTCCCACCATCCACATAGACAGAACGGCTAAGCTGCGCATGGCGAAACAACTGTTACAGAGTCCAGACTTACGCCCACCTCACCTACACTCATGATCATAAAAGGACTCAGCTTAACAATCATTACCCCCACGCGGGCAGTCACATGTCAAAAAATGATAAAACAGGCAGACTCAATGACAAGAAGGTCAGGATTGAAGGGTTAAAAAAACACACACAAGGTTCCATTTCCTCTATCTATCCATGCATACAAGCAAACGCAAGATGGATAAAAACTTCTTTAAATCCCCCATCCAAAGCCCCGCCCCCAAAGCCGCAAGAAACGCCCGTCCAGGTAGCCCCCCCCGCCCTCAAGAAATGACAAAAAAGAGAACTAAGCTCTCCCCGAGAGCAACCAAGTAAACAAAACACACAAAAACATGGAGAAAGTGAAGAGGTGGTCGGTGTGTCAAGAGTGAGGAATGAGAAAACAAAGTTTGTGGAGAATACCATTCCAGTAATTGAACAGAAGGTAAGAAGGAAAAGTGGGTTAAAACCAAGGCTGTCTATATTCATTTCTTTCGTCGCTCCTCTAGGTATACAGCAAGCCAAAAACAATGCGCAGAAAAGGACAAAAAGGTGTGGAGGTAACATGTAGGTCAAAAAGACATAGTTCGAGTTGGCGATCGTGGTTCGGTGGAGTAGGGTTGAGAAGAGCGTAATTATTTCGATCCCTCGAAGGTTTTTTTTTTTTGGAGCAAAGCAGCAAAGATGATGAGAAAAAAAGTGTAAAAATTTCAGAATCATTCCAGAACGCCTTTCAATGTAATTGTGAATCTAGGACCCTGCCCTCAAATCTATACCACCAATAACACCTCACATTCTGTCCATGAGATCCGTTCCCGCCACAGAACCAGTTGCGCTGGATTGACCCGAGGAATTGTAATCGTTACTTAGAAGGTCCTGAACAGCTACTTTTGGAACTTGTGGCACTGGTAGTTTCCTTTGAGTGCCATCAGTCCTTGACATGATATCGGTAATGCTCAATCCTGCCCGCGTTTGACCTGCAATGCCAGCTTGCGCTTGAGCATGATATTGACCGTCAAGATGTTGTGGCTCCATAGGTGCGAGAGCTGGGGTGTGCTGAAGGGAAAGGTTGCGGATCGTAGGGAGATCGTATCCGCCACCGTACGGTCTCAGTCGTGGGGAATGCGCCGGAGTTGCGAGTGGTGTGTGATCTGGAGTAGGTGATAGAGAATCATGGGAGAATGTTGGTGAAGATGGCGCAGTCGAGTTGGGTGAGTTTGGTCGACTTCGCTTTGAATGTCTGTGGGCATAATGGTCTTCATCCTCATGCGAATGTGAGCGAGACATGGCGTACGCAGACAGGGATGGAAGGTGCGTTCGACTGCTGTTATGGCTGTTGTTGTGGCTGTAATATGGGTGGTGCCTTGAATTGTTGTTGTGGTGGGAGTGGTGAGCTGGCATGCTCTCGTACTCGACTTGAGTGGCGGCTTTGGCAAGGAGGTTGATATCCAGCGGTTGTCCTAAACCACTTGGGCTGCCACCCATGCTGCGTCCATAAGGATTGAGGCCCGAAGGAAGAGCACTTCCATAAGAGGCGTAAGAGTGAGGTGGTGATACGTTCGGTGAGCCGATGGCAGAGGCTGGAGCAGATCTAGTCATGTTCTTTGGTGGAGGCATCATTTGCGACATTGATGCTGAGGGATCTTGAATTACCCCTCCATGTTGTTGTGCAGCTGCCACTTGTTGTGCCTTGTTACTTCTTCTCGAATTTGGGTTGTTATGTATCCGTGAGTGACGGGTGAGTTCGTCAGATCTCGAGAATCGCTTTGTGCATCCTGGGAATTGGCAAGCGTGTGGCTTCTCTCCAGTATGTGTTCTAATATGTCTTGTCTGATGTTCGAGGCGGTGGAAAGCCTTATCGCAAAGGGGACACTTGTATGGTCGAGGAAGGTCCGGTCGTTCATCACCGCCATGCGATTGTCCACCCATCATCGACGTCGGCATTACACTGACTGCCGCCATTTCTGCTTCCTGTTGTTGTTGTTGTTGGGCGAGATAAGCAAGTTGCTGTCTTGCCTGTTCCTGTTGTTGTTCGATAGTAGACTGGGGATTGAGCAGATTTGAAAAATCTACTGCAGATGATGCGCGTTGCATGTGATAGCCGCCGCAGCGAGAGGGAGTATATATGTTGAGAGGGAATGGTGTATCTGGGTGGGGGGGGGGGAGGGGGGAGGGATGTGTTTTTATTTTTTTTTCCCTTCTTGAGAAAATGTGGGTGAGGAATGAACGACGAAGGTCGTGGAGGGGATGACACACTATTTAGATGTCGGAGTAGTGCGTGGGTTGGATTTTTGGTGTGGGAGGTGGTGCCTTGCTGGTGCGGGATGATGTGTGGGATGAGTTTGTGTGGGCGTGTGGGAAAAGCGGGCGGAGAGTTAGATGATGGGTAAGAGGGTCGATGCGTACGCAAGGTTTTTTGATAATTTGGCTTTTAATGAAGTTTGGGGAAAAGGAAGAAAGGGAAGGGGAGAAGGGAAGAACGAGATGGCGGAGGAAGTCGTGTGGGTGATGGGTAGCGGACGCGTGTGTAAGTAGTATATAGGATGTAGCTGTGAGGTAGTGGTAATAGTAATTGTAGTATTTGAATACTTTCTGGTTGGGGTGGTAGCAGTGGTAGTAGTAGGAGGAGGAGGAGCAAGAGGAAGAAGAGTAATGTATGTATTGAAGTACAGTAACTACAATAGTCAGTACCGTGGGTACGATGGTGGTGGAGGTGCGTATGGATAGATATGAATCGGTATGATTGTACTTCGTACGGAAGAAGTATGAATAGTAAGTTACTTTAGGTAACGAACTAAATATGAACAGAAGAAGTCTTTACTATTATCACCCCTTCGTGAATAAACCACCACTTTTCAAAGTATGGAGTAACTCGAGGGAGTAATGGAAGAGTAAGAGTAAGGAAGTAAGTACTCTTTCGCTTTCGTTTTTCTCGGCTTTTTCTTTTTAGTGGCCTTGGTAAGGCGGAAGGTGGATGGATGGTGGGCGTGGGCCAAGACAAGAAATAAAGAGAGAGAGAGAGAGAGAGAGAGAGTTATGAAAATGAAGGAGAATAGAAAAGGGAGTTTATAATAATAAGAGAAAATATTGTTGTTATACGACTGTCTATTGATATATGCGCGTGTGTTTGTGAGTGAGTGTGTGTGTGTGTCTCTGCTAGATTTCAATATATTCACGTTGACCGAATAAATGGAAGAACAAATCATGAGACTGTGCTTCTTTTTCCTTCTACTCACGGGTTCCTTTCTTCTCTGCTCTTTCATTAATATGCTCTGTTGTCTTTTTTCACTTCACCTTTACTCCCCCCATATCAGAAATGATGAAAGAAAAATAAGGAAGTCCTCCCTGAATCTCCCCCGTGTACCATATGTCTGTCTCAATGATGGTGATGGTGGGGTGTAGAGAGAGTACTGTAGCTTGGGATAGCTATGTAATGTGCTGTACTGTACGATAATACGGGGGAGTCGGACGTCCTCCGAACATACATAGTTAAAAAGTCAAGTCAAGTCGGGTCAAGTCAAGCTGAAAGGGGGGTGCGAATTTAGTATACTACGCGACGAAGGAACAGGTACACACACACACGCCTTGCATTTTGGATACGATAAATTGGGACATCAAAAATGTAATTTATGGGGATTGAGGGGGCGATACGCCCACCAAAAGAGCACAAATACTGCCGACGGGCTATGATAGTGGACGTAGTGATGCCCCGAAAGCGTATAGCGCATTTTCATTGAGCGGGGAGGGACGAGGAAAAGATACTTTGGATTGTGGCAGAGCAAAGAGGCGCGAGAAAGAGATAGAAAGAAAGGTGAGGTGAGAGAGACGGAGAGGGCAAAAAGTCTGAGTTCTGGCGTGAGATTGGTCAGATAGACAATTCAACGAGAGCGAATTGTTCATGTTGTTCTATTTTCTGTCTTGAATGATAAGTCGTAGATGTGTTCATGTGAAGCAACACTGTTCTACACCCGTTCGATCTATTTTTCTTTTATTTTTACCTTTTTACTTTTCTTTCTTTCTTTCTATGTCCTCCTAGCCGAATAAATTGCGAGTATAGTATGATGACTGAGCTTGAATGCAGACAAACATCTCCATACGCTATTACTCATATCGTTGGCGCGCTGGCATAACCCAAGAGCTTTTGCTTTGAATGTCTGCGTGCGTGGTGTGTGTGGGATGCGTGGTGTGGTGGTGGTGGTGTGCTTAGAAAATGGGGGAGCGCGAAACGTGGGGAATGGAATGGGAAATGCGCAGGGCTTCCAAGCGACGACGACTTTGATTTGATTGTACAAGTACGCAACATATGGGTCCTGAAATACATGAGAAAAAATTGCACGTTACGCCTTAAACCCTCTTGATCCCTTTCTCCACAGTACTGCCGTGTACGTCCGTGGAATCCAGCACCCCCTCCCCCCTCCAGGGCCTCGCATCCATATTGAAATTTAAATCAATCAATCAATCACCATCACAATCATCATCGTCAGCTATCTTTCCCCTTTGTTATTGTCTACATACGTATTACTGTGCTCACCTCATAAGTGCCGTGATTACGATGCGATGGTAACCAATATCGTCTCTATTCCTACCGAGAAACCACACGCCAGATGATATGCATATTCAGAGCATATGGAGCGAGGGAGGTATGGCATACTTCGTAATCGAAATGTACCTGTATGCAAGTACGTACCTCTGTATCACGCCTATGTAGTTGTTTAAGTGAACAAGGTAAAAATTAAGTAAGGTAGCTGATGCATCTTGTAGCTTGGCATCACAAATGCTTACTTCGGTGGTACTCTAAGCTATCTATTGATGGCTCCATTGCCTCAACAGCGGTTTTCGCCGACTCGGACATTGTTCAATGTACGAAGAATATGAAGTGTCAGTGGTCCTATACTCTTACCCTCTGTTACTGGTACAGCACATAAGCAATCAAGTACATAATGGTATGTTCTCCAGTCGAGTGTCCAGCTGTCATTTGAACAGAGAGGAAGAGAGAGAGAGAGACCGTGAGAGTGAGAACGTACTGGTGACGAGAGTGAGCTCCAGTAAATCAACTTCAACCCCAACACATGCCCGAGTAAGGTCTAATGTACCCGTGTATTTTATCTCCACTGTTATTCAGCCACAAACAGTGCATATGTCTTTCCTTAATCTTCGCTCCTTTCATTGGCACTCCGCACGTAGCGCCCTCCGACCACCTCACGATGTACAAAATACACTTTATTGCGTACAAATAAATACTAACAACAGGGAAAAGGGAATAATCGAAATTTCACTTCATTGCTGTGCCATACATTTGTTTCTCATGGGCTTGACGGGCGCTTACCCGGAGCCGATCGGTCTACGTGAAGCCTAAGCAAGAGATATGGGGAAGCACACGCCGCGAATGGCTGTTAGGCTGTGTACATCCGCCGAGAGCGAATTAAGGGACAGATACGGAAGGTATGGCCAGACTTGTCCTGCTTTTGGCTTGGTTCAACACTTGATACTACTAGATTGGGATGATATGATATGGGGTCTGGAGCTGATTGAGCGGCAAGCAAAGCAAGTGCAAGGTACAGGGCGTCATGGAGGTCCCCCTTCAAGCCTTTATCGCCAAAGGTAAGAAGCTTGAATACGATGCGTTCGGACGTATCATGTGCTTTCAAAAATGAAACTCTGGGGGAGATATGAAGGAGAAAAAGTCTAGACGCAGCCCAACAGTGGCTGAAGGAAATGTAGAGTGGCCAAGCACCAAGCAGTGACCAAGAGTACCTAAAGGGCCTTCTAAAAAGCGTGCTCGGAGAAGTACATAATGAAAATAGAAATGGATTGTGTTGAATTTCTCTCACTCTTGGAAGGATTGCGGATGTTTCCTCTTAGTGTCGGCATCTGCTATTGCAGCGCCAAAGGGTGATAGGTGTCGAAGAAAATTCCTTTTGAGAGTGGAGAGTGGAGGTTGGAGGCTGGAGAAGCCGCGGCGGACTGTGGCTACTCGAGTACGGAGAAATTGCGGGAAAGAAAGAAAGAGAGAAAGAAAAGCGAAGAAGGCTCGAATTGATACCCCATTTGGAGATAGCTTGCGATAGGCACGATGAAAACGAAATAGATAATCTGCCTTAAGGTATTCGGTACTCCGCAAACACCGATCCGGCAGCCGGCCCTTTTGCTTTATGTATGTATGTACATACTTATCTCACCTCACAGCTCAACATTACCAAGTATTCAACATAGAGCAAGCAATGCACCATACTTTCCTACAGATCATATACAGTGACAATCAAAAGAATGTTGAGATTACCCATAGATTTCGAGCGATTCGAAGCAGATTGGAAGGGAATGGACTGAGGGACAATGTGCTTTTTGGATATGATGATCCGAATATCCTCATACTCTCTCTCTGCACGCTGGTAAATATGAGTATGGAGTCGAGTTCACGGAGCGAAAGGCCTTGCTGAATACACCCCCCATTCTTTACTCCATGCTCCATGCTCGACGAATATCTTCCGGGATGAATTTTACTTGTACTATCATGTCGCATTCCGAGCTGCCATCAGCCGAAACCTATTCCCCGCTGACGTCCTTCGTGTCTAAGCTCCCCCATGCTTTATTCTATTGAATCACTCTTTTGCATGTGGTTAACCTATGAGAAGCCTCGAGGCCTCAGATTCTTACTGTATGGACAGCTTATGACCATAATCATGAGCTGTAATGCTATCCCTCAAGAAACCTATCAAATGATAAATCCGTACAAAGCCACATCTATTTTCAACCACAAACTCTCTCATGTCTTGAAGTCTAAGCAAACAGAATCATTTCTTAGGGTTACACAGAAAAGTATTACAGCATCCCCTTTCCAAATTCCACAACAAAATATAACCTCATCGTCCTACTGCGTACAATTTGTGTTCTGGCGCTTCCTCGGTGCAATGGAGACGAAATTTGTCGCAAAAGAGGAACCGGCGCTTTGGAGGGGGGGAGGGGGTCTTCCTCGCGCGCAGCAAGAGAGAAATGTGGGCTCCGCTAAACCAGCACAACTCCCCGTGAGACAAGAAAAGCCGTGACATGCAAGAGCAAACACACATTTTCCAACCGACCACCATGGAGGAGAGGGGAGGGTAGGGGGAGAAGGGGAAAAGAGAAGAAAAGGAAGGAAATTTAAAAAAAAAAAAAAAAAAAAAAAAATTAAGGCACCAGAAAATTTAGAAGTCAAAATTTGAACAAAAAATCATCATCACCAACAAAATAAAAATGGTCCTAGCTTGCACGGTCGTTACTATTCCCAGATAGAAGATTATTGGGCATTAGGCTTTGCTTCCCAACAAGGTTTATCCGTTATTGATCCTCGTTTCTATCACGTCTTCAACAGCATCCGCTGGCAGAGCCGCAAAATTATGTATGTCGAGGAGATATTGAGGGGTCAAGTTGACCCGCAATTTCGAACGCTATGAGAATGATTTTGATACTGCGCTTGTTCACTCAGTGGCATACCTTTTCGCATCTAGCATCGTCGTATTCTAGATCCGGCATATCTGGGGGGGACTTCTCAAGAGGAGGCTCTGGACGAAAGGAGATGGACAGAAAGCAATTCCGTGTGCGGACACTCCCTCCCGCAAGGATATACTGCGCGGACGTAAAGTATCTTTAGAAACTTTGCTGTTCCAGACTATCAAAGCTCTCAATCAACCTTCGTGGTTGATGATATCATTGTTCTCGGGTATGGGGAAACCTATATCAATGGGGGCGGTTGCCGATGATGAGAACCACCGGTAATCACGAGGGAGAAATGTTTAAGATCATGAATTTCTCTGTTGCATCTCCGATGTTGGGCAATGGTATGGGAAGGGGTCTGGAATTTGTCGTCCCATCCAATTCCACCATGGAAATGAGAATGTGCAATGTGCACAAGCATAATTATGAGGATGTGCAGTGATTTATCGAGACGGCCACGCCAGACATGTGGGCTACTATCTCCATCACAGTGGGGATATCGACTGACAAGTTTTTGCTCCGGAGAGATTGTGGAGTCGATATGACCACGACATAACAGAATTTTCTCCTGCTGCAATCATTGGAGTGCACATAGTGAGGTCTTGGACGGCTATTGTACTACGCAAGCAATAACCTCTTCGTTTGGATGAGAAGAGGCATAGGTGCCATTGATTCGAGCATAATAGACTTGAAAGCAAGGTTGCAGTAGAGCAACATTCGCAACATTTAACTTGCACATTAAAAGCCCACGACATACGAGCCAATGCTGATTGACACCTTCACAATATTTACTGCCCCATGCGGATCCCGCAGTAGTGACCCTAGGCGCAGAGCTTCATAAAAGAGCTCAGGCGGCCACACAGATATTAAGAGGATGATCATCGCTCTGCTCCAGATTGATCAACATCCGCTACGGCCTACTGACTACAGCGTGAAGCAGGAAAGCTGTGCGTGCATTGTGCACGACACACCTTGACCACAGTCGCCGCGCGCCGAAACTTATAGCCTACGGTCCTGACTGACTCGATACTCCTCCTCCTTCAAAGACACGCACGACGCGGCGTGTCACAACGCAACAACGGCAGTTGTGCGAGGTATGATCCTCCTCAGATGACTTGCATCACCTCATGTTTCTGCGCAATATAAGGGAAATACGATGATCATAGTGTTGAGAGAGTTTGGACTTCCCACAGCTAGCTGAGTAACGTACGCAGTACAGCGTATGTATGTATGACAAGGACTTCCCTTAAGGGGGGTGTATATATAAAGATAAAATATTATGCTATGCAATTTCGTACTCCCATTTTTCCCTATCTGTCTCATTTCTTTCCCCTCAGAAAGCATTCAATGCGGCTGCATCCAGAAGAAGCTGATGGGACAGACAAGGTTGGGAAAGCGCCGAGCTCTCTTGGAAGGGACATCAAAAGAAAACTGGAGAACGGCACAAATGGCGGAGATTTGGGCCGGGCTCTTGAGCATGAAATCTTGGGACATTCTGGAAGAGCGTTGGCAGGGTTTTAGAGCCCCCGACTAAGATATGAGCCACTGATGGCACTACCGGATTATGAGTTTCGCCGAAGTTATGGCTGGTAGTAGTGACGGCTGCTTGTCGTACTGGCTGGTTATTGTTGATTAATAGCGAAGTTCTGGATATGATGGAATTACTCGTGCACTACTATGAGTGTGCTCTGTATGTCATACGTACGTTTATGTACGTGTGTATCTAGCAGAAGTACTGTATTCTAGAGTACGTGCATATGTATCAAACACATTGTCATATAGTGGTCTGACTTTCTATCCATACATGAGGAGTCCAGACGTAAGGGTTTTGTGTTGCAGCAAAATGACCTGATACTTTGTGTCGCTCAACAGCCGTTCACAATTATTCCAATTTGTGGGGTAACAAGAAAGAAGAGAAAGAGAAATAGAAAAGGAAAAAGAAAAAGCAAAGAAACGACAAACCCCCGTAAATTCTAACCACAATCAAGTGGATGTAACATAGGTACATACATACACAAAGTACAACAGTACACCCTCAAAGCACCTGATATATGCATGCAACGGCCCGTCTTCCCCAAGAACATGTGCAGATGATCCATCTATACACATATGTATGTACGCAGTACGCAGTAAAGGCCTCTCCCCACGATCCCCAGGAATCGGCTCACTTTCCCTCCACTTACCCCAAGCATTATTCCACATGCATGCACGTAGACAATCAACCACCAAGCATCGGCCGATTCAAAAGTCCCCAGTATCCATCGAACAGCTGCTTCTTGACGAACACAATAGAACAAGAAAGACACACAGAGGTGCGCCATTCTTTGACTCTGCATCTATTGTCGCACTTTTGCAGTAAGTCGTCTGCTTGTTTGATGTTCAATTTTCGGAATGAGACATTGAGAAACCCTTTGGTGATGATACTTGCTCATGACGTGGTCATCTGCATATTTCGTTGATGAGAAGACATAGGCACAACCATCGCAACCCTTTCTGATGCGAGGACCTTTCTGCTCCTCCACGATTGTGGGGGTGGCTTGTTCTAGGGAACTTTTCATATCCAGGAATTGTAGCACAGCACTGGTGATGTAACGAACCTCGTATCAACCCCCTGGTTTGCGCAGCCAAAGTATACACCTTCTAGGCAATTAGTAGAAAGTGATATTAGTGAATCATTGAATCAAAGCCCTGCAAGACATGTTTCCGCTGTGGGGGGTCACTTTCAGCTGGCACGGATGGACCGTATTTACGAGGATGATATGTTCCAAAAGGATTCTGGATGAAGCTCCAAGTTAGATTGACTGGTGTGATGGAAAGCCATAGCGGCAACATTTCACCACATCTTCTCCCATCGGAACAACTTCGTAGATCTGCGATCACTCTCCACAAGCTCAGTGGATAAAATATTTTGTGCGCTGCCAAGTATCCATACTAGTTGGCTGGCCAGAGAAGAAAGAAGCTGGAGAGAGCTTGGACGAATCGCCCGCCGAGTGCATTCCAGACCATCTCAATTTCTCCACATACCTTCAACATCAGTAGCGCTGGTCCTTCTCCACACGGGCGATCAGCTAAATTGTCCGGCAATTGCAGCACCTTTGACACCAAACGCTTACAGGAAGTTTGAGTGCGAGTGTGTAGTGTCTAGTGGAGATCATTGAGAGGCAAGGATATGAGAAGGAACTTGACGGGAGAATTCTGGGTTTCGAAAGTGAGGTGCGCACCATACGAGTTGGGTAATGGTGTCACGACGGACGAAGACTTACTGTGCCTTTGTTGGTAAGGTGCTGCAAGGTGACTACATGATAATGGAATAACCGCTCCACATAGCAAGCGCACAGCAATTTGGAGATGTAAGGTACACCAAGTAGATGAAAAAGAGGATCCTGTTGTAGGTGTAGAGCGTGGGGGAAGTCGCGCGAACCCCCGCGAAATGCGTAAGACTTGGTTACACTTGAGCCGCTCCCGTTCATCTTAGCAACCTAGCCAAGAGATAAGGCACAGAGGGGGATAAACAAATGAATGTCTCGAGCTGACTTGTGCTTCGTACTGCTTGCTCAGGGTACGTACTTAATTTCAATCCATCATTAAAGAGCAGGAGAAGAAGAAAAGAGCAGGCGGATGTTGCGTAATGAGCCTCGCAATGGGTGAATAGATACCGATATGCGATGGGGGCCGGAAAAAAAGAGCGCATGAGTGTGAAAGGAATCCACTCAATTCATAGGCTATGGCCAGATTGTAGATACAGAACCCAGACGCAAAGAGCGAGCGACGAAGAGGTGAAGTCACGGGACCGCATGGATGAGGATTTTTGCCCTGGCTCGTGCATCCAACGATGTCGGCATCTCTGCTTTCTCCACACGGGGTAGATTAGGCGGAGAGCTGGCGAGCGGAGATGGAGGCGGAGGTGGAGGCGCGGAGAGGCATTGGCTGTAGTACAAAGTGCATACGTGCGGTGGTACAAGTATGCACAACAACACCAGATGGCATCCAGTTAGTACGTATGGCACCATTGCTTCGTCAGATCGTCAAACCCTTTCGTTATTGATATTGTTGTTGTCGTTATTGTGCTTTGACCGGGCGACCTAGGAGAAGAGGCTTTTTGGGCCTCGGCCAAGGGTGTTGCTCTTTTGCGAAGACAATGATTTATTGGCTCCAATTTGCGCAGTATTTGATCCAACATTGTGAGTTGCTGGGCTGTCGAGATGTCAAGTACGCAGTAAGCCTGCAGTCAGCAGCTGAGCCTCCATAGCCAACAGCTCTCAGCCTATCCGGCTTGTTCCGTGAATGGTAGGTAATCTCCAACATACTGCGTACTGTGCACCAGTACAAGTATGCCTTCGCGGCATGCAGCGTATCGCCGTATCTATGGATATTTATCTTCCCTTGGGGCGGAGTTGAGTACATCGGTATGTCCAGTACGTCTCGTATCTCGCGTCCATTTCACAACTGAAATACATCCTGCAATCAATTATTGGGCAAATCGGACCGAAGATTCCATCGTTTCTCTGGTGAAGGAAGTCACATTTCAACGACCAAGTTCTGTTGTGCTAACAAAGTCTCTTACAGACAGCATTTCTTTCGAAAACGTTGGAGCACTCAGCGTCCCATTTTTCTTCTTCTTCTTCTTCTTCTCAAACACATACATCGTGATAAGATATCGTGAACCTGGCCTTACACACGATTTCATGCGGCTAAGTTTGTATCTGGGTACACAGACAGCGTTGAGAAGTCCATGTCTCCTCATAAGCACGAGTATTATGTACAGAAAACTTCCACCAACGAAGTTCCGGCATCTTTGCTCGTCTGGCAGAATTCACCTTTTATCCTTCATGCACCAATGTAGTCTTTCGTACCTTACCTCGACCGATTTTGGCATGTGAAGTGGCTGACCATGAATGATTATGTGGTCATAGACATCGGACGATTTCATTCGAAATTTCAAATATGATCCTCGCCTTATACGCAGTACAACAAACCTGGATAGCTACTCAATCGAGCATACTCCGACACTGTGGTCTTCCCGTTCTTCCAGACAAGGCCAAGTAGTGGCCCTGCACAATAGCTCGATTGTACCTGGAGCCAAGCATCCCAACACTCAGGCACGCAGGAATAAATACACATCAAGCAGCTATCCTCGTCGGGGATTGGCGGTTTATGACGATGTTCAAATGCTTAGTCCACAATAACGTGCGTAAGAATGGGACACCAGTCAGAATCAAAGACGACGATACATATCTCTTAGTAGCAGATGGGGTGCAAATACCATGTGTCAAAACTGCTATTTCCGCGAGAAAAAGGGAGATGGGCATACTACGGAGTAAAGTGTTGACAACGCATTTCGCTTCTTACCACACGATGTTCCGAGTGCGTGCTGGGTAAGAGCAATAATAGTCCAGGGTCTCTTGTACATAACGATCCTTTCGCAACACGATCCGCGCACACTTTCCATATCTACGGGGGCAATCATATTGAGGGTACGGTACACGAGCCACCGGAAGAACGGCCACGGCCCCAAACTATCAAGTAAAGAACCATGGAAAAGTTTGATAAGAAGTCCATGGTGAGGTAATCTGAGAGTTTGGAAAGCCTCGACTCGACTCTTTTCCCAGAGGTATAAGCTACTTTGGTATACTCCGAACAAGTATTATTATGGAGCTATTTTAATCTTCGACTTCGAAGTAAAGTTGCCAGCAGAAAAGTAGATCCGGATGCACAAAGCCTCGGATATTCTCAAAACCATGTACAGCTATAACATTGGAAAATGCAATCATACGACCCTTGACAATGGTTCCCCTGAGTCTCAAACCTCGAGCAGGTGGTATAATTGAGACAAATAAAAAACACAATTGCGTCTCCTCCAAGACCACCTCCTCAAAATGAGGCTCAAGAGCGAACACATTTCCCCAACTCCCCCCCAGGAAATCGCATAAAGAAATGACCCCGTTCCAGCCTCCACCTTCATCGGCGAAAGAACACATGTACACTCCGTCTTATTTCCTATGTTCCCTTGCTCCTAGGCTCTCCTCAAACCTAGACCCAGATCCCCTTCTCCACTTCCTGAAGTGTGTCAGGGACCTCGGATTCGACGGCTTGGAAAAGATGGGCCGACATGAAATTTCTGTGCGATGCAGCGTGTTGGGCGCCTGGGTTATGCCGGTGCTTTACCGTAATCTGCCCGGCTGTGGGGGCGCCTAGGATGCGTCGGAGGAGAGCGATATCACGTGTATAGTCACGTGCGAAAATATGAGCACGTGAGCGAGTGTGGGGAAGGGGATCAGCTAGATGATAAATCTCCACTGTTGTATCATGACTCCGATGAGCATTTCACTACTAGAGGAGATAGCAGAGACAGAGATCTTCCACTGAAGATTGTGATGGTGAAAGTGGAGTTGTATTCGAAGTGATGTGCCGACATGGTATCTCCGTTCTGTAATGTGTCTTAGAAGCATCCCTAATCTGCGGTCACCTGGGGTCTCCATGCTTATCATCTTAGATGAAAACGGGGTACGAATTTCTGATATCTGCACCTACTTCTGGGCCGCGGAGAAGACATGTGCCGGATATTCAAGAAGATGTGATATTATATGTACATGCTCTTGTATTCAAGAGAGGTTGAGGATGCTACCCACAATTTCAGCTGATTTGGGAAGCAATACGCTTTGTGCCTGGCTGTTAGATCCTCATTATTAGAGTGTGATTGATACGAGCTGGATTTTGGCAATGATCGTCGTAATCACAGTCGGGAATGTGCTCATTGTTGTTAGTCAGTACCTGTTTCTATTCCATCTGTTTTGACGTTTGGATACTTTCTGCATGATGATACCTCCAACAGACACCGTCGATCTTGAAGCTTGAGTTTGACCGGGCATGTGAGATAATCTGAATTCATAGAAGCTTATACGTAACAAAGCTGTTATGTGTGGAGACTTAAAGCTTGTCCAGCGGTGTGGACAAATGACCTGCACTTGGACGTCGAACATTCGATTTGGCCGATATTCGGTATTAAAAGTGAGGAAGGAAAGTCCCCAACATATCTACGGATTGATTATAGAGTAAAAAGGAAATAGGTATGGTTGTATACCTTTGCTCATTGGGTGCTCAACTATCTCGACTATGTAAGCTGTCACTAGTTTTACCAAGATACAGAGAAACATCTGAATAAGGTTTTGGGAGATCATGATTGACAAAATACATCTTGGGACCACCATTTCAATATTTCCCAAAGCTCAGCCTATGTTGAATCCCCCTCTAATCTCTGCTGTGCGTAAGAGGGTATTTATCGTCGTCCTTTGTATCTTGCGAGTGATTGTTCGCCTCTTTCTCGTCCTCCTTTTCTTCTTCATCTTTGTCTTCCTCGTCTTCCTCACTATCCTCTGGTTCAGGAACAAGAATATCTTCGCTTCCCTGCCATTGAGGGGGGACAGGTACATCATCTTCGTCCTCTTCAGCCCATCCATAATCCTCGTCATCTTCACTATCTAGAATTTCATCAACTTTCCTCTTCCTCGTGGATGTGGCAATATGTGGTACTGCAGTAGAAGATTCTACTGCTGGAGCCTCTTGAAGGCCAGCCTGAGATTGTTAGAAAACGCAGATTACATTTGTTTCGTGTAACTCACCTTGACAATGACAAATGGAACTACCTTCCCAAGTCCGCCTTCTCTGCCAATAGGGATCCCACGGGATTTTATGACACCAGCAAATCGATGCCCAACATTGGTACTCTTCTCTTTTCCAGTTTCATTATCCTTATCCTTAATCGTTGCCATACCCCAATCCCTGAAGAGACACACTCTTGTACCAATACCTTCATCCCATGCTGTACTACTAACGGCGGGAACCAACAAAGCTCCGAGACCAGGTCTCATCTTGGTAACGACGCCACTAGTAATGACAATGGCGATATTATGAACTGTAGCAAGCGTATTCAAAGAGGAGATGATATGCTGTAAGATTGAAAACTTGCGTGATATTGGAGGACGATTTGGAACCGGTGCTGAACAAATCATTTAGCTTTCTCGAATACAGAAACATAAACCTTTTCACTTACAGCCACCTCCAGGGCGTGGTCTTTGAGGATTGATTTTTAAAGAGGTGTCAAGTCGAGGGAAAGCATTGCTTATGAGTGTGGAAAAAGAGTCAATGACTATAAGGTTGGCTTCTGTGAGAGCAAGTATGGTATTTGGTAAACATAACAGTGCAATGAAATGAGCTAGGCTTGGTATTGTGAATCGCGTAAGATTAGAGAGCTTTTCATCCTCTGTGAGGTGTGTAGGCGATGTCGGCTTTTGCTCAGAAGACTGAATGCTTATTATCTCCTTAAACCGTCGAAGAGGTAGGGGATGGCTAGCATCTGCAACCAACAATTAGTTTCGCAATTTCATAACTCGTCACATATCCTGGTATATTTGGAGCGCAATAGAGACTTTGATAGCAACACAAGAAATTCAGACATCTCTCCGCGCTATTTGAAGAGTGCATACGAACCTATCCAAGCCACCTTCTTGCCGCGATTTAAAACGTTGGAAGCAAGCTGCATCCTATAGCCATTAGTTTCGCCCATCAAGACGTACTGATAGTCACTTACCCAAATGCAGTCTTTCCCACGCCTGGAGGTCCAAAGACCTCCGTCACATGGCCTCTCGATATCCCACCTTCTACATCCTTCTGTCCATACTTGTTCTGCAGGACAAGATCCAGATCCGTCAAGCCTGTAGAAATAAGAGTGTTCGCAGGGGAATCTAGCTCTTCAAGTGCCTGTGCGGCAGATACGGTTGGCATGCGATCTGGGTCGAAGATCAGTACTTAGGTCTGAAAATTTATGGGATAGTACGCTTACGAGGGGATTCAGAGGATGAAAAGTTTGAGATATCGTTGCCATGGATGCTGGCATAATCCATTTTGGCTGTGTTGAGGTTTTGAATCTCGAAGACGTGTCGAGAACGTGTAAACACGTGATTGGTAGCGCGCTAAAATTTAGTTGTGTTCAGAAGCAATAGTGATATGCAGGTAGGAGAATTTTGAACTGATCTACTCTTTGATGGAGTTACCTGAGTACTGCAATGGGTTACATGTAATGTCTGTAGTTTACTTGTATACATAGTTATACATATTCCGTTACTAGTCCTAGTTCAATTTCGTTATCACAAACCCGTTTATGTAGTCAAAGATGAGAGGATGCTCTTCTCACTGGCACAACGCAATGTAAAGTCATGGTTGTCGTGGCACTACTTAACGCTGTTCAAGTCACAAACTGATTGATCATTTATTTTAACTGCATTCTCTAGAGTACACACAAAAGAAGCTCAAAGGTCTGTGCACCGAAAGACCAAAGCACAGCAAACGCGAGATCGATGCATTAGATGATCTCTTTGGGGGAAAAAACAAAAATGTGAATATCGCCAACACAGTCCCATTACGCCGGTTTCAGTCCGTATCAAGTCGTCCCTCCCATACAATCCTTTAAAGCTCAAAAGTCTTGGCGGTGCCATCAACGCTCAAAGGCTGAGCGCTGCCATTGGTGACTGCTGATGCTTCGTTCTGGAAGGCCATTTTCTCTGTTTGTCCGTTCTTCATTACATCCTGGGCCAAGACTGAGCCCTCCTCACCACCGGTGGCAGCAGCCATACGCAGACCCTCTTGCACATCTCTGACACGCTTTTTGAACGCAAGACGGTCCAGAAAGAGTTGTTGGCGACCTCTCTCAAGCTCTCTTCTCTCGGCTTGAATGATGGCTTCCATTTCATCGAATTGTTTCAGCTTAAGCTCCAACTTCTGAAGAGTAGCATTGACTGCAGCTGATACCAGGTGTGTCATCTCTCTCTCCTCGTGAGAGGCAAGAGCACCTGCACGAGCAGCGGCAGCAGCGAGTGGGATTGTGGCCAAAGCACTAGTAGTTGTAGTTGTAGTTGTCGTAGTGGTAGTTTCCTGGCGTACGTCAATCTCCATTGAGTCCGAGGCACCCTCCTTCTCCTTGCCCTTTCCTGAGGCTCCCTCGCCAGTCTTCTCAATCTGGTTTCTGAGGTTACGCTTCATCTCCTCAACACTCTTTCCTGCTGCAGCTGCTGCAACACTTGGCTCGCTCAAGCCAGCAAGGAAGCCAACCACGGACATGACTGGATTATCTGCTTGGGAGAAAGGAGGCAGCTTTCCAGCGCTGCCAAGAACACCAAGACCAGTGCCATTGTTAAGACTTGGCTCAGCATCGAGGAATTTGTCTTCAATCTCAAGAGATAAGAACTTAAGCACACACTCTTCTCGTGTTCTTGTGCCAACCTTCTCCGCAATTTGAGACCAATCTTCGTCGTACAATTCCAATGCCTCAAGCAAACGCAGAAGCTCACTCTCACTCCAAGGTGCATCGCGATCATGGATTCCAGAGTAAGATGGGTTTTCGCGCTTGGAGAACTCGTCCATCTTGATGGATGCTGGGTATCGTGCGGATATATAACAATCAGCACAAACCTCATACTTCGTCTTTGCGGTTGCAGGTGTTCCTGGTGGAGGAGCTTGACCTGGAGTAATGACAGCTCCATCTCGGTAGTAGTATGTTCGCGTGCAATCGATACCACAAGTATAACAATGAACCTTGAAGGAGGACTCCTTCTCCTTGACGAGTTCTTCAATATCCTTGACTCCGTTCTCAGCGCTGCCATTGGTAGCTTCGCCATTTGGTTGCTTCTCCGGTGCCTTTGATTCGATCTCTTTGCCATTCGACTCATAGACATTACGACCAAGTTCGAGGTTCATACCAGCGGTTGGCTTGGCTGCAAGGGCTTGTTCGGTTGTTACGTGTGGCTTGCCCTCCGTCTTGGTCGAATCCGGAGCTGGCTGCCATGGCTGAAGACCCCGAGGCGTGTCTGCAATAATCCGGAAGTGTCCAGTGAAAGGTGGTCCAACATTTGAAGGTCTGGAATCAGCATCGACCTGAGATACAGTCAGTGATTGGACTTGATGAATTGGCTACTACAACTTACTTGATAGTTGATAAGGCCCCATTGTTCCAAGAATGCATGCACCCTCATGATAGCACAGACGTCTCCAGCAAGATTTCTTCTACAAGCTGTGACGGTCAAGTATTCCACTGGGTTCAGTCGGTATGTGTTGATCATGAAATCACGGTAATCCTTGTAGACGGTGGGCGTCTTGCTTCGGTTTCGATTGTTGAAGAATTCCGGCAATGCCTTGCGTTCGATCTGGTTAATGACGTGCATGTCGAACCAAGTGCTGTAACTTGGAAGAATGATCGAATGTGTTTGGGAGATGAGGTGAGAACGTGCTGAAGCTTCAATAGATGCTTTGGTCTGCTCAGGATTTGCAGCAGCAGCCTCTCCATCCACTGCAGCTTCACCCTCTTTGGCGGTTCCATCTTTGACGTCTGGTTGAGCGTCTGCCATGTCTTCGTCCCTTCCTTCTGCGGCGGCTGGTCGTGGAGCTTCAGGTGCATCTAATGGGTTGTCGGAAGTAAGAGCTGGGGTGGAGGATACATCTGTCTTGATCACGGGATCCGCAGGTGGTGCAGAAATGGTGTCCCCCATTGCAATATCTAAAGTAGTTTGCATGTTAGTCAGTCTCATATAGCTTGCTGTGTTGCTTAAACAACACACACACCACCAGCTGAAGCGGTAGTCTCACCCTGCGCTGACGAAACTTCGCTTTGTAGCGGCGGTTGAGATAGAATGGAATTGCTGTTTGGAGTCGCACCTGCAGCAGGAGAGTCGAAGTTCAATGACTCGTTATCCATTTTACAATTTCCCGAGCGCGTTCACAATTCGTATTGTCGCACAAAATGCGTGGTCCGATAGCTGCGAGAGTCTCGAAAAGAAAGGCGCAGATCGCGTATTGCTGCTGATGGAGCAGAGTCGTACGCGTATTACTTATATCGAAGTTCGCATGCGATTCGATGTATAGAGATGCGACGTGTGCGCTTGTGGGGATGGAAACGTTGATGGTCTTCACTTGGCGTTCAAGTCGCGTTCGATGAGTTCCTGAGATGTTCGCGAGTGACAGCCATCCAGCACGAAGCGAGACGGAAATCTGGAGTATCATCACGTGATATTGTTCCGCTGATCGTGATGCTCATGCCTGAGGAGAGAAATGTGCCGGGCGAGGGCGGAACGAATTGCGTTCACCAGTTTACCTCGGGCGGGTCCTGGTTCAAAGCTCTCCCCGCGAATCGGTGACATATGACTTGACTTGTCTTGACTTGTCTTAACTTTCACGAAGTGCTCGGGAAGTTCAACAAATTTCAAAATGCTTTCAACTGCAGGTCGATCCGTGTTGCGCCAGGCGCGTACACAACTGAGAGCGAACGGTCCATCGCCTTTCAACTCTTTCTCCGCCTACCAAAGATTATTATCCACCCTCGCTATTCTCGAGCAGCGCGAGGGCAAATTGAACAATGGTTCATTGAGCGCCGTCACTGCGGCACAGAAGCTCGGAGGATCTATCACTGCTTTTGTTGCTGGTAGCAACATCAAGGGAGTCGCGGAGGAAGCTGCAAAGGTTGCTGGGCTCGATAAGATTATCGCCGTTGACAATGGCGCATACGACAAGGTGATTCCTAAAGGAAATATGGCACGAAACTCCACTAATGAATTGTTTAAAGGGTCTCCCAGAGAACTATGCTCCTCTGCTAGTCGAGAACATCAAGAAGGGAGGCTTCACACATATTATTGCCGGCCACACTGCCTTTGGCAAGAACCTTATGCCAAGAGTAGCCGCCCTCCTCGATAGCCAACAGATCTCCGATATCACTGCCATCGAGAACGAGAACACATTTGTGCGCCCAATCTACGCTGGTAATGCCATTGCAACTGTTGAGTCTTCCGACGACATCAAGATTATTACCATCCGTGGTACTGCTTTCGCAGCAGCCGAGGCTACTGGGGGATCAGCCACCATTGAGGATGGTGTTGACCCTAAGGCGGAGTGTGCTACCGAGTGGGTATCTGAGGATCTTGCCAAGTCTGACCGACCAGATCTTGCAACAGCAGGCAAGGTGGTCTCTGGTGGTAGAGGCTTGAAGTCCAAGGAGGACTTCGACAGAATCATGTTGCCACTTGCCGATGTACTTGGCGCTGCTATTGGCGCCTCCCGTGCTGCAGTTGACAGTGGATATGCCGACAACAGCTTGCAAGTTGGACAAACCGGAAAGGTTGTTGCGCCACAGTTGTATTTGTGTGCCGGTATTTCAGGAGCGATTCAGCATCTAGCAGGTATGAAGGATAGCAAGGTCATCGCAGCTATCAACAAGGATGCAGACGCTCCTATCTTCCAGGTTGCCGATGTGGGACTGGTTGGAGATTTGTTCGATAAGGTTCCTGAGCTCACTGAGAAGCTCAAGTAAGTGTGCCAAGGGACACTACTAAGAAAGTTCAGTAATTGTATAATAAACTACATTCGCATTTTGATACCTGAGCACACGAAACTCCAAGACGGAGGCCCTTGCAACTGAACAACGCTCGACGAGACTCATTGAACCAAAAAGCTTCTTCTTCGATACGTTTACCCATGTGCAGTTCAAATGCCTGCGGACATTGCAGTCATTTTCAGGATGAGTACGAATCTAAGCGCTAGTTAACTGAAGGAAAAGGGATATAAATATTTCAAGCTAAAATATCAAATAGAACAAGGAGATGCCATGGCAACCTTAAATAACAAAGAATAGATACAATGATTATTGTCTTTACATTTAATTTGTGCCCCCAAGTGACTTAAATGCCCTACTGAGAGCGCTCATAAATCCTAGGATATCATCACCGATTTCATTTGGCACACAAACTCGCTGATAAAAAAGCCCTTGATGACAAGGATACAGTCCATCGGCTACTACTGGTGATGTCAGGTAAGTATCTTTGCTAAGCAAAGAGAATTCCTCGTTCTTAAACATCTTCATATTCAGGTCGATGAGGCTGGTGCCGGTCGACTATCTATCTTATACCAACATTTCAGAAAGCTAACAAGCACAATTACTCATCGACCTCGTCAAAGCTTGTGATATATTTCGATGAAAAATCTTCATTTTACCTATCAAACAGCCATAGTAAAATGAATTTGAGCCAGTTGTTTGGTTTGAAGTACAGTATTGTAAGCAATGCAAGCCATTGAAGTGTCAGTTCTAAGCTCATAGTTCGATGCGACGCCCTTAAATTCAAAGCAGCCCTTTCCTAGTACAAATATTCTTCAATGAAAAACAGCCAAGCAATGCAACCACCCTTCTTCACAAACCAACCAGAACAAGAAAACCATCCATGCAATGACCATCCACATTTCACAAAACAAGTGAGGAGCATAAAAGGGCAGCGAGCGCTGTAGAGGGTGATCGAACCATAAATCGACAACAGAGAGCAAACCGGGCGGCCTAATGAAGACATGCAACATGAATTGCTCGCTCGGCCTCTGCCTTCAGAAATAAAAGCCGTGCTCACCCTGTCTGACCTCTCGCCGAACATTCATCTGTTCCAGGACGATTGCACGATCTCTCTTGCCGCCCTCTGCAACAAGGTCATTAACCCATCTGGCAATGTTATCTCTCTGAGCCTCAGCGTATTCAACAGTACCTTTCAAGTAACCATTGAGAATTTCACAATTCTCATTCTCCTTTGGCCTATGGCAGCGTCTGCAACGGATTTCAGGGATCGTGCCACCCTCACGCCTGGTGCGACATTTCCACCAACCCGTCTTCCAGCCGATGGCTTCCCACTCTCTACCCTCATGGAAATTCTTGTCCCAACTGGAAGGCATTGGTGGCGCATTTGGGAGGTTCTTCTTCCAACCCTTTGAGAACTCATCCTGAAAAACGTATTCTTTCCAGAGCATATTCCATGCGGCCCATCGCTCATTGGACGTCGAATCATTTCCTGGTTCTTTAGTGGTAAGGCTAATATCACGGGGCCACCAGTCTGGAAGTGTCGAGCAACAAGAATCTCTCTCTGGAAGGTTGATAGGTGCTCCATCTACGATGTGGTGTGTCTTACAAATTCTGCAGAACAGGAACTCAAGCTTGTCATTGATATAGTCATCAATGAACTGTCCTTTATTGTCGTGACCTGGGACACCTCCTGAGTAACAGATGTGATTGAAGTTGTACTTCTCTGATTTTCTGATAGCCTCTTGGCGCTTTTTAGCAAGTCTTTCTCCGAGCTTCATCATTTCGTCGGTGATGGTACAATACTCCTTGATAGCTGCCTCAGCATCTAAGGTAGGTTTGAAGCGTTGAACATAGGTTGAATTATTTGGGTCTGTGGACAATTCGAAAGCATGATCTGGAAGGGGCGGAAACTGATCAAACACAATTCTTCCCTCATCAGCATGGAGCTGGATCGGCTTTGGAGGTCCAAGAAAGCCTCCCTTCAGAACTACAGACTTATGCAGGGTGTTTCTGTTCATGTTAGCTCTTGAAAAATAGGACATGAAAACGTATTCCTAGACAACAAAAGACAACATACTTATCATCTGCGGGCGATTGACGATTTGCAGATTCAATCCAGCTCTTGTTTGACTTGGGAGCAGTTCCGCTGTGGGATCGCGCACTCGAAGTCAGTAACAATCTGATATATAACACAGGGTGCTGGGGAACTGAGTTCTCTCTTGAAATGATGTTTCACAACACATCAATTTTCTTTCCCCCCAATCCCGAAGAGCGACTCTCACTTACAGAATATCGACAGATGCCTTTGGCAACTCATCCAAATGTAGACTCGAGAAAGCCTCAGTAATCTCAGCTTCATGATTCGTAGATCGGAGAGCATGTAGACTCATCAAAGGTGATCCTTGAATTCGCATACGAGGAATAACGCTGGCAGTATCAGAAGGAGAATTTCCATTCATATCAGAATAATCTCCCCATGTGATAGTCTCAGATAGCATAGATGGTGGTGTAGAAGTCTCCTTGCTGTCGCCATCAACGGGCTGAATAGTGCAGACGACATCTCCGTTGTCAACTTTAGTCGCAATTTCTCCTACATAAGTCGGAGGGGCTGTAAGGTGCTGAACAGCGTAAGAGTGGAGCAAGGATTGAGTGAGCAAACTCCTCGATGAACCAGAAGAGCTCGACATCTCGAGCTCGCTGCCTTCGGTGCTCATGCGATGCGTTGTCAGTTATCAAAGCAGATCAAGCGAACAATCAAGTTATCAAGAGAGACTTTCACTCGTAACGTAAATCTCGCCCAACGTCAAAATAATAGAATGAAGGCTTTCGTGTCCTTGGGTTATGGTGGTAATAAAGGTGTGAGTAAACGTGAAAACAGAAGAAACGTTGGGGGATAGGTGCAGTGGTTAAAGAACTTTCACCGGCGTGACAGGCAGCGACCGAGGGACTGCTCATACGGGAAAGGCATATAGTATCAGAATGAAGAAAGCACTCGTCCAATGAGCATCCTCGAATTTTGGTCATGGAACACGGGAGTCATTAGTACTATGAATTTTTGGGGGTTCAGTCCTAATTCAGTTTTATCTAACATTGCACTTTACTCAATAGAGATGATAGAAGGGCACCTCCATACAAGCTCTTGTTCGAGTACAGCAGCATTATACTCCAAATGCATTGGGACCATATCTTACTCATGAGACTTGGGTACACAATCATCTTTAAAGTAATGGTACAGGCTAGAAAGATAATAACTAGAACCAGGAATCAATAGATGTGCCGAATGCGCGTCATCATACATCTTGAGTATGCAGAACAGTAAGGTCAGAAATCAAGTCCGACTTCTCAGTAAATTCACAATAGTAACTTCCTAGAAAGAACAGCATATGTCACAAATGAACCCATTCAATAAGCCCTCAAGAAATGTCCAAGTGTACTTAATTCCAACGCCCTTCGGCGCCCTTCATGCAGTACAAAAGGCAAGACTTGAGCCTTTTCGTTGCAAAAACATTCTCAATAAACACAACAGAACCCAAAAAACTCATAGAAACCACTCGACGCCAAGAAAATCAAAGAGTCCTGAGAAACCAAGCAAAAACACCTTGATGCGATGAATAAGATCAGACCAATAGGCAGGCCCTATGACTTTTCCTCTTTAGTCAGCCCAAACCAAGGAAAGATGTTCGAGTCAAGCCTGTTCCCGTGACTGAGTCGCAACACCAACGGCCCGCCAGGGACTGGCGCAACTCTCACATGCCAGAAGTAGTACTCTGTATGGAGAAGGGGGGTGTGTGATTGGCCAGCTGTAACTTCATGTCTTGACGACCGGCTTCAATGTCCACGTAGAACATAGGACCGAAATAATAATAGAGACAACTGAAGAGACTATGCAAGAAATATTGGAGATGGTATGCTTGGTAGATTTCGGTTGAAGTGTTTGTCGAGTACGCCATTTCTGGTCATCTTTTTATGGGCAAAGACTGTTAACGTGAGCCGAAGTCTCCTATATAAATCCTTGAACAGAATTTTTCATATGCATATGACAGAAGTTATGACAAAGCGAAGTGGCCATGTTTATGCAAGAATCGAGGTAAAAGGATTGAGGAAGCTAGGGGAGGGCTGGTATAGAATACCACAGCGAGTACGGAGTGCTGTACAGAAGATCAGGAAAGAACCATACAATCACAAGATACGGTGAAGGTACTACGCTAACACATGTTGCGCCATCCATAACACCAAATTAAGAATGCATCACTCAGAGCAGGAATAGACACGTTGTGAAATCTCAAACTTTTGTTCCTTAGAATTTGTCCCTCTTATACATCCAAGAATTTATAATCTTCTCTTCTCCTCCACAGCAGGACAGGAAACAGGACGCCCAGAAAACTCTCAACAAAGAGCAAAGGTATAGCTACGAAAACAAAAAGTTATCAATCTCTCACACCCCCTACACAAGCAATACGTCGAAAAAGCCGTCGGAAAAGCAAAACAAAATCAAATTGGTATACCACTTATTTCTTTATGTTCACCATTCGAACAACAAGGCAAAGCAAAAAGATGCGTAAAATACGGACAAACAACAAGAGCAAATCCAGAATTCAGATGATAAAAAAGGATAAAAGTCAAAATAAGACGAGCGCCACGGGGAAAAGCCAAGCAAATGTAAGAACACCGTCGAAGAAACGAGCCAGTCGGGGGTATTTTGGAGTGGTATTCGCGCGCCAGGGTATATCCAGCCAGTTTGTACTTTCGAGAGTCGGCGCAAACAAAATCAAGTAAGATCTAACATGAAAAAACAGAGGTGGTAGGTTGGGTGAGCCCGAAAACTCCTCCGAAAAAAAAGTGGTATCTCGAGTACGTCGTTCTTTTAACGTGGTGGTCCAATGGGACCGGGGTATCCTGAATTGGTCGAATGAGAAGTTGAGGGTCTTCCGCTGTCGGTAGATCCTCGCATAATAGATTTGGGTGTAGCATCACCTGGATGCTGGCCCAGGTGAGAATTGAAGGGGGGCTTTCCAAAGTCGCCGCTGCTGCCACTGCCACTGCCATTTGATCCAAATTGGCGAGTTGGCCATGGAGCACCGTCGTCATCTGGAAGGTTGACGCCGCTGTCGTTCCAAGGATTGCGGTCGGCGTTGAAGCTGCGGCTACTTTCGATGGAGATGAGAGACGACTTAGAAACATTGCTGGAACCAAGCTTAAACAAGGAGTTAGCGGGGGACTGAGAGCTGTTCTTGCGTCGATCAAGGAATGACGAGATAGAAGACATGCTACCAGGCTTGCGGAGTTTGTCGAAGATGGTGCTACGCTCACGAGCAACGTCATCACCAAACGAAGTCTTTGTTGGGGAGTCTGTGGAGATTGGTGCTGGGGCATGTTGTAAAAGCTTAGAGTCAAAGAACTGAAGAGACTCTTCAAACGAATCCGACTTTGGTCGGGGGATGGAGCTCCGAAGGACGGTTGCATCGATGTTTTGAGTTGCGAACTTGGAAATCAAGAACTCAATGGCATCTCTGATGCCACCAGCGTTGTTACGAGTGTACGTTAGAAGAAGAGATTCGACTGGACCTTGGTCTTCAGCAGCAGGAGATGGGGTTTTGTTCGGCTTGATGTCGACCTCATACGAGGCCTTCAATGGCTGAACAACTTCGACCTGGAACTCATTGGAGATCAAGAATTTGGTCAAGTCATCAGACTTTGGCAGAGTAAGTTCGTGGTTATCGGGGACCATTCCCTGTGATTCATTAGCATTGAAGGGGCATGAGTGAGAAGAATACCTACCAAGAACTCATCAACTGCCTGAGACACCTGCCACTCAGGTCCAGATACAACAACCTCATCACTAGCCTGTTCGGTGCTTGGGAAAGTGATCTTGCAATTCCACTTCTTCTCAAGCTCGTCAAGCTTCTGCATACGAGCAATGAGCTGTCTATGGTATAGTCGATCAATGACGACAGTTTGCGAAGTGAACTCAGAGTCCTATAAGAACGTATTAGTCCCTTCAAAGTGGCAACCCTTCCATCAGACATTACGTACCACACGATCAACCATATCCAAAATCTCTTCCTTGACTTTCTCCAAGTTTTGTGCATTGCGGGCAGGAGTACGGCAAATGACATTATCAACCTTGATGTCATCATCTTCGCGACCAACACCTCCACGATCCATCGCATTTGAGAACTTAACAAATACAGAGTACTTTTTCATGATACGCTGGATATGCTGGCCACCAATGCCTATGATTCGTTTGTGGTACTGATCAGGAACATGGAACGAAATAGACGCAGGCATCTCTTGCTCGACCAGGTCCAGGCCAGATCTCATAGCATCGTAGTTTCCACCACAGACGTCAATGTTGAAGTTGTACTCATTGAAACCATCAAAGATGATCTGAACACTGCTCTGACCCATGATCTTGTTGATTTTACCGTTCTTCTTTCCACTGACAAACTCCTTGTGCTCATTAGCAAGCTCAATCTTGACACGGATCTGGTACTGTGAACGGTTAACAAAACGTATTTGTGCAATGACCATCAAAGCCTCCTTGACGGCATCATCGGATCCAGTGATTGTAAAGGTCAATTTGTCGAAAGCAACATCTGCATCGGAGTTGGCGCAAATGTCGGACAGCATGTTTCGAATGTCTGCAGGCGTTGGATTGCGCATGCCATCTGGCTGTTGGATCCACCATGATGCGCTATAGAACTGCCCCGTAAGTGACATGAGATCCCGCACAGTCCTCTCTACATGAAGCCCTTCAAGACCTTGAATCCTGACCATTCGATGTTGGCTACCAAGCTGCGGGAAGAGAATAAATGTGCCGTTTGTCTCCATGATTTTGCGGACCTTGTCCATACGACCAAGCAAGATGCTATCGATCTTGGCGCTCGATACAGCCGCATCCTTCATGAACATCCGTTGGCGAGTCGCAAGCTCATGGATTCTCGCCTTTGCCACTTCGATATCATTTTGTCTTTCGCCGGTAATGAAGACTTCGTCCGACGCGCGCCGGGTCGCACCTTTTGGAGTGTAGGCAAAAACTCGTGTGAATGGAGGTGGGAAGTATATAGCAGTATTGGTGGCGGACTCGATGATTTTGATGTTCTTACGGGATCGTCCACACACAACCGTATGCATTGAAAGGTCTAAGCGTGTACCATCGATGATTCGACCAAGCTGTGTGATTTATCAGCATTCCATACTCTCTCTTTCAACATATATAAAGACCTACCAGTTTATCAATATAAATCAGTACTCTCGTCTTTGCGTGTTCTGTGCTTTCCATGTCTCCGTAGATTGCAACTCGCCATCTCTGGTCCTTCCCCGTGTCTACTGTTCCATCAATCCCCGTTGTTGCTGGATTCAGTCTTGGCCCCAACAGAAAAATATCGACACCACAGAATTCGGAAGCATATGTCATATGTTCCATAAATGAGGACGTCAAAGCTGGTCCTTTCGGGTCGATAATCAGACTCCCATCGATGTCTACAGTTGCACATTTCTACATATGTTAGCCCATCAAGGCCACCGGCTCCACCCAAAAAGATACACATACCAGAGCCAGAGGCGTGTCGTTCAAGATTCGTTCTCTCGCTTTGTGCACCAACTCCGGTGTTCCGGAGAGACAAACATTCGTGACCTGACCCTTAGCACGTTTCGGTTCCGACGACTTGACATGTGCTTCGACCGGAAAGGAACTCAAGGTCATGTCTTTACACATTTGCCGGAGCTCAGCGACATTGTTGGCGTGCACCGGTAACTCGTGGATGGGAACATCATCAGGCGCGTCTTCGGGGTGCGTCCATCGTTCGACGGCATCTTTCGTGGCCCAGACGATATCTTCGGTGTTGGGGCCGGCAAGGTTCGAAGCGAAGGGAACGTTGAAAGAATAGTGAATGATGGCATCGGGAGCTGGTGGTTGTGGTATCGGCATGGCACCGTGTGAAGGCTTCGAATGCGGTGCTGATACGGGCATGTTCATCTGTGGTCGTGAACCCATGCTGAAGCCAGGACCTGTCCAATGCCTCATATTTGCGAGTTTGTTCATGTTGAAGGACATCGACAACGAGAGTCTGAGGCTCTTACAGTCGCGTGTGGGAGGTGGGCGTCGACGACCGAGCTGGGGGGGGGTTAAGAGAGCGACAACAGACAACAGGCGACTTTTTATTTGGGTTGTGATGTCCAAGTCGTAAATTCGTGAGACTGTACCTTAGGACCTCGAAGGTAGGTACAGGTTTAAGTCACCTTGGTGAGTGAGTGAGTGATTGAGTGTGTGTGTGTGTGTCTCTCTCTCTCTGTCTGTGTCTCTGTTTAGACTTCCTGCTTTACTCGGCGTACTACTCTCTAGTTTCGATGGGATAGAGGTAAGCGAAAAGCGGCCGCAAAAGTATAGAAGGAGAGTAGAGAGGGATTTTGGGGGGGGATATGGGTTATTTGGGGGGTGGTGCTTGGGGGAGTGGGAGGGTGGTGGTGGTGGTGTTGGTGGTAGGTGGTAGGTGGTAGGTGGTAGGTGGTAGGTGGTAGGTGGTAGGTGGTAGGTGGTAGGTGGTAGGTGGTAGGTGGTAGGTGGTGGTAGGTGTAAGGGTTGGTTGGTCGTAGTAGTAAGGTAGTGTGGTATGGTGGTGTACGGTGGTAGTCAAGGAATCGAAGAGTGAGAGTAAGTGTTGTGTGAGATGATCAATTGAGTGTTGGTAGTGGCAATGTAATAATGAGATTGACGAATTGACTCGGAGTAATACACAGTAAACATAGAGAGATAGACAGACAGACAGACAGACAGACAGACAGACATGCATACACGCACACACATATATAACACTGGGCTCCGAGGTTCTTTCTCTCGCTTTGTGTGAGGCGTGCAGAGGAGAGAGAAGAGAAGAAGCGTCTTACTAGAGTGAGGGGAGCGAGAGTGTAAAGACCAGGCGAGTGAGTGTGAGTGGTGCGTGGTGAGAGGTGAGAGGCGTGTAATGCGTGGTGGTGCGTGGTGCGTGGTGCGTGATGCGTGGTGAAGGTTGAGTCCAAGCTCAAACAGAAAATTTAGAGTGTAGGGAATGCAAATATAATTCAATTAGAATCACTCTGCACGCTATCATGTAACAATGATAATATACCAAGACAATGACAACACGAATACCAAACCATCAGAAGGAATCAAGCAGTCATGTAAATTTGTGATACTATGCAAGAAGAAGAAGAAGAAGAAGAAGAAGAAGAAGAACAAGAAGTGCACTTTACCAAGATCGCAATCGTAGTGGGCAAGGTAACCATATGTCTAAATGTTGTGGTGAGAACTCAATTATTGACGTTGATGTTGCCAAGGACGAGCCTTTGTACTTGTGTAGGTAGGCTGGCTCGAGAGGAGGAAGAAGAAGAAGAAGATGCATACCCAGATACTCTCAATACTTGCGTCGTACTTCATTTACTGCCCAAGATTCACACAGATGTCGTGTATCTATCTATCACCATCATCATCAATCATCATCATACTCTCTCTACCTCTCAATCTGCTGTATAGATTCTTGCTATGTAACGAGGATTTCGAGGATTTCGAGGATTTCTGCGTTTCTTTGACCTTCGATTCTATCCCCATAATTTGACTAGGTACTTCGGCTTCCACGGCTTCTACGGGTTACGGAAGGATTTACAACTATGGAGACTCCTACTCTCCTCTGGCTCAAAGCTGCAAGTGTAAGATCTCCTCACTACCCCGACCCAGAAGTGTGATATCACTGGTTCATCATAAATCTTCAAGAATGTTGCTACCCAGTCGAGTCCGCGTTGATTGTCTTTTGGTAATCACACAGTACAACCATTCTTGCTGTCCTTGACTTTCTGGATTGCACCAAGCAAGTCGTGATCGGTGTATGAGATGCAATATCAAAGTTTCTCGCCATGTAGCCAGGGGGGTATGGTCATGATGCTATCCTCATCGTCCCCGGTAAGCTCATGACTGGTTGAGAGCGGCGAACTGCAAGTGACAAGGGGTGATGTGATAGCGCGCGAGTGATACGTTCAACATCACCCAGGGAAAGAGACCATATGTGATACTCGTGAATATGAATTATAGACATAGGCATTGGGAAGGAAGCCTTCGCGTGAAGGATATCATAAGTACTGAGCACATATCATGAATGGCATTGAACACGGCCTACTAAATCCAAGCAGACCGACCTTGACGAAGGACCAACGAAGCATAACGTATTCAGACTATTTTGGTATCCGATCAAGGTACTAAAGTCAACGACACTCGAATTGAATGTAATCACTATAGCTACGGTACGAAGTACTGTGCTCTGTTCGCAGGAGCATCGTCAAGCGTTCTCATACGAGATATGTACGCCCGGCCGAAAAGCAATATGTGCCGATCACCATCTGGAGGAGCTAAGACGGGAACACATATCAGAAGCTCACTCATCCATCACCTTGGCTGTGAGTCGCTCACGATTCGTACGTTCAAGGCCAAGTAGCCCCAACAACTCCTCACACTATTCAGACGATACAATAGCACAAGCCGCTGGCGCCAGAAGAAAGAAGCGCCACACGAGGACAGTAACCAATGCGACGAGACCTCACATTCCTGGATGAAGCAGAACAATTGATATTGATTGATATTACTGATGTTGATGGGTCTTCATTCACGCACTCCACAATATGACTCTTGCAGCCTCGCCCTGTATATCATAGGGATCATAGGGATCATATCGATCCATCGAGACATTGCAAGAGCCAGAAAAGTGGAAGAGAGCACACAAGTCAGCAGGTTTCACGCAGGGCAGCCGGCGTACACTACGTAGGGCAGTGAGGACAAGCTTACCTCAGCCAGCATTCCCTGCTCGTGTCGCGTCGATCCATCTGGCCCTACGAGTGCACGAAAGGCGATTCGAGACATTTCTGTCGAATTTCCGATCAAATTCCAAAACAGAAATAGATTGAGATGACCCCAAGCAATCGAGGCAGATTTTCAATCTTGACATGAGATTAAGAAGTTGAAGCTTCAGTTATTTACATACAACCTGCGTACGTTCCTAGATCATTTAATTGAGGGACATCCTCTTGGTCGTTCCGTTCCCTTGAAGAAAGCGTTCCGAGAGCCACACTTTCGACGCAGTACTACATCACATACATCCTCCCCACTCCACTCTCCAAATACACTCACTGTATACATATGCTGGTGATTCATTTCACTTCCATTTCACATCGACGAAGAATCATTCCCCAGGGTTTCAAATGCTATTCACCATTGGCATGCCTATACTACCCTGTTCACCCCGTATAGACTCTAAAATATGGTCTTGCACAGCCCACCTACCCGTGCACAACGACATGGCCATATGCCTTTCTATTCTTAAAGTACCATCGAATCTGCCCAGTAACCGCGTCCATTCCAGCACCAAACAGGCTTCCACCATCCCGCGCACGCGCAACCAAGCAACCGCAACACGACAGTAACGCAGCCCACAGCGTGCAAAGAAGCATGCAGCGTGCAGCGAGCGGGCACAATCCTCACTCACAGAAGCACCATCACCCCACAGCGTACAAACAGCAAAGGGTAAAGTATTCACGTAGCCCTCGCAACCCGCATAGTTGGCGCCCAGCATCACGCACTGGTGTCCCGTAGCCCACAGGAATCCACGGAAACATGATGACTTCATGATCTAGCCCTTAGCCCACCACGAAAGCGGTGCCCGCCCGCACGCTGAAAGAGAGGCGCACCGCACGAATGAGGCATCTAGACTGGCACACTTGCAGTGCGAGAGTGTGAGGACGGCACTGAGACGGGGCCTCGGTGGACGGCGTACGCAAACAGCGCGCGGTCGACATTCCTACAGGGCCACGCTGAGCATCGTGTCGAACATGTATGTATTTAGCATGCAACACCGCGGCCGGATATTGGCTTCGTAGGAATACCTCGAGGGCTCAGCTGGCCAGGCATTGTCAGGGAATGGGAATGGGAATGGGAATGGGAATGGCAGCGAGTTCGGTGGTGCAACAGGGCTGTGGGCGTGAGCATGGACGCGCGCCAGCAACTCTGGCATAAGCTTAGAGTGACCGTGAGGAAAGTGGGCTCCAAGGGACTAGCTAAGGCAAAGTGTCGTGTCTAAAGTAAGGCTGGTTGGTCTTGCCATGGTCGAGGATCCGTCCGGCATCGCTGACTCCACACGCTACGGGGAGAGCGGAGGGAGCCGCTTCCATGCGGGTGTGTCGGTGACATTTGAACATGGTATTCACAATTTCACCGTGCAGAGTCCAGTTCTTCTTGTCAATGTGGTTTGCTTTGTACGTATATGTACACTAATTAGATAATGAGTACTATTTCATATCACACAATACCGAGTCTGATGCTCAGAACAGACACGTTACTAAATCCAACACATACACTGACTGTGATACAAAAACATTATCTGTATTGATCGTCTCCTCCATATGCGTGTCTTGGTCCATCTCTCGCAACATAACCCTCGGGCACACCCCTTCTTGGCGCATCGATATAGATGGGTCCACCAACCGGCCTGGCAGATGGTCTGGCATAATATCTCTCCTCACCCGATGGAGCAGCGTACTCTCTTCTTACCACCTCAACATCGGGTCTGACACTTACTTCCCGGAATCTCTCAGCACCAGAAAGTGGTGGAGGGATATACTCTCTCCTGACATGTTCCTCTCCAGGTCTGGCACTGACTTCGCGATATGTTTGTGGTACTCGTGACTCTGCTCTGATAACAGGAGCATATTCGGCTCCTGGACGGACACTTTGGACACGTCCAACGTAATCTCTGGGCAACTCATACCTAGCTTCTGGTCGCACACTGGCAACTCTCTGGACGTACTCGCGTGGAGCTTCCTCAAAGTGGCTCAGCTGACGGGATCGTTCAATAGCCGGACCCCTGATTTGCACATAATCATCACGAGGAGGTGGTGGTATAGCGACTGGACGTGTGGAATATTCTCTCTCGCGATACGCTCTGTAGTTGATGGCCTCTGGCTCTTGGTAAACAACACGTCTTGGTGCTGCGTAAACTGGTGATGCTCTTCTATAAAGTACGCCGTCTTCTTCAAATGTATCGGCAGGTATTCGGGACGGAATGCTTCGTAGAGGACCTCGTTCATAAACCACTTCGTCTTCGCCGTATCTTGCGTCAGGTGCAACAGACTGACGAACAATCGGAGGTGGGGGTGGAGGAAGGTAGTACTCTCGACCATTTGCATCGACGACTACTCGCCGAGGACCCATTCGAGGTGGACCCATTAGCATTGGAGATTGTCTTTCGCGTAATATAGGCGACCTTGACCTATCTCTGTCACTATCGGTACGAAGTCCAACCCTTGAAGGAATTCTGGTATCCGCATAGTATCTCGGAGCTTCAACCGTATTCTGGGTGGCTGAAGCCATAGGGCGGGGATTTGTAGGTGAGTATGGAAGTGCGTATGAGTCTGGAGACGGTGGTCGTCTAGCAAACTGCATGGTCGGTTGCCTATGTGAATCAAAATCACGAGAGGGCTTGTTGTAGAGTTGCCCAGTCTCGTAAGGTTCTTGTCTGCCGTATGGTTGCTGTGGGGGTCTGTTTTCCTTGTAGCGTCCCCGCGGTGGCTCCTCTTGTTGCTCAGAAGGTTCGTCGTAATTAAGACCACCTGACACTTGTTGAATCCTTTGTCTTTTTAATGGCCGTGTCAGAGTTTCTCCACCAAATGGTGAAGGGGATCTAGGTTCGGGCTTGATATAGGGTATAGGTGAATCCGCTGGATGTCTGACAGAAGATTTGCGGGCCTTGTGCTTCTTTCCTTTTTGCTTTTTTGCCATGTCATTTGCAGAGCTGTCTGTGCTCGACATACCTGGTTCTTTGCGAAGATTCACAACTTGAGGCGTTGAGGCTTCCTCTTGGCCAGCAGGAGGCAATCTTGTTGTCAACAGAGGTGAAACGCGTGATGGTTGTGGGGCTAGTGGTGACAAGTCGTGAGCGCGTAAAAGGGGCGCGTCAGGTTGTTGGAAGGCCCGGTCCAAAAGTGCTCCTATAGTGTTTTGAATTACTTGCTGAACTCCTTCGTATTGTGAGTGCTCTTCGGAGGAATATTGCATACCATCAGCTGGCTCGGGTCTAGTATCCTGAGATGCGAATGAGGTACTGGCTGTTGCAATACCTTGACCTGGATTGTAGTCCTTATTTTGTCCTATAAGAAATCTACTCAGCATGTCGTCCTGGACATTCGGAGCATGTAGTTGCATATTGCCAACAACATTTACCGCACTTTCTTCTGCTGAATTCGATATCCAGTTCTGGGACTGACCTGTTCTGGCTTTATTTCCGCCGTCGAATGAAGTTTCATACAAGTCTGATATGCTAGTCTCGTCACTGCTATTGTGAGCTTGGGTAGCAAGTGGATAAACAGTGGCAACATGTCCAGTATCAACCTCACCCGCAGCTCTGGCATCTAGGGCTTCATTACTAGGCTCTGGTGTATCATGTTGGCTTGAATAGAAGGTGTTCTCATCAAAAGAGTCACTTGCAGGTGATGCAGCAGTCGCTGCAAAAGAAGACTCTGCTTCAGCAACTGTGACAGGTGGCACGAATTTCAAGGCGGTCCGAAGGACATCTGTAAGATCAAAATCCGGGAGAGATTCTGACGATTGTAGCAACGCTTTTTGCGCAATACGACGCTGTTCAATCTGGTCCCTTAAACCGCGCTCTAGTCTTTGCCTGTGCAAGAGTATCTCTGCTTTGACAAGTTCATCTGACTTCGATAGCAATATAGGATCTATTTCGGACCTGGCAGACTTGGGCGCAAAGCTCATTGGACTACCAGCACCCCCAGTATTTACTCGATTTGTATCGCCATTTTTCCCACTCTGCTGCGCGCCTATATTTCTCGTCGAGTCAATGCCATTGACGGGCGAATGAACCTCCTGGCCAGTTGATACTGGCGCAGTCTGAGACCCGGCGTTGTTCGGAGAAAATGTCTTGCGACTAGCACTGCTGAGCTTCCCCACAAGATGTTGCGGAATTTTGATACGTGGGTGGGTACCAGAGAGGACTATATCACGAAATCGAAGAATCTTCTCGCATTCCTGAACTTCCCACTTCTCTTGATCAGTCAACCTGATGCCGTTTGCAAAAGCAAGTGCCCCTTGGGCCATGATAGCAATCCTGTCTTGAGCAGTTAAGTTAGTGCGACAAAAGATGACAGCGACTTCTGTACTTTGACAAGCAAAGCTAAGTGCGTCTTGTGTGACGAATGAAAAGCGAAAGTTGAAGAGCAAAATGCACCGTAACTATACAGAAACCTCGGATGAAGAGCGAAAATGAAAACGATGTTTGTTGCGATGAAGAGTGAGAGGGCCAAGCGAAGAAAGATGTGGCAGTCAATGCATGTGGTTTTTGCTCGGCCGCTGCCGACACAAGCTACTTTACTAGAGCGGGTAAACTTCCGCCATTCGCGGATCTAAGTACACCAACGTGTGTATGAGTAACTTCATGACGATGATTCATGCATGTTCCGTACACTTCGATCAGCCAAGCTTTTTAAGAGGCAGATATATATCTGCTCGAAGTCTACATTCCCAAAATACAATTGTATCAATTCCAGGAACTTCAACACCATGACCGACTCTCGCCCCGTCTTCTTTTTTGACATAGACAACTGCGTCAGTTGCAAACACTCCTTTATACTGTATGGCTCTGATTACTGACAATGAAATGAGTAGTTATATTCAAAGAGTCAGTCTGAATACCACTGTTGCTATGCAATTGCTGACAAGGACAGGCTGCAATGTCCACGACTATATGACCGAACTGATCGATGAATACTTCGTCAGGCATTTAAAACTCACCAAGCAAGATGCATATAAGCTCCACCAGGATTATTATCAGACATATGGCCTTGCCATTGAAGGGCTCGTACGGCACCACAAGATTGACCCTCTCGAGTACAATCGCCAAGTTGATGACGCATTACCCTTGGAGGATATAATCTATCCCAATCCCGAGTTACGGAAGTTATTAGAGGATATGGACAAGAGCAAGGTTAAGCTATGGTTGTTCACAAACGCATACATTACTCACGGAAAGAGGGTGGTAAAGTTGCTAGGGGTAGACGATATGTTCGAGGGCTTGACTTTTTGCGACTATGCAGCAGAGAAGTTGATATGCAAGCCTCACGACGATGCGTTCGCAAAAGCAATGAGGGAAGCGGGAGTGGCTGAAAACAAGGACTGCTACTTCGTTGGTATGCTAGAGACTCAGCATCTAGAAGTACTGAGCTAACTTATCACAGATGATTCCTATATCAACTGCAAAAGGGCTGCAGAAATTGGATGGAACACTGCACATCTTGTCGAGGAGGGTTTCAAGTCCCCAGCAACCCCAGCATGTAAACACCAAATCAAGAGTTTGCAGGAACTCCGAGCAATATTTCCACAGTTTTTCAAATCGAGTACGCTCTCTTAGAGTCATGTAGATGATAGAATAGATGGCGTGTCATACAACAGTACGAAGAACATAATAATCCTTCTAGCAAAGTATTAATTACATTATTACACAGTACCCTTCATGTACGCATCTTTCTACCACAAGATTGAACCGTTCTCATAACTGACGCATCTTTTCTTCGGCCACCACTTCCTACCCCAAGATAAGTTCGAGCATTGTTTCTCTTGAATACTAATATGTATCACAATGTACCGCCAGCTTGCGGAAAGGTATCAAGTCCGATTCCGTGGCTACTTATTCAGTGAATTCCACCATCGTAGCGATTCTGCCGCCTTAGTGGAACAAATCTTGCTCCATAAGCTCTCAAAGAAAACAACAATGGATTTGGATTCTTCCACTAGGTTACATATGTGAGAATCTGGTAGAGAGTAGTAAAGTATCTCAAACCAGCGAGGTGCGCTTGTATTGCGACCAAGAACGCCATACCACCGAGGTATACCACCAACGCCATAGCAGTTAACCAATATCTGTTCCTTCTCTGTAACTTCAAGGTCTCTTGACACTTCTGATTACCTCATCCAATTTCTTGAGCACGACTTCCTTTTCTGCCAAAGCCGCCCGTCTTTTTACTTCCGCCTCCTTCAGCTGCTCCTCCAATTCCTTGATCCTCTTTTCCTGCATCTCTTCGCTGTTTCCAATTCCCGGTAGCACACTGATCAAGTACTCGATCTGTTGTTCCTTGATGATCAGATCTTGTGCCAGTTCCCGTTGGTTCGCCTTGAAGGTATTGATAGGGTGTGGATCGACTACGGTACTGTCAGAACACAATGTACATTAAACCAAAACTAAACCAAAGCCTGTAGTATCTCACCTTCTGCAGTATCATTCTTAACCTCCTTACGAACTGTGTCGGTAGGACTCAGAGGGAGGAGGTCATGATGGACGTGAACATAGTGAAGAGACGCTACAAATTGCTGGGCCAACTTCACATATTGTCAGTAGTTTTCAAACCAAGACATATATAAGATACTCACCTCATCAACAGCATCTTGCAGCTGAGTAAGTCGATCTGCCATCTCGAAGATTGCGTTGTATGAACCGACGCGGCTGAGATGTTGAATGCGAGGCTGCGATCAACACCTTTAAAGTAGCCACTAGTAAAGCATGTAACCTAAGGAACAAGGTGTCAAACGTACAATATCAATCTTCTGTGTTATAAATTTTTGATGGGGTTTCCAAGTGATAAACATATACAAATTTGAACGGCTACTGTGAGATATTTGTATTTCGTCTTTTTAAAATGTCCAGGAGACTGACACATACTAGATTGATATCTTTTCAATAGGTTACAGTTTTAGATAGCACTCCTCCACCTCTCGTGACCTGCTTTCTGACACTCTTGACTGTCTGAGCTGTCCTTCAGTCATGCTGCAAGCATGTTTGCGACCTCGTCTACTTAGACCGATATCTTATGGCATCCGACAATACTCAAAGAAAATAAAAGGGATTGAATTCCCTGATCCTCCCACCAAAGAACATAACACCCGTTCGAGCTTTCTGGACTACGCGTCGCGTATAGACTTAGATCCAACAAGTACTGTATACAATGGGACTCTCTATGAATATACCGTCCAAGAATCTCTCCATCGACTTGGAATGGATTTTCAACGCTGTGGTGGCGCATTCGATAAGGGAATTGACCTCGTCGGCACTTGGTCCATCCCTCAGTTCAAGAAACCCCTGAAGGTCATTGCCTCTTGCAAGGTTCAGGGTAAAGCCACAGCAACAGGGCCACGTTTGATACGTGAGCTTGAAGGTGCTTTTGTAGGAGCGCCTCCGGGATGGCGAGATCCTGGTGTTATAGGAATTTTCGTTGCACCCAAAGCAGCCACAAAGGGCATGCGAGAGGCTCTTGGTCGAAGTAGGTGGCCAATGGGTTGTGTCATGTGCTCAACAGAGGGTGTTATCACACAATTTCTTTGGAATCAGACGGCATTCGAGTGTGGGTTGGAGCATCTTGGTGTTGGTGTGCGATATTCTGGACACAACCCACCACAGTCGGAGGTTGTTCTGCTGTGGAAAGGAGAAGCTGTGGCGGCAAGAAGTGATGAAATCGTCGACATGAGTCCGAAGAAGAAGTCCAGCGATGACCCTGACAGTGGTGTCGAATAAGATCTAAGGAATGGTTTATGACAATTCCAATAGACGCGTAAAGACTGGAATGGAATTTGGCAGACTAACTGGATCGTTTGAAGATATATTTCCGAACTTCTTGACACTCTTCGAAGTGTTGAGTACACCTCAGTGGAGGTCTTCCCAGGAGTAATCCCAATTATGGGGATGGAATATCTAACAAATCAGCTCTGACAGAGAGACCAGTCATAATCGAGGCATGGTTTTGATATTTAAAATTGAATAAGACTTCATGATTGCCTGATCACCCACAAAGTAGCCAACAGTCATGAAGGCGGCTGTCATAGTTCAGTCTCTTGCGCTTCCAGTCCTCCTACGACAAAGCAGATTTCCAATCCCGAAATCAGACATCATAGTCTTACCAAGTACCTCAAAGATTTATGCGACCACTACTGCCACCGCTCAATTACTGTTCGTCACTTGAAAATTATTAGACCTTCGAAGAACGACAACGATGAACGGAATGATGACGAGCGCAAGAGCCAAATGTTTATAGAATTGAATGGCAGCGGAGAATATGCTTATGCAATAACTGTGAATACACTTCAAGTGGTGTGCTCTGCTGTTTTCTCAAGTGCAAGTCTAGAAGACGAAGAAGTCACCCGCCTCAATGAGATCTGTAAGTATGAACATAGCCCTTCAAGACAGGCATATAATCCTCGAAAAACAAGTCGGAACAAGCGGTCGAAAGGAGTCACCATGAGGTTAGCTCTTGAATACCGTTGCTGGGTCTGAGCCCCGTGCCGAGAGGTTCCTGTACAAAATGTTATGTGCTTATGCTGCATACCCACTCATACCTTCACGTCGAAGCCCATATTCACCAGTACCGTCCCATCTCTTCACCACCACCACCTCATCTCTCGTCCTCATCGCATTTTTCTCCACAAAATCTCAATAACAAGCCCTATATGCCCCCCCGACTCTGCAAAAATGTCTTCAAGCAGGGAAGAAACGTTAGTATAAAACCATCCATTCTCTTCTCAATGCTAACATTCATCCAGTAAGAGCACCATTCCGGTCCATAGACACACCACGTGCAAGTCTGGTGATTGTAGGGCGTATATTCGTCGACGCGAGTATGATCTTGAGAGAGAGTGCCGCTTCCGCGAGTACCGAGCCACTCATATGCTGTCGCAATCCTACGAGGAAGCCTTCGGTGAAGTTGAGGAGTATGTCAAATCGCGCGAGGCGATCGTCCAGGAAGCCATTGCCAACAAGGAGAGGCTGAAGCTGCTCGAAGAGGCGAAGGGTAACTGGGTTTACCTCAACAGCCAAACCATCCAGGCCAATCGTGACTTGACCAAAGAGGTCAAGGAATCTAAGGAAAAGTTCGCTCGCATGGAACAAAAGTACAAGGGGGATGTTGCTCGTGAGCATGCAGTCAATATAGACCTCGTCTCGAAGCTCGCTGATCAGATAGAGTTGGCGGAAGGACTCTATCGCCGAGTCGAAAATGCTGAGGTTGCATTGTACTTCGAGAAGCGCAAGACAAAGAAAGGTACCATGATTCTTCCAAAGTGGTTGATGGCACTTCTCTGCTGCTTCGATCGGGTTTGTAAGTTCTCGATTCCCACCTTAATCTACTGCTTCGCTGACCCTCTCGAACAGAATCGAACAGCAATACTCGACATGACTGAGCTTGTCCATTTGAATGCTCTTGGTCGTTCGTCTGCAGCTTTGTGGTGGGCAATTTCCTTGTTCAACTACTTAGTGTAGCCGTCTCTGTCTTCTTGCATGCCTCATGGTCCGTTCGGCAATTCTGCTTGTGGCTTGGGCTATTACTTGAAGTTCTTACAAGTTTATCATTGTGCTTGTTTGTCTTCGTTGAACTTAGAGTTCTGATGAATGGATTTGATATAGCACTTGATAGCTTAAATTGATCTCTGATCCCATTAAGAGTGTCCCATACATCGAAGATCTGTTGTAGTCTATGTGAACTGTACTGATTTAATAATGACTTGACATCTTAGACAGCCCTGTTCCATTCACGTTTATCAGATATCAATACTATCGTCCTTCAGGATTAGTAGCTCCGTCCCGGATGCAAGTCCATGATACTACTATGCCATACATCGAAATTTATAGTAACGAAAGGCACATTGTTCACCATAAGGACGCTATAGGTAGTATAAGTAAACAAGCAATCAGTTCTAATACATCATTGCAAGAGTGCTTAGGACGCCGAAAACCTTGCAGTATATCTTGTGGGTGTTGTTCTCAGAGACGATGACGAGACAAGGGAACATCAACCACCACTTGACAACTGTCTCGGAATTTCTCACCTGCATTGTTGCATAATGAATGATCAAAATCTGTTTTCCATAAATTTGGTATGTGTATCTCACATCACAATTCTAGAACCATTGAATGTGCGGTTTCCGAGAGTGGTTTATCAAAGGTGTACAGTTGTTGCGAGCTATATTCAACAAATGCCATACAATCAATCATCCACAGTTTTATGGATATTAGAAGCTTTTGGAATTCATAGATATTACAATTATCCAGCAACATCCACCCCAACGTCCCATTAAGTAAATCAACAAATATATAGACACAGACTTACAAAGGAAGCACCAGGAACTCATTCAGTATGATCGCCACACGCTATTCACATATAATTCAACGCACAGAACACTATCGATTACAGAAGCCAAAGGTGACGAAACGACGTAGGCACAGCCCATAGGCAGCTCACCACTCCCCAACTCCAAGACACACAATAAGCCAGAATTTAACGCAACGAAACACTAGGAAAGAATTTTCTCCCCGTGACATTAACCGGGTATTCATAGAGACCATTCTCAGCACCAACATATCTGCGGAAGCGAGTCAGAACACGATATTTCTTTACAAGTCGGCAGGAATGGTTTAGCGAATGTAGTGACTTACAAAGTTCTCCCATCTGGGCTCCAGCAACAGCCTGTCGTATCATCGGGGTTCGAGCGGCTGATTTCACTACGTACTCCGCTCTCGAAGAAGGCAAGTGTACCTGGGGTTCCAGTAGAATTCTCCCGCGCACTTCTCCAAAACTGCTGTCTAGCTACCGGTCTACTTGTGCTGGTTTGTTGGAGACCTAAGATGTCATCAACGAGCGCTGATGTGCCCGATAGTGGGGGTGGGGTGTTGTTATCAAATCGCTGTCTCGTACGGTTCCTTCTCTCGTCTGCTTCGAGTTCGATTCGCATACGAGTGGTGGGATCAACAGGTGGGTCATTGGCGGCTTCTGAGGTAGTTTCTGAGGAGAATAAAGCGTCGAAGTCCCTCCATGGGCTGCTGCTGGACTGATCGGGTGCGGCAGGGAGACGTCTCGTAATAGATAGAGGTCGACGATCGCGAAGGTGCAGCCAGTCAATGTTGGATGTGGCGGTATGTTCGGGTTGTGCGAGGTTCGAATCTCGCTCAATATCTGATTGCACAGCTGCGAGGATCTCTGAGGCGCTTCGTGGTGGTTGGTTCTGCGTGCGTCGCTCTCTTTCTTGATTCTGGACGTTGATATATGCTCGGAGAGATGAATTGCTGGCTCGTGGATATGCAAACTCTCGAGGAGCTGGTGGAAGAGGTGTATCATCAGATGCTGCCCGTCGAGCTTCTCTAAGTCTGCGATGATTTTGCAGTGCTTCCAACACTACGGTCTCTTCGGAAGTCAGAGGAGTCTGATGCCGGTCATTGAGTTCACGGGTGAGAGTAAGTAATCGCAACTGTCTGCCATAGCTTTCTGAGGATGCAGTATCGGTTGTGCCCATTCCATTTTCCATGTCATCCATCAAACTTCGAAGCCTCTGGTCAACTAGAGGTTCACCAGATCGTTCAATGACATCGACTTTTTGGACCCCTGAAAATGTGCTAACAGTGATGACCTGTCGTGACATGAAATGATCCCGAAGGTCTGCTACACCAAACTTTCCACAGTCTTCAGTCCATGCCAGTAGGTCGAAAGGATGTGGCGAGAACTCCAAGTCACGTACTGCTCCAGCTTTGCTACCAGGACGAGATGTGTTGAAAGTAGTAATCAATGGTTCTGTATCCATTTCGAGCAAGTTCATGACATCAAAAACAGAAATCACACCATACTGTGTACCGACTGCGAGATATCTACCAGAAGGCGAAAATGCCGCGGCAAAACTACCTTTCATATCTCCCCTATCACCTCGACGTTGTCCTTTCAATTTGAGCTTCCGGGTTTGTACCCACTCGTATTTTGGTCGTCCGTTGATGATAGCAGCGTCTCTACGCTCCCTACTGTGAACATACATGAAGGGGTCGTCACAGATTGTGATGAGGATTTTGCCATCCGGAGACATAACTGAGCGATTAACGCAATCTGGGAATTTTAAAGTCTCTAAGAGACTAGATTCTGGTAGGTCGAGTATCGAAACGGTATGGTCGTTGTTGGACAAAACGGCCACTGGTGTTTTGTATGCATGCTCCATCACATCCGGAGGTGGAAACCATAAAGTTACACAATTGACAATCTCATCCCCAAACTTCGATGCCCTAGCAAACGGTATATCTTCATCCGGTGTGCCAGGGATTGGGCTCGCTCCTATCGATGATTGAGTCCTCCGTAGAGGATCGAAGCTAAGTGGTAATCTTGAATCTGCTCCCGCAGTTCTCGAGCCTCGCACGGCATCCCAGTCTCGCACTCCTACGCGTATGGTAGCAAACTGTCCAGTTTCTCCTCCACAACAAATCCAGCCTTGTGCCGCGACTAGGCATCGTGGAAGGAAGTGTAAGCCGGTAATGAGCTGACGTTCGCAAGTTTTCGTGTTGAGTCCGTAGATATCGAAGCTACAGGGATAATAGACGACATCTCTTTGAGGACAACTGATCAAAGAACGTAATTGCCAATGACTACCAGCATGTCAGCTGGTTGGGCATCAAAAAGTATGCGAAACATGACATACTTTGCTTGGATCGTTGCCTTGTAGTACTTTCGGGGAGTCTTCAGAATTAGAGACTCGGTGGCGTTATATCTGCTTTCATGTTAAGTCTATAACTGTAGGAGGAAGTATGTCAATCTTACGAGCTCTCATCCACTGCCATGGCTGTGGCTCACCACCGGTGATGTGATCATGGATTGTAAAGAGAGTCGATCTCCCGTAGCTCGTCGGAGCGGGGAAAGGGCGTCACGACAATGAAACAACCGCAGGTGTGGGGAATGTTCGTGTGGAGATGTTTCAGCAATCGTATTTTCTGGAAGTTGAGCTATAGCTAGGCGATGTTGAGCTAGGTCGGGAGTTTGATGTGTTATAATGGGGTGTTGTTGTGATGCAATCAACTTATGGACAAGGCTGGATGACGATGATCAATCTCACGGCCTCGCATTGCTCATTATTGTTATTATGGCCTTGTGGCCTAACCGCCGCTTTTAGAATTCAAGCACACCATATCTCGAAAACAGATAACATAACTTCTAGATATCCAAGAATTCTATTCCATCTCCCATAGAACAAGACTCCTGGTCATCATATTATTCTTCCTATGTGTCCTTAAATTCAGCCATGTTTGACTGTGGTTTTCTTTGAAGGTGAGGAAGACGGATTACCGATATTGTGGTAGATGAATTTCCAGTTTGACCCGTGTATCCATAAATTGGAACCAAAATCTTTATCACAAATAACATTCGTGATGTATAAATCAATCAACCTTCAGGCATGGAATCGTAGCTTTGAAATTGATCATTGGGACAACACATGAAGACTCACGAATTGCAAGCCATATTAGTTGTCACAAATGTCCTGGATATATTCATATCCAAAAAAATTAAAGAGAAGCGTAGTCATGAGTAAGAGAATAGAGAGTGGGTAACCAGATACACAACTTGTGTTTTTAAAGCACGGAATGCGTATCTTGAGATTTATCTCATGAGTATAACCGCCTCCCCAGGATTTTGATTGTCTGCTTTCGTAATCTGACGAGCATTGATAGATTCCTGAATCTTTTAAGTACTTATTCGACTGCCAGTATATGTATGTATTTCGTACATACATATATGTTAGAAGTATACAGTATCTGCTGCGTATACGAAGAGAAAACATGTCGGGCGTCAGTCTATCGATGCAGATGACTTATCAGATATCAATATATCAATCAATACACATTCCTTGTACCACTCAACCTCGTCGACTGATGCCTGGCATGAAATAAGTAAAGAACAATTGATATGCACCGCCACGTGGGTTGATTCCTTTGGAGCCTCCCCGCACTGCAGAACGGGTTCTTTGGGATTGTGGCTTGACGGTCTTCGACTCGATATCCGCGTCTGCTCGCGCATACATATATTTATTATGTATTGAGTGTGATGTATCTCAATGAATCCATCGAAGAGAATCTCTACTCTACCTAGGAATTCATGCATACCTACCTACCTGAGGTCAGCTTGGTGATTTAGAACATCTAGACTCTTGCTCTTTGCCCTCATCCGCGTCATTCCCATCCATTGATTTATTCATAGATACCTTACCTTATCTATCTCCAGGCGCTCAGGAATTTCCGACGCAAGTCTGCCCCAGTATTTATGACGCACTGGTGGCCAAAGAAACCGGATACATCCCAGATGCGCAACGATTTTTTTCTCTCGAACGGTTTCAAATGTAAACATGGGGAACACCACTTTTGCAAGACACACTTGGGGAAAAGAAGAAGAAGAAAAAAAAGGTCGTGATAGCAAGGAAAAGGAACAAACACCGTTGCTATGTTATCTGATTGGCTTGCATCCATCCAGTGCGCGCGCGTGCGGGTACGGTGCGGCACTTGAGCATGGCAGAAGGGAAGAGAAGTGCGATACTCTCTCCTCTGCATAAATCCCTCCTGTATACATCCACGTATCTAGGTGTGCGTATCAACCAAGCATCGTCTTTCTCAACATCGATTTGTTCGAATGCCGATTATGTCCAAGGCGTGCCCTGCACATGCCCTATGCATAACATTCTTGAATAGCCTTTCAGGCTTTCGGAGTCGGATGGGCTCACCGATGAGATGTTCAGCAGATGATTTGTTTTATGCTTGAAGTTGCCGGAGTAAGATGGGGGGGACATTTGCTTACATGTAGGGGAAGAAGAGTGAGGCTGGGGTCTTCGGTGGGCCTTTGCGCTGCTTGCTTTCCTTGTGGTGCATTTTCTTTGGCCCTTGATCCAGGTTTGCCGCGCTTGCTCCAAGGCAAGTCCCGTATGTAGGTAGGTAGTACATCCTCCAGAATCGTCCCTCTTCCAGCCCAAACAGATTCGGAGGGGGTTGGTCTGGCGATGAGCGATGTGATAGACTATGTATGTGAATGTGAGTGGAATGAGAATGCTGGAAATGTGATGAAGCTTGGCTTGCACTCCGTTCAATCTTCATGATCAAAAACACTTTCATTCTATGCTACGACAATCATGAATTCAATGATATGCGTCGAATGCATCAGATAAGGTACGGTAGGCAGGCAGAATAAGTAGGCTACACTTGCAGACACACTTCACACCTCACACTTCACACTTCACACTTCACACTCACACTTCACTCACATCTCATACTTCACTGCACAACAATGCACGCTGCACACTTGAAATGCATACTCACTGTTCTTCATATTACTTACATGCACGTTCTCTAACCCAATCAATAACAAAGAGGATGAAGCAAATAAGCCATGGGATTTTAGTATGGGGTAATCATTTGCGTCTATCAAGTAAGCTCTATTCTATGTGCGGTGTACACGACGTGTGCTGTTGTCAAGTTGCTCTCCTTAGCGCCATGTCTTTTTCTCTTCGACCAGGCTACCTATGTTCTCCGTACTTCAATTCTCTCACAATCACGATCCTCGCAAGGGGGGGGGCGGTCTTTCATCGACCGATGACGTACTTGAGGTGCGCGCCTAGACCACATCCACAAATTGCCTTGCTGTAGCTCATGTAAAAGAACTCCTGACGAGATGAGTTGAGTACTTGCAGGACTGTGAACTTGCACTCTTGACACTGTGGCCTGCTTCGTGTCTGCACTCGACTTTGTGCTTTAGTAATTGCTGTTTCTTACGACTTATAGAAAAATAAGGAAAATAGAAAGAACAAAAAAACCGGGGTTCAAAAGTTATTAATAGTACTGATAAACAATTAAGAAGAATAAGAATTTTAACTTGGTAAAATAGATTTTGCAAGGTACATGAGTCGAGGAGATAGTACAGCAGAGAGTGCCTGTCAATGGTTTTTTTTATTTTTTTTACTTTACCATCGCCCATCAATTCTCGGCTCAATCCGACCAGAAGCAGTCTTTTGATTGCTTCTGGTGCCTCTGGAGCCTCTGGAGGTGCCTCTGGTGTTTCTGGTGTTTCTGTTCAGCTGCTGGCACCCGCTCGTCTTTTTCTCTATTCGCCCTCTTGCTCATGGGGGGCAAATACAAGGACAGTACGGAGTAGGTAGAGACTTAGCTATTAACACGAGTCCACATCCAGACGAGATGGAAATGATGATTGCGGCAGTCCGACGCTTGAAGGCCTCATCAGCTTTGTGCTAGGTCGCTCCCATGAACTCCTTCCCATCTCCATCTCCAGACATGCACATTTGGCCCGCCGGGTGGTGAGACACATCAAAGCATTTGGATGTTGTTGTGCACAGTGCACCCCAGTCTTGATGCTCTTCTCTCCAAAGTTGCATTGTTCAACGAGAAGGGATTGTTATGAATGACTTTCTCTTTCTCTTCTCTCGCGCGCAATGTTGAACTGACTTTGGTGACCCTACAAGGAAGCGAGAAGATGGTAGGCGTGTGCCACAGACGTAACGGACTCAGGCTCAGTACCACCTAGATACCCTGCCCAACTAGAGTGGTTTGGAATTATTTTGCAAGCAAAAAGTGTAGACGGTGTGTGCTACAAGTTACTGCTCAGGCGTACGTGCATATATGTGCCAGCTACTTTGGCAATTAAGATATTCAGACTATTCAGACTATTCAGACTATTCAGACTATTCAGACTATTCAGACTACTCAGACTACCCGGACTATTCTGTACTTGTTCTGTGCCTATGAATAAGTAAAATACAAGACCTGGCTATGACTACGGAGTTTGGAATAAATCTTAATCCAAATGTATGTGATGTAGCCGGCATCTGGTACACGCTGACTCTCCTCTGGCGTTGTTGGATTGACTGTCTTGTCTGTTATCCTTGACCTGACTTGACTTGACTTGCTTGACCTTGACCTGCACGATCGAATCCCTGCTACTAAAGTGCGTGCACGCCCATTGTTCTACGTAGTTTATGTATCATATCCCGTAATAAAGATATTTATTTTATGATTGTGTGCGTGAGTGATGGACTGCGAGTGTCGCTCTTCAGATAAAAGGAAACTTGGGTGACTTGGGCTCTTGTGCTGAGCTTAGGTAGTAAGGTAGGTAAGGAAAAAGAAACGCCGCAAGATCGATATTCCATTCGTGACTAGCAACGTTATTAGCGATATCTAGCCTTTCCCTTCCACGACCAACATCGTCCATTGCCCATCACCTATTTGCCCATCACCCTTCAGCCCATCGCCAAACACTCACTACACTACACTTCGCCCAAATATCTCACCCATCACCTCTGCGATTCCGCATTCTCTCTTCCCGCCAGCAACACTTCGCATCATCATTCCCATCTTTCCATTCTTTTGACTTCTTGACTTCTTGACTTCTTGACAGCGACCTTCCCGCCTACGTGCCATTACAATCTCTCATCATGGCGGAATTTGTGAGAGCTCAGATTTTCGGAACCACCTTCGAGATCACCTCTAGGTATGCGGGGCAACCACTTTCACCGTCTACGCTTTTGCGCCGTCATTGCGACAACAATCATGCTGATCATCTCAATACAGGTACTCGGACTTGCAACCGGTTGGAATGGGAGCCTTCGGTCTCGTATGGTAGGCTTGGTCCCTTTACGCTGTTTATACCCCGCAGAGTACTGACACGAATGATACAGCTCTGCTAAGGATCAGCTTACGGGCCAGAATGTCGCAGTGAAGAAGATTATGAAGCCTTTCAGCACCCCGGTCTTGTCAAAGAGAACATACAGAGAGTTGAAGCTACTCAAGCATCTCAAACATGAGAATGTGCGCTTTTTTACCATTGCTTGCTCCATGTGGCGCTAATAGTCCGCGCAGGTCATATCCCTCAGCGACATCTTCATTTCACCACTCGAGGATATGTAAGTTGTAACACGATTATTGCCATCATTGGAACGCCTGGATTTTCTAACGAGTATAAAGCTACTTTGTTACTGAGCTTCTTGGTACCGATTTGCACCGTCTCCTCACCTCTAGACCGTTGGAGAAACAATTCATTCAATACTTCCTCTACCAGATCCTTGTAAGCACACCCAACAAACTCGCACAAACTCATAAACTGACCATGGAACAGCGAGGTTTGAAGTATGTTCACTCAGCAGGTGTCGTTCATCGTGATTTGAAGCCCAGCAACATTCTAGTCAACGAGAACTGCGATCTGAAGATTTGCGACTTCGGTCTTGCCCGTATTCAGGACCCTCAGATGACTGGATATGTCTCCACCAGATACTACAGAGCACCAGAGATTATGCTCACATGGCAGAAGTATGATGTTGAGGTCGACATTTGGAGTGCTGGATGCATCTTTGCTGAGATGCTTGAGGGCAAGCCTTTGTTCCCAGGAAAGGATCATGTTAACCAATTCTCCATCATCACCGAACTTCTCGGTACCCCGCCAGATGATGTCATTCACACCATTGCCAGCGAAAACGTAAGACAATGAGAGGCGTCATGAGGAACATTCTTAAAGCTGACCTATTTGCAGACATTGAGATTCGTTCAGTCTCTTCCCAAACGCGAGCGTCAGCCATTGAAGGATAAGTTCCGCAATGCTGATCCATTGGGTATGTACCCTTCAAATTAGAACACAACACCCCCACTAACGAGATCTTAGCCATTGACCTCCTTGAGGATATGCTCGTCTTCGATCCAAGGACGCGTGTCAAGGCCGCCAACGCTCTCGCCCACGAGTACCTTGCCCCATACCACGATCCGACCGATGAGCCTGTGGCAGAAGAGAAGTTTGACTGGTCGTTCAACGACGCAGATCTCCCGGTGGATACATGGAAAATAATGATGTACGAGCAACTTTACGACCAGAACCAAGAATCCAACGAGAAAGAGTCGTCTTGAGGACAGCCAAAAATGGCTGCAAACCTCGCCGATCTCGGACTTACTGCTTTTGAGGACGGAAGAACTAAAGTCTGACTGACTTGGCTTGGCAGGTATTCCGAAATCCTTGATTATCACAACGTTGACGATGGTACCAATCAGACGATGGAGGATACGAATGGGCAATGAACACTGCAATGGAGAAAATGAAAAAAATACCACGAGCACGATCATGGAGTATAGAGCAATGCGCAGCGGTTGCCATTGCACCCTCAGGAATGTTTTCGATGTTGGAGGCAGGAATCTCTTTTATGCGCTGTGCTAGGCTGGCCGAACGCACCGTGCTCGTGCTCCTCTTGCGAATTTTCTAATACTGTCCACGGCGCAAACGACCTCTGTTTTCTTATTTCCTTTCCTTATTTGCATGACATCCAGCATTTCCTCACTTGTATTGCTCACCCCCCAAATTAAACCCTATTTGGAGGCACACACACACGCACACACACATACACAGAGCAAGATGGGAAATTACAAAGACATGATTGTAGACTGCGCTCGATACCACTGTCAGAGGGGAGCAGATGGCTTTTGGATTGTGGATATGGTGAAGGGAAGGTTGACCACTTTTTGTTGCTTTTGTGGTCTGTAAGTAGTCTAAATGAAATGGATGAACTTTTCAATGTTATTGGAACCGACGGCTATTCTCGAAGGTGAAGAGGGCGGTTTGTGTTTGTGCATGCCTTTGTGTCTGTAAGTGCTGTTCTGGGTGCCTCCAACAGCCAACTGAGATTCGCCCGAGGTCACCGAATGCTGTTGTGCTTCTCTTCTTTACAACGCAGACACGCATATAGACTGTGCCGTACGGAATTGGACAATAATCGAGATCTTGACATCCTATCATTCCAGAACTCTGCATGCCGATTGAAAGCGGCGACGAAACAATGAGTGCCACGTGACTACGCATGGAATTTAGCGGCGCATGGGTGGTCATAGAACGCGATTGGATTGACGATGCAGCGCTATCGCGTGTGTGTGCGTGAGTTCGCTGGCGGTCAGCGGTGCAGCCATACCAAATGAATTGCAATATTCCCCAGAAATCCAGAAATCCTGTTTACCAGCCTCTCCTTCTCAACAAAACATCACCAACTCAGAAAAGTCCCTCGAACAATTGTTGTCAACGTCCCCCTCGACTTTGCCCCTTTTTCCATCGCCGGTTTCATTCTTACTGCTTTCAAAGTTTGAGCTTGTAAGCTTGAGCGTAGAACTTTTGTAGCTGCTTGCACATGCTAGACTGGGCGAGATGACCACTGCCTGCGGTGGCTTCACTCCCCTCGTCACTGTTGTCGACTTCCACCATGCCAGGTACATAGACTTCGGAATTGGCCATTCCAATGGATTGCGAGGCTGATTTATGTGATTTAGAGGCCCGGAGGTAGAGAATTGGTTTGGTGCCGCTGAAGGGAGCGACCCCGCCATTGACAATGAATGGCCGCTGTTACCCTTCATGGCCCTCTCTGATGGCGCCCATGCGTATGTCCCGACTATTTTATGATGTGTATTTGGTCTGTTCCACTAACTGCTTACCTACAGCGCGACCGAGGACTTCTCATACTTCACCCTCCGCCATTCTGCTACCGGTGACAGCCCCGCCACCTCCCTGTTCGGAATTTCCTGCACCCGCCAGCTCGACGCCTCTACCCTGATCGACCGTCCTCCGGAAGTGACTCGATCTACCGTCCAGAAGGCCGTCGTGGTCATTGCGGACTCACCGCAGTTCTTCGGCATGCTCAGAGAGCGACTTAGTGTTGTCACGAAAGCTTGGTTTAGTCAGAGGGATTTCACCGATACGGATATCATAAGTCGGTTCCAGGAGAGCCTGGCGGAAGAAAAGAGACGGGAGATCGAGAATGGTGAGAGGGAGGGTGAGGAAGATAGAGATCAGTATTTGGGAATGAGTTTGAGGGAGCTGGTCAGGGAGTTCAAATGGCAGACTTTGGTGCTCTTTAAGTGTTGTTTGTTGCAGCCGAAGGTGAGTCATTGTCTCTGGCATGTGTCTTCATGGTTCGAAAATGCTAATCGGTACAGATGTTGTTCTTCGGATCGAGGTGTGAGAGATTATGTATGATGCAGTTTAGTTTGATATCATTAATTCCCGGTTTGATTCGAAATCTTCAAGATTGCGCAGATCCCGAACTCGACAACTACGAAAAGCGTCTTGTAAAGCCAACGAGCTTGAAGACGAGCGATAGAAGTTCTTTACTGGCCTATATGGGTCTGCCTCTACAAATATTTGGAAAGGTATGCTAGAATTCGAAACACTGTCTCTGACATAATGCTGAATGATTTTAGGGGAGTCTTTTCGGTCCATATACCCCTCTTCAGCAGCTCGATATCCTCGCAGACTATGGCACAAAGTCATATATTGTAGGCTCAACGAATAGCCTATTGCTTCAACAGAAAGATCGCTACAGCGACATGTTGGTTAATCTCGACGAGTCTGCTATATCGATAACCTCACCGTCATTGCGTGCGGCTCTGACCCTCTCAACCGCCGATCGTCGCTGGATTGATTTTATCACTCAGTCTGTTAACGACACCTGGGATGAGTCGAATCCTGGACGACCAAAGACCATGGGTTACGCTGGCTCAGAAGAGTTCATTCGTCTGCAATTCGAAGAGTACCTTCTGAGCTTGATCTCTGCTGTAAAATGCCATAATTACCTGAAAGAAAATAGTGACAACCCGAAGGTTATGCTTCCTCAAGTCGACGGAGACCCTTCCAGTGACTTTGGTGTGGATTGGATAGAGGCATGGGCGAAGACAGACAACTACCGCATCTTCCAATCCATAACGGATTCCCACCTTTTTGATATTGTAGAGCCTCGTCACCCATGTGCAGGTGGTCTTACAATGGATGATGTACAACGTCGTCTAGCACAGCAGGTACAAGAGCTCCATCTTGATGAGCGATTTGCGGTTGGCAAGGAAGTCCTCGGGCGCAATCTTGCTGCCGGCAAAGAGAAGGCCAGCACTGTCTTTAACAAGCTCTATGCGGACATGGAAGCCCTCCGAGAGGCGCAACGCAAACGTCATGAGGAGCAGAAGGCTGCAGCCGAGAAGAACGGTTCCACACCTCCCGCTACACCAGGCTGGGGACCCAAAAAGGAAGCCGCTGGAGCAAGTGTTGCAAGTATGGGAAACAAAGCCGGCGCATATTTTGGCAGCTGGGCTACCTGGGCTGGCGAGAAACGGAAATCGGGATGGGGCCGTACGGTATCTACGCCTGCAAGTCCGCCACAGCTTAAGAGAGCGGATGAGTTAAGTAGTCTGCAGATCAAGGATCTCGACAAGGAGAGGCATCGACCACGGAGTATAAGTCCCAATCCCCACTTGGAACCTCGAGATGCGAAAACAGATCACGAGTACAGACCCATGACTGGGGATAGCTTCGAAGAAAGCATATTTGATGCTGACGATGCTTCCGAGAAAAGCGATGATCACGAGGAGGGTTTGAAGGTTATGCCCGCTCACAATGCACAGAATGACGCACATGGTACAACTTCTGCTCATGACGCTGATCCGGATGTTGAGAAGGCAACTGAGTCCTCCCCTGAGCATAAAGCTGAACATAAAATTCAAGCTGAACATAAAATTCAAGATGAAGAGCATGAAGAGGAAAACCCCACCAAGCACGAGCTCACTGCAGAGGAACAAGCTATCGCTGCTGAAAAGGAAGCCTTCAACATATGAAATCATCTTCGCCCTGTCCTTGTCCTCTAGATTGCGATTCGTTCTCCTTTTTGCCTCTGTTTGAGATTCGCGGTTTTACACGATATTTACGGCCACATCTGTATATCATGATCATTGACACTGTCAAGGGATTTTGGCATTTTTTTTTGAATAGCATAGCATAGCGAGACGCGTTTGCACGGCGTTTGTTGCGAATCTGATTGTGAAATTGAGAGGGTAGGTGTTGGGCTTGGCGGAAATAGATATAGGTATATAATATCTTTCGCTGATTACTTACTGGAGGCGTTTGTTGGTGTGGTGTATTGCGTCTCTGAGCCCCATTTCTTGACGTGTTTCGAATCTGCAAACTGACATTGCTTGATTCATTCAAAATGGCATAATCATGAATATGTTTCAATTGTCTAACGAATTGCACACATCTTAGATAGTTAAATAAGCATATTCCTATTCTCGTCCATCAGCCTCGAGTAGTCAAACAACGCACTCACCAGCCCAGCTCCTATCTCCAACCCCCTCCCTTGCTCCCAGACCCATCTCCTCCATTAGCAGTAATAAAGTTTGCAGCCCTCGCTCCTCCTCAATATCTAAGTACCATTCACCCTTCGTTTTTGTTGTATCCCGCTTATAACTGAGGGATCTGGGTTGTAAGAGACCGGTCAAGAGATCATCATGCACCTCCTGAAAGATAATCAGCATGACAACAGCAGAATCCTCGACTAGCAGCTAATGCATGCAGACTGAGAACTTATTGCTGCAACAGCATTGTCATTTTTTGGATTCATGACTCCAGCATGCCTTCAATGTCGGCTTTTGAAACACAAAAGACTGTATAGACAGACATACGTTTCCTCCCTGGACACCCGACTGGCTATTTTGCTAACCATACCTCCCTTTTAGTGCTGGATTTGTCGTCGCCATTGAAGGACAGGCCATACTCTTTTGATGCTGTGGTGATATGAGTCGTCATTTCAATCAATTGGGATATCCCGGAAGTATAAATAGGAAATTATAATAGCTAGATTATGATTTGTTCAATCTTTAAACCAACTGTATGTATGGTACGCATATAAAGCTCCCTGGAACGTAACGATAGGATGCGTTGAGACTTTGCGGAACTGACTAATGTCCCCTATATGAAATTCTATGTCAAAGAAGACGTACCCTGTTGAAGCCATGATCTATAAATACCAGTATGCTTATTCACGTGCTAACGTGAATAACGCTTCTAATCTTTCTGTAAGACGAAGTGTGACGTCGAGAGATGCGGACTTCGAAGTGTTGACGTAAAACGGGCTGCACTTCGAAATCTCTGCAGACAGGCACAGTGGGTTATGATTGCACCACATGTACATACATACATACATGCATGCATAACATACAATACGTTATGGTGATACTTACATGCAGAGCACATGTGTAGCCTACAGGATGCGTAGGCGAAAAGCAAAAACACCAAATTGTACTTTTCGATGGTAAAACCGTGCTATGTTTTTCAAATTTGATAATTATGACGCTCAATATATGTGTAGAAAAGGAGGTTATAGGTGACATACTTGTTCATGCCGTTATGCACCTGTCTGACCTCGAAAGAGACTCTTGTGCTCTACCACAAAATTTCCCCAAAGAACTCCACTTGGTTGATCCTCACGCGAATAGTAAAAAGAAAGTCTAATTAGATCTCAACTTAGTCTCAATCTTCATCTATTCTCAAGGTACACCATCAAACACCGCTCCAGAAATCGGAGGAGACAGGTAGTCATCTGGAACATTAGCCGGTGCCTGATGGTCTTTTGCCCATTCGCGTATGCTTTCAAAGTTAACGCATTTATGGCGAGTATTGAAGTCCGGAAAGACACTAAGGCTGCCTGTATCATACCAGACTTGTCCGAGTACATCGATAGATGGGTTACACATGAGTTTCTGCCGAAGCGTATCAAGACAATGAGCTAGCCTACGTCAGTTCGCTGTCTCGAAGACAGGATGCTTGTTTTCGGAGAACTTACAAACGTGGTATTTCAGTATTCCTTCATTATTCACAAATGCACCCTTCCCGAGGTCCTGGTAATACTCATAGTTGTAGAATAGAGATTGCCGGAGAAGATTCTGTTGATATGTGAGTATAATTATCTTGATAACTGACAATCTCGTGGCTCACCAGGCAATGTAAATGATGTAACCCTTCAACGTTCGCAGGAAATCCGCCACCATGTTTTGGATTCACTTGGACATGATTTGCTGAGAGCCCTGACTTGACGCCTAAAGACTGAGGGACTATGATTGCCCTATCTGTTGTTTAGGTACCGTGTGAGAGGATTGCAATCTATATCAACTTCAAGGGGCACTTACAGTCTGGTCCCAAAGCCTCCCAAGCAGCATCTACTTCTGGGCTTGCCTCTTGACGGAATATGGTTTCGTGCATGAATGAGCCGTTAAATTGAACCCAGTCATATTTTATGTCGACATCTTCTAATATAGGTGCTACAGATGAATCAGTCTGAAAGATTGTGAAATGATAGGGTTTTCGGTTTCCAGTTACATACAGTATTTGGTTGTTTCTCGGAAACCAAGTCTCTGTGAAGCTATCGAGGAATATGATGTTCCTATCAGTAGTCCAAGAATGAGGGAGAACACGCTCGACAAGATAAATACAAGTGGGTTTGAAACCCTCGAGGAAAGCTTTGACTGGTGCTTTATCGACAAAGAGTCATTAGATGTTGGCTCAAATATATTCTCGCCATCCTCATTTTGAGGAAGCGCGCTGAATTTGCTCTGAGTACTAGAAGTGAAAAACGGCATTATGTTCCAAACAACAAAAGAGGATCATGAAAATTGGGAATCGTAGAAGATAAGATATCTTACCAAGATGACCTTAGTAGAAAAGTCTGAGAACAGAAACAAGTCGTCATTTTGCAAGTCCTATACGAGTGTTACCACGAGATGCGAGTTGAGACCTATCTTCCCTGTTTCACAGAAACTCCTTGATTCGATAATCAAGTATCTAGAGTTTACCTTAATACCCGATCCTTGCTATTTCATGGAAACAGATGCGGGTTTCCAGCCACCAAACATGGATTTGTCGTACGGCAATATTGAACGTTGCATCGCAGTACTAAATAAAGCTTTCACCCTCAGCTTACAACCACAAGCGATTATGCAAGTAGTGCGGGGTGTCTCCGGGTGACCCGATTTCGCAAGTTACCCCTCGTCAGTCGCCGCATTTGCATTCTATTTCGTATGTACAATATGCTACACATGTACGATACAGCGTAATTCAATCGGTAAGCAGACTCTGATATTGTGTTATTCCATTTGCACTCACGCTTGTGTTGCTTGGCGACTCTGACAAATCGTACGAGCTTTTGGCATTTCCTAATGAGCTTGTATTACGAGCTTACATGTACTACGTGAATCGGTGTGTTGATTATGACGGTACCTATATGTATTTTTACAAGCAAACTAGGCATATATGCTACTTTCTGAGTCAAATACGAGGATAACTTGGCTAAAAAGATCGTGATATAGGGCTTCGGGCCTTTGAGCTACTATGGATAAACCAGGAAATCTCTCAATCCTTACGTTACATTACCGCGATATCACATTATTTTCCTTGGCGCCTTTTGTTTCCTTGTCATGCTGGTAGCTTCACTCAGATGACGAAGATCTTTCATCTTTTCCCCTCATTTTTGCCTCATACTTCTCGTATTGAGCTGCAAAAGTCTTCATGTGCACACGAAAATGTTTGTGTGATGAAAACATGCGTCAATATACTGTCTCCTGGTCAGCTTGCGATCTCGTGAGCCCCCCGAATTTGACTCTTTGGCGTTTTTACTCCTGTGTAACAATACTCTATCAAGTCAAGAGCTACATGTACCTATGTCACCGTCCGCATGTGAATAGCAGGATTCACACTAAAAAGTTTCCTGACTTTCGTCAATATCAAAAAGGTGATAATATGTGTGTGTGAGCAAAATGAAAGCCTTATCTCATAGTATATATACGATGCCTTCGGGTCCACAAACGATTCAGTCAAAAGCATCAAGCAATCCATTCAGACTCCATCAGTCAAGTATATTTTCTGCCATTATAACATTCACCATGAAGTTCACCACCTCAATTCTCACTCTTTTGTCTCTTGCAGCTCTTGGACTTGCAAGCCCAATTGCTGAGGCTGAACCAGAGGCCAACCCCCAAGGCTATGGAACATACGCAAACTATGGTGACTATGGAATCACTACAACTACATCAACAACCACTTCAACATCTACTACTGCAACTCCTACCACAACTGGCTATGGAGCTTATGGAGCCTACGGCGACTATGACAGTTACAAGGCGAAGAACTGAAAATGAGTGAGAAGCTGCAGCAATGTAAGTGTCTCACAACACCTAGACATTACTTGAGATAACTAAAAGTATGAAGAGGCAGAGCCAGAGCACCGAGTCAAAATGTCCTTAGTTGACATTTCTCTATCTTCAATTTTGTCACGGCATGGGTACAGATCTTGGGATTGATTTTTAATATCGGACGGGGAGAAAGAAGGCTCTTGGAACGACGAAACAGACTTGCGGTTTACTTTCTCTACTCTCATTAATCAAGTTTGTTGCTACTGAAATTGTCTATGAAAATATCGTGAAACTTGTCGATGGTATTTGAAACGGGCTTACTCAAAGCTCTTTGATATATTTGGATGTATTCGCCTCTCAAGAGACCCATTATACAGGATGCAAATACCGGCACTATATTGTTACAAAACGGAATTTTCCATAAAGCTTTGGGAACATGATCTGATGTTTATCCGATTTCTCGGAATATTTCGAATATGCGTTAAGCTAGGGAAATCGTCAGGGCACTCCACGGCCTCAGCTCAAAAGCCGAACCGTACAAGGATCCTGCGGAGACACGGTCCTGTGCCATGACGTTCAAAACTTCTGTTTAGCAGGTCTACTCTGTGCGACCTTGTGATTCATGACATGCAAAGCCTCCACATCCAAGCCCTACTCCTCGGAGTGTCCATACGTCTAGCCAGCCGCCTCCCAAAACAGCTAACACGAGCGCCTCTCAGCGCTTCATCTCAGCTGGTCGTGTCCAGAATGGCGCGGAAATCTTACTTAACTGCCATACAGAGTTTTGAAAGGAAGTCCAACCGTGCCGGGTGTATTCCTATCTGAGCCATCTCTGACGGTATGAATTCTATTCTTCTCAGCTAGCATGGCGGATGGGCACGATTGTATCCATGGCGGGCTGAGATGCGCCCTTGAGGCATGGCCGAGAAGACCCTCCTACCGAAGAAGCCTGGCTGCTTGACGGCGACGGGGAAGGCTATAATTAGGAGAGCCTGGGCGATTTCGTGGCTTTATGGATGGATTAAGCTTGTCACGCACGCTAACCTAGTTGAGATCGTAAGAAGCCTCGTGGGGTTCTGGATGTTTAGCGGTTCTTGATCTATTGCAGAGAGGCTTGCCTTGTTGGGAAGAATTTGCCTGTTGAGAATGCTGCTCTGCCGTTTGAAGTCTGGGTAGAATGCCAGCGGGCTTACCCCACATATCGTTGACTGTAAAGATAAGATACATACATGCGTATCGGCAGACATATGTAGATACTTACTCCGGATTGCCACCGGGATGATAAGACGCTCCGCGGGCTTCACGGGGTGGGTGGCATGACGCACGGCGAACCGAGGCGGCGGATTCCAAATCCAACATGTTAAAGACTAATGCTCCCGAGGAAAGCTCTAAGCGAACTCTTTATGACTACACACCTATTCTGCGAATACGTCCATCGAATCCAGCGAGAGTATCACCAGCTTCACACGTCATTTCACAAGTATCTGGTAAAAAGTTCCGGTACTTGCAGTAGATGCGTCCGAAATCTTTGATACTCTATATATTCATTAAGCGACCGGGACCCATGTCTTCCCGTAGATATTTGCTTGCTCTCTGGAGAGATGAGAAGGCATGGATGCAAAGCAAAAGACTCAATACCAATTCCGGAGCTGAAGATCCCTGGCATCGGGCCGGTGCGATGTGGTCGGGATGATCAAGCACCGTGTTAGTCTGTCCTCCTTGAGGTTCGAGATGCGTGGGGTGTTATTATACCTTGTAGGATTACTCGAACGCAGGGAATGTAGAAGCTTCTATCCTTGACGATTCACAATAAGTAGCAATAAGTGAGTTTTGCGGGTCACGCATTACCTTAGTCTGGTATCTGATTCTTGGCGGATCTAATCTTTCTAGCCTTGGGAAGGTCCGTTAGCTCTAAAAAGCTCTGATATCTTGAAGGTCTAGCAAGTTATAATAGAGACTTTGTAAGAGCATTCGGAGCGGGCTATGGATCTTTGCCAAGGACATTTCACGTGATATGTGCGGTTTTGATGGAAAATATGTGTATTTTGCTAGAGGTACGTAGTGGATATCTTGTAGCAACAGATGTATAGATATGTACATGCGGAAAGGCCCCAAAAAGCATGTTGAGAAATGTAGAAGAACGGAAATCATTAATAAGATTAAATGGGCTCAAGACCTTCGACTCCAAGTCTGCGCTCAAACACTGGGGTCTGAATCAGCATCTCCATCATCCACACTGAGGACTTCATCTTTCGATTGGTCCTTTGAAGGCTTCTGAGTTGACATTTGTTGCTTGAGCGCTTCCACTTCTACTAGAAGTTCTTTGTTCTGCTTCTCCAGCTGTAAGAGTCGATCAGTAGCTTGTGAGATGACTGTCGACTTGCTTGGTTTAATGCCAGCTATGGACGGTCAGTAACAACATAGTATGAAATAATTTGTGATGTATCACTCAGGAGACAACTTACAACTCATAGAATCGTTGAAAAGATATGATGAAAGTTCGCAGATCTTGGTGTTCAAGCGATCACGATAGTTACGCTCAATTATGGTATGAGCGTGTCTGGCCATTCTCCAAGATCTAGCGGAGGGTCTTTGGGGCGTTTTTGATCCAAAGGTTTGAGGTGAAGTGTTCTCATGTTGTTGTTGCTCGCCAAAATAACCATCACTTTCCATCTTCATCATCGATTCAGTCGGTGATTTTGGCGTTCCGATATACATGCCTGCCATTGTATTTGAGGCAGGACTTAACAAGGGGTTTGAATTCGGTTGCGTTGAGAAGCAATACTGTGTTGAACTGGATGTAGTACAGTCAGGAGTTGTTGGAAAGTTGCCATAAATTGGAGATATAGGTGGCGAGGGAAGTTGAAATGTAGCTGATGAGTCCTCGGCCAAGGTGTTCAAGGTATATGAAAGAATTGGAGCTTCCCACGTGTTGAGGTTCCCTGCAGCATGTTGGGTCTTGTTGTTGGCTGCAGCTTGAATCCAGGGAGCATAGGTCTGAGGATGGGTTTCAACAGAAAAATAATCTTGGAAGTGAGACATCTTTGAAGGATTTTCAATGGACTGTAAATGATTTGTGGTGGTCGTATGCCAAGTGATGAACTGTTTGAAACAAGGAAATTGGTGGAACTTATGTTCTATTCATATGCTCTGATCTGACAATCTTCTTGACATATCAGAGATTTTGGGATCGCCAAGTCTTCTCAACTCTCCACTAGACGTATCATGGTTTTCTCCACAATCCTACCTGTCCGTTTCCACTTGCCTTTCTGAAGTCGGAAATTGCCAAGCGGCGAGTGCTAAGTACCATTGTACATTATTGACGTTTCCTTACAAAGCACGTGTAAAGATTTGTATAGCGGAGGATTTTCTGAGTTCCAGCCCACAGAAACTGTGCAAATAGCGTCTTTGATGGGCGACGACATGGTCTTGGCAGCTTATACCATGGGAATGGAATGTATGCAAGCCTTTTCCTTGACTTCAGTGGCCCACAATATCGCCTGGCCCAAGCAGCCTCCATGTCAACAAAGGCACAATAACGCCAACAGCCAGGTTTACTATTTGATACTAAGGATTAACGGATTATATTTTGACCTGATACGAATGGAGAGACTCGGAGCGAATGTATGCAGCCTAGGGACCAGACTTGGGCAACAAACCTGGGGGAATGTGGAGTAGCAGGGTGGTCATTTTTCTTCCATGGTAAAGGGCGCGGGATCCCTGGAGAGGGACCTATTCCTGACATAGAAGTCTTACCATGCCATGTGCTATTCCAGAAGTATACGTGCAATGATCCCACCAACGGTCTGGGACCCGATAAAGACCGGGAAAGAGAACGGTAGGCAAAGGCGTTTGTGGCTCCGTATAAAGTTAGGGAGGGGCAACAAATGGGCGTTGTATTCCACAGCTCTTTTAACGCTGAACTGGATGCTGACCCACTCACTCACACTCACACTCACAGAGTGATGACAGCGTGATGAGGTGAGATTTGAGCATGCCTGGGTCATTAGGCAATCATAATTCTCCCGACGGAAGCACATAGAATAGGAAGTTCGACGACAGTTGCGAGTTGGCCCCTCGGAAGCACATTATTGTCATAACACTAAGAAATTTCACAATGGCCCAAGCCTCTTGGTGTAGTTGATCGAATCAATGCAGTTAAGCGTATTTGAATTGCTTAAGGTCTGCGTGACTAGTAAAATGTGGTGGAAAAGTGTTCGTGATCTTGCTGTGTCGTGTAGGTCGTTCTTATGCGTCGGTGGGAGGGTTGTGGATAGACGTGCCCGGAAAAGGCAACGCCTTTGTCTTGTGAATTATGTTTCCCTCAAGTTCGCCGGATGTAGTAATGCGTGCTTTGATGTGCGGTAGGGATATGGGTGATTTTCGAAGCCAGTATCGTCAAAACAATAATCCGAGAGTTAGTCAAATACCAAGACTTCAGGAATGGACTTCAACAACGATCATAGGGTCGTCGCAGGTTATCTCGACCGTGATGGGAACCATTGGAATCTCGGAGCGATTTGACCATGTCGAGTTCCCCTCTAACCTATTTCTTAGCTCTGCCAACCACAAGCGTTCCCACACATTTCTCCAAACCCCGACTGTTCTAAGTGCTGTCTTAATTCGCAAATATGCTTCTTATGCTTATATGCTAGTCATTTTCAGGCATTTCCTAATTCGCAGACCTGAGCCGTCTTTCAGCTCACCACGGATGGTGGGTTGGAAACACCAGAACCTTATATGGTATGTCAAGAACGACGAAGAACGATGAAGAACGATGTCTCTATAGCTTCTCTCCCTGTCCTCGGCCCCCTTTTCTTATCACTCTGCATACCTGTACTTTCTTTCACGCACATGTCATATTTTCTCTACTTTCTGCTAATTCAGCCATTTGGTCACCTGTAACTCGTTATTGGTCAACATCATAACCACAGCTTAACATTTATGATTGATTCAAAGACGTATTAAGTTCAGTGTTCATGCTTCGTGATTCTTATCACTTTGTTGAGAAATCTTATAATTATATTTCACATGTGCTACTTAATTTCGGTTTCTTAATGTTGATGGGACAGATGATTATAATAAATGATACGCTTCCATAGCATATCTAGAGATATCAAGAGAGATGAGCCTCCACCTGAGTTTCACCAGTGACCTTGAGTAGAATTTTTCACTTGATATCCTCTATTAGTAGTGTTAATAGAATTGCCTTCAGATTCTCAGAACACGTCTCCCTGCTTCAAATTTCGGGAATTTTCACCGGATGCTGAACATTTCCACGGAAACATCTGCGGTGTTCTATGATCCCGTATCGTTCCACACATTCTATTAGGGTTTTTGGTTTTTGGTTTTCGGCGTTTTTCCTTAGAGTTCTGGTTAAGACTGTCAACCACAATTGGGACATTAGTTGGGCCAGCCCTGACAGTTTCACCCGCCTAGAGATAGTCTTTGAAAACAATTGCTAGTTGCCTTTCCTGCTATCCAAACCAATATTGGTGGTAGAATATTTACATACGTGAAAAACAAGCTTGGCAATGAGACCACTGCCATTCACACTGATGGCATTCGCTAATCAGGCTCAAACAGAAAAGATAGACCAGCGAGTGTTACATAGCGTACACTTCCAACAGAAAGCCTCTTCATCTCCGGCTTCATCCTAAGTTTCTTTCAGAGTTCACTTCTCTATGACAAAGTTGAAATCCTCTCAGATGAATCAAATCGGAGAACACCAGTGCCAGACAAATGAGGAGGGGTTAATTATACATAGATGGATTCAGTGGGCCCATCACTGTGGATGACTCTGCCGCTTTATATGTTGCTAAAACAGACAGAAAGACTACAATACCTCTTGATAATTGGTATCAGACCCATGCGCCAGAGGATATCAGTTGTTCTCAGGTAAGGTAACATAATTGGTCGGGATGGTGTAGAAATTGTTCCAACCTTAGCGCTTATCAGAGGTGCACAGAAATTTCCTGTTATGTCGAATAAAGTCTACCTGATTCTTATGCTACACACATATCAACTTAAAAGCCACGACATGATGTGGATGTTGCCAGCATATATGTCCAGCCTCAGAAAACACACCAATCTATCTGCGGGCGGCATAGCGATATGAAGCGCTTCATATGACGAAAACGTGACACTATCAAGAACCTCGATATTCAGACACGACCGAATGCCAACATACTCGATACTATTTCTCCATGAGCGAAGCCAGGCGTGTTTGGGATTCTAGTCTACATCTCTGGAAGCCAATGGCTTCCACAGCCACCCCATCGATACTGGTTCCAGTAAGATAACTAGTACGTGCTTGGCAAAGCAGACAAGCAATTTGGTGTAACGATGGATTTCACCATCATCAACGGCATCAATCGCCTCATACCAGCGAGGCAACTTGTATGCTCCTCAGAAATCAAACACTATACGCCGCCTTCATCGCCAGAACCCTCAATATGCACGCGCACGGCGTGAAAACCAACACTTTGTGGAGACCATGGTCATGTCGTTGGGTTTGTGGTGATCATCACGATAGCGAAGGCGCCGGCAGGATCCTCTTGGCCTTCAAACGAATGGTTTCAGCCTGCTGATAACCTTAGCTTCCGAATTTGCGACCATATTGGCACTCACAGCTGTGAGTACAGTCAGAAGCGGGTGACTCTTGGAAACAGATGAGCTGGTAAAGGCATCGATGCCACATGTTGAAGGCACAATGTGGTCTGAGGACGACATCGGAGTTGTATCCAAACATACCGGAAATTTGGGTGTGTGTTCAGCTGATAAGATTGTTCTTACTCATCTAGTGAGTTGCTCAAATACGGCTTTCATTGGGCTTTCTGCTTGTTTGAACCATATACTTGCTGTGGTCGTTGACACAGATGACGAAGCAGAGGCAGCAACACCGGAGTAGAGGAAAGGATAAAGCGTTTTTTGCTCTGGAGAAAAACCTATGTAAGTCTTTGGACCATATCAGATACTATGCACTTTGAGTATATTTGTGAGGCTATAAGTTTGGTGGAGGGACAACGAGAGAAGGTGTCGGTCGGGGTGATGCATGATTAGAATTCAAGCGACGATGTGGTCCTAACTGGGAAGAACGTAATACTATTACCAGTCAGACTGAACTTCGTGGAACAAAAAGGTGAGAAGAGCCATCATCTAAATCCCAGATTGAGAATGAAAGGGCTGAACGGAAGCTTTCGAGGATATTTTGTCTTGCATCAATAGACTATTCATCCTTCTCCCCGGCAGCAATGAGAAAGGACAAAATCTGCAAGGCACAAGGTCGTGCTATGTTCAAGAACGTGAAACCGTCTCGTAGATGAGACTTCACAGCCTTAATTGCGGGCCAGAGGACATATGTCTCTCATAGACGCTCGCAGGATCTGCAAAACTCTTAGTCATTTACTCATCCTAGTAGGGAGCAACTTGCTTACCTCTTCTTTGTAGCATCGAGACCTCTGCTAAGTTTCTCCCGAAGTCATGTGCGAGACATCGCTGTGTCCGAGGGTTTCGTTTGATGATGATGATGATGATAAAGTTGAAAGGGAGGTGGGGTCGAGGATTTAAGAAATGTCAGTCATTTCACCTGAGCACGAGTTACGTAATTATGTTATCCACAACAGGTACTCTTTCTGCTCAAACTTTCGATCGTACGACTCTTCAATGTTGCTGTCCAAGAAGGCGAAGTGACTTCAAGCAAACAGATATAAAGCGCAAGTCAGGAAATCAAAGGCGACGAGTATGAATGTGGAGCAAGAGATAAGTATGAAGTGCAAGCTGGAAACACTTAATGGCTTGATCAGCAGAGTCACTCTGTAATTCAGGAAAATTCCCCAGTAAGAATGGGTACCATCTTCGCAATCACATATTTCATGTTTCCGTACCACCTCACTGCCATCGAGAATAAGATATCTGAGTGCACGCGATAGTGGAAGCACTATAGTGCCGAAGTGTGCATGATAACCAAGTTTGGGCTTTAAATGTCACTCACCATTCACCTAAATCAACATTCCTTCCTATATATCAAAGTAAAACAGTGAACTGCCTCTTCAAAGCTCAAATACCAAGAGCAGGACCAAAAAGTCCGAACACCTTTCTTAATTATTAATATTTTCGGGGGTTACTAGATGTTGTAAATCCTCCACATGCATTCCAGACTTTCATGTTGGCAATCAGTATAAACGTTCCGATGACGGACGACATATGAGTCGTAACATTGTAGGGCTTGGCGCGTCTGTTGATACAACAGGTGTCATGTAACTGTTGATGTGCATGATCCGCAGGGTAAACGAGGCCGCAGCAGATCTACGACCTTGCCCCCCTCGCAGAGTCTTCGGCCAATAGCGACGCGAGTATTTTCAATTAGGTGCGTAAAAGCACATTTAGCGGCCCCCTTCAGCCTCCGATCCTCGGCCCATCGTCACATTGAATTCCTGGCCACCCCGCAATAAAGTGTCAGGAACGACTTCAATTTATTCAGCTTTTCATTCTCACATTTCAATCCCCTTCCATTCGCCTTTTTCTAAATTATATCCAGTTGATTTCTTGTTATTATTAAAGAAGTCAATATGCCTACCGCTGAAGGAATGCCCCAGACCCTGTACGATAAGGTCTTCCAGGACCATGTCGTTGACCAAAAGTTGGATGGCACTATTCTGTTGTACATTGGTACGACCCCGATTTCCACTTTTCACGTAGAAACATTTACTAAGAAACCTTGCAGACAGACATTTAGTTCACGAAGTCACTTCTCCAGTATGTTTATCATGGTTTCCTGTGCTTCGGAAATGGTATTGACAGTTGGAATAGCAAGCTTTCGAGGGTCTTAGAAATGCTGGACGACAAGTCCGAAGACCAGATTGCACCCTCGCAACTACAGATCACGTATGTTCACTCATCGACCCAAGTGTTTTTCAACAGCTACTAACTTGAATGCGCAGAATGTCCCAACTTCCTCAAGAAAAAACATGAAGAACATTGAAACTTTCGTTGAAGAGGAGGATTCTAGATTACAATGTATGACTCTTGAGGACAACGTCAAGGAGTTTGGAATCACATACTTTGGCCTCGGCGACAAGCGTCAGGGTATCGTTCACATCATCGGCCCTGAGCAGGGATTCACTCTTCCAGGAACCACAGTCGTTTGCGGTGACTCACACACATCTACCCACGGAGCATTTGGAGCTTTAGCCTTCGGTATTGGTACGAGTGAGGTCGAGCATGTTTTGGCCACCCAAACTATCATCACAAAGAGAAGCAAGAACATGAGAATACAAGTCGATGGCGAGCTTCTACCAGGTGTCAGCTCCAAGGATGTCATTCTCCATGCTATTGGTCAGATTGGTACTGCTGGTGGAACCGGTGCTGTTATTGAATTCTGTGGTTCAGCTATCAGAGGTTTGAGCATGGAGGCTCGTATGTCGATTTGTAACATGTCTATCGAGGGTGGAGCAAGAGCTGGAATGGTCGCGCCAGATGAGATCACATTCGAATACCTCAAGGGTAGACCTTTAGCACCAAAATTCGGCTCCGCAGAGTGGGACAAGGCTGTCAAGTACTGGACCAGCTTACAATCCGATGAGGGCGCCAAGTACGATATTGATGTGTTCATTGATGCCAAGGACATTATACCCACCGTTTCTTGGGGTACCTCTCCGGAAGACGTCGTCCCAATCACTGCCAACGTTCCAGATCCAGAGACTTTCGCAACTGAAGAGAAGAAGAAGGCTGGGCGCAGAGCTTTGGAGTACATGGGTCTCACAGCTAACACTCCAATGGAGGATGTTGTAGTTGACAAGGTCTTCATTGGATCTTGCACAAACGCCCGTATTGAGGATCTCAGAGCCGCAGCACATGTTCTGAAGGGCAGAAAGATCGCTGCTAATATCAAGCGTGCTATGATTGTTCCAGGTTCCGGTGTTGTGAAGAACCAGGCCGAGGCTGAGGGTCTCGACAAGATCTTCGTCGATGCCGGTTTTGAGTGGAGAGAGGCTGGATGCAGTATGTGTCTCGGTATGAACCCAGACATCCTTTCACCAAAGGAGAGATGTGCCAGTACCAGCAACAGAAATTTTGAGGGTAGACAGGGTGCCCAAGGACGAACACATTTGATGTCTCCAGTCATGGCCGCTGCTTGCGCCGTTGTAGGAAAGCTTGCCGATGTGCGAAAACTCGCCAACTCGGATTATACCCCACGCAGAGCTTCTCCAACACCTGTCGATGTCAGACCTGAGGTTGATGAGCGTGTAGAGACCGACGATAACGAGAGGGAGATCATCGGTGACATTCCAGAAGACAATAGCATGCAAGTAAACAGCTCCAGTGGTGCTGCTGCTACTTCATCAGCTGGTCTCCCAACATTCACAACCCTCAAGGGTATCGCTGCTCCATTAGATCGATCGAATGTTGACACAGATGCCATCATTCCAAAACAATTCCTCAAGACCATCAAGCGCACTGGTCTTGGGTCTGCTCTCTTCTACGAGCTCAGATTTAACCAGGATGGCACTGAGATTCCAGAGTTCGTCCTTAACAACGAGCCATACCGCAAGGCGAAGATCCTTGTGGTCACCGGACCAAATTTCGGATGCGGTTCCTCCAGAGAACACGCCCCATGGGCTCTCCTTGATTTCGGTATCAAGTGTGTCATTGCACCATCGTATGCCGATATCTTCTTCAACAACACCTTCAAGAACGGCATGCTTCCAATCAAGATTGAGAACAAGGGCGACCTCGATGCTATTGCCGCTGAGGCTCACGCCGGCAAGGAGATCGAAATTGATCTTCCAAACCAACTCATCAAGACTGCCGAGGGCAAGACCATTTGCGAATTCCCAGTTGAGGAGTTCAGAAAACACTGCCTGATCAACGGTCTCGATGACATTGGATTAACCATGCAATTGGAGGACAAGATCAAGGCATTTGAGGCCAAGATGTCGCGGGAGACGCCATGGTTGGATGGCTCTGGATACCTCAAGAGGGACAAGAACGGCGCTATTGCAGCCAAGGCTGTCCCAGTGCCAAAGACGAATAGAGGAGAGGTCAAGAAGGAGCCTCTGGAGTGGTAATTTTTGTGCAATTACGCTGGTAGATAAGGAACTGATGTAATGAATGCGGGAACAAATATGAATCTTTTACTGTGTACTCCACATGCATTCTATTTCGTTTTTTTCTTTTATGACGATATTACTGATGAGAAACAATATTGGCTTAGTGGAAGGGTCAAGGATGAGTATTGATTTAGACAGCTGCTGGTGCCACTGTCATACAATTGTCTGGTAGGGCACTTACCACGAGGCCATAATAAAAAAATCGATGGGAACTCTTCTCTCAAAACAAAATCGTCAGCAAGCAAGTATAGTACGCAGTATAGCCGGTACTTTTGTATGAGGCTCTATATCTTATTTCCGGACATTGCATCTCATTTATATGCTTGATCTTTTATGCTTTATCTCCGGAAGGACAAAGTGTATCGATCTCATATCATTTACAAAGCGCCAATACTCTATGCGCGAATGTGGAAATTAGCTCTTCTTGAGTCGGCCTCGGATTTAGCCTCTACCTGCCCGTATTGTAATTTATTGACGAGGTCGTGCTTGTGTTCATTCGTTGTTTTATGGACGTGTCGCACTGAAAGTAAAGTATGTATCGAAAGATCTTGGGTTGTGCAACGCCAACAGCTGCAAGAAGCCTTGCTATGTGCCATGTATCCGGGCAACCAACCAAATCATACATCCCTGCTTGACTCAGCTGTACACAGTTGCTTCCTTTGGCGTCTCCTTGAGTAAGTTCTAAGGCGACTTAGTCGTTTCGCTTTAGAGTGGAAGAACAAGAATCTGACAGGTAGGAAGTCAAAGGGAGACGTAATCGACACCCCGAAGGGCTTACCAATTATCAAATCGTGCTAGTTGCCGCACCTGAACGGAATAAAGTAATGTATGTAAGATGATGATACCTAATGTCAAGGGAGATCGAGGTTATGCAACTGTACAGCGCCTACATGGAAGCCATGGACGCATATAACAACAGTGGTAGAATGCACAAGTCCTGCATAATCTACCTGCGCTACCACATCACTACCGTACCCGGCGACACTACCTTAGTTCCCCTCATCCCATAAGAGAGACACGGATTCTCCACACGACAATAACAATAACAATAACTACTGCCGAGCCGCTTACTCCCGCCTACCTAGTATACCATCGCTATTCATGCATAATATATTATTCGTCCAAAGGTCTTCGCCCATCGGCGCGTGAGATCCCCGTGTATGTAGGTGCGAAGGGAAAGAGGGGGGGAAGGTGAAGGAGGGAGAGGAAGGCAGCTATACATACAGTATTGCTATGCGCTTCACCATTACTCAAGGTGAGGGTAGGACGAGCGACTTAGGCACGCAAGGTCTCTGGTATAAGATCAACTCACTTTGGTTTTTTCCCTTTCCCTCCGTTCTACTTTCTCTCATCTTCTTGATCGTCTTTAAATCTGTACTGCTCTTCTCATCATCTTCATGAAGACAATCGAATACAGTGAAGAAGTCACTTTAGATTAAATTCCGTTGGCCCTTCTCCCTCATCTCTCTTCCATCCTCGACGTATCATACATCTCTTCAATTATTAAGACGCGGCTCATTGCAGCTTGCCCGATATCGCATTGCTGCATTCGATCATTGCAAACCCCGGACGTAATTCGATACTGCTGCTAGGAAGTTACGCCTGGTCTCATCATGGACCCCAACCTTGAAAAACACCCCAGCGTGGAGAGACACGACAACGAAACACTATTGTCTTCGAAAAACTCCTATGCCGAAACAAACGATGATAGAATTGAGAAGCATTCTGACGATGTGCTCTCTTCGACTCCGGACATCGAGCATGAGGATGTCGAACGTATGGATGCACTGCACGAAGAGGACTTGGAGAGAGGTCGGGTATGTTACAAGACCCAAGAACTTGCCGATGTGTCACGTCGCGTTACTTTACTTACTGAAAGCTATAGCCTCATGATGTCGCTTCGATCAAGACAGGTGCCAAAACCGAACACCATGATCTCGAACGCACAAACACTCGCAACAGTATCGGCAGTCGACTCTCCAAAGTAGTCACTAGTCTCAGCCGAAAGAGCAAGAAGCAAGGTCTCGAGCCAGATAAGATTCCACTGACAAACCTTGATGCCGGTATTGTAGGCTGGGAATCACAAGACGATCCTGAAATGCCCCTCAACTTCGCCAACAAGAGAAAATATTTCCTCTTGGGTTTAATTTCTGCTGTTACCTTCATCTCCCCTCTTGCGTCATCTATGTTTGCCCCGGGTGTATCCTTCATGGATGAGGAGTTTGGAAATACTTCAACGCTCCTGTCCGCCTTCACTGTGTCCATCTTTGTCCTTGGGTATGTTGTGGGCCCGATTTTCCTCGCTCCATTGTGTGAGATCTACGGTCGTCGTCCTGTCCTGACTGGTGCCAATATCTGCTTCGTCGTCTGGCAGATTGGCTGTGCTCTTGCTCCAAACCTGGGGGCTCTCATAGCCTTCCGCTTCCTCGCTGGAATTGGTGGCTCGGGCTGCTTGACGATTGGAGGCGGGGTCATTTCGGATCTTTTCCATCTGCATCAGAGAGGGTTAGTTATGATACCTATTTCAGTCGCCTATAAAAACAGTCACTAATACTTGCGCTGCAGAACGGCAACAGCAATTTATACTCTTGGCCCCTTATTCGGTCCAGTTGTAGGCCCCATCTGCGGTGGCTTTATCGCACAACGCGCTGGCTGGCGCTGGGTCTTCTGGGTTCTCTTAATCTCTGGCGCTGTCGTGACTGTCAGTATCGAAATCTTGAACCGCGAAACCAACCATAGGGTACTGATGCTGCGCAAAACCAAAGCACTCCGCAAATCCCTCAATCGCCCGGAGCTGCAAAGCTGCTATGACCCTGACAGGACTCTTGAGAATAAAGCGCAGATCCTCCGCACTGGCCTCACGCGACCGTTGAAGATGCTCTTCACGTCACCTATTGTGTTTCTCCTTTCGCTGTACATGTCTGTCGTTTATGGTCTGCTGTATCTACTCTTCACGACTATCACATCCGTCTTCCAGGAAACGTATGGCTGGGCGATCGATATCTGCGGTTTGGCGTACATCGGCATTGGAATCGGCTTCTTCGCCGGCATTGCAGTCGTAGCTAAGGTCTCGGATGCAACAGTTGTGCGCATGACAAAGGCCAATGACAACGTCTTCGAGCCGGAGATGCGACTATCAGCCTGCGTCATCTTTGCGTGCTTCATCCCCATCTCGTTCTTCTGGTATGGATGGAGTGCTGAGAAACATGTTCATTGGTTCAGCACCCTTGTCTCCCTCGTTCCTTTCGGCTTCGGTATGATTGGTATCTTCATCCCTATTCAAACGTACCTTATCGACTCCTATCCGGCTTTCGCTGCGTCCGCCATCGCAGCCCTTACCATCTCCCGTTCCCTCTTCGGTGCCTTACTTCCTATGGCTGGTCCGACCATGTACCAATCCCTTGGTCTTGGCTGGGGTAATACGACGCTTGGATTCATCGCTGTTGCTCTTATTCCCGCGCCTGCGCTTATTTATAAGTTTGGTGGGAGGATTAGGAAGGACTATCCGATCAAGTTGTAGATGGTTTGGTCAACCCTGTTGGGCAGGCTTTCAGGGCTTGAGGGAATCCTTGTGCATTGCTTGGGCGTTTGAGAAGTGTCATTCAATTTTTCTGCTTAGATGAGATGTGCGGTGATTTTCAGACCTACATCTCGTGGAAGTAGCATGTTAGATATCCGAGATGGCTTCATTGCCTCCGCTCATTCTTTTAGTATAGTTGTAGATAGGTAGATTTATGGATTGATACCCCTTTTTATGTTTCTGTCTGTAAGATACAATGTTATGTTGTGTGTTATATGAGAAGAGGAAGTGTGGGCTCGACTGGGGTCTTTGGGTGGGACATATGGTACTCAAAGGTATAAAGGCTGGCGTTGTGATATGATACTTCATGGTATGCACACCCACAGCAAGATGGGGATCAGATGGTATATATAAGTTTATCAGGCCCAGAGCACGCAATCATATCACATGGCGAACAGTGCTCACTTTTCGGGGATGGGCATGTTTGCTCGAGCTACTAGTAAATCAGACTTGCAGTGCATATAAGGTAGATAGAATCACCTATCTAAGTCTGAGGAGTACTCATTTTCCGCAGACACTTGAAGTATAATTTCTAAGAATATGACACGCAAGAAAGGTAAAGTGCTGTATGTATGATTACATAGACATCCGCCCAATCGATCACCCGCACCAACACCCATCCACCTCGAAACGGAAACCTACCTCAGCCTTCCCCAAGAACCCATCCGCAGCTATCGTCACCCAAATGCGGATATCCCAGGAACGCAAATCGCTGCCGGAGCAACCACAACACCGCAACAACCGCAACCGCAACGGCGACGGCCACGGCCACGGCCACCAGTCCGCTTCCAGCACGGCATGTCATTGGACAGAGTCTTAACTGCGTTCACATGTCGCTGCCGATTGCGTACCTTAGTGTTTGCTCGTGGGCTCGGCACATGAGGTCTGGGATTCGATGGATTAAGGTTCTTCCCTCTCCCGTGTATAATATTCTTCACCTAAGGAACCCGCCTCATCTTACAATGCGATAGGGCGCTCGCGGCAAAGATATGTATGTATGTATACGTAACGAACTTATGCGGTTACGTACGACTTTTGATCGGCGCTCCTCCGCTCTCCTCTGCTGCGCATGTAGAAGGTACCGCATTCGGTATTTGTCGTTCTGGCTGTGTACGCTGCGTTTGTACCGCGGTCTGGTCTGGTCTGGTAACTTGCGTATCAGTATCATGAGAATATTCCGTCCGTTGCCGATTGTCGTTGACTTGACCGTGACGCAGGTCTTAGCGATAGCGTACTCGGTGGGGCTCCTCTGGGGGGAAGTGGATACATATTGAACTTCTCGCCTCCGGCTGCCGAGATACAGGCATCACAACGGTACGTACCCATGCAGCAGCGCAGATGCACGGGCAGGCATGGCACACACTCACGCAGTATCTGTGCGGGCGATGGGCGCGTCGAGAGCTGGGTGGGTTTGGGTTTGGGAGTGGAATTTTGGGTCTTGGTCTGCGTCCTGGGGAGTCCCTTTGTGGCTTGTACTTTGGGTAGAGTGGTTAGTGAATTGTAGAAGTCGTGGAAATGTCTGCTGATCACGCGGTGGGAGGCACGGTGAGGGAGGGTTTGGAATAGTAGTGCAGTGCAGCACGGTACGCCACCGTGCGGTCAATGAATTGAGGGATTTGAGGGGATCAAGAGCATTGCTTCAAGCTTGTGATTTGTACTATTGATGAAGCTACTGTCGCATATGAGTCAAGCGGTTGAAAGGGAGAGGAGAAGAGACGAGGTGAAGGGTGGAGAGGAGAGGAAACGAGGATAAGGACGAAGGACGAAGGACGAGAACGAGGTCTGTCTCTCACTCATCTCTCATCTCATCGGGTGACATGGCGCTCAAACAAATGTCTCGACATAGGGATGTATGTTAGTCCGTGGTATGATCGATACTGGAGGAGAACTTGCTCAAGATTGCTCAAGATTGCTCAAGATATAGTAGAAATGGCTCGTGCTGGCAGAGATGAGACGGGGGACTGTGCGAAAAGGTGATTTTTTTTTTTAATTCTTCTTTTTCTCTCTCTGTGCTTTGAGTAAATCTACTCTCACTCTTCTTCAATCGAAGAGTTAATCGAGTGACATCGAGATGTATGTACTGTTTAGTGATTGTCATGGATTGAGAGGGCGACCACATGCATCGAATCGACAAGATATTAAAGATCCACTTTCACATGAGCCAGAACCTTCTACATTCCACATTCACCGGCAAGATAAGGCGTGTCGGTCAGTCGGTTACCAACATCACCGTAAGCACCCTTCTCTTTCACCAATGATCATTTTTCTCTTACAGATTGATAGAAGATTCTCGACCGGCTCAGCATGAAAGAAACACAAAATCAAAAGGAAAAAGAAAGAAGAAAAACAGTCGGAAAAGTGGTTCTCGATATGCTTTGTGTGAGGTGAGAATTTACAAAAAAGCTCCGATATTTGGTTGTGGCTGGTCCACTCCCATCAGCCTATGAAAATGGCCAATTTCAGTTTCACTCTCGAGATATCGGGTCGCCTGCCCTCCATAATTACGGAAATTAGACTTAGGCTTCTTGGAAACCTTGAAGCCTACGCTGCTTTCTCCTGCGAGTGTGAAGAGACTTGCAGTTGCAGTTATGCCATGCGACCCCGAGGGGTCAGAGAGTAGAGAAGAATGCAAGGAATACAGCCGCTATCGTTCGATACCGTTCACTAGCACACACCACGCCAAATCTATTTCCGACTCCGGGAGGAGGAGAAGGAGAAAAAGAAAAAGAATGATAAGAAAATTGACGTGAGTACATACATGCCTTTCTCTCCAACAATGCAAACAGTGAAAACGAACGTCATACGCTTGGACACAACACCAAAGTGGAGAGAAACGGGAGAAAGCTTGACCCATCGAGGGAAAACAGTCTGACTTGTGTGGGGCATGGCTGTCTTCATATATCAATTCATTCCTCTCCCTCCTCCCAGCCTCTTCTCTCCTCTCTTTCTACTACTCAGCCCTCGGACTCCTCATCTTACTACGGCAAGGTATTTCTGATTGTTCCTGGTATCGATATCATCTATAAGTCTACCCTCAATTTATTTGAATTCGACTTCTTTTTGTGGTTTCTTCACACTCCGGGGTTTCAGTCTCAAGCCACCTTTTCCTCTGCTGCTTGCCAATTCATACGCCCAATTCCCTACAGTTATCTATCTACTCTCACATACACTCTGCCACCCAATCTACTCCAGCCCTCACCACATACGTCTCATCTTCCTTGCCATTTTCCTACTGCGCATCCAGAGTCTGAACACTCATCATTCTCACGTCCCTCCTCTCCTCTCTCTCTCTCCCACCTCCTTTCGGAGATATGCTCCAATCTCAGCACAAATCCAACCTCAATGCCGATAAATTCCCCACTTTGCAACTATTCCTGCTAGGTATGTATCACTGTTATGTGAAATGTGCCTCCCATCACCCGCCCAAGAGACAAAACCGGAGCCAAATCTAAGAAATCAGACTAACATCCCCCAGCAATCGTCCGTGTAGCTGAGCCCATTGCCCTCACCTCCATCTTCCCCTATGCCTGGTCCCTGATCAAGAGATTCCAAGTCGGCGAGGAACGCGATGCCTCTTTCTATGCAGGCTTGCTCATTTCGGCCTTCTCTCTGGCCGAGGCTCTAACGGGTATGTACTGGGGCGCTTTATCAGACCGCATTGGTCGCAAGCCAGTGCTCTTGATTGGATGTGCTGGCACGATGATGAGCATGATCATGGTTGGCTTTGCCAGAAACATCTGGGTGGCTTTGATAGGTCGTGCCCTGGGTGGAATGCTGAACGGTAACATTGGCGTTATCCAGACTATGGTGGGAGAGCTTTGTACAAGACCCGAATGGGAACGTGAGTTTTGCCTCTCTTCTCCGTTTCTTGTTGATGGGCGAAAGGAGGTCTCGTGAGATGTGCAATTGCTGACTTGCCATAGCTCGAGCATACTCTGTCATGCCCTTCGTCTGGAGTATAGGGACGATTATTGGCCCAACAATCGGTGGTACATTTGCCTCACCTCATGATTCCTGGCCCATCATGTTCCCCTCCTCTTCCATCTTCACACGCTTCCCCTACCTCCTTCCAAACCTCATTTGCGCTGTCATGCTCTTAACCTCCATCATTGCCGGTTGGCTACTACTGCAAGAGACGCACCCGGATCACCGCCCCATCTCTATAAGTGCACCAGTCTCCACGGATGAAACCCCCCTCTTTGCCACTCCACACCAACAGTCAGTGCATACAGATGCATATGGCACCTTCCAAGATCCAAAAACCTCCAAACCACCTTCCCTCCTCTCATTTTCCTCCCTCCCAGAAACTCTGTCCGAGAAGGTGTTCACAAAGCCGGTAATATCACTCATCCTGGCCCTCGCCATCTTCTCCTATCACAGCATGACCTACGATCACCTCCTCCCCATCTTCTTCGAAGACGAACGTTCCCCGATACCTCTCACTCTCTCCAACTTCCTCTCCGTCCCCTCAGGCCTAGGTCTGTCGCTTCGCGCTGTAGGCGGAATAATGTCGATACAAGGCGTAATCGCCCTACTAATCCAAGCCATCGTCTTCCCAACACTCGCCTCCCTCTTCGGCGTCTTCCCGCTCTTCATAACAGTCACGCTCCTCCATCCGCTCGCCTACGCAATCATGCCCCTCCTCGTCCTCTTCCCCGCCAATTCCACCTCGCTCACCGTCGCCATCTACTCCGCGCTCACGGTGCGAGAACTCACGGGAATCATCGCCTACCCCGTGCTCTTGATCCTCATCAAAGACGCCGCGCCGAATCCGCGGAGCCTGGGCAGGATCAACGGCCTTGCGGCCGCGGCTGGTGCTGCCTCTCGCACCATTTCGCCGCCTTTTGCGGGGGCGTTGTATGGGCTTGGCCATGAGTGTGGGATTGCGGGACTTGCGTGGTGGGGAAGTGTGGCTGTTGCGGGTGCGGGTGCTTTGCAGAGCCTTTTTGTGGTGAGAGCGATGGACAGGGGGGACGAGGAGTGGGTTGGAAAAGATGGGCTTGTTGTGAGGGTTAGGGAGGTTAGCGAGGGGAGCCAGAGTGGGTTTGAGAGTGAGTGATGTGATGAAGTTGAGGATGCATCTTGTTTGCTTTTATGGTTGGCACTTTTAGCGCGGCGTTTGGGGCGGCTACATGGTGTTTATGATGGGAAAACTGGTGTAGTATTATAAATGAAATGGAATAGATAAAACGAGAATGTTAAGAAAGCTGCTGTGGAGTTGGGGTCAATTGAGTGATTTGCTGTCTCACTTACTCGTGAGTGTCAATGATCTCCGAGCATTCATAATTCAAGAGAAGCAACTTGATATCCATCCCCTGTTCGCATGCCATGTATTAGTAGTCTTAAGTTGATGATAACACATGATAATTAAAATGCTATTCAATAAAGGTTAACGAAACAAGCGATGTGACTTGCTACATTAACGATATCTCTAATTTTCTACCTGGGGAATGCCTATATTTCCACTCATGACGGTCGTTAAGAATTCAATTTTCGAAAGTATGAAAATGACTCAAGATATCCGCATGTATAGTCCTAGTCTTCTAAGGTCTTGTCGGTGCTAAAGGCAATGATAACCTCGCTCATTGCTGAATCTACTTCCCTCATTATCATTACTATGCATAGACATAGGTAAGAAAGCTACCAAGACCACAAATATAGCACCCAAAGAACAAGAGTATGCTTGCCTTCATGGTGAGCTTGCGTCCTCCTTAAAGAATATGAATTTCTTTTTCTTCTCGTCTGGTGTTCCTTCTCTACCACCCATTTCTGCATTTTGTATGACTACGAATTGAGGTGAGTGTAGATCGTCTGATTATGCTAAACGATGGGGTCCGTTGAAGAATGGTGGCAGAAATATGGAGAGTGCAATATTCTCATCGGTAGAACAATCCTGAATATCAAGCTAGGGATTAGTTCTTAACAACAGATCATTCTAGGATGCAGAGCGATTCAAAGCGGTAAATAAAAATGTATAATAAGGATGGTCGGGACAGTAAGATAATATTCCAACCGCCTAACGCCATTGATAGTGATGATATGAGTAGCGATAGCAATACTACACAAGTATCCAAGACAAACACGAACCCAAGCCCTGATACTTCGAAACAGACGAACACACAAACAGGTGAGCCTCAACAACCATAGGGCCCAATTAGCCAAACGTGAGTAGTAATCAAAAAGTCATAATACCCGCAACTACACAAGCCAGAAGAAACACATAGAATAACGTACACAAGCAAATCAAAGAACACAACAAACAAACGATGTATGCATAAGACAAATGCAAAAAGACACACATAAGACGTCTCCGAGGGAGAGCCAGTTACATCCATGAAGGATGCTCATCAAGAGATCCAAAAACCCCTGAGGTACGGAGAGTATTTCCTTTTTCCGGTCTACGGGAAGGCAGGATTCTGCAGATCCGCTTCATCGATTGTTCAAAGTCTGCTGAGATTCGCAACTTTCTCTTCTGTCTCGTAGTGTTGGTGGCCACAGGAACAGATGACGAGGGTAGAAATGCAAGAGTAGGTGAGGCAACACCAGAAACGGGGGTGAGGGTTTTGGAAGCGAACGGGACAACGGGTGCCGTAGCACGGACATCAATCATCCTATCATCTTTCATAGAAAACTTGAGACGCTGCTTGGGCACGATATCGGGGATTGTGAATCGCTCCTCATCGGTAAGAGTGGGGAATCTAGGCGGCGGAACGATGAGAGGAACTGTAGGGCGTGGAAGGGTCTGAGGAGATGCAAGACCAGTATTTAGTCGCTTGCGCGGTAGAAGAGATGGGAGGTCGACCCGCTTGGTGGGCTGTTTTGGTGCCTTGATAGCAGGGCGTGGAAGACTCTCTTTTAATGGAGGCCTAAAGGCACTCTCTTCTTCCAAAGACATATTTAAACGGCGTCGGGGTGTAATGTCTGGGATTATGTACTTGTTTACATCATTCATAGATCGAGTGGAACGAGGAGCTGGAGTAATATATGGAGATACTACCGGTGTCGGACGCTCTTCCTCCATAGAAAGGTTCAGACCCCTTTTTGGTGTGACATTTGGGAGTCTGAAGCGAACATCCTCATCCTTAGTCTGTGTAGAAATATCTCTACTAGTAGAGAAAAGGTTGCTACAGAGGATCTTGATACTAGAACAGGGATTCGCGACCTCTTGGTGGTAACAGTAGACGTAATTGATGGCTGAGCAGAAGAAGAGGAAGAGACAAAAACAGAACGACAAGCGGTTACAGAAACGAAATCGAGATGCGACAAAGGCGAACCAGTAGAGGATAGGATATTCGATACAGAACCAGAAGATAAGCCGGAAGAGGAAACGAACGGGGATACAATAATGGAGCCAGAAGAGAGAACCTGGCAGTCTGGCGTAGAGCACGCAGATCTAGAGAAGCACTAGCAGTAGCACTGACAGCAGGGATATAAACGTGGTCGATAACTGAAGAATCAACAAGACGAACCGAGTGAATACGAGAGGAACCAGAAGATTGAAGAGAAGCATCGCGGCTATAGACCTTGTTGGCAATATTGCCATATACGAACAAGCGAGAATCATTGCCACGGAAAACACCAGAGAGCACGAGAGATTCTGGGAGCACTTTGGCCGCCAGGGTAACCACACGTGCAGGGACAACGATCTCCGCATCGGTGTTGGGTGAGTAACACCGAGGGAGGATCTTTGCTAGAGCATTCTTGAAGAATGCTCGAATACTAGGGAAGTGGGTTCGACTGGTCTTGGCTTTGTCCACAACGGACGTTTGTGAATATAATGCACCGAATGCTGCCATTGTGTATAATGGGTGGTAGCAAAGAAATTTGGTATATGATGTTGGCGAACCGGCAAAGATGGGAGATTCTGATTGAAAATTCACAGTTTTGGTGGATTGAATACGTTGTTCTGATGAACAAAAATAAAGCCAGCAAAGAAGTGTGATGGTAAAGAGAAGAAATAAGAAGAAAACAAAACCTGGGGGGAGGGGGGGGATGCATACTTACAGGTGGGAATTCATCGTTCATAGGGAAGGAGGTTGCATTGTTTTGATTGAGAATCGTACCTACCTCTTGAGTAGAGAAAGTTTGAAAGTTCTGCGATATCGATATCGTTCCGAAGTATTCTGGGTGATTTCGTTATTAGAGAACTTCAGGTCAAGTGTGCAATTCTCTCATGATCAAAAGGAAGGAGCGCCAGCAAACAGCCTGATATTCAAAGACATTCGTCAAGGACCAGAGCATACCATTCATACCCAGCAAAACCCTTAGTGACCCCACAACACAGATAGTATAAATTGCTGGGCGCATTCGAGATAACGTAGACAGAGATATCTCTTGAGGCAAGAGCAAGTGCTGGTGGGTGGAGGTGTGCAGACAGCAACCTCGAGTCCAGCCATTGTCCAGTAAAGCAATTATCTAGTATAACGAGAGTGATAATTGTGACCATCAGAGGCTTCTATTAACAGATGACTGCATGTGTTTGGCACTATGCTCCGAAGTGATGCTGAGCGCTGATGGCTGGCATCGAAATGTCGTTGAAAGAAAGGGTGGGCGTGTGCGCTTATCTCACAATCGCGCGGGACGTAACGTAGGCGAGAAACAAAATGAGATAACCGATGTGAAACACATAAAAGTACACGTAGCTTTGTATGGAGATATGCCATGTAAAGAGATATTCTAAACCGGTCATCAGGATAAAATCTTCTCTGTGTGATGGCACCTGTTCATCTGATCAGAGAGTCTAGCAGTTTAACGGCTATTGAATAAGGTATGAATGTGGAAGAATAATGCATCTCACAAATTCATAATGAATGAACAAAGCACAAACGGTATCAAAATTCAGAAACTCGAAGAGCAATGGTTTACCAAGCGACCAAAACAAGAGCAAATACATCAAAAAGTATCCAAACTCAAGTAACTCAATGTCAGTTCTCACTAACTCATACACTCGAAGTTACAGAAGTATAGCATAATATGTAAGTGCAATGAATATTATCGAACTAACTCCAACAATCAGACACCGATTCTCACATTCTCACAATTTTCTTATCATATACAGACAAAGTGTAAAGCACCACATCATGCAAAGATCAAACTATAATCGATTCGTATCCATCCTCGCAATAACCCCGTAGGATATCAAAAACGCCCAGCAATGCAGAACAAAAATACAAAATCAAGTATGTATGCCAAAGTTTAAAACTTTCCATCTCTATCCCTCCCAAAACGACTCATAATACCATCTCCACCTCTATTTTCCAACTTCGTAGGACTTCTCTGTCTCATGAACGTATCACGGAGTAGACCTTGCTCGGTTTCTCTCCGTCGTTTATTTGGACTGTGACTTCTCTCCCTCGCTCTTCCCTGTTCGAGAGCAGTCATTTCGTAACTGTTCCTTGGTGGATCTTTCTTCATGTCAAATAGACCGTTTGCCTTTTTTAAGGGGCTGTTGGCATGGTTGTAGATGCCCAAGCTCCCACCATCATTTTGCCCTCTATCCATACCCGTAGAGGCACTGACGCCCTTAGACAGTGCTGAAGGAGTGGATGTTCGAAATTGTGGCTGACGGATCTTGAGTGTGTCGATGGTTCGGAAAGGAGTTTCTCGTTGTGAGTTTGCAACTGGGGTGTGAAACACAGTATTTGGAGTTAAAACGGTTCGACTGGGCACCATACCCGTATTATCAGGATCAATGTGTTTTGCGTATCGTGGGTTTGGATTGGTGCGGAATCCGCGCTTGAGAATGGTAGTCGGGGTATGAACTTCGACCATCCCAGCCCCAAACTCTTGACCTTCCTCGGTTGGCGCGTCAAACTGTGTTCCAACGTCTCGAACTGCTGGGTTTGTACGAGGATGAACAAATTTGATATCGTATTCGTTCATGACTTCTTTGTGTATAACAGAGGTATCCTTAATCTGTTGAGAATAGTTCGACTGGACGAGCAGCAGCTGTGCCGAGAGTAGCACTTGTAAAAATAATGCAGTGACAACTGTAGTGCTTGGTCTTGGGTCCGATGAATTTACTGGAATAAACAGCCAGTAGACCAAAACATGACCTGGACTGAAGAGACAGAACAGTCGCAAGCATATAGGTAGTGGATCCCATACAGCAAGTTCCCATACATCTCGAGTTTCGTCTGGATGTGCTCTGGATGCTGCACTCTGACTTTTGATGACCCTGGTCAAATATCGCAGAGGGGAGGCCGCTGGGGAAGAATCGACTCTCACCCGTTGCGCAGAAGGAGTGCTTGGTTGACTATCGATAGCATTCTCGAATAGTCGATAATGTCTCTTTCTGGAGAAGGTGTAGAAGGCATTTGCAACGGATATGAAAGTCAATAAAGTGACAAGAAATGAACACTATAAATGTCAGCAAATCGTAACCTGTTGTCTCCAATAGGGATTACGAACAAACCAGTTGAACCACCCCGTACTGTTATCATAGTCTGCAAAAATATCATCCACCACTTTGCCACTGGAAGCACCAGCAACCGATCTGGCAAGTAGAAAAACCAGATTGAGGGCCAATCCCGCAGGAACAGCGAAACTCTTGTGATCCCAATCCCTTGTCTCAATCTCCTCGGAAAGCCAGAGCAAGAAATCCAGTGGATTCAAATAAGACTTCAGTCTCTCCGCGAACGGCCTTCTTCTAATAAGGCGCGGCATATTGGGATAAGTTCGAAGCCGAATCAAGCACAAGCAACACCTCTCATTGTCGAAGTGGAAATAGTAGGGAATTCGTGATGGCGAGGGCCCGAAAGTAGGCTTTCCTTTGTTTACGGACTTTTGGTTTCGGTGACGGAGCTCTCTCTGCGGCTTTCGCGAGCTACAGGGGTGTTACGTAGCTCGGTGCCGCTAGTGGGATCTGGAGTGGTTGCTGCGCGAGGACGACGAGAGCTTGTGCACGCATACCACAAGACAAAAAGATGGCGGCTCCAGCATCTGCGTATAAAGACAGGCAATTCCTTGCCGTGATTGGAGATGAGGTGAGTTGTAATTGTTCAGTCTCGGAGATTGGAGAGCTAACAGGTCAATAGGACTCGGTGACCGGCTTGCTTCTTGCTGGTATCGGCGTATGCTTACCTTGCTCTATCTCATTTTGAGTACACAGTTGTGGACGACAGCTGACTGTTTACTTCGATATAGCATGTTACTTCTCCTCCGGACTCGCAAAAGAACTTCCTTGTTGTCGACAGCAAGACCGACAACGCAGCTATTGAGGAGGCCTTCGATCGATTCACACAGCAACGCAAGGATATTGGTATTCTGTTGATCAACCAGCACGTACGTCTGAAACTATGGAGCACTACCGACTGAATCTCTACTAAATATCTACAGATTGCCGAGCGTATTAGACACCGTGTAGATACATACACCGCTGCCTTCCCAGCTTTACTTGAGATACCCAGCAAGGACCACCCATACGATCCGGAGAAGGATAGTGTACTGAGACGTGTCAGAAGACTCTTTGGAGAGTAAAGTGTCTGGGCCGTTGGTATTACCGTGTATTGTGTTTATAGATCATGGCTATTGTCATTGGAGCGTAATGGCGTTCATAGGCTTCCCTCATATATCAAGTCTTGCTTTGCATCAGATCGTACTAGGTGGACCATAATCGTCCGCCATACATGTCATTATGTTTTGATCACGCAGTTCTACGGGAAAACTTCGATTCTTAAAAGACAAGCTTAGAGGTATTTCCCATATTACAAAAGGCATGTCGTAAACAACGCCAGAAAAGGTATTTATGATGCAGCCAGCAATGCCAGGTTTCAATTCGCACCCCACTTTAGTCATTACATCCATCGTCCATCGTCCATCGTCCATCGTCCATCGTCCATCATTCCTCATCAACTACTCAACACAGCACAACGCCTTTGCAAATATTCACGGTGAATGCGCCTACTTCTGGAACGTAACCTGGGCGGTCAAACAAGTAATCTTGCGATCATCCTCGGTGTAAACATCGGCGAGGACAGTGTATTTGCCCTGCATCTGAGTCAGCCACGCCCAGTCTTCGAAAAGCAATGAACAACCTACGTTTGGAATCTCATTTGGAAGCTCAACATCCTTTGTGATAACGGTCTTGCCCTTCTTGATCGGGCACTCCATATCGACGTTCTTAATCTGCTCACATACGCTGGCCTTGGTGTTCACCAATCTGATAAGACCGTACTTGACCTGCAAGATAACGTATGCGCCCTCCTTGATTTCCTCTTGGAAGACACCAGTAGCCTCGATAGTAAGAGTTGAACCGCTGCAAACGACGAAATCAGTAGGAGCGCTACGGATAAACAATCATGTTCTTTTGATGTGATGACTTACGCAGAGGGTGGGTTTGGCGTCAAGTTGACATGGTCAATGACGAGGAGATCGGTATCGTGGTTTGCTTGACAGTATTCCAGTGGAGATTCACCCGGAACCGATAAGCTCTCGTCCAAGATCTGCTGTTTGCCACCGAAGAAGGACAGGCCCTCGGCTGCGACGATGGTGCTCAAAAGCAAAGGGATGAAGCTGCTGCTGAACTTCATTTTCGTATGCTATGCTTTATGGAATGTTTGGTGGATTATCCGTATCGTTGTCGTGATAGAAGTGAACCTGGAGAAACCCAAGCTTGATTCGAGACCGGTGAGATGGCGGGGCCGCTAGTTACTTTTGGGGATAGACAAGGATGACGTTGCTAGGACGCAAGACTGAGAGGGTCTTGTGATTCGATATTTATCGCGTTTACATTATGCAACTGCGCACGAAAAGCTGCAGTGCTACTCTACTTGTACATGAGAAAGGTGGATAATTCTGATGGCGTTTTGTTTATCAGTTTCTTATTGTATTTTCATGCTTGATTTCGTAATACAGACTTTTTAGAATCGTGTGATAAGCTACATGGTGTAATAACACAATGGTAGAAAAGAGACTCAGATAACTGTAAATGCTCAACCTCTAGGATAGATAGATAGATAATCTGAAGGCAGCGACACTGAGTAAGGTCTGGTTTCGTTCTCCGATCGTGATTTACAAAGTGGACAGTGTATGCATATTTCGGGCGTAGGGGCTGAGAAAGGCGGATTACTGCAGTAATTCAAGTGTCTTCAAAAGATGTTGCAGTACTTAAACTCAAGTGAGATCCTCCAGCTTCTTGAATGATAATCCTCTACAAAACTCATCAACATGAGTTTTGAATGCGCTTGATAGTTGAGAGGCTATGAGCAAGTTTCGATGTGGAGATCCTTTGTCTAAGGGACCTGCTTTCACTTTATCGATGCGAACCTGGCGGAATACACATCACCCTACCTGAACCTAGGCATGCATTGAACTTGACTGTATGCCTGAGAAAGCAAGGTGACACTTGCAGCCCACTTTTGAGAGAATGCCATGGAAACGAGGAAAGCTTGCGACCCAAACCCGTAACTCAAGCGAGTACTCCCTCACAGAAAATCTATAAATTGAGAGCCTCCCCCCCCAAATCTCTTTTCTTCTTCTTCATACTTACCTTGTCGGAGCGTCCCATGCTCAAACATATGGGACTCTACGCTGAGAGACCTGCATTGCACAGCGCGGAGTCAATCAGTGTCGAATATCCTTCGGGGTCTTCGCTGGCGGAATTTTTGATTGCATCCTTCACAGGAAATATTCTTTTCATTGAGATCATGGACTTGAACCATGGCTTGAAGAAGAGTTGGTTGGTTGAGACTTAGTTGGGTTATTGTTGAGGTAACGACATGGAAATTCTATCACTTGAAAGCGTTTTGGCGTGAATGCAATAACTTTGATCTCCGATTCGCGTAAAGGACACGTCAACGTGCAGGAGAGCAGAGGGAGAACATAACACAGCAAGCATAGAAGGTGCAGCTAGGTAACCGTGAGATGTTGGTGGAGTGTAGCAAGATACTGTGTACTGCGTACTGATGGAATGCCAGACTGCGCTTTGTAAATCATTGGACAGGCCATATGCACGCACACACATGTAAAATACGCAATGTACTGCGTACAGGACAATGAGGGTGATTTGACCATGTTCAGCTTCTCACCCTGGTGGTTTCCGCCCTGCTGCTGCTCTGAACCGGTGGTTACTCCGGATGTACAGGACGTTGTTGGGTGGGCAAGTGACAGCAGAAAATGAAGCGTGGAATAATGATCAATGGTTAATGGTCCAGGGACTCTTCAACACAGCCTCGTTGAACGCATATTGTGACTGTCAGGAAGTGCTGGGGGGTAGCACCTTTGAGATTGTGTGCTTTGTTTGACTGGATTGTAGACATGGACTGGATGGATGGTAATTTAACCATTGGCGAATTATTGTCTGTTGCTCGGCGAAGAGGATGAGATTTCTCTGATTATTGTTACCTCTTTCACTATGTTCGGAACACGTTGCTTCTGTATTTCCAACGCCAACCGAGTCCGTCCGTCGTATATATATGTATGAATGTGTTTTATGAGATGTATTACATACTCTGAAGTGCAGCTTTCAGTTGATGATGCCCAAGTACCTCGGACTTGAGAAATTCGCGTACCTGTTTACACATGTGTAACGATCAGTACAGTATAGTAGTGGCAGTAGTGGCAGTAAGAAAAGTAATCAAGCTGTAACAAAACAACAACAACAACAACAACAACAACAACAACAACAACAACAACAACAACAACAACAACAAACCACAGTACGCATATGCAGTAGACAGCCAGCGGACGTGGCCAAGAGTCTTGCCTAGCACAGTGGGGTCCTCTATCACAACAGTGGAAAATTTACAACAGACTACCACTATGGAAAGGCGCTGGTGCGGTGGAGGCAGATAGCAGGTAGACCAAGTGTAACATTGGTACTTAGACACTTAAGAGTACCGAGTAAGGTATTTTGCTCTCTAGGATCGGCCGGGAGATACGAGTAAGGTACGCATCGAATGTATTTTTAGTGGTCGGAGGGATTTGAAGTTAAGTAGAATAGAGTAAGTAGAGTTTATCTACCTACCCTACCTACTACCTGTGTCAATGTCCATGGTACAGTTAGTTACCAGTGTTTGAATGGAAGTCATTCGATAGAGCAGCGCCCACCTTCAGATGGTTGAGGTAAGGTAGAGTAACCTAGGTAAGATAGTGTGCAACAGGGAGTAGAAGAGGATGCACGTCTTTGTGGGACTCGGGTATTGTCAGCACCATCAGCAATGGCCATCAGCATTAGATTATCATAAGCATCAGCATCAGCATCAGCATCAGCATCAGCATAAGCATCAACGATCTCAGCAATTTCAACAACTGTCTTTCATGTTTGTGTATCTACTAAGAGTACTGAGTAGGTAGCTTCTTCGGTGTACTCTCACCATGATTCTTCTTTGTAATCACACACGAAAAAAAAAGAAGAAAAAAAGGGAAAAGAAAAAGGACTGCCTTCCGTTGAAAAGCTACAGAAATAATCCAATTAATGCCCACTGGAGCAGACATCGTACCTTACCTACCAGTGCCGCCGTCCTTCACCTGGCAAAAAGAGACAAAAGAATAGATCTAATGGAGAGGAAAATATCAAGAAAGGCACTATTTCGTGACCATGATATACCCTGCACCACAATACTAAGGTACGGAGTACGGCATTCATACAGGATGGACCAACAGCCCAGACGATCTTACGAGTAGCCTTCCACGCCTTCTCGTTCTTACTTACCTTGCTTTTTCAACACTTTCAACAGATTCAATACCCTCAACCGACAACACCACATACATGATGATACATACGGCGTGGTGGAGTGAACGAGTGGATGAAGCAAGTGAGTGAATGAGTGCGTGAGTTGCGTGACAAGGCGCATTCTTAATTCTCATTTCTCATTCATCATCACGCACTCTCACTCCTCCATAACACTACGAGAGCTCTCCTTCTCTCACGCCTCTTCTCCCCTCTTCCTCCTCCGCTTCCTCCTCCTCCTCCTCCTCCTCCTCCTCCTTCTCCTCCTCACCACCACTCTAACTTATCCTACCTACCTACCTTACTTACTTTACTCTCGGCGCACACACAAAAAGTTGCTTGTTTGTCGCGCCATTGCATCTCACGCCCTCTATGGCATTTCCCTCTCCTCCCACGCTCCTACACCACCCACCCCCCCTGGCCATATCTTCGACCCGTTTTATCGAGCTCCGCGAATCACCATGTATACTGTGTGCATTAGTCGGCTGGCCGCTTTTCTCAGGCCTCCGGCAGAATTGCCAACCTTTTTGCCTTTCGTCATGTCTCCCACAACCATCTCTCCTTTCATATCATATGTCTCCTCCATCCACGACCTTCTATCAACGCTCTTGACTTCGTTTCTTCTTTGCTCCCCTTTCAGCCCTTTTCTACTCCATTCCCGACCGTCGTCTACATCTCTCTAGCCCTCGACATGATGGTGCTGCAGGCGGACAAAGAGATGCTCACAATGCACCTTTCGGCCTGGAGCAAAATGGGGGCGCTCGCCGCTTTGATCATCCATCCAGGCTAAAGATGACTAGAGCGAAAACGGAGGTGCTAGTGATTCGCTCTCGCTCTTGCTCAGTGGAATGGCACCCAAGGCCAATTCTCTTCAACTGTCCCCTCAACTTGCACACTCTCTCTTCCCTCTATGCACTTACTCCAATACCACGCCAACAAACATTGAGCCCTCTTCGCAATCACAGCATCAACAACTTCACCACCAAACCATTTCCCCCCCACGAGTTTCCGCGAACACATTCCGCGCCATCCAATCATTCCTTCATTGACTTCAGACAACACAACCGCTCCACTAGGGTTGTAGCCACACCTGCTTCGAGTCGCAACTCTCTTCTTGCCCCGAGTCATACCAAAAGAAGGATCTTTTTCTCCCACCAGAGAAAGGAAGACAGATACCGGCATCGATCGACGGGAAATTTTCATCAAATCTGTGGCGTCCTTTTCTCGTACAATCCATACCGTCGCCCTCCCACATCCGTCGATAGATTCAGTTTGGCCCACGCGTCCGAGAGACAGAGATTCCTTCTCACATTCAATAAAACACAGGACAGTCAACAACGCTGGAGGTCGCCAACGGACGATAATCATCGCCGATTTACTAAGCTATCTGTCACATCTTTGATCCTCGTTATTTGAGTCGCGGTGGTCCTTCGTCATGCGACTCAGATTAAGAAGCCTGTGAATCTACCTCTACCCTCCTTCGCACACAGCCATCTAAAGGCTCTCTTTAGATGATGACAGAAAGGCATCAATCCACAACACCGCACTCCGCGACGCCGATTGACAGTGCTCTGCATGCTACGGTCTCTGCCTCGAGGGACAATGTACAGGCTCCCACTGAAAGTCTCGAGGATGAGCCATACACGATCAAATGCATCTGCGACTTTTCCGACGATGATGGCAATACAATTTTCTGCGAGACGTGCGAGACGTGGCAGCACATCGAATGCTTCTACCCTGGCAACGTCGACGATGCTTCGAGAGAGGAGTTCGATCACTCTTGTGCAGATTGCAAACCTCGACCGCTTGATCGACGAACTGCGACCGAGCGCCAAAGACAACAGAGGCATCGTAAGACTCTCCACGACAGCGGAGACAAGAAGACAAAACGACCACCTTCGAAGAGTCACAAGAAGAAGAAACCAGCAGACAACCAAACCAACGGTTGGCAGAATGAGCAAGACGCCACGTCGCATCGGAAGCACACAAGTCCTCACGAGGCTGCTCATCCGCCACCAAAACGATCGAAGGGTAGCCATCGACCATCACAATCAATAAGCTCACAGCATGGAAAGCGTAGTCCATCAGCGGCCGTGGGCAACGGTCGTGCTCGATCTCACGGTCACCCACCGAGTCCATCACATACGCCGCCAGACATGTCGCAAGAACCCCGTTACCACACATACTCCAATCTCTTCCTCAAACTCTACTCCAATGACCCTGGTCCTCAGGACCTACGAACCAACTCATTTACGAGTCTTACTGTTACCAATGTGATGGCCTCTTGGTTACATGACTCAAACCGACTTCGAGCAGATACTGGTATCGAAGACAAAGGCGCTGTTTTCCAGTTCGTGAAGCCTGGACTGGATCTCAGCAAGCTAAAGGCAGGTGTACTCGTTCTTCAGACAAAAGAACAGATGCACGGTGATGTTCATCTACGATGGCGCTTTCTTACGACAAAGAACAACGTAACGGAAGGATCTTTTATTGCCGAGCTCAAAGGACAAGTAGGCCTCCAGTCCGAGTACAAAGAGGATCCGAACAACAGTCCTCATCACCCGTCGCCATTCGTATTCTATCACCCCGGTCTTCCAATTTATGTCGACACCCGTCGCGAGGGCTCCTTGTGCCGATACATCCGCCGCAGTTGTCGACCAAATACTTCGATTGAATGTTACATCACGAACGAGACAGAGTATCACTTTTGCCTTGTTTGTGATGTTGACATTGCTGCTGGTGACGAAGTGACCCTTCCTTGGACTTATCCTAAGAAAGTGGATCAGATGCTTATGAATATGGATGATGCCAGCAAGGAATCCACCATCAATGATATCAATGAGGTTGCTACGTGGATCAACCTGGTACTTTCCGATTTCGGTGGATGCGCTTGCGACCTTGGAGCAGACTGTCGATTTGCGCGATTCGATAGACGCTACTTCGGTGACTTACAACCTCAACGCCCATCGAAATCAAAGAAGGGTCGCAAATCAAAGCAGTCTAGTACGCAGACCAATGGTACTACAACTAGCCGTGCTGCAAGCGAGGGTCAACAAGACGATTACGATGTCGAAGATGACTCCCGTTCCACCTCAGGATCTGTAAGAAGCAAACCACAGAGTCGTGATATGACTCCCCACGCCTCTGGTGGAGACGACAATGGCTCTAGTGTACCATCAAAACGCGAGGAAAGAAAGCTTGCTGCCCTGGAGCACTCATTCGCAAAAATGGAAAATAACGCTCAGCCAGTTCGCAAACGCAAACGTACTGCAACTGAAACTGCGACCGCTAATGGAACAAATGGATCACAAAATCCACCAAAATCCAAGTCAAGAGCTCGCGCTTCTATATCGCACCCACCGTCCAACGGCAATGGACCTCAAAAACGTACCTACGCCGATGCTGGTACTTCACGACAAGAATCTGGTTCACCAACGACAGGAGTTTCACCATCAACCGCTCGTCCTTCCGGTTCTCAGGAAAGGTCCGGTCAGACCTCAATTGCACGCTCGAGGCAAGGAACTATGACTCCACCACGAACCAACTATGTCGATGCAGTCGTCCAGACAGAGACCGATCCGAACGCGTGGTATACAAAGATTGCAATACCAACACCGAAAAAGATGTACATCCCGTTGACAAGAAGACTATTGAATCAGCGTCACCAAGCAAAGAAAGATCTCGAACGCCGACGCTCGTCACAGTCGGCTATATCAAGTGTTACCAATTGCATGAGCTCGCCTGTCTTGCAACGCTCGGTTTCTATGGCAGATCTTACTCAAAGTCCCATTAGGGATCGAAGACAGAGTATTGTATCTTTGAGTGGCTCCTCATCTTCTGGTTCTGGTGATGTATTGATGACAGATGCGCCTCCGTTGCTCACGCAGAATGGTGCAATGCCCCCGCCGCCAGTATTACCCACGCAACGTTCAGACTATACGTCTGTTTTGGGATACCGACCATCAGATCTTCGTGTCCATCTTCCAACAGCACCCTCTTTCACTAGTCCTCAGACTGAGGTTCTCACACCTTCAACACCGGGTACACCTGCTTTGCCTTCTGCTATTTCACCAACCTTGCAGCATAGCCTTGTGCACAGTCCGGTAAAAAAGAAGCTCAGTCTGAGCGATTATGCAAAGAGGAAGCGACCGGCAGAACCTACACCAAAGCCCAAGACTGGTAGTAGTCCAATATTAGCCCCAACTTCATTGAAAGCATCGCCATCAATGGAGGACGAGCCCAAGGTCAATGGCACAGCTATTGGTACTCGAACTGTTCAGAGTCCTGCTGTGGAAAAAACAATTGACCCAACATTGCCACACACGCAAACTCTATCTCCACAGAAAGTTGCGGTACCCAAGGAGATCCCAGCTACAGAGGCCCCTACAGCACCAAACGCGCCTTGATGGTGCACCCTATTGTATCATAAAACTGGCTTGCAACAGCCGTCAGTGTGTTTTGAGTCTTGTTTATCTTTCTCACGGTCACTTTTGACCTCACAACTTGTTTTGCTTTCACAACACTCGAGCAGCGAGGTTTGCTTTTGCTCTGTTTCAAAAGCACTAAGGGAACAATGGCGTTCTTTTTTTCATTTTCACTTCGGAGGGGCTTTTTGCCGAAGGGGGTTGGGTCTGGGAATCAATCAAACCGGTATAGGCGTTTTAGTTTCAAAGGGGCGTGGAAATGGAGTATCAAGGGAAACTCGGCTTGGGGAAAGAAACCCAACTTTTCAACATGGAAGATGTCATGATGTTTTTTTTCGCGATGTCTACTCTACTTTGTTTGCCCGTTCACTTCGATTGCTTCTTCGATGCAGACGTTGTTACATGTTCTTCGTCGATGTCGTCCGGATAGACTGGCGCTGCGGCATCCGGTTCTTTGTACTAGGTAGTAGTGGATGGATTCATTGCGAAGATTGGATGGATGGAGATGACAGACAGTATGAAGAAAATGAATGAAACAGAATAAACAGTAACAGTCTGAAACAAGCATGAATTGTTCCACATGTACCTATGATGCGTTTTATTGAACGCAATTACTGTGCAAATATCGTGATGTAGTAGTATGTGTTTCATTTTAATGTTCAGGTATCTATCTATCTATAAATACAAGTTATCATCCGTAAATATCCAGAGCGCTAATCTATGCCTAATAAACAATCCAAGCAGTCCACAGGCCATCTGCATGATCAAAATCTCAATTGCCAGCCAGTCCTCCCTTAACGGACCCCTCCACACCAACCACAGATTCAAAATTGTGAAATTTGATGTCTCCACAATCTCCCCGCCCTCATTCTCCACCACATCCAACAACCTAAGCTTATGCAAGACCCTTAGTCCCGCTGCAAGAGCCGGTTTTGGCGGCTCCTTCCAGTTGGTCACCGACGGCTCCAGTAAGCCTGTCCGCGCATTGAAACGCGGCAAGCGGTGGCGGGGACACGGGATAACGCGGAACAGCTGTGGGGCCGAGTAGAGGAAGTTGAAGATCTGTGGGATGAAGAGAAGGAGGAGGGTTTTGCTGAAGTGGCCGAGGATGCCGACTACCGCGAAGACCATGCCGGCGAAATAGCAGTACGTGTCGCCAACGAACACACGCGCCGGAAACCAGTTCTGCGATGCGAGCGCGAAGGATACGCCGATGAAGGGGAGGAGCATGTAGAGAGAGAACAGGTGTGAGTCTACTGCTGGGTGTGGGTAAGGAGAGAGCAGGTACAGCGAGTCGTTGAGCACTAGGAGGAAGGCGATGACTAGCGATTGTGAGACTTCGATGCCGTTTATGCCTGCCAGGATGTTGATGCTGTTTGGGCAGAAGATGGCGATTGCGGCCATGTAGAAGTAATATAGTGGGCCGACAGAGATGAGGTGCCCAAGGTATGGTACGAGGGGTGTGGGGACCACGATGGATGTGACGCCGAAATCGACGAAGTACACAATCAAAAGCGGGATCGAGGCGAAGGCGGGAATAAAAAATTTGTGCCGCCAGCGAATGTCAAAGATGTCGTCGCCTATGCCGAGAATGCAGACGGATTGGAGGGAGAGGATGGCGGACAGGTAAGATGCGAGCTGGGATGTTAGTGACTATATGTATTGAGTTGAAATTGAGAAACTCACCTTGCCATGCGGAAATCTATGCAGAAACCGCCCTACGTGCACATTCTCCACTTGCTCCAGAACGATGTCCTTATTCCCACCTCCTGATGTAGCAGCGACGATATCCTTATAAAAAGGAAAGGGAATGAAGCAGATAATAAGAAACAGATACACCACTGCGCAGATCGCGCCCATTGTTTCGGGAATTTCCTTCTTGTGTACTTTACTCATATCCTTTCCCTTCAATCCAGCCTTCATGAAAGTTGGCCCCAGCCAGCGGATCATGGCATATGAGGCGGCGAAGGCAATGCCACTGAAGGCGATAGATGCGATGAGCGGCTCGCCATCGCCCTCGAATGTTTTAGCAATGATGCCGACGGAAGCCACGGTCAAAGAGAAGAGGGAGATATTCTCCTTGAGGGAAAGTTGCGAAGACGTCATCGTACGCACATCTCTCAAGAAAAAATTGCTTTTCAATAGGAAGTGGACAGTGAAGTAAATAAATGGCACTTGGAGGACAAATAATACATTGCGATGGCAAGGCTGAGTGTATTTCAAAAAGCCACGTTCCTGAATGACGAGGCTTGTGCTTGGCAGACTGGGGTTATCGGTGCATGGTGGATACGTCTGAGGGGGTCCACTGATTTAGCCGCCTACGGTAGTCGAGCTCCATTCTCATCGGTTGATGATGCTTGATAAAGACTGAATTGGAGATGTAGATTAGGACACTCTATCACAACCACATATACCAAACTACTGTCAAGCATGTATTGGACTGCTTCATCATTCAGTATATGATGTGACTTCTTCACGCACGTACGATCATTGCGCCAATCGACACAAGAGAACTACCGCATCTGAAGGACGTCTTAACTGTGCTTGCTTTGTCAAGACCACCACATCGACGCTTCACAACATCAATCTGCACAGCAGGCGTATCAACCCGCAATGTCGCCCATGATGATTGATCTTCCACCACGGGAGTTCGACGCGTTCGGACTGCAGCCCTATGGCCACAAAGACATGGTCGAATCAACGGAATTTAATTTCTACGGCAATCGCTATGCGACAGGCTCCGCGGATGGGCGAATTACAGTCTACAATCGACACAGCAAGGACGGCGCCTGGCATCTATGCGATATGTGGGGTGCACATAAAGGAGAAATTCTAGAGGTACAATGATGCACCAGTAGAGACGTCGTGCATAGAAGCTCACTGACTCCATCCAGGTCCACTGGCTTCCGCCGAATATCTATCCCAGCTTCCTAGGCTCCATCTCAACAGACGGCAAGTTCAGATTATGGGGCGAAGACCCACGCATTCCTGAGCGTGACGGGCGACGCTTCAACTCAAAAGCCAACCGTCCCGTCTTCGAGCTACGTTCGCATCCGCGCCGCCCATTCGCGTCCTTCTCCTTCAAGCACGATCCAAAAACACAACATACTTACCTTGCCATCCTCTCCCGCAACGCCTACCTCGAAGTCTATGAGAATGATGAGCCGGAGAAAATGGGGGCCTGGAACAAGATTGATGAGTTCACCATGGGCGAGAAGCCCGCGCGAGGTGCTGAAACAGCTTTCAAAGTACGCTTCGACCCAAATTCATCCCCGTGCTACGCGGCGATTCGTGAGGGCGTAGCGCAGGATGCCCTAGGACTTATACTGGCGGGCATGGGCACAGCGCGGATATGGCGGTCCAAGACAGTCGAACACACCGTGTCGCTCGGATCAGCTAGCATGAAAGAGTTCTACCTTGCTGCGGAGCTACCCAACCACGGCGGGCTCGTCCGTGATGTTGCATGGGCAAAGGGGCACATTCGTGGCTATGATCTCGTAGCCACTGTGGCTTCCGACGGTTTCCTGCGCATCTTCCACGTGTACACCCCTCGCGCCGACGGCTCAACAGCGCGCAGCGCAGAGTACTCGGCTATCCCACCCACGAAAGCCGTGAAGCCCTCACGTACGGAAGGGTCAGAACGACCACAATCCGGTATCGGTGCGAGTCTCGCAAACGCCAAGGTGAATGGGCAGCGTGCGGAAGCGGAGCGCAAGGAGGGCGAGGTGCTGCATGTCGTTAAGGAGGTTGCGCGGCTGACGGACCGGCATGCGCCGTTTTGGCGGGTCAGATTCGATGCCGATGGACAGCTGATAGGCGTTACGGGCGATAATGGTGCGGTGCGGTTTTTCAAACGGTTACCTGATGGGGGGTGGGCGCAAAGCTCGGAGCTGGCTATGGATCGGCCTGCTGAGGTGCGGCCAGGTAGGGACGCGCTGGCACAGCAGCAACAGCAACAGCAGCAACAGCAGAGGCGGAGTATGGGGGTTTGAGGGAGTACAAGCGGTGTAGATTTGGGATTTGTGTAAGTAGTTTGCAAAGTGGCGCTGGGTGTCTTGGGTTGTTGGCAGTGTTTCGGACTGCTGTGTTGCCTTGCGTTGTGTCGTGTTTCATGTTGAGGATATCGAATACCAGGTATGTGCGACGTGGAAAAGCATATATATATGAGCATTGAGTGTTTGTATGTTTTATCTCAGTGACCACGTCATAAACTTCTAATGCACACAAGGAGAGGCTATATATTGCATCTGTCATGGAGCGAGCGTTTCTCTCATTGTGTCCCTGCCCGTCCACTGATCTTCACACTACGCCGTAGGAACATACATCGTAGCAGATTTTCTAAATGCTCGGTATGAAGATTTTATGCATCAAATTTTGGTAAGGGAAAATCCAGTAGTTGCCTACTATACATCATGATTGGAACGCTCAAGAAAGACGACGCTGAACCCATTCCCAACCAACTTCCATTTCATTAGGAGGCACAAAAAAGAGAAAGAAAAACGAAAAGTAGAAGAAAGCTGAGAAACAAGAACAAGAAGCATGGTAAGACCTGGATAACAGATTAATTCTTGTAGGCTTCACCAACCTCCTTCTTGTACTTCTCCAAGATGCCCCTGCGGTTCAATTTTTGTGCAGATGTCACAAGACCCTGTGAGTGCTGTTAGTCTGGATTCAAGGATATCGAGAAGATATGACATATGATATTGAGAATGGGAAAGGAGAAGTGAAAATTGCGACTTACATTTGCAGGGGTCCATTCATCCTCAGCGAGGACAACACCCTCAATAATCTCAATACCAGCAAGACCCCCAGCACGACCAGCTTGTTGCAATTCCTTGAGAACCGCATTCTGGACCTTCTTGTTGTGAACCAGCTCCTCGAGACTGTTACCCTCAACGCCAACCGAGCTTGCAAGCTTCTTGAGTGCAGGCTCAGCTGGAACAATGATAGCAACTGGCTTGGCCTTCTGTTGGTCAGCGTAGACGCAAATGTTAGCGACGACGGTCGCAGCGCGGTAGATGGACTCGAGCTTCTCTAGAGCAATGTACTCTCCGTTCTGAGTCTTGACAAGGTTCTTCTTACGATCGATGATCTTGAGGTGACCATTCTTGTCCCACTCTCCAATATCACCAGTCTTGAACCACCCGTCTGGGGTAAGTGCCGCAGCAGTCTCCTCCTCGTTCTGGTAGTAGCCGGACATGACAGAATCACCACGAATCCAAATCTCACCCTGGGGATTTGGCTTATTGGTCGCGTGATATCCAGCATCTGGGAAGTCGACAAGCTTGATTTCGATGCTTCCTGGGGGGCTTCCAAGGGCATCATCAGACCACTCCATTGGATCCATCAAGGCTCCCATCGCACAGGTCTCGGTGAGACCGTAGCCACCGATCATAGGAGTAATTGCCAAGGAGATAAAGCGTTGGGTATCCTTGGCGATTGGTCCACCACCGTTCATGCAAATTCTCAGTCTTCCACCAGTGGCTTCTCTAATCTTATTGAACACAATTGCATCCAGGATACCAGATCCTGGTAAGTTATAGTGCATCAAAGTGCTCTTAGCCCATAAAGCACCCCAGAAGAGGTTCTTTACGATCGGGCTTCCTCCGTTGACCTTAGCCACAATCCCCTTCTTAACGGATTCCCAAACAGCCGGTACACCAACGAGAACCGTCGGCTTAAATTCGCGAATGTCACCTTTGCAATTTTTAACAGAGCTATCAGAGAGTGTCTTGGGGTTTCCGTATCCCATAGTTCCTCCCCAGTATAAGCATGCGTTTTCGAAGACGAATTCGAGGATATGTGCGAGTGGAAGATAGGTCAAAAGACCGTCACCAGGTCCGAGGTATGGTTGAACGATAACACTGACTCCGGTAACTGGGATAAATTAGCAAATGGATGATCTATAGCAGATTTGGAGATACGTACTGGCTGCAATAACATTCTTGTGTGTGAGTGGTACACCCTTTGGCGTACCAGTAGATCCAGAGGTATACATGATACAGCAGAGATCCTCGGGTTTTGGTGGTACTGGCTCGACTGGGTTGCTCTCGCCCAGTTTTCGGAGCTCCTCGATGCTCAAAATCCTGAGGTGGTTATGCTCCTTCTTGAGCTTTTCGATGTCTTCTTGCTTGACATCATGTTGACTGTTCCAAATGACATACTTGATTTCCTTCGCCTCCTTCAATGGATTGATCAAAGTCGTGAGAAGATGCGGGTCAAGGAAGATGGCCTTTGCGCCAGTAGCTACCAAAGAATGCTTAAGACCCTCCTCCCCAAGGGTATCGTAGGCCGTAACAATTGCCATTGACTGTGTGATGGCTCCGTGCGCAGCAGCAATCCAGTGCATGCTGGTTGCGGCGAAGATGTGTAATCTATCCTCCTTGTTCATACCGAGCTTGCGTAAGCCGGCTCCGATATCCAAGGTAAGCTTCTCATACTCTGTGAAGCTCAAGTAGCTGTAGCCGCTGAGTTCAAAGTAGGTCCACTTCTTGTCAACGAGTTGTTCCTCGCCATCAACCATCTTCTTGATCTTCTTCACCTCCTGATGGGTCTTGATGAGCTTTCGCGTACCCATTGCCTTGGCGTTGCCATACTTTGCAGAGCTCGACTTAATGATGTCGTAGATGGTGGTGATGTCCGGGGACGGAGTAGTGGCCAACTTTTCAACTGTACGAGGGTTTCTGCGAGGAATGGTTTCGCCTTCTACCGGCTTGTATCCGGGTGCCTCCAAGCTGAAGGGCGGGCTCTTCATGAGCTTTGGGTAGCATACCGCTTTTTTCAAATCTTGAGGCATCGTCGCTTGTTGCTGGTGGTAATTTGTTGAGACGCAGATGAGAAGGGGTATTAGGTGACGCAACAACAGTGTGTCGTGAGGAGGGAATCGGCGTCTTTAAGAATCCGCTGATCTGGGTATAATGAAGAGCGCGAATAATAAGAAGGACAAGAGTTGTAGGAGTGGCAATGGGGAATGCGCAAGAGTTATGGCTGCGTTGTTGAGTAAATTGTGTGTATTCGTCACTACGGTTAAGCTTGGGGGAGGCAGGGAAGCTGTGGCACTGGGCAATGACGAAGGATCGCTTCGTCAGACAAATGCATGGACTGGGATGTACATTTCTACCTCTTCCAATGACAACCGGTGCCTATCCTTCGGCGGAGAAGAAAAAGTCCAACAGATTGTTTTTCGACGTACAACTCCGGAATCATCTACTGGATCTTTGATGGTCAATCGTTTTTACCGTCCGATATATTCTTGTTACTCAATATGAACTTGTTGAACCATCATTCTCACAATCATCGTTCCCGTCTCAGTGCTCGTTTTACGTTTGATCTTCAGCAATTGTCCTCGTGCCTCAAAGATACCTCGGCTTCTAATCTTCATCGTCAGCAGCACAGTCTAAGTCGCATACTTAGCATAGCATAGCATAGCATAAGGTAGCATAGCACGGAGAGTCCAGCATTCTTCATTGTTATTATTGAATATAGAGTTGTTCCTGACGTCCTTTACGCAGTAACAAGCTGCTACCTTAATGTTACCGAAGTTCCGGCGGTCGAATATCACGCCAAGGTCAAGGTCTCCATCCCAGGCTGACTGCGTCGAATCGTGTCGCGACAAGTCTTCGGAAAGAAAGCGACTCTAGAGGTGAGACGTTGGAGAATTCTATGTTCTCGGGCATCGCTCTTCTTGTTCTTGCCTTACTCTGGTGCTCGACATATCTCGACACAAGTATCACATATATTCGAGGCCATTATACGTTGTCTTACTACAGTACGGCTCTTTACGAAGTCCAAAGGACTCATTCAGTTAGTATTCTGGCCTATGACTCCACCATATTGAAATCAAGCATACACTACAAGTAAGCGAAAGGTCGGCATCCTGCGGTGGCTTGAGCAAAGGTCATCAACACATGACCCAAATGTTTTTGCCTTACCACAAAAACCACCAAACTATTCACATCGCACATCTCACTATCCAATACTTTCCAATCCCATAAGCATAGAACGAACAGCAGCTCATACCGTGTCATCTAAAAGTCTGTTGGGAATTTTAGACAACCCTGACAACCCACACTGCCCCCTTCACACTGCTCCCGTTTCTGTTGCCTTTCCTTCTCTGCCTATGCCTCTCGACAACCTACTCAGTGGCTTCGGCCAAGACATTTCAGACCCAGAAGAAGGCATGCCAAATTGTTCCTTTAGTGTTCTTTCATTCGCTGATACTCGGTATCAGAAGCATTTCTCCTCTTCTCTCAGTCCATTCCATCACAGAACCTCGGCTTCGTTGATTCCAAGGCTACGGTTCTTGAGATACCTGTTGCAGGTCGTGATCTTACTATCCATCAATCTCCTACTATACTTTCGTCCAACAGAGATGGTGGAACAACGGGTGCTGTTGTCTGGAAGATTACTCCCCTTTTTGCCAATTGGATCACCACGTCTGCCAACCCTTTCTTGAAGCACAGCATCATAACAAATGCCTCCTCAATTCTGGAGCTTGGATGTGGAATTTCAGGAATTATTGGACTTGGCCTTTCTCCGTTCGTTCGATCATATACGCTTACCGATCAGGAGTATGTGGCAAAGCTAGTCAATCAGAACTTGCAGGAGAACCTACAGGTTGGAGCGGCTTCTTCAGCGCGAGGTCGAAAAAGTGGAACGAAGTCTAAAGGGATCATGAATGCCCAACAGAATAACGTGAGATTCATGCCACTGGATTGGGAACAGGATGAAGTTCTTCCAGAACTTACAGGTGTAGCGGATAACAAAAGCTTTGATCTGGTCATTGCCTGCGATTGTATCTATAATGACGCACTGGTTGCTCCCTTGGTACAGGCGTGTGTGGATGTCTGTAAGTTACGTTCCATAGATGAAGAGGGGATTCGGGATACTCCAACTGTATGTGTTATTGCTCAGCAATTACGCTCAGACGAGGTGTTTGAGTCCTGGCTTAAGGAATTCCATAAAAGTTTTCGGGTTTGGAGACTTCCTGACTCGGATCTGATAAAGGGTCTGAGAGAGGACACAGGGTTTGTAGTCCATGCAGGTATATTGAGATAGTGGGTATTCAGTCTGTTATCTCTCTGTTTTCTTTCTTGGCCTTCAGCAACACTTGAGAGTCGTAAAAGATTATACCTAGAAACTGATGGTATTGTGAATGAAGTATTTCGGGGCCGCCCAGACGCAATATAGCTTTTCAGTTTATTGGTAATTATCCGGGATCTTGTAAATATCTTCCAAAAGGAGTTATGCTTCAGGCATGAAGACGGCGGCGAGGAGTGTCACCAAGCCCTAAAACCACACATACGATATGGCAACAATCATTATTCAAAACAAGCAGAATTATCCAATTGAAGCCTCAAGATGCGCTCAACAAATGTGGAAAAGATAAGTTGATAAGTCATGGTAAGTGCGCGCATTTCATACAGCACATGTTCCTTCCAAATTCATGACAGCATCAAATTGCGCTTTGAATATGAACATTTCGTCTTGATAGATGTGAATTGTTTTCTATTATCTTTTTCGCCAAATCTCGTCTTATTTCAGACCTACCAGTCCTTGCATACAAATTTCAACAAAGAAGCAACTGATGTTAGCCATTATCACCACAAAGAAAAATGCGGACAATCGGCCGTCCAACAAAGCAGAGTAACAATGGACACAATGATTCCAAAAAACATTCACCATTCTTTTCCGACATTGCTCAAATCTTTGAGTCTGTAAAGAATTCTATTGTAGGAATTTCACCAAGAGTAAGCAATAACCACATTATACCCCTGAGTTTCGTCAAAGTATATAAATGGAATGACATCTCTGTGAAAACAAATTACATTGGCATCAGCTTCAGCACACTCACATCTACATCAGTCTACTCTTCACAGCAAGACTTCCATAGATATCTCGCATCCTACTAAGCCACGAGCGTCTATCCTGCCTACGAAAGAACACCAAGACCACAGCGTACGTACATCTCTCAGCATGGCATCCTTCTCTAACTCCTTCCAGGCAGCATATCAGTACGCCCTTAAGCGCAAGGACCGCAAGGCCGCTGAGGCTCTTCTCCAAGCCCACTTCGCCGCAGAAAGAACCTCGACGCGGGCCGTCGAGCTCTCTTCTGCCCCTTCCTTCCTCTGCTTCTCCTCTAAGCAGACAAGCTCCTCTTCCACTGCGCCTCTAAAACCAGCCATCGCCACTCCGGAATTCGCCTTCTCCTTCGACATCGATGGAGTGTTGGAGCAATCCGGCAAGCCTCTCCCTGGCGCCGCCAAGGCCTTGCAGCTCTTGGACGCGGAGGACATCCCCTACATCTTCCTGACCAACTCTGGCGGGAAGAAGGAAAACATCCGCGTCAAGGACCTGAGCGAGAAGTTCGGCATCCCCTTGTCAGAGGACAACTTCATACAAAGCCACACTCCCTTCAAGGACTTCGTCTCTGAGCTTGCCGAAAAGACCGTCCTCGTCCTCGGCGGCGTGGGCAACAAGTGCCGCGAAGTAGCCGAATACTACGGCTACAAGAACGTCGTCACAGCCGCGGACGTCATAGCAGCCTACCCCACATACTGGCCTTTCAATGAGGTGAACCCATCTTACTTCTGCGAAAACGCCAGAGCCCTCCCGCCCCTTGCCGCCTCCGGCCTCACGTCATCCCTTAAAATCGACGCCATCTTCGTCTTCAGCTCGCCTAGAGACTGGGGCTTAGAATGCCAACTCATCGTAGACCTCCTCCTCTCACACCGTGGCTACCTCGGCACCATCTCACCTCTCAACGGCAACACGTCGCTCCCAAACAATGGCTACCAGCAGGACGGCCAGCCCACCCTATACTACAGCAACGGCGACGTGGTCTGGAGTACCTTGTGGCACCAGCCACGTTTCGGCCAAGGAGCATTCCGCGAAGCCGTGGATGGCGTTTGGCGTCATACCACCGGCCAGCCAGAGGCCCTCAAGCACGTCCTTGGCAAGCCATCCGATATCACGTACTCATACGCCGAGCTCATGCTCGTGCGCCATCGTGAGGCCCTCTTCAAGGAGCGTAAGAACATTCCCGCCATGCGCACCGTATACATGGTAGGCGATAACCCAGAGAGCGACATCCGTGGCGCGAACGAGTTCGTCTCGAAGCGTGGCATAGACTGGCCTTCCATCCTCGTCGAAACCGGTGTCCACGTCAAGGGCGAGACTCCTGCCTACTCTCCTACGGCCATCCTGCCAACCGTCCTTGAAGCCGTGAAATGGGCGTTGGAGAGGGAGAAATGGAGCTTCCAGCCTTAAACCTTGGGCCTGGGGCCATGGCTGAGGGGCGTGATGGGGATGATAGAGAAGGTAGAGATGACGGATGGTATAGATTGTAGACTTTCTAGATTCGCTTGGACGGCGTTTTGATTCGTTTGGGCACAGCAGATAGTAACGTATAATCTTGACACCTACAAATGCTTCTTTCATGCTTTGACTAATAATGAGATTAAAAAGCTTAACAATAGCTAAAATTGAGATGAAAGGGTTATCCTACATGAGGTGGAAAGACATTGGCTTGATCAAGGTCAAAGTCGAATTCATCCACTTGAAGGGCAATGAGAATGTCACAGCCTTGGTTCCCCTCAAGTTCACATAAACCTCTCACCTACCATCGACTTCATCCCATCATCGCCAGCTCTTCGACTACTTATGATTCTGCTCCACAGAGGTGGTGTGAAAGATTACCATTGGGTTCATGAGCTCTTATGCAAAGATGACAAGCATGAGATTCTCATAACTGACGACGTCGAAGAGCAACCCATCTTCCTCAAGGGTGGTCCACGAGGCTTGTCACTTCTTGAAGAAGCAGCACCAGCAACATCCTTGGCCGACTACCTGAAAAGAAGTGCCGCCATCGCGGGCTATGTACTGCATATAGTAATACATGCATGGCGTAACAAGGCTGCAACGAACATGGTCAGGGCTGTTGGAAAGGAAAAGGCGAAAATATTCCTCGACCAGCATGCTGCTTCGAACGCTATTAAGCGGTATGATCAGAAGTTTTACGATTGCCCAGTCTTTGAGTATGCGATTCGACTGGACACAACTGGAGTTTCGGAGATGATGAACGCAGAGGATGATCCGTCCGTTCATCGACTCACAGATACCTCTCGAATCAAAGGAAGATTCTTTGAATAGGCTGTCTTGCGTTTAGAAGCTACAGATGTGGCTTTTCAAACAGCTGCCTCCACAGCTGGCATGCACAAGATACACAATCAGCGACGAAAGAGCAAAAAGCGGGTAAGGGCAGCTCTCAATGAAGAGGAGATAGCAGCACAGAAAGAGAAGTTGACGCGCACTCAGATTGAAGAGCGAATGGCAACAACCAAAGTGGGCAATCTCATGGCCAGCATTATTCATAGGGCCAAAAGATCTGGAGACAGCACAGGATGTCACACTGGACGAAGAGGGGGCACCATACGAGGTCCTCATGAACGCGGACCTTGATGAGCACAGTAAAGACATAGGTGAAGAGGTCATGGTTGGAGATCCAGATGCTGATGCAGACCGGCTTCATGTCTCACTGAGAAGCTGGCTTGGGTTTAATAGGGGGACTGGCTTCATATATCATTGAGAAACTGGTCTGACGTATCATTGAAAGACTGGCTTGGGTTTAACAAAGAGACTGGCTTCGCACTCCGTTGAGAGACTAGCTTTGAGTAACCGCATATTCAATTTCCTCATGCACTTTAGATAGCTAGTTGTACAACAATGACTTAAATTGAGCTCAATCAAGTTCTTTGAGAACCTCAAATGTGCGACTTCATATGTGTGACTGTTGTTATTGTAGCATAAAGCTGGTCAAATACAGGAATGTGTATATCTATTTCGACGCAGTCGATTTACTTATATTAGCTTTATACGGCGCTTGCTTAAATAACATTATCTATTTAGTTATTTATTCAACAATAACTAATTTGAGCGTAAGTTAATCTCTTCAAGAGTCTCAAATGTGTGACCTCGTGTATGTAACTATTGATATAAAAAGCAGAGACCACAATAGGACGAGCGTGCGCTATGTACTTTGAATCCTAATATACAAGGATGCAAAGGCTACGCGTTCTCGCTTATTATATATCACTTACAGAACTTCTGCAGCTTCAAATGTATTTACAACGTCCTCCGTCCAGTCATTCGTCGGACTTAATTGTCTAAAAGCAACACATATATGTACAAAACACAAATCCGTTAAATAATTGAATAGACAAAAAGCTTACATGTCGACTATCAAAAAAAGGAGGGCCTAATCCGGGATTGAACCGGAGACCTGTCACAGGTTAGGGTGTAAATACCCTAGGGGGTAACCCGAAGCAACAATCATACCACTAGACCATTAGGCCCTTTTTATGCAAAGTTTACGATGTTAGCAAAATTTGGCTTGTTTGAAAATTCATAGTAGGTGTCTTTCACCAGCACCGCATAGAATACAGCCGCAGCAGCACCGAAGACGAAAAGAAGGGTGATTTTGCATAATACTAATAGGTTTCAGATGACAATCTTAGATATCTCCAGGCTTATCGTAAATAGACACCGCCGCTTTGCTTTGAGTGCACTTACCTTCTTAGTATAGCATACAGATGTTGCCCCTGATTCAGATCCCGGGTGACCTTGAGAGAACCTTATCTCGAGGGACAATCCGGGGATTTTGTGTTGTATTGGTGAGGTGTGTTGTGGTGTTGTGGTGTTGTGAGGGGGGGGTTTTAGAAGCCCGTCCGACATTTTTCTTTTTCTCTGGGAATTTTCTTGCAAGGTTTCGCTAATCATGATGGATTAAGATCGCCACTAGTATTTAGAGGGAAAACTACGAAGTACATATGTATATGTACTCACTTATGTTCGGAGTGATTGAGGTCGAATATTCTATGGATAAGGCGAGGCCGTGGCTGTGGCTTGGATGACACGATGAGTGAGTACGAGACGTGCGTAGGTGTAAGTAGTTGGCAGGTCAAGCGTGACAGGGTCATCTATCCTAAGTTGCTCGACATACATACCTTACCTATAGATGAAGGGAGTGAATGATTCCGTACTGCAAAGGGAAAGGATGGTAAGGTCAAGAGCATTATGTCTTATGAATACACTCAAGACTCACATTGAGTGCAACGCGCGAGGTAAGGTGAATGAATATTCGGTCATGAGAGAACTCTTAATGACTGTGTAGGTACCAGTACCATATGATGAATCAAGAGAGAAGCGTCGCATCTTAACACCTATACCATATCGTCACAATACATCCGGGTATATTTTCATAGTCGTATGAGAATGAGAAATACAACAGTCTCGTAGTGATAATGGAACGGGTATCTAATACCAACAATAATACTTCCATACATATTCCGATACCCTTCTCCGGAGTAAATCGCCTCTTGCTCTTCGACTATTACTACCTCCCCCAGTCAAAAGCAGACAAATAAAAAAAAATAGTGACTCCACCAAATCCACCAAATTTCCTAAGGCCCGCCCCGCGTCATGCCTCAGACATAATCTAATTATCGCACACCCTGATCCGTGATAACCTCAGGTCACCCGCCCGCGCTGTCTTCACCGTCACCTCCACTCCATAGTGAGGAAGGATCGATTACGCTTCTACTCCTGGCAAATACGGCTAACACCCTTTCATACCTCTCATATTCGGAGAAAGCAAGAAATATCTCTTATCCAATGCCTATCCCTCCAGAGCTCGACCCCGAAACCATGTAACGATATACACCCATCAGCACAGTTACGATGCAGGTGCTATCAGGATTTCTGAAGCCCCAAGGCTCCCCTCCAGGCCTATCTCAGCCTGAACGACCCGCCCGCCGCTCACTACGTCGATATTCCTCACGAAATGCCATCAAAGAAGAACGAACTGGCTCACCGGGCCCATCGTCAAGACCATCGTCATCAAGCTCTAAGAATGATTATGTTCACATTGCCGATAGGTCACAGATTGTCGGAACAGATGCCGAAGACCCCGACCTCCGCGATCTCAACCACAGCCTCGTCGCTTTAGCTGCCATCTTTCCAGACATACAAGTCGAAGTCTTCCGAGAACTGCTGGCTAGCTTCGATGGCGAAAGCAGACTTGCGCTCGTCACCGAGGCGCTCTTAAAGAACAATATGAAGTGGGTAAAAGGACGATACCGGGTGGCAGGAAAGGACAACGCTGCTGAGGACCCCGCACCGCTTCGTAGAGCGGGTGGCACTGGTGTCGCTGTGGAAGAGAAGTTTAGAACAGCGGGCTACAAGAATGCTGTCAAGAACGTTACCTACCAGGAATTCAAGGGCCTTTCGAAGAGCACGATTAATGCCGTTCTTGCCGAATCAAACTATTCTTATATGACGGCTCGGCCAACACTTGTTGCCTTATCATCGAAATCATGGCGTTTCTCAATATCTTCCTTGTTTCTTCGTCGGAAACAGACCTCTTTCTTCGATGCTGAGCACCATCCGCTTGTGACATGGCAGTCGACGGGAAAGGGTGGTATATATCCCGCATTGAAAGTAACCGGATCATCCGAACTCGATGCTGAGCTTTTCGAGGCTCTGATTGCTCCTCTACAGCAACAAATACTAATCGATCGAGAGCAGAAAGATCGAGCTTTAGCGCTGGAAATCAATGAAAAAGAAGCCGAAGAGCATGAGGCTCTACATGATTGCGAGTGTTGTTTCTCTTCAGTGACATTTGAGGAGCTTTCGGCTTGCAATCGTGGGGGGCACCCGGTTTGCTTCCGCTGCGTAAAACATGCAGTAACAGAAGCTGTCTTTGGTCAAGGCTGGCAAAGAAACATTGATATGGAAAGTGGTTCACTTCGTTGTCTAGCTCCAATGACAGACGACTGTCAAGGCTGTATACCGCGCGAACTAGTTGAGCGCGCACTACTATCTAACAAAGGAGGCGATGAGATCCTCCGGAAGCTCGACGAACGTATCGCTGAAGACAATCTCCTCAAATCTAACGTTCCTCTTGTACGCTGCCCTTTCTGCAGTTATGCCGAGATCGACGAAATCTACGTCCCCAACCAACAAACCTGGCGTTTCCGCCGCAACGGTCCTTTTGCATTGTATACGGTTCTCCTACTGATTTTCGGCGTTTGCATGATACCCTTCCTTTTGCCTGTCATTTTGATCTTATCCACCCTCTTCCTCGTGCTCTCCTCACAAAACACTTTCGGTGATTTCACGACACGCCAGCTCAATGCCTCTCTCACACGTCTCCGACGACGCAAGCATGGCCTCAAATTCACTTGTTCGAATCCCCAGTGCGGCCGCGCCTCCTGCATATCCTGCTCCAAAGGCTGGTCTGATATCCACATTTGCCACGAGTCCTCGCTTCAGGCTCTCCGCACCCAGGTCGAGCTCGCCATGTCCTTGGCTATCAAACGCACATGTCCCCGCTGCAACACTTCCTTTGTCAAATCTTCCGGCTGCAACAAACTCACCTGCGTCTGCGGCTATCAGATGTGCTATGTCTGTCGTAAGGACATTGGCAATGGCGAAGGCTATCGCCATTTCTGTGAGCATTTCCGCCCGAACGGTGGCAGGGGCTGTACAGAGTGCATGAAATGCGACCTTTACCGCTGTGAAGATGATGAGATCGTTGTCAAGAAGGCAAAGGAAACTGCGGAGAAGGAGTGGCTTGAGAAAGAGGGAAGTGATGCTGGCGATGAGAAGACTCGTAAGGCACTGAAGGCCAAAATGAGAAATAAGAGCTGGTGGGGGAAGGGCGGTGGGTGGACTTTGAGGAGACCTGAATGGGAACGCATGTTAGATTTCTTGGTTGAGAGATTCATTGAATGAGGATTGGTGATTTGGGGACCACACATCCCCTACGTATTTTATTTTACTGCACTTGCGTTTTTGCGTTTGTTAGTTCGTTTTCGTTGCGGCTGTTTTCGTTTGGGTTAGATAAGGCGACGGTGTTGTTAGGAAGGCATTGTGATTGTGGTCGAACTGACAGGTTTGATTTTTACTGCTGCATGTAAGGGGCACGGATGGGATTGGGGTTCTGCTTTATGGATAGCTTAGATGGTTACAATTGATTTTCTGATGTCCATGTACGTTTGGTTTGAGACTTTGAGACGATGCTATACGTGATTCAATCGTGAGATTTCTGCGGTTATGGTTGAAGTCTCGAATCGTAGGACAAGTTTCACTTGCTTTAGCTTGACTCGATCTTGTCTCTTCAGACATTTTCCTTTACTTTCTTACTCATTTTACACGACTTAATGGGACATATCCATTAAGGGCAAAAGAAGCAACAACATATCACCAAGACTAGCACAAACGCCGCCACAAGGTACATCATCAATTGCAGTATAATCATGTCTGTCTCAGTTCCAAATACTAAGATTTAAAAGCCAGTAGCAAGCCACTATTCCTCATCTAGATGCGAAATAACATCTTCCAAGAAATCGCAGCTAGTCTCGTTTGCATCGAACACTTGAATATCCTCGACATCAGGAAACTCAGGGTTACCAAGATCGAATCTCGACGATAATTGTTGGTAAACCCAATGTAGAGTTTCACGAAGAGGCTTCATCTTTTCGATACTCTCTCTCAACACCTGCGCTACTATATCTCTTGACTCGTAGTCATACTTTGTCAGTCCCTTCTGCACTCCAGTCAGTACTTTCAGAAAAGATGTGGTAAGGTAGGGTCCGTACCTTGTTATACTCAAGATTATCAAGCATCGTCATATGAAGACCACTAGATACTATGGCTCTCCTCGTTTCCCTTTTGATGTCCCTGTAGTACTCCTTCACCTCAAGTAGCGTTTCATAACGTTCATTCCAAAGATGCTCTATGCGACCATGTAGCTCCTTATAGTTCTGCAACTCTTGCTTGTACACCATGATGAACTGTTTACAAAGCCTCCCCGTGTCTGTATTCTCTTGCAACGTAGCAAACAGTTCTTCTGTAGGCTCAAGCGAGTCTTCAATCAGAAATATAATATCGGCCAATTCTTCCAAGTGCTTGCCGATTTGTCCCCAGTCTGGCATGTAGCCGTAGGTTGGCTCCGTTCTGGGCGATACGTCTCTTGGTCTGATCTCGACCTGCGATATGGCTTCAACATCTTCGTCATATTCTTGTGAGTAGCGGTGTGAGAAGGCTGCGTTATGAGCCTCATCTACGACTTCTGGATCAATTTTAGGGTCTCCGGTCATGAGTGGCTGCCCCCTTATTAACAGTTCTTAATTGAGTTGATTTGACAAAGCTGATGAGAGAGTCTTCTTATGATATCTATTCGAATGTTTTTCTCTGGCTGGCAATCTTAGTAAGACTGGACAGAAACTGAGAGGCGAATTTGGATGATGAGTTTTTGGTCGTCACCTATTAGATCTATGATCAATCTGGGGGTTTCAGATAGACGCTTCTCATCATCACTAGATTTATATCTCTTATGTAGCTTTTCCGTTGGGGTTTTGCTTGTTGTTGTCTGAACACACCTTGTAGATGACAAAAGTTCAAACAGGTCGACAAATTTGCTACTGCCACATATTCCTGAGTCATATCAGAGTAACACAGCTGAAATCTAAATTGGTCATGGTTTTAAAACATCAGCTCAACGAATGTGATGATTGCCTTGTTATATATACTCCTTCATTCTTGTAACATCTATCTGTTTCTCCTGACTTTCATTATCCTCATGAAACCAGTATCAGAGCTTTCCACCCAATGGCTACAACCCTTTGATTATCCCCCCTTGTTTGCCAACCTTTCTATTAAACACTGCCATTTCCCTCGGTATTGTTATTTTTTATGTCAAAGTTATCGGTTCTTACTTCCTTAAGTCGCTGTAGTTGAGCTTATTGAAGTACAGCTTCGGTGAAATGACCAGATTTCAGCATATAGTTTGACTACTAAGGAATAGCTGTCCGTTACAGTACCGCTCCCAAATAAGAGGCTTGGCGTCATATTATCTACCGAATGGCATCTGCTCCGTGTGCTTTGGATCTGGGGTGTAAGATTGTACAGGAGTGTGCGGATACAGGATAGCTGGCGAACCAGAAGGAAGCAACCTAGCTTGTGCTCCGTATCGCTGCCCTTGAATCTGTTGCGTTCCCTGATGCCCTTGCATCTCTTGCTTTCCCTGTTGTCGCTGTCCATTCTGAAGCGATGTCAAGAGTGAATCTTCTTGTGCGGGTGGTCTCCGTGTCACAAGCCCATACTCTGGATTGTATGTCTGTCCAGGAATTGGGGGAGGTGGCATCATTAGATGTGGATCGTTTCGCGGGCGCTTACTGCTGGGTCTGATTTGGAATTTATCATCATCTCCATTATGAGGTCCATTCTGAAGCCCACTCTGAGGTTCATTCTGAGGCCTGTTCTGAGGTCCATGCTGAGGTCTGCTCTGCTGCCCTCCGTTTTGTGGTGCATACTCCCATGGATCGAATTCTCGTCTTTCATTCGCCTGTGCCCCATTTAGCGGTGGCATATATTTCTTCGGGTCATACTTTCTCATTATATCTGGTAAGTTTGTGGGACGCGGGTTTTCTGATGGTAAATATACGCCGAGACCTGAAAATTCTAGGTGAGCGTAGAAGGAATGAGCAGCATTGTGTGCCGTGCGTAGCTCAGTGTGCATGCTATCAGAATATAAGACATAACATGTCATAAGCTTCCTCCCAAGCGCCTTCTTATAATCTCTCAATACTTCCTATGAAGAGATATGTCAGTTGAGCCCTTCCATAGAAACAGTAATCCTCACATATTGGGACTTCAGGCTTTCAAGCTGTTCTATTGTCCCAATTGTCAGCTGACCTTCAAGAGGCTTGCTGGAACGATCATAAACAAGCTTGACCTCCAACATCTTCTCCGAGTTTATTCGAATTTGGTTGCGAATATCACAATGCTTATTTGATAAACTCGCAAAGTTCTCGTAAATTCTGAATAGCTCTCTGACAGCTACCGCTCCAAGAAGTCTTGCACGTTTCATATTGGGTGCCATTGATTGATGTTGAAACAGTCGCTGTGTACTTCCAGTCGCCCAGTCACAAACCCTCATACACATATTCATAGCTGTAGCGACTTTTGCGATCATCTTATCGGTGGAACGCATATCTACAGTCGTTTCGGCACTAGGAAATAATCTTGCATGACCTTTGTTAGTGGCTGTTTTCGTGAAAATAAGTGATGCTTGCTTACATTTCCAGGTCTTGATATGGAGGAGCCTCAATCCAGTTTCTAAGTTCGCTGTTCTCTGCCATGGCAATAGTCGCAGATCTGGCTAACAGTAAAAAGTAATGGAATATTTTGTTAAAACTGTTGGTATGTTGAAGTCCAGAGAAACGGGAAAATGAAACAAAATTTCAAAGGTTATCTCATAGTATGCAAGTTACAGCGGCGTAAATGTATTTGGCAGGAAGTGAGGCGTCAAGGTTTCCTTTCTGAGATAATTGAGCCATCTTATTTGGATGTCTATTTTCCTGGCTTTCTTTTTCACAACAACTTCATTCTGCTAAGGACATCTTTTACCAGACATACATCGAAGTTCGCATCATGGATAACGAACAAAATAATGAACACCCACGGCCTTTCAAGGTTTACAAAAGTCCTCGAGGCGGAAAAGTAACAACAAGCAGTATAAATTCCATTCCAACACCATTCACAGTAGCTGATTGACTCCATCAAAGACTACAAAGGATTCAAACTCGATCAACTGAAACACCAGACTCAGAATCTTATGGAAGAAGTGACGAGTCTAGAGCAAGAACACAACCATGCACTGACAAAGATGCGCGAAGCAGGCCGTCAATACATTGAGGACGAGCTAGACAAGTGGATCAATGTAGTAATTCGTCTGGCAGAGGAGAAACAAAAAGCAACCGCGGAGATGCGGAAATCACAGAAGGTCCTTGATGAACTCTGGGAGAGATGGCAGAATCCTGACGCTGAAGATCCTGAGTGGAATGAACAAGATGTTGGTACAATGCCAGACAATTACCGGAAACTATTACTGACGAGTGAGTCTATAGGCTGAGGAACTGCTTGATTTTCACGAGGAGCATTTCGGTTACCGCCCAGGCGAAAGAGACGATCTGGTTTGCCGCAGGCACTGATGCTGGTTTGACGGATTTCAGGAGAGTGGGGTATTGGAAACAGACCATTGAATTGTTGAAGGATGACTTCTCTCAATTGTCACAGCGTTAGTGTGCGTATTGTTCTATCACTTGAATAGCCAGTACCAACATCAGAATAGCAATCCAAAAGCAATTCGCTGTCATGTTCATGCTCTCCTTTGTTCATGTACTAGGATGTACTGTGGATAGTCTATGATGTAGAGTAATACAGACTGCTGCTTCGGAAAGCGATTTAGTATCTAAAAGCGATTTGGCATATGGAAGCGGTTTAGTATGTGAGAGTGACTCAGTATGAAACCCTCGAATGTCATAACATGATCTTTTTAACATGATATATGATATCTATCAAATAACCTTAACAAACCCCACCTCGACCAACTGATCCACTGGCAACTCCATATCAGCCATCTTAGTCCTGCTATTTTCTCTCATCCACAAGAAAGCCTCCAAGATAACCCTTCTTACGATATTCGTCTTCTTCGCAATCTTCATCTGCTCTTTACCCATAACATAAACCACCTGGTTCTCTCTGGCTCTCTCAAGAATATCCAATTCCGCCTGCACCTCGGGACTATGATGAACACTAGACGCAGAGCCATCTGGGCTCGCATGGTCACGCGTAATGTACAACGCCAGCTGCTCACAAACAATGCGGCCGATCTCGGGCGTGAGAACGTCATCCGTGTAGCCGTGGCGTATTGTAATACGATAGCAACCAGGGATCGTTGTTCGAGCGATAAGATATCTTTCGACTTCCGGGATGGAGGGTACAGAGAGCGGCCGCATGTGGAAGAAGACCGTGATCTCGGGTCGAGCGCTAAATTTGCGGATGAATTGGGAGAAGACGACAGGAGTCTTGTCGCCAACTTTGTCAAAGAATATGCCGACACCGTTAACTTTGGAGATGACACTACCTCCAAAGGCGGGCGTCAGTTGGATTGTAGAAGTGTTGTCGGTAGAGGCAGAGGTAGAGAGGAAGTGTGAGATTTGGAAACGATCCTCGGATTCGGCAGTCCATTGCTGCTCTTTGCCAAAGCGCCAGAGGATAAAGATCGTCGAGAGAATGAATGCGAGAAGGAGCGTGAACCATGCTCCGGTAGGTACCTTAGTCAGGGCGGAGGAGAGGTAAACACCATCGAGGAGGCCGAAGGTCAGGAAGAGGAAGGCGACTAAGAAGATATTGATGCGCCATTTCACAATGGCGACGAGAGAGACCATACAGGTGGTTATGAATGTAACAAAGATGACGCAGACACCGTATGCGTTTCCAAGTCGGGTTGTCTGTGGTTATTAGTGGATGTGGGCGGGATGGGGATCTGCTAGACTAGCAGAGATGGATACTTACGTTACTATAGACAGCCGTCACAATGACGGTGCCAATCATCAATAACCAGTTGGCCAATGGCATATAGACCTGACCATGGAAACGCTTCGAGGTGTGAACAGTTTTGATATGTGGAAAGTAGGACATTCGCATGACCTGTGCAAGAAGTTGAAAGCTACTAGTTATCATAGCCTGGGAAGCGACAATTGCCGCCAGAATTGCGATAACGAGGGCAAAGTAAATAGTTCCTGGTGGAACAGTATTGAAGAAAGGATTTGTGTAAGCTGTGCCAGTAGCATCTTGAGAGATATATGCTGCCTGGCCGATATATGCAAGCAAGAGACAAGGAAAGGTGAAGCAAAGCCAAGAAAGTTGGATAGCTCTTCTACTGAAAGCCCCAAGGTCGGCAAACAGAGCCTCACAGCCAGTGAAGGCAAGAAGAAGTCCGCCAAGTGCTCGCCAGCCGTGCTCTTTGTTGCGAACAAAATAATGGCCTGCGAAATAAGGACTGAAGGCTTTGAGCACAGAATGATCAAATTTGACCAAGTTGTAGATGCCACAGACGGCATTGAAAAGCAGCCATATGATAACGATCGGCGCCCAAGCACTGGCAATCTTGGAGATACCGAAGGGCTGCACAGCGAACAGAAGAACTAGAATAGCGCAGGACACTCCAACAATAGTTCCTGAGGTGATGTTTGGGTGTACGACTTCGATACCCTGAATAGCTCCCAGGACGGATTGAGCAGGTGTGAGGACACCATCAGCCATGACAAGAGACACGCCAAGAACGCCGATGCATTTTAAAGCCGTTTTTGCAGCCTTTGACCGTTCGAGGAATGATCGGACACCCTTTCCACCGGGTTTCATGTCGTTCGTCAGGTGTCTCGAGATCTTGACTCCGTCTCTCTCGTTTGGGTCCTTTCGAACGATATTGGCATAGCGTGCAAGAAGTGAGTAGAGGGCGAATGTTCCTCCCTCACCATCGTCATCAGCGCGCAAGACAATGAACATGTATTTCGTCGTGACCATGAGGGTCAAAGTCCAGATGATGATTGAAAGCGCACCCAGAAGATCATCGTAAGAAGGTTGACTTGTAAATGTTGAAGAGTAGACGTAGAGAGGACTCGTGCCAATGTCACCATAGATCACACCTGTCGACTGGTAGGCCAACCAAAGAAGGACCCAGCCATGATACTCCTGCATAGGAACGCATTAGTCGATTGAAGAAGCTGAAGTAGAGTTGGTGTTATGTCTCATCATACCTGCTTCTTCTTGAGATTGAGATCACGTTCATTTACCGCAGCAACGGCCTCCTCATCACTAAAGGTGCTTGACTTTTCTGTTGAAGCAGGCCCCTTTAGATACACAGATTGCGTATCTCTCACGGGATTGATTCCATCCTTAAATTGAATGCGCTGGGTATCAGCTTCAGGCATACCAGTCTGCATACCAGTCAAGTGCCCACCCAAAAAATGTTATTTGCTCGAAAATTCGGAGAGCTCTTCGGCAGGGTGAGGAGAGTATAAGTGAAACGTGAGATAAGAAGAGTCGAATACAAGCGGAATAAAAGTTCAAGAAAAATACAGAAGGATGACCTACAGCCTTCTTAATACTTATGCCCAAAGTTAAAACAGCTTCCACTTCGGTGATCTCCAGTACAATATACATCCAGGCAGTCTCCGACCAAAGCAAAGGCCGGGCCTGCTTGCAAGCCATAGCTCCTCTTCGTAAGTAGACAGGCCTCCGGAAAGCTCGCCAAGAGATTTGACATGCTTAACGCTCTCACACTGACCAGATGCTGTGATGACAGGCAGATCAAATCAGCTTATCCTCGAAAGCAGATTCGAGGAGGCCAAAATGCCGCAAATCCAGGGAAGACGGAGGTAGTTCACGATCGCTTTTGCAGCGTGGGGTGGTGCAGCACCAAGGATAGGAAAAACAAGAAAACATAAATCCCTCAGCTTAAAAGAACGTACCTTAGCCAAGCCACTTGCGGCCCTGGCCACATGGAATATCAAACAGTCTACATCAGCTTCATCTAATAATGTACATATCGCAATATCCCCCGCTATGCATCTGTTATCTATCTTATTGCTACTGCTTGTATCGTGCATATCTTTTCGTGATGATGCGCATGTGCTGGAAACAAATCATCCAGTGCGTGGAAGCACTCATGTTTTCCGTAACAACCTCCGCTGACATGTGCACCCGTACACCTAGTAGATGAGGTCCGTACCTGGGTAAGGTAGTGCTCGAAATCTCAATACCCTGGCAAAGGAGGACCAAGCTCTCGCTTCACGCGTTAAACCACCGAAAGGGTAATCCTATGCGCAATGCAAGAGAGCGGCGTCAAGGCAGGCTTGGGGACAAATCACAGTCACAATGCAGCTCTGAATCTCAGCCGTGATAACATCGCAAATTGTATGGAATTAAAATTGTTTTCCTGACGCGCACTCTATGCTCCCAGACCTAGTAGCTTTCCACCCTCATACGATCATACCTTACCGTCTCTACTTGCACGTGCCTATACAGCCAATATATCTCCGCAGGGTAATCAGAATTCATCAGACGCCCAATCATTCCACCAACACAGCACCTTCCCAAAGACCGTTCCTCATCTACTCTCTAGCATACTCGGAAACGACCTAACCATTCAAATAGCTTCGGATAGCACCCTGTAATTTTGTAGCTCCCTCGCCGAGAACCTGAGTCAGATTATCGAGATCATCCCCAGCAGTGACACCAAATTTTCTGACAAAGTCTTTGGCGGCACTCTCCAAATCACCGTAATCATCGCCAACATCTTCATCTTCTGGACGGCCGAAGTAGGCGTTTGACGAAATGGCACTGGCACCCTCGAATCCTTGCAGGCGCTGCTTGGCCTCAGATTGAGCGTTGGGGTCGAAAGCACCCTTGCCGAAGAACTCATCTGAGGAAATACCCTTCTGGGCACCGAATTTCTGTCGAGCGTATTTTTCATCGTCGTCTATGAAAGGGTAAGTAATTGTTGCGTGCCAATCATCGTAAGACTTACCTTCTTGTGTGGCCTTAATTGGTCCGACGGATCCGAACCCGCCCATCTTCTTCTGAGCGGCTGCAGGCTTGCTGCCACCGACCTGTCCAAAACCCAATCTGCCCATTCCCATACCTAATCTCTCAACATCTCCAGAAGTCCGCTCCTTTGCAGTGGCGCCGAATCCACCTCTATTTGGACTGATTGGCGTTGGTGCAGCAATCTTCGTCTCGGCAGTCTTTGTGGCGGTCTTTGTTGGGACATCCTCAGCATCTGGGTCGTAGCCGAGTTTCTCAATACGCTCAGCCTCTTCCTTCGCCTTCTTCTCAGCAGCATCAAAGTCAATAGCATCTCCCGTGAGTTTTTTCACACCGAGCTTTTGAGTCTTCTTTGCTCCAAGAACATTCGCTTTTCTTGGGCCTCCTGTAACAGCACTCTTACGAAGGGCAGCAGATGATGTAGTTCGGCTCGCTGCTGGTGTGCTCTCAGCGCTCTTGAGGGGTGAAGCCGTTCTCGCGATACCGGCACCATTGCCGTTTCCGGCACCAAGGAAAGGCGAAGGTGTACGTCCAACGACTGGGGGAGTAGCTGTCCGCGACACTGGTGGTGTAGGACGCTTGATTGAGGGCTTGTCCCACGATGAAAAGAAATCGTCGTCTGGCTCTCCGGCTGGTGTGGAAGTTCCATCAGTAGCTCCGTTGCCCATAACATCAGTGATCACAACTTCAGTAGGGTATCTGTGGCAAATCGTTAGCATCTCACAATTATGGACCCGAATGTCCAACATACTCGGTCGCATCCTTCGCTGCCCGCCTCTTAAGCTCCTCCTTGTACTTTGTTGCAGCGCTCGATTGGTATTTTGTCTTTGGGTCCTTGCTATTAAGGGCGGCAGTTCCACCATTGGATTGGAAATACTTGGTCGCTGATTCGTTGCCTCCAACTTTCATTATTCTGAGCTGCTCCCATTGCCATTCTGGTGCGAATGTTAGTTTTTGTACAGGGTAACATGAGAAGTGACCTTTTGTACATACGATCAAGATTGGTCGAGCGCACAAAGGAGATATGTACACCTAGATTACGGTGGTTAGACGAGCAGTCAAGGCATAGATAGATTCCGAATGGCACAGAAGTCCATGTTGGATTGTTTTGACCACAGTCGAAGCAAGTCTATAGGGGTTGTCAATATATTATATTCCCAGGGTTAGCACAACATTGTGCGTGCTCACCCTATTTGCGGCCTTGGTCTTCAGCTTCTCGAAGATCTTCTGCGACTGCACTTTCGTAGCTAAAGCCATAACCGCGGTATTTGTAATTCCAACAATGAGGAAGCGTCGAGAGCGGCGGATTCAGCGTATGTATTCGGACGTTGGGGGGCACAAAGGAGTGCGGTATCGCGACGAAGGGTGAGGGTGGAAATATATCCAGAGAGTGTCTCGAAATGAGGGAGAGAGTGGAACTTGGCGGGCCACCTTGCACGATTGGGTGATGGGGCTAGAATAGGCTAATCCCGATCCAGCAAGCGTAAGAAGCTCTGAAGCTTCCCCACACCAAAGTTCGCAGCGCAAACAGTGACCAAGGTATAAGGCTCGCGAGAAGCCCTGTCTCGACTTTTTGACCATCATCAAACATTAATCAGTTGATTTCAACCATGGCGTCCAAGATCATGACTCCGGTACGAGCCCTACCTATTCTCAACTTTCCCGCGACTTTGCGACCAGTCCTCGCTACACGATGTTATGCAACCCAGAACTCTCTGGGTACGACCCCAGCTACACCATCCGGGTCGAAACGAAAGACAGTTACAATATTCAACGATGACGGGCACGTTTCATGGGGAAACTTATCTGCGGGAGAGAAGGTTGCACGAACAGCGCAACAATCGTTCAACTTCGGATTCATTCTTCTCGGAGGAATTGCGACGGTATGCACTTGAATCCAACTGGCGCAATCGGCCACTGACAACATAAGATCGGAGTTGGATATTTCATGTTTTCAGATGTCTTCTCGCCGAATAGCAAGACCGCGCAATTCAATAGGGCCGTCACACGTGTCAAGGATGACTCTAGGTGTACAGACCTGTTAGGAGATGCGAAGGACATTTGGGCTGAAGGAGACGCGCGAAGAGTCAGCTTTCACAAATCACGGTCAAAAGTAACAGCGCACTCTCGAGATTACAAAGATGCAGATGGCACAGAGCATTTTCTGATGAGCTTCCCCGTATGAAAATTCTAAGAAGGAATATCGAGCTCTTGAACTAACTGGCAGTAGGTCGAGGGTCCGCGGAACGAGGGAATGGTATCACTTCATATGATCAAGAAACCCTCCGATTACGAGTTCAAGTACAAATATTTGGCACTTGATGTAAAAGGACACAAAAAGGTGTACCTTGAGAACCAGGATATCCAGTCAGAGAAGAAAGGAAGCACACGGATATTCGGCATTAAATGGTCATGATCCTGCAAAATTATGTTAAAATTCAATAATGTATTACTAGATTTACTGCGTCACTCGCCCTACGGACTGATGCAAGTATTTTGAGTGCTTGGAATGGAGTATGGCAGTTTTAGCGTTACTAGGACGACTTGTATCTTTATAAGTGGCACAGGATAGTCACTGAGCATTGGTGAACGAGCTTTACAATGCTAGGGGTATCTAATATCAGAGAGAAAGCATGGATAGTCTATGCGAAGTTGGTTGCCGCAATATCTGGGATCATAAGTCATCAGCAAGATTTAGGACTTTTTCGGATGAGCAGAAGTCAATATCATAGAACCGCAACTTATGGCAATATCCTTTGTTATCATCATTGTCTCATTCTACCGCAATGAACGTTCCTTGTCAGTAACAGATGCAAGAGAAGAGTAGACGCGATAGGACTGTATAAAACATCAAACTCACACGTTGGAGTAGAAGAGATATGGGTATATTACGACGAATAGTTGAGGTATTTGTTGTAGGCTCATGATAAGGAATTGCATATATCAAAGTTTGAACCAGATTGAGTTGAATAGAATTGGACAGATTTGAACTGCTTTCATTGGACGAAGAGCATCGTTTGCAATGATACATGGTATGGAATGTCAATGCATATCGCATCATAGGGCGTGGAATACCATGTTGATGTGCATGCGAAATACAGGATTCATATCCCTGCACATTTTACCCGCAATCCTGGCAGAGATCCCATTTATTTTGCGGGAATGACAGATCCTGGGGACTTCGAACTCTGACTACCGCAGAATACATGAAAACCAAAGAAAATGATTTCCAACAGTAATTGAAATAAACGTAAAGATAAATATACGCTCGTTGATTTACATAGACGATATTCAATAATATCCACATCGAATTTCATATAATCCACCGTTGTCGTCAAGCATTTCCCACTTCGCGCCATTCTCCCGCGCTCTATGACGTCTACGGCTTGTTGATAGGCATTCACTACACACCTGTCAAACAAATAGACTTCAGTATCAGGAGCTCTCCAATCTCCACAAGAAACTCCCTTCTCTCTGATTCTTGATAGAAACTTAAATATCACAACTTCTGCTCTTGCTTTAGGACATCTATTTTTGATGAAGTAGCAGTTGAGCAGAATGTCTTCACCAACATTACCTCCGCGAAACCCACCCGTTATCATTGATAGCCAGTCAGTGGCTACCGAAACACCTAATGTTGCGCATACACAGACTCCAGTAGTTGGGCCTCCACGGAAACAGGAGTTCGAGATTGCAAATGCTCCTTCTCACGATGCGCCTGAAATTGTTGAAGCACACGAAGAAGAGCATCCCACTGATAGCCATGCGCTCGCGAACGCAGATCATGATGAGAAGGGCATTGCACAGCTTGATCATGGCGCTGCTGAGGTGAAGGATTTAGGATGGAATGAACCTCAGGGTGCTGTTCCAGCACCTCTTGTGGGAGGTCTGCCAAATGAAGAATTATGGACGCTGCTACGACGATTTAATAAGGTATTTCAACCTCAAATATCGCATTGCACAGCATACAACCAGCACCAGTACTGATATCTTACCTAGCAAATGTATCATGTCAAAGCACTACCAGAGGCACCTTTGGGAGGCCTCGACCTCAACATTGCAGACGAAGAGGAATTCTCGCCAGACAAACTCCGTTCCAATGTTGAGCGACTTTACATGACGGTCATTGTTGGTGTGGTGAACTTTTATAACCATATTGCGCGATTGAGGTCATGGCGCGAGAGAAACCGCACATTGGCATTTTTAGGAGTGTACTTCGTGGCATGGGCAATCGACTATCTTGTGCCCACACTCGTGGCATTCTTGATGATACTCATTGCATACCCACCGTCTAGAGCGTACTGCTTCCCGCCGGCACCAATCGCATTGATTGACACCAAGACTGGCGGGGTTAAAAAACCGGCAGCAGGGGTCCTTGGAAGTGATGATAGCTTGACCGGTGCACCAGAAAAACATCAAGGCGAAGCTGTTGAGCAGGAAGCTAGTAATTTTGTTAACAGTTTTACTTCGATCGCCCTGAGCAGTGCAACTGGCAAACATCCTCAAGGTGATCCTGATGGAGATGAAGCGAAAGGTGGAAAGCTTGAGACTTCGACGCCAGACCCAACAGACCTTGCAATGGGTGCCTCTGCTGCGAAAGACAAGACTGCTGGTGGAAATCCCAGCGCTCAACATGATAAGACTAAGGAGCCAATGGCAGCTGCAATGTGGTCAAAGACTCGCCCTATCATGCACACAATAGCAGACATATCTGATGGCTGGGAACGATTCGGAAACGCTCTGTCGCCAACCGCCCCCTTCCCTAAAGACAGGCCTAGACTTGTCCTGGCCTCTGTTCTTGCACCAGTTTTATTGATAACTCTTTTCACAAACTCCTACATGTTCATGAAAGCAAACGGCTTCTTCATTGGATTCGGCTTCTTCGCAGATCCGCTCATCTGGCGCAGTCTCTCCTACCTGAACAAAGAATTCCCTAACTGGCAAAAGCTCCTCGAGATCAGAAACACACTTCTCAAAGGTGTTCCTACCAACGCTCAACTCACTATCACTCTACTGCGCATAGGTGAGGCTAATAAGGCGCCTCTGCCACCACCACCTTACTCGGGCCCACCACCTCCAGAGGCTGCACACGCAACCGCTGGTCAGGACCTTGAGCACCTTGGTAAGCAACTCCATTCCTTTCCATTACTCAACTAAACTGACATCATCAGAAGGTGCAACAGACGAAGAAATGAACGCAGCCATCCATCCCGACGACACGGCCACTACGACAGGAGCTGAAGCCAAAGCACCCGAAAAGAAGAAGCACGGCCGCCGACTCCTGGCCTTTGTCAAGTCGACGACGAAAGGTGGTGTTGAAACCATGCTCGGAACGGATCGCCTCAAGGCCAGTGCGGGTTCCACGCATGCCAAGAATCGCCTTGGCGTCCTGCAGACTGGCGTTCGTGACCCTGCTGGTCCAGTACAGTTCCCGGCCCGCTACAAGGGCAAGAGAGGTCATCTATACCTCACTAGCACAGCTACTACACCAGCTATCAGCTGGACTACTGAAAAGGAAGATATCGATCCAGTCTTCTCCATTGCTATTCAGGATATCCAGGAGCTTAAGAAGGTTGGTGGGTTAGGATGGAAGGCGAAGTTGGTGGTTGGCTGGGCTACTGACAGGGAGATTGCGGATGGGATTCTCATTATCGATAAGCTTGGAAACAAGAAATTACTTACTGCTATTGCGCTTCGGGAGGAGTTGTTCAATCGTTTGATTGCCATGGGCAAACATATGTGGGAAGCTTGGTAGTGGGTAATATTGCGTATACTTAGGGGATAATGTCTGGAATATGAATTCGGTTTACTTGGTTATGGTGTTAAAAGTATAGACAATTCATGTTGCCTTCTACATCGACCATGTCAGAGGGATCTTGATGAACTTTACTTCTTGAATCAGTATGGTTTCCCTTCAATAGTAATACAGCTTTCGGTAACTATACAGCCCTCAATAGCTGTATAGAGTGACAAGCACAGACACAGAGCACTCAACAGCTACATGTATAGTTCTAGCACCAATATCTCGAATACTTCCAGCGTGATAGCTTCGAAGTAGTGGCTAATATTTAACTTTGCTCACATGAGCTCACGATCTTATCATTACGCGATATGTACAAAAGCAACGCAGTATTTATTTCCTATCAGACTATGGACTGCTATCCATCAAGATCATGCCACCTATCCAACGTATCGGTTTCCTAATCAAAAAGACTCAGACAAACTGGGCAAAGACCCTCAGTTTCGACGTCATGGTAGCGCTCATTTCTGCAAGGTATGGTCGGGTTCTGTTCCTTCCATTCGCATCTGGTGTACTGAGGAGCATAATGCATACAGTCGGTATAGATTATGTGGTAAAAGTCGCACATATTAATCGGTTTGGTGTATGCAGTTGTGTTTGTATCGATATCGGGAGGGACTTGTGCTTGGGTTTATCTGCGAGGCTGTCCTATTTGTATGTGGTGGTTAGTGTAAAGGCAAGGTACAACGGGTTTCTATATCTGTGTTGAGAGCTAGGAGAAAGGTGGTCAGGGAATGACTGCTCAAGATGAGTTGTGATTTCGTTGTCATAGCGAAGTCATAACTCACATTGTATCCCCTTACACCCGAACTGGAAAGGTATCATATGCGCATCAGACATTTCTCATGGAGCGAAAAGTAAAGATACTGCCTCCTTCATCTTATGAAGAACCCTGAATCTCGATAAATTTATTTCAATTTGCTTGTCATTTTCTTCGTCTTCGTTATTCAAATCATCACTAACATCATAATCGATTTGTAGGTTCTTGGAGCTCGCCAACAGCAACTTGATGCCTTCAACATTATCTTATCATTTGATATCGCCCTTCTTCAACAACTGCCGAATAACACAGTAAAGAGAATGAGTATCTGTAAGTTACGGCTTGTATAGAATGCTCTTGGAATTGGCAATGTCCTGGAATGGTCAGTGAGATATCTCGAGTATTATTGCCATAAGTAACAAATCGAAGACAACCTTGAATAAATGCACAGAATGCTATCAATGGGTTTAGCCTTCTTCCGCTTGTCTGCAGATGCTCAGCCTTTTCCGTTCTTTAAGATTATCGCTGCTACTATCCCATTTTTACCACACAATCGACTGTGCATTCTAAGAGCTTCACCATTTATATAGTAAAAGATGATACATTGTTGTAAGCGATTCCAGATTATTATGGGATTTCATTATATTATCCTAACTATCATAGATAAGTACAAAATACAGTCAAATCATGAAACGCTGCGTATGTTTCAACGTATAAAAGAATGTGGCCGTTATGTGGTAAACACGTTATCACCCCGAACAAAAGAAATGGCTTCGAGGTAGCCTAGCTGTCTTCTGACTTCTCACAGAACAACAGAGCATTTTTCGTGGCTTTGGCATTGACGAGAATTATCCAAGAAGGTTTAGAGATTCAGCTGGAAGCCGAGACCGACGGCAACGTTGTTGAGAGCAGTGGCGAGAGTAGTCACAGGGGCAGTATTCCCCGTGAGAAGGGTACCGAGGGTACCCGTAGTAGCAGGCACAGCAGCTCCAAGACCAACAAGACCATTCAAGAGGTTTTCGACACTGGTGATGGGAGTAATATCGACCGCTGTTCCACCAAGAGCTACTCCAACAATACATGAACTACAGGATGTTAGACTCGTAAAGATCAAACTTGGATGGAAACTTACAGTGCGCTTAAGACATTAGTGGTATATGCAGATGTAGCACAAACGCCCAAACCGTTGTTAAGAGTTACTTGAAGGTTTGTACAACCAAGAATATCTAGGAGGGCTGTCAGGATGGGCGTGTATGGTGTCGAGGTACCTGTCAGTTGTCCAGCCGTCAAGCTTTGGAGGAAAGCTACGATACTGGCTGGGGAATTAAGTGAGGCCAACAAGTTGTACAAAAGGGAGGACTCTAAGTTAATCGTGGCAACGGATAATACATCTCCAGTGGCAACAACAGAACAGGTTGGAACTGCAGGTAGACCAACTGACGAGAATACGCTTGCTTGAAGACTGGCAAGAGATGGAGATGTGTTGCCAGTAAGGTCAGTATCAGCGTTGACTGCTACAGCTGGCAATCCAAGACCACCTGTTACAGTCACAATATCGGACGTAAGTCCTGTAGGTGCAGCCGCGACGGCATTAGTGAGGCCCATCAGTAAGGTGTCAAGGCCAGTTATAGTTCCCGCTACAGTTGACCCTACACTACCAACTGTAGTAAGAGCGGTTCCGATGACACATCCACTAGAATGATGTTAGGCGTGTATATTGAAGCGGAAGACTTGAAAACTTACAGTGCTGAAGCTACATCCACTGCAGCCCCAGTCACGCATGTTCCGGCCAATAAAGCAGGAACGAGTGTAGGGAAGCCTGGTGCAGAGGCACAGCCCAACGCATTTTGAAGGCCATTGAGGATGAAAGAATATTCACCGGTAGGACTAAGATCGTTGAGAGTCAGGTCATTCAGAATGCTAGTGACAAGGGCTTGTACACTAGTAGCGGATGGATTCGCCACTAAAGCCATGTAAAACGCGTTGATGCCAGTAATATCGGTACTTGCAGCTGCACAAAGTGCAGATAAAGAAGTCGAGGGAGTTGTAACGCCTCCTGTGCTTATAGAGCTTCCTGTGCCAGCACCGGCACCGGCAGCGCTTGTAGAAGAGGCTCCTGTTCCAGCACCAGCAGCGCCAGTTGAGGAAGATCCTGTGCCAGCACCGGCACCAGCAGCGCCAGTTGAGGAAGACCCTGTGCCAGCACCGGCACCAGCAGCGCCAGTTGAGGAAGACCCTGTGCCAGCACCGGCACCAGCAGCGCCAGTTGAGGAAGACCCTGTGCCAGCACCGGCACCAGCAGCGCCAGTTGAGGAAGACCCTGTGCCAGCACCGGCACCAGCAGCGCCAGTTGAGGAAGACCCTGTGCCAGCACCGGCACCAGCAGCGCCAGTTGAGGAAGACCCTGTGCCAGCACCGGCACCAGCAGCGCCAGTTGAGGAAGACCCTGTGCCAGCACCGGCACCAGCAGCGCCAGTTGAGGAAGACCCTGTGCCAGCACCGGCACCAGCAGCGCCAGTTGAGGAAGACCCTGTGCCAGCACCGGCACCAGCAGCGCCAGTTGAGGAAGACCCTGTGCCAGCACCGGCACCAGCAGCGCCAGTTGAGGAAGACCCTGTGCCAGCACCGGCACCAGCAGCACTAGTTGAGGAACCTCCTGAGCCTGTGCTTGTAGCACTTCCTGTGCCAGCGCCTGCACCAGCACCACCAGCGCCAGTAGAAGAAGCTCCGGCACCGGCACCAGCAGCACCAGTTGAGGAAGATCCTGTGCCAGCACCAGCACCAGCAGCACCAGTTGAAGAGGATCCTGAGCTAGCACCACCAGCTCCGGAACCTGCAGATGGAGACGTAGAGATACCAGTCATAGAGGAGTTCGTGAATGGGAAAATTGGATTGGTGGTGGCCGCTGCTGTGGACGCAGCGCTGCTTGAAACGCTGGTAAACAAATGTCCGGTACTGGGATCACATAGAGCAGCGTCGATAAGGGTGAGGATTTGTGGTGCTGTGCAAGTAAGATCTGCGGCTTGTGTGAAGGATGCCTCGATTGAGTCGGCCACAAGACAGAACAATGCTGCACCGAGGTAGAAGGCTTCATTCTCCCAAACGAGAATATTGTTGCTGGCTGAGAAGGTTCCTGTGATATCTCCAATGATTGGGGTTGCGGCGAGAATAATACTGCTGCTGGTATTGAGACTAACTGAGACTTGTTCTCCGGCACTGAACAAGCCGCCATTCTGGAAGGAGAATTGACTGGCGCCCGTACAGAGCTCCGATGTAGCGCCGTTGGGTGTCAGGAAAGAATCATCGTTGGATTGACGCTTAGCAACAGCGTTTACCGGTACAGGAGAGATGATGAACATGGATGGGGTAGCTGCAGCAGTGCTGTGTATATGTCAGTATATGATTGTCCATCTTGCTTCGAGGGACGCTTACACTGTGGTTGTGACAGTTGAGGTAGAGGTACCTTCCACGACTGTGTTGATGTAGATTGGAGCATTGTTGATATTGATGGTAGCTCCACCATTAATGTTGATAATGGTATTCTGTTCGAAGAAAGAGTTGATAGTCACTGGATACGGAACCAGAACTGTCTCGACGTATACTTGCACATAATTGGGGTTTGAATTGTCTTGAGCACCAGCTGTGACTGTGACTGTGGGAGCGGGCGGACATACACCGTGTCTGGCATATGGGACAGCATGAACGAGGCCGATCATGCCAGCCAATGCGGCTGATGATTTCAAGAGCATGATGAATGATCCCGAGTGATGGATGATAAAGTAAGTGTAATAAGGTTCATGTGCAAGAACGAAGGAAGTATAGCGAATGAGACTGCTTTCCAGTCGAGCTTGTTGAGGGGATTGGAGATATGAATCAGAAACATCAAGGAAATGCTGTTCTTATATCTCTTTTTCGAACTCCTAAGGATATCCATATTTCATTATGCTATCTGACATCGCGATGATCAGTTGCAACGCTAAAATTTTAAGCTTGCTCTTCTGAGACGGGAAGTTATTGTGAGAGAGGCATAACTTTGTGGTTTAGGAGCCACGCCGTCAGTCTCAGCCGTGATTTCTTAACTTGAGGCATGCAAGCAGCCCAGTATCTCACCAGATGTTCCTTTGAAAACGTTAGGTGATTGTTGGGATAAATGCTTTCGGTGTTGGAGATATCTTTAGAGATTCGAGAGTTGCAGGAGACCTTCCAAGTGGAGGATGGCCATCATGGACTATGAATAGGAGTACCTCTGTTGAATTTCTACGCATAAGCTAACATTGTGTCTCCAAGGAGATGGGAGATAACATCGGAACATGAGCAAGAGTAGCATAGTCTTGACGGACGATCATTGTCGAAGGCAGGACCAAGAAGGTAGTGGTAGTATGGTCAAAGTTTTTAACAATGCTGTGCTTTCCGTGTTGTGCTTCCCGTTGATCTCAAAAGCTGATACAACTTTAAGCGGGAAGCAGTCGAAATGAATTGCTTGTGATTCGCAAGAACTTTGCGCTCGATTTTTTCACAAGACAAGACGAAATCGTAGGACTTAGAACACTGTGGTGGACATCTCGATGTAACACCGGTCAATCTGATGTCATTTTCCTTGAGGAAAACCCGATTATATCAGTGTAATTCTTCCTTGTTAGTTCACAGGCCTTCTCATGTCAGCTACCACTTACATAAAGTCATGTTGATCTACTGCGCAGATGAGGGACTCTTGCCGTTAAGTGCTAGGCAGTTTAGATGCAATCCCAACCACAGCAGGACGGGATATTTTGAGCTTCATCTCAAGCGTGGTAGCTGTTAGGGATGACATCGAGACGGCGTGGTGGATCTGCACAGTTGACTTATTCTTGATGGCCTCACGTCGAATGACAAGATCTGAAAGCGGAATGTTGTATAGATGAGCACTGCAAGCAATCCTCTACCAGCTCGCTCGAAATACGCGGTACGCGGGATGAGCGATCCACTCCGCGATGTACGGGTAGGACGTTGGTGCGGGCGTTAAGCATCGCGGCTCGCTACACCATGGCTGCATTCTGACATGCCTGGACAGCTCTGCGGCTGCGGAAGCTCCCTTGCCTTGCTTGCTGGGATTTGCTCCCCACACTCTCTTCATCGCTTGCTCTCCACATATCAAATTGGTAGCCCGACATCGCTCAGTCACGTCTCCTACTACGTACGACCTCTTAAATCAGAGACTAAACACATTAGACGCCTTTGTTTTCGTCTTCCTCGAATCATTCATCATCTCCGGTCACGAAAAGCCGCCGCATCATCACTTACCATCGACGAATTTCCACTTGCCTCTCGCCTCTCACCCAGCAGCACGCTCCTGGGATGTTGGTCCTGGAGAAATATGCGGGAAGTGCCAGTGCATACTCAAACAAAGGATAATGGATAATTCAATGGTCTCCAAGAACACCTGCAGCATTGTGCCATCAATAGCATTGTATGTGTCTCCATGCGTGAGGGTTGCTGAGCAACACAGTCCGTATTCAAAATCTATCAGCTGTTAACTATTGATGAAATTGTGGAGGCTTCTTTTCAGCCTCTTCATTCCATATCGTTCAGTTAAATCATTAAGTTCCCGGCTGATGTTCTTCCAGAATGCGCTCATGTATTTGAGGTATCAAGATGGATATTTACAATGGGACATCTTGTGAGCAATTTCTTTTTCGTGGTGGACGCATCGGACGTTCCGAGGTCAGCTCATATAGACCTGTCTATGACGGTGTAACCTGCTCTGACTTCTGAAGTCGGTATAGTCAAGAAGTTTTCAACAAAGATGGCCTAGATGCTCAGCTATTCTTGGAAATCAACTTCTCTCGTAATGCCAACACTCATGTCACTTGGGTACTTGCATCAAAGTAGCTTCGTTGCTAAGCATGTATCTAACGTGCTGCTACACGAGTTGAAGGGAGTGTAGACAGATATCTGGGACAAGCAAGATCAGTGAGACTACGGGGCTTGGAGTGGATTTGATTGCATGCGGCGAACGCCGATATTCAAGATGAGGTCTTCACGGGCGAAGATCAAGTACGAAGATCCTGTATGTAGTCTCTCGTTGGTGTTGAGAAGCTGCAAGCAGTTATAGTCAATTATCAGGAATCTCATTGGTCAATTGTGTTTTAGCATCGCAGATGACCCGTCTAGTCTATGATTGGACATCTAGGCGACTTGATTTCTTGAGACGAGCATTTTTCAACAACATTCCTCCTCCCAACCTAACGATGGCGATGGCATGCAAAGTCTACAAGATGAAATCTCTAATCTGCAGTACTGCGTACAAGGAGGTAAGTGACTGGCGACGTTCATGCGTCGAGGTTGGTAAGGTAGGTGAATATCATTCTTTCATATAAAGACTTCCCAACCACCTGTTGCTTCGACGATACGATCAGTATCTCACGTTTAAATAAATACAAGCTCATTGTCTTTCTTGTGTCAATTTTCATTGTGAAGCTCTGCCTCACAAACCTTCAAATTCAATATCTGCTATGATGCAATACCTCTATCTTCTCCCCGCCCTTGTGGCCGGTGTTCAAGCCATAGATACTGGCGCATTTGCTACTGCAACGACCTGTTTGAGCACCAGTACCAAGTTAAAGACCTACACCATAACCGACACGGTCACTTCAACATACTGTCCATCATGCGATACAGCCAAGACAAAAAATGAAGTCTACACTACAACCTACGCCACTGTCTTTTCTTCAGTCTGCCCGACCGGCCTTACCCCTATCACCTATACCGTCACTCAAGAGTGTACCGGTACTACTCCAATCGACACGGCGACTTGCCCACCTGGTTATACAACCACCACTGTTGAATGCTCTGCCTGTCAACATCCTGCGACTGCGACTGCGACCACTGATGCTCCAATTGTCACCATCACTATTCCATGCGCAGAGTGCCAGTCGGTTCCTCCTGTTGTCCCGGCTCAGGCGACTACAATTGCTGTTCCATCAGGATCCTCTCCAGCTATACCTACGAATTCAATGGCATTATTCACCGGTGCAGCATCATCCAATACAATTGGCGCATCCGCCTTTGTCGCCGTCGGAACCGTCTTCTTCGCCATGCTCGCGCTTTAAATACATTACTACTTCTTTATATCTTAGGGGGTTTCTATTTCAAAACAAGGGATATCATTCAGCACTTCACTTCACTTCTTGGACCATATTCACCATTTTAAACATGCCTACAAGGAATTGGCTTTGTGTGTAGAATTAGCGTATAGCATAGTCTTAGGTAGTTTTAGATAGTCAATATCAATATAAACACCGATTTACAAACATTAATAATACATCTACCTACATCTGTTGAAGAATATCACCCCCACAAGGGCTTATCGCACCTCCCATTCCGTAATCGCTCAGTGATTGTTCCTTGACGTCGACCTACATTCCTGGTGCAGGCAAGTCGCGTGTTTGGCTTTTGACATGGAATTTGCCCCGCGTCTTCTCCCCTCTCCGACGTAGCAATTTTTCTCTCCAGCCACCAGCATGTAAGGATCCATGCCGAGATATGTTCTAACTTTCGCTATTTCTCATGAGGCTGATGAACTCACCTTTATTGAAAGGCTTGGAGTTTGGCGCTGAAGAGATAAGGTGAAGCTACTGTAAAACCCGAAACTTTACGTAGTCAATGATGCCGGGCTTACTAACTTATTGTATAATTTATTAGCTACATAATATAGCACTGTACTAAAATGATCGTTTCAGATAATGTTTTCCTAGGAAGTGGCTATAGTAGCTATTCGTATTAGATTTCAGATTTCAGTGAAATGGAGCACCATAGTGTACTTCGAAGTATTGTTAAATCCTAGAGATTAATATTTAGTATAATAATGTTGTATGTAAAGTAGTGTAGGTACGCATTACTCCCACAACCGAAGGGATATAATTTATCAAATTCAAATATTTGAAGCTGTAAAATACCTGCTCTAAGCACATCCCTTATCTACAGCGTAAACCACAACCCTTATTGGAAGACTTCTTCAAATCAACGCACGTGTACACAACCGGGCCTGGATTTCGAGGTTTCACTTTACACAGCGATGCAGATTTCCACAGGGGCGCGGTGCCTCTTTGCGTGCTCTTCAAATCGTTCACAAATCTGATGTTCTCGGGTCGATGTCGGGCGGAGCTGATATCCACTCGATTTGATGCCCACAACTTCATCTCTGCCTGCGTTGCGTAGCTTGGTCAAGGAACGGGATGTGTTCCTTGGTAGTTATGCTCTGCGGACTGAGCACTGAATACTCTTTCCCAAGGGATTTCTTGTGCATAGCTTTGTGCTGCTGCATGTACCACGAGGGGGTTGAGGTTAAGCAGGCACAGAAAGCCAGCCCGCGCCGCCGGTGTTCAATCGGCGCTTGTTGAAAGTTTGTCGCGACGCGAACTCCCTCCCCCCATTCACAGCGCGTTGCGAGCTATGCAGAAGGAATTACGCGTTCTTTTGGTGTAGACTGCCGGTGCTTTAAACGATACAGATGGTTTTCTGCCATGCCTATCTGATGCTGAAAGGCTTCGTACTTGAAGACAATTCCTCTTTAAGAATCAATAATTGAAGGCCGTGTAACTTGGTGTATATTGGCACCATGATGAACTCGCTTCCCAAGTTCCAGCACCACAGCCACGGCGTTTGGCCGTTTGTGAACTCATTGTATTGTTTTCTTTCGGAGGCTTCGTATGTTGACGCGTTCGAATCCTATGTAATGCATGAGCGTAAGCTTGTTTTGTCCTATTCTAGGAGGTAAGTATTTGAGATGGGATTGCGCAACGTGGTTTTACAACCTTTTTTATTTGACTTCCACGACCATGGTCCCCTTGCGCCCTGGAGTCGACGTCAATGGATCTCAAACGCTATCTCTGCATCGAGTGAAGGTAAAGGTTGTTCGCTGATACTTTTTAACATCGTAGTATTGTACTGTCATAAAAGAGTGTTCTATGAAATATGAAGAGTGCTCAGGATGGCCTGGTTTAATATTCGAATGTCAATTACAGCATAACCGATTCATCTCCGTTTATAGGATGCTATCTTGAGTCACTTGAGTCACTAGAAACCGTCTTCGACTGTATTCACAAGATGGATGTAGTCGTGGTAGGTATGGTCATTTCGCACGATTACGAGTCCAATTTGCTTCAAAGCGTACAATAACATAATGTGTTCACCATCTAATTCAATAATGTTCGATACAACATAATCGCACTTCATTGCCCAGACTCGACAGTTATTGCATAAACAACAAGCTAAGATATATTCCACAGGATCATCAAGGAGAATGAAGGAGGCAAAAGTTACGACAAAACACTACTGCGTTCAAATCTGTTGATCCCTTACAGTGATGCAGCACAATCAAATACTATGATGTTGTCCTCACCATAGATTCACCTGCGTGTAAGATGCATGAGACGACGTTCTTTGTATTTGAGATAACTCGGCAAACCTGCAATAGCCGAAATAGCTTTAACTGCATAATGTAGATGTAGTTGATTAGTAACAGTTTGTTAGGTATAGCAATAGTAATGATTCCGAAGACAGCTAACAGCATATCTTTCCTCGTCCGTTATCTGTGATAGTGAGATTCTCCAAAACGTGATAGCCACCGTTCCCTAAATTATACTTTGCTTCTGCCTCGGGTGATCCAGCCAACTTGTGCGCCACGGTCCTCCAACTTCACTTTATTTACGTAGTCAAAACATCTTAGGAATTCCTTGACCTCAACACGGACCGCCAACCCCTTACGAGCCTCTTCGAGCTCCCGAACATTCACCGCGTTGTACCGAATCCCGTTTTCCTCAAGGACCCAGGCAGGCGAGAAATCCCAACGTTCTTCCAACGAGACACAAACGCAGATTTCGATTCCAGGAAACAAAGCTCCAAATGCAATCAGGCTATCCGCATCGGATGTCCAGCCATCAAGACCCCGGACGAGGATGAAGCATACCCCGCCGACCGGAGTTGATGCCGCAGCTTCCCGCAAAGATCTTCTATCGCTATCATGACTAGTAATCGACGCTGTCGATCCGATTGATGCTGGTGCGGGAACTGTACTTCGCATACCGTGAAACCCCACGATAGTTGCGGTAGCTGGTATCGTGCACTCTTCCCCGAATACTTCCCGGAACTTCTGAAAGCTGGCTGCTCCATCAACAAGCAGGCTTGCGTGGCTGGATCCCGGAGCCGAGGAGCTGGTATTTCTGGAAACGACACAGAACGTTGGGATCTTCATGGGCTTGAATCGCTGGCAAGTATCCGGAAACCGTTCCCAGTTTGCTTTGTCACGGATAGGGCCATCAAGAGCTACGGGCTGCGGTTGCATATCTTGAATGAGGGGCTTGATTACGTTCAAGACCCCATGTTTCTCCGCAAGTGCAATACCTGCTTCTGCTGGCACCCACATATCCCGCACAAATGGCGAACTCCCCTCTTGTACATCATGCTCCCCTTCCCGTACCTTGTTGAGCTCCTTTCGACGATCCGTTCTATTAAACACAGCAAGACTCAGTATCTGGGATGCGTTTATGTTACCATCATCCCGGCGAGCAATTGGGGGATCATGCTCCAGAATAGTACACTCTGTTCCCCTGACTCTCTCAGCCAGGGTGTCGGGAACGCTAACACTGGAAACTGGCACAACTGTGACCGTGCGGCTACTCAGAATTGCTTTAGTTTTGTCATATAGGCGACCCCGGGAGTCAAAGAACTGGGAGGCTTTCGAGGCTCTTGATTTCGGGTTCCACGTTCTCGATTCAGCCATAAAGATGAGTTGCTCTTGGCTTAGATCTGTACCAGGTGCGTCGGGAAAACTTTCGGGACCGAGTAACGGAGTTGGTTTCTTCGCGCTTAACGATCCCACTTCTTCAATTCTGATGTGCTTTACTGGTCTCATTGCAGGGTCCTCAAGGATACGTTTCTTGGAGGTTGGATTTTCATTGCCGAAAGTCTCTTCTGTCTGGGTAATGGAATCGGTATAATAAACCCCCTCCTGTCTTCTAGGCGCCATAAATTTCTTTATATATTAGTAGGTATTTAATCTAGAATAACCAATTCTTACGACATGCATTTGCGTGCCGCCAGCGATGCTGACGACAGCAACATTTTTCTGGGGCGACGACATCGTAGTAATTGAACGGGGTATCAATTTATGGTCTTTATACTATATAACCGTAGGATGATTGATTGGGTTTTAGATATTCTTTGAAATATAGTTCCGGGATTTGGACGCGTCTTTTTCTGGGCCTTTCTCGGGTCACTTGCCGGTCTCGAGCGCGTCTCTTCTATTCGGAGAACCTCATTAAACTTGAATGACGAAAAAGCGTGGTTTTCTTGGAACAGTCCCAATATCCTTTCACCGTCTACGACTCTACGAGTTTACTTGATGATTTCCGTTGACGATTTGCGGTTATTATTACAAAGCGCATCCACGAGAATAAATTTCATTCCATTCATTTTGATATTTGATATTCGTAGTCTGAACTGCCCAGAGCCAGTGTTTAGCGCACAAGAAAGACGAGACAAGAAACCCGTAAAGCAATGTCTTCTACTACGAGCAATGTCAGAACATTAAACAGGTCATCTTGTTGTGTTGATTGTTGTAAACTCCTTTCTGACATGATCGGCAGAAGCGTCTACAGTTGCGCATGAGATTCACATAATATGTTGATAGCTTTTATTATTCGGCAAATCGTCAACAATCGGCCGGAATGGCGCAGTGGTAAGTTCTTAGTTATTCAGCATTCAGGATAATGTAAGCTAATCCTAAACAGGTAACGCGTATCACTTGTATTGGCCAACCAATATAGCAATGATAAGATCCCTAGTTCAATTCTGGGTTTCGGCATCTCTTTTTATTTTGAATTCCTTTTTATTCCTTCTTTTAGTTATCCCTCTCGCATTTTCCAATTGCTCGAGCTTTTCTTTTCTTTCTTTTAGTTCAAAGTCTTATTGGGTTTTCGATGCCATTGAGGCAGGTATGTAAGCGAAATAAACTTTTTGTTACCGTACTCGGGGACTCGCTTCTGATACAACCGAGAGGTATGATAATCTCGGGAGAGGGGAGGTTTACTCGCCCGAACGTTCAGGATCACCCGAATCATATCGGAGAGCAGTCGTTATTCATCAAGTTAAGCGTTATTCTCTGAGACCATTACCATCTTTAACAGCTGTATAATTGCCTGATGTTGCACAGTCGTTAAGAGATCCAAATTTATGCAGAGCTAAACAATTTATGCGCCGTACAGTTATTTGGAGTCGCAAAATTATGGAGACCTCTAGAGTTATTCCAAGTTACACAGTCATTCAGAGCATACCAATGTTTCGAGCTACATACTTACCTAGAACTATACAGTTACTTAAGAGGTAGCAATCATAATCCAAAACCAGGCAGTTACTGGTAGCGATAGTGGAGTATTGAGGGTCACTTATTTTCTCTCTCTTCAGGATCGTCCATAGAAGCATCAAAGAAAAGCAAAGCCGTTCCTTCGAATGTAATCGGGAGCAGAAGGGCAGATAGGGAGTTCTCCCGATTGAGCCATAGATAATGCTCTAGGTGTTGTAACCTTGCCAGCCCATTAATGTTGTCACTGCATAGCAACGACGAACCGCAACATCTCCGTCATCATTTCTTTCCAAATTTCTCATACTTCATGGTTGTTCAGTCCAGGGAAACACAGGGGTAGGTACAAGGTAGATTCTCCGTTCTGGTGGTCGTTACTACCCACCACCAGGACTATCTACATGTATGCACTGGCACTTTGATAAGCGCGAGCACTTTTGACAACCGGTGGTATCTCATATTATGTTTCTCGGAAGGTAGCCATACAAACCATTTGACGACTTCAGCGGTCCACAACCTATTGAGGCAATCATATGCATGATAAGGGTGCAGACCTCGTCTTGAAAGTACCGAACTCTTATAAACTGTATGAAATCATATGCATAGGATACAACTGCACTCTCATGCTCCCGCATCACACAGCACGCACGTATTTCACGATGCGTCGTAATGTCACGCAACCAAAGTCCGACAGCCCGACCAGTACGAATACATACCGTTGTATCGATGAATGCCGAGGAAACGTCTAAACGTCGATCTTTTGGTCGTGAGCTCTACTTAAATTTCGTGGGGCTCAAACCCCGAGATAAACAACTATCAGATTCAACTCCGTGCTGATAGCCTTCTCGCCCCGAGCTACTCCACGATATCAGAACTTGGCACGTTGAAGTGCATGGGTACACGTTCCCGTTTGATGGCTTCCCCGCAAAAGCCACCCAGATTTGTTGACTCGCTAGTGACATCTCGGACTTTCGGTATCATGGAACCTGCTTCTACTTCCTGGAGTTCAGTATACATCCTATGGGGGAAGGTCTTTGACTCTATTGTAGGTACATATCTCCGAGGTTTACAACACGATAATGGAATTTCGTGGAGCACTATATCTCACAGGAAATTCCAAATGGTTTCAACAACTAAGCTTTCAACCACCGTGGCAGCTATTACTCTTGCATTTGTTACCCCGAACTTGCAGATTATCAACAGTATCAACAGAAGCTCACACCTATGAAAGAACCAACCTCAGCCTTGGATATTTGTTTTTGAAACCAATGATTGGGTTTCACGTGGCTCCCCCTCTTGCGGGGCCATGCATTACAATCAATATTGTATGCAACCTTTACCTTTGCCGATCTGTCACCCGGCAATCTCAAGAAGTAATGCCGGTAAGGAAGACGCTGGGGTTACTTGGAGAAAGATGTAGACTATCATTTAAGGTATTTCTTCTCTGCATAGTTACACTTCTTGATATCTCTCTTCCCAATTTGTTATTCCGAACAAATCCTCTACAACGTTGCCCTGTGTCCCTACACGTTCTTGAATGTCAGTGTCGAAGCAATTCCGAGAAAGTCCTTGAACTCTTGGGCTGAAACTCAACTGCACGTACGATTGGCGTTTGGTATACTTATTCCACATAACCGGTCAAGTTCCCTTTTTCAAGACATATATCGAGGGAGCTCATAGAACCGTTCTTGCGGCAAAGTTACGAGATCAGGAACATGGCAGATATCAGAGATAAAGCATACGAAGACAAAAGCTATGAAAGCCCGACAGAAAATTCCGAAAGAATTGAGAATATCAAAGAAGTACAGACGTTTGGCACAGAAGTCATCAGTCAGGATGCAACAGGAAGAGCAGCACTTAGACCACAGCCCTCTGCGGATCCGAACGATCCTTTAGTAAGTCTTCAAAGATCTGTCAAAAATCCAGAAGAATACTAACATAACCACAGAACTGGAGTCGCCCCGAAAAATATTATACTTTCTTAACAATATGCTTTTTTTCCTTCCTTGCAACAGTCAATGCTTCGAAAGCCACGGTGGCAGTTGTACCCCTCGCCAAAGAATTCCACGTCTCTAGCACGGAAGCCGGCTACCTGGTTTGCTTTAACGTACTATTCCTGGGGGTAGGAAACTTGTTCTGGGTGCCATTGATGCGATCTATTGGCAAGAGACCAATGTACCTCTTAGCACTCCCTCTATTCTTCGCCTCGAATCTTTGGGGTTACTTCGCAAAGAGCTACGGTAGTCTCTTAGCTGCCTGTATCGTTTCTGGCTTCGCAGCTTCCTCAGCTGATGCCACAGTACCAGCAGTTGTGGCAGATTTGTTCTTCGTGCACGAAAGAGGCACTATAATGATGGTCTTTCATCTCGCGTTGAGCGGTGGTTTCTTCCTAGGGCCATTTATTAACGGCTATGTCGTCCAATATTCTGGCTGGAGGTGGATCTTTGGTTGGTTAGCCATCGTCATTGCTGCGCTGTGGCTCGTTGCTATATTTACCATCCACGAGACGACATATTTCAACCGAGATATCTTAGCTCCTGCCTCCAGCTTCAGAGCAAAACGGACATTCAAAGAAAAAATGAGTCTCAATCATGGCATAAATAAAAATAATGAATTCTTCAAGTCTTTCGCTGACACCATCATTGTGACGGCATACCCTGGGGTTTCTTGGGCGGGTATAACGGTTGGGACCTTTGTTGGATGGTATGTTCAGCGGGCTAATTATAAGGCATTGATACTAACAGAACTAGGAATATCGTCGTCCAGCTCACCGTTGCTCGATCGTTCGTCGTCGCTCCGTACTCATGGAAGATCCACTCTGTCGGCCTCCTCTCCATTTCCGGGTTCATTGGCGCCATCCTCGCCATCTTCTTCGGCGGCGCACTCATTGATCAAATTGCAAACCGTCTCACCGCACGATACAAAGGACTACGCGAACCCGAGTATCGCCTCCCGGCGATTTTGATCCCAGCATTCATCGGTCCTGTTGGAATATTGATATTTGGCCTCACACTTGCGGCAAAGACACACTGGATGGGCCCCGCTGTGGGCTATGCTATGCAAGGATTTGGACTTACTGCAGTCAGCAACGTTGTAGTCACCTATGCCGTAGACTCATATCTTCCCCTTGCTGGTGAAGCTTTGGTCGTCGTTTTTGTTCTAAGAGGTATCATTGGCACTGTTTTGGCGCTCTGGGCGGCGGATTGGCTGGCCGTAGAAGGCAAGCAGAATACTTTTGGTGAGATGGTCGCTATTCAGTACTTTATTATCTTGTTTGCTTTCGTCTTCTGGTTCTGGGGCAAGAATATTCGAGGGACTACAATGGGTTATGGGCCTATGAAGAGGATTTCGAGGGCGATGATGTGATATGGCAGGTTTATGCAAATACATATGATATACAAAACCAATTACTGGAAGCTATCACCAATAGAAATGCACGAGACTAAGTAGAGTCATTATAAACATGTAGAGTACACCGCAAGTAGAAAAGTGCTGAATTTGTACGCCAGTACTAATTATCACAATGAGTTTTACAGTTGATGTATCTCGATACCAGAAATTATTATCATACACGCCAGATCGCATCTGACATTTTGGCCACCTGCGCCATCTCCTTCACATCATGTACACGCACGATATCAGCTCCACCTTGAATAGCAGCCACAACAGTAGCCGCTGTACCCCAAATCCGGTCTCTTGGCTCAGTCACACCGGTAATACTCCCAATAAATCTCTTACGGCTGGACCCCAAAAGCCATGGGAGGCCCTCAAGTCCCGGCCAATTGCGGAGCGCATCCATATGACGTAAGATCTCCAAGTTCTGGTCCTTGGTCTTTGCAAATCCGATTCCCGGATCAAGGATGATACGCCATCGTCGGATACCCGCTTCTTCGGCTTCCTTTACGCGCTGCAGGAGTTCCTGAGCGATGGTTGGGATGACTCCTTCTGGTTCATAGTCCGTCAATTTGTTCATAGTTGCTGGTGTACCGCGCATATGCATTAGGCAAATCGTCTTTCCAGACTTCGCCACCGTAGAAAGCATCTGCGAGTCGAGAAGTCCGGCGGAGATGTCGTTGATGATATCGGCGCCGGCTTCTAGGGCTGCCTGCGCAACTGACGCGCGGTATGTGTCGATGCTAATGGCAACATTCTCAACGTAGGGTGAGGCGCGCACCGCTTTGATGGCAGGCATTATTCGAGAGATCTCTTCCTCAGCGGTGACATCTGGAGTTCCTGGCGCACTGGACTGGCCTCCGATATCAATTATGGTAGCACCAGCCTGGACGCACGATTCGATTGTGGAATCTAGTGATTGCTGAGCATGTTTCCCGCCATCTGAGAAAGAATCGGGCGTCACATTCAGAATAGCCATGATGTGTGTAGATCTATTAGTTTTCAAAGCATGAAGAGGAGTCATGTTGGGGGTGAGTGGTGTTATAGTAGACAATGGCAATTCCGATGGTGGTAGTGCATTCAGATAGTCTTGAGTGAACTTCCATGGAGATGCTGGATTCAATGCTTTTCCAGGTATCAACCTTAATTCGAGTCAGCAGTTTTGTTTCAAGGGCCTGAAAATTTACATACTCTGCAAGTGGCTTCAAGACAAACTCCCTTTCAAACATGGCCACGTGAGGAATATTCAAGCGTGCATGCTTCACGCTCTGATCTTCATAAAGAAGAATGTCAAGGTCGATGTTGCGTGGACCTTTATCGATCACCTTTTTTCTGCCCAAGGTATTTTCAATGTCTTGTAAAACATCTAGAAGCTCAAGAGGCTCGAGAGTGGTTTCAACCTATTTGAACCATGTCAGAGAAAGCGCAAGACCTTGAAGGTCAAGGTTGAGACGGTTCAGTTCAATATACGGGGGTAAAGTCCAAACTCCCATACAAACAAATGATCGAAAACTCTCTCAAGATATCCTTCTCTGTACATTGAACTTGCTTATATAAATAAAATATGCCAAGAACGAAATATAAAGTCATGTGACCATGAAAAGACAATCCAAAGAAAAACAGGATGATAATGCTTACCTCACAAGCACCATTTAGAAAAGGATCCTGGTCAACAACATACATTGGTTCTGTTTCCCACAAACTGCTGGTACGTTTGACCTCAATGCCACGAGCTGACATTTCATTGCAAGCTTTTTCGATCCAACCAATCCTGTCTCCCAGGTTGCTACCCAGCGCAATATACGCGCGTTGCTTTGGTAGATTTGCTCGCTCAGAAGTCTTTTGAGTCCCGTTCATCTTGGACGACGCTGGATTGATCTTCGACCATGGTGTTGCCTTCACACTGCCGATCGCAGAGCTGTAAGTTCTCTTCGGAACCATTTGCGTGCTTCGAATAGCGGCATCCGGACAACACCTCCAGGAAATTATCGAAGGCCGATATCGAACGGCCGATGTCTGATGGAGGCGACACAGCCTCATGGAGGTTGGTGAGACTGTAAAGATGTGATGACTGAATTTATATGTCGCTGATTGGCATGGTGGAAAATATGCATTACTTTCGCATAAGTTGTTTTTGGTGCATTTTATGCGGAACCCAAGTTATGCACAAACTAGGCCGGTTCTGTACAGGACAGACGACCGAGACAGACCCTGCCATTGAAAGAGAATGCCGAGGCATTTCCCCAGATTCGGCTGAGGCCGTTGACCGAATCTCCCCATTACTGATCCCTCCTCGTCGTTATGTTTTAAGAGCCATCCTCTACCTCTTCTCCCATCTACACCTTCCTTACTTTTTCTTCACACTATAAACGCATTGTAAATCTTTGTTGATTCATTTCTGCACCCAAACTATACCCACAGAACATCAGCTGTACCCACATTTCATCCAGACATCATGGCTTCTCCTCGTAAGATTCCTCGGTCCACTTTCACATGTTAGAAGTGGCTGTATACTGACTAAATCCCACAATAGAGCAACTTCGCATAACATGCACCGATCTTCTCAAGATCAAACACCCAGTCTTGCTGGCGGGCATGAATGTTGCCGCCGGGCCAAAGCTCGCGGCAGCCGTTACAAATGCTGGCGGTCTTGGAGTTATTGGTGGCGTTGGTTATACTCCAGACATGCTCCGGGAACAGATCGCAGAACTCAAGTCATATCTGACTGACAAGAGTGCACCATTTGGTGTTGATCTTCTTCTTCCGCAGGTCGGAGGCAGTGCGCGAAAGACCAAGTAAGCATCATGTACATTTGCGCATGTGCATCAGCAGGATTATTAATCTCAGTGCTGACATATTTTTTCCCTACAGCTACGACTACACGAAGGGAAAGCTTGATGAACTTGTAGATATCATTATTGATAGTGGTGCTAAGCTCTTTGTCTCCGCTGTCGGTGTGCCACCAAAGCATGTCGTCGAACGAATCCACAAGGCTGGTATCCTCTACATGAACATGATCGGACACCCAAAGCATGTGAAGAAGTGCCTCGACCTCGGTGTTGACATCATCTGTGCCCAGGGTGGTGAAGGAGGCGGACACACCGGAGATGTTCCAACGACTATCTTGATTCCGGCCGTTGTCAAGCTCTGCGAAGGAAAGAAGAGCCCAATGTCTGGGGCACCTGTGCAAGTTGTTGCCGCCGGTGGTATCTTCAACGGTCAGAGTTTGGCTGCTGCATTGATGCTCGGTGCCAGTGCCGTCTGGGTTGGCACCAGATTTATCTTGACTGAAGAGGCTGGTGCACCAAAGGCCCACCAAGAAGCTGTTCGCACCTCTGGATTTGATGACAACATTCGCACCATCATTTTCACCGTAAGTAAACCCTCACAACCATTTCTGAACAGTCACTAAATACATTCAGGGACGACCACTCCGTGTCCGCAACAACCCATACATTTCTAACTGGGAAGAGAACCGTGCTCAGGAGATCAAGGAGCTCACCAGCAAGGGCGTTATTCCAGTTGAGCATGATTTTGAGACTCTCGGTGACGATATTGACGACGAGACCATGGACAATGCTAGACCTTTCTTGATGGGCAAGGCTGCTGCGGTAGTCAACGAGAAGACAACTGCTAAGGAGGTTGTCGATGAGATGGTTTCCGGAGCTGTTGAATGGCTCGCAAAGGGCCAGAAGATGGTAGCCAAATTGTAGATATGTTTTTCTTTGGCTGGCGTTGATTTACGAAGGTTATTAAACGCACATATTATTCTTGAGATTTACTACTCTTTTCGTCACATGAATGTTGAACACAAAGTAAATTCTGCCGAGCCTACGATGCAAGCCATGCCTCTGGGCGCCGCGCATCTTGGTTTGACACTATTGTAGAATTCGATTTGTACCTTGAAAGTATTCAATAATATTCATTTATCAAGTCGACGCTATAAAAGCTACTGCATCCACCATTGGACAATGATACCAATTAACGAATGTCCACTCACCGGGATATTTGCACTTTTTCTCATGAATATGAACTAGTAAGTCGATAGCATAAGCTTGCCCCGTAAAGAGTCAAGGGTGTGCAATAGAGATGCACAGACGGGTCTGGCCAATTACTTAATTAACCTTACCGAACCTTACTTTGATTCATATTATTGAAGCATACACACACGGCCGTTAGTCATGTAAACAAAAGACAACAGAGCGTCCACTCTTGCGACCAGATGATAAAGTCCATATTAGAAGATAGCTTTCTAGGTAAATGATGATGTCGTATGGAGGTATCACGAAAAGGGGAACAGTTCTTTGGCGTTGTCATGTGTCTTCTGAGACGCAGGGTTCCCCCAGCAGAAATCCACAGAGTGACGGTAGGCTTAGCGGTTGATCGAGCTCTTCAATTGTTAGTGTGGCAGATCAGCAGGGTTGTAGCAGGTGAACAACCAATGCCCCAGAGCATCGACATCATCGCATCGCATGCATCACATTGATATTTTCCTCTAGTCTCTGGGCACATTTGAACCTCCCTTCTCTCCTTCAGTTCATCCTTTTGTAACATTGCTATCAGCAATTGACATCCATATCCATTGATCTCGCAAATCGATACCAGTCTTCTATCATCAGAAGCTGTGTTTTTATTACATGCCATAGATTGTGTCGTGGTTACATCCCCACAGTTGAGCTCTCCACCACACGACAACCATGTCAAATCAACCAGTCCACGGCGGCCAAGCTGATGCCTACTATCAAAATGGCCAGCAGGATGTAAATCAGGGACAATACTATCAGCAACAACCGCCGCAACAAGGATATCAGGATCCACAATACACTCAGCAACCTCCACAGTACAACAACAAACATCAGCCAATGGTGCAGGAAGGAGGTGGAAAGCAGGACTTCACGCAAAGCTTCAAGCTCGACAAACCGAAGTACAATGATATCTGGGCGGCACTTCTTTTCATTGCGACTTTCTGTGGCTTCGTTGCCGTGTCGGGAATATCTATTCAAGGATACAGTGCAACCAAGCTTTTCCAAGGAGGTGGCATCTATGGGGCTCCTGCAACTGTTGGTCTTAGTACCAATACCATTATTCTCTTGTATGCGTTGTTCCGATCTATGACTATTTGTTTCAAGACTAACAATTTGTAGCTGTTTCGTTTTGGGGGCCGCGTTCATTCTCAGCTTCGTTTACTTCTGGATGGTACGCGCTTTCACCAAACAAATCATCTGGATTACCGGTATATTACAGATCGTCTTTGGTATTGGCACGGCCATTGTGTACTTTGCCCGTGGATACTACTCTGCTGCCATAGTGTTCCTGATTTTCGCTATCTTCTACATTGTTTGCTTCATAAGCTGGATTCCTCGAATCCCATTCAGCGTTCTGATGCTACAAACAACAATTGACGTTGCCAAGAACTACGGACATGTATTTGTAGTTTCTTTCATTGGTGGAGTCATCTCATTGGCCTTTGGTGCATGGTTTTCGGTGACTCTTGTGGCAATATATGCCAAATATCAACCTGGAGGTGCCGGGTGCGACGTCGGCGCCGGAAGCTGTTCGAAATCCAAGGTCATTGGTCTGGTTGTGTTCATCACCTTCGCTGGCTACTGGGTTACTGAGGTCCTCAAGAACGTTATCCACGTCACTATCTCAGGCGTGTATGGATCGTGGTATTTCTGTTCCAATCAGCCGGGTGGATTCCCTAAGAACGCTACCCGTGGAGCCTTCCGACGCGCCATGACCTATTCCTTTGGAAGTATCAGCTTTGGCAGTCTTCTGGTTGCAATTGTACAACTTATGAGACAAGCCTGCAATATTGCTAAGCAAAATGAAGCTGCGCAAGGAAATATTGTGGGAACCATTCTCTTTTGTGTTCTCGGCTGTTTCATCGGAATCCTTGACTGGGCCATCCAATTCTTGAACGAGTATGCTTTCTCGTATATTGCTTTGTACGGCAAGGCGTATCTTCCAGCTGCTAAGGTAAGTCAATTAATATCCTTCAAAACTATTGATCTCAATGCTAACAAAATTTAGACTACTTGGCGTATGATGAAAGATCGTGGTGTTGATGCTCTTGTCAATGAATGTCTGATCAACCCAGTATTCAGCATGGGTGCGGTCTTTGTGGGATATGTCTGCGCGTTTCTCGCCTACCTTTATCTCGAATTCACCAAGCCAGCATATAATGACGGTAACGCATTTACAGCGGTAGTCATGGCCTTCGCTTTTCTCATCGGCCTTCAAATGTGCAATGTTTTCCTGGTTCCGATTAAGAGCGGCGTTGCTACCTTCTTTGTCGCCATGGCATTCGATCCTGAGGTCTTGATCAGGGACTACCCCGATTTATATGCCAGGCTTGTCTCTGTGTACCCTCATATACAGCAGGCTATTCATTCCTAAATATGTTTTCTTTACTTCTGGAGTTGTGGGCTGTTATTAGAAGTATGGTAACTCGCATATGGTTGTTGTTCACTCTTATGGTTCTGGGGTCCTAAAACCTGGGCTTTCTTATAATTCTAGTGAAATAAGTGATTTTGTACTGACAGTAGTAATTCAATACAGAACAAACAGAATATTATACGCTCCGACATGTGAAAATACTGGCTCTGCCACCATCTGTAGTGAAGGATAAAGCTTCTGAGTAATCGAAGGCTTTTTTAAATGTATAAAAAGCTCTAAATGATGAAATTACGAAATGACTTTAAATACCTTAAGTTGAAAAATGTGAATAGATGGAGGCTTTCAATAATTATAGGATTATTTGAGTTAGCGTATGTGAGCTTTTGACTGCCTATCAATAGCTTAATAGCTCTACAGCGTATAAGTGCATTTAAGATGGGCGAAGAGTTACATACTCCATGAGAGATTGTTCCTATTCATTATAAAGATAATGGTAAGTTATTGAAGACCAGAAGGCCATTTCTTCAAGAGTCTTTAGGTTTCTCGTAACTAGCAAAGTAGCTTAGCTCTTCTAACTCTACCATCTCATTTAGAGACAATGCAATAGGTAAATGCCCCAATCCTGTAGGGATGAAACAAGGCTTATCTACGTACTTTGTACATATTCGGAATTATTGTAAGCACTTGAAATATGGAGTAATTGACATACAGAAGTTGATTAAGTACGTAGCGTGCATAGGTGTTCGTGGAGTGCATCGGCGTCGGCCCCCGAGTAAGCATAAGCCTGCATGCCTATGAGCCTAAAATCTAGCTCCATCTTTATGATGTTCGTACAACACTCATCTAAGATAAGTCTCCGACCTGGTAATACAGTTCATAGATAAAGTCTCCGCGATAAAAATCTTAAGACAACCCCAACACAACCTAGTACTGACATAAAGCTTGTGTTAACAACCCAGCAAATACTACACTCTGGGCTCTGTTCATATGTAGCTCGTTTAGCCATCCTTGTCAATGATGTCCCAACGATCAGCTCTTTACAATTGGCCTATTTCCGATGATGATAGCTGAAGTATTCCACTCAATTTACGTCAATGCTGACAACTTGGCAGAATTACAACAGATAAATAGCTCATTGTTGCCTTCCTTGAACCAGCAGAATTTATGAGTTGGCTAACAAACCTCCACGACACATCAACCAAGCGTTCGTGTCTATTGTATAATCTTTTGTGCTCAAATTACAACGAAAATGGCATCGAACGGAGTCAACGAGCTGAATGGTTTTACAGATTCCAAGCCATCGGATTCTGCCATCAAAGGCCTGAAAGATCAGGTGAAGGGGGAGGTTGTTGTCAAAGGCGAGGTTTCTGATGTAGACTACAAGGCAGCGATTCATCGTTGGAATGAGGCTTTCATCCAAGAAGCTGTAAGTCTCATGCTCAGTCAGTAGCCAACATAAACTCCCCTAATATTTGATATAGGCAATCATCGTGTTTTGCGAATCAGAGGAAGATGTAGTTGCATCTCTACTTTTTGTCAAGAAACATAAGTTGGAAATGACAATTGTCTGTGGTGGACACAGCTATATGGGAGCTTCTTCCACCAAAGGACTTGTCGTGGGCGAGTTACTCCGTGCTACTGAAAATGAAGTGGACATTACTAATTTGTTATAGACTTGCGCAAGATGAGAAAAGTCACTATCGACAAGGCAAGCATGTCCTGCACGGCTCAAGGCGGCTGCCTTGCCAAAGATCTTGAGGAGCCTTTGGATGGTATGACTCTGTCGATACTACTAGAATTTTACTGATCAACTTGCAGAGCAAGATCTATCCGTTGTTATGGGCGCTGTCAACGATACAGGAATTGGAGGTCTGACCCTCGGTGGCGGAACCGGACCTCTTTCTGGACAGTATGGCCAGGCAGTAGACAATCTGCTCTCAGCACGCATTGTACTAGCTGATGGGACAATCAAAGTCGTATCCGCAGATGAAAATGCGGATCTTTTCTGGGCGATCCGCGGTGGAGGCTCGAACTTCGGGGTAGTAACAGAGTTCAAATACAGAGTACATAACCAAGGCCCCGTCTTCTTCGGAATGATGGCCTTCGAACCCTCCAAGAATGAAGCCCTCCTCAAACTCGCACACCACTACTATCCACTCATTCAAGAAAAGAAAGGCAAGCTACTACTCATCGTTGCGTTCACGCGTCTACCAAACATGCCAAAGGCACACGGGATCTGCGTAACAATGTACGACGGACCAGAAGATGAGGCGCGGGAGCTGCTGAAACCTCTATTCGACCTGGAGCCGCTGATTAACACGACAAGGATGGGACGGTACAAGGAAGTAACCGTAATGCCACCGGGTTTAGGCGGTCCGCCATCACACCAGAGCTTCGCAACAAGCAATGCGCTCATGGTGCCGCCACTTGATCTCGATGTCATCCGCACAGCGCTCAGCGATTTAGATGCCTTCCTCGATAAGTACGGCGCCGCTGTGTCGCCAAGTAAGTTTGTCTTCGAGATTAGAAACCATAGCGTCACGTCCAGCGTGCCTGTCAGTGCTACAGCTCTGGCAGGTCGTGATGCGGCCCAGCTTTGTGCGATGGATGTGCAGTACGATGCCAGTCAGATTGATCATAAGACTGCAAGAGCTGTGGCGCAGGGTGTGATTAACAAGGCAAGGGAAACATTGAAGGAGAGGCAGCATAACGGACCCTTGGTTGGCAGTGGTTCGTATGTAAATGCGAATATTGCTAGTGGAATTGACAAGGCGGAGTTGCTATTTGGAAGTAACTTGCCTAGATTGAGGGAGTTGAAGGCGAAGTACGACCCGGATTTCATCTTCAACAAGTGGCATCCTATTGTGCCCGCTTAATGTCAAATTTACATTGGAGGAAACTCTGATCTGATAGTTTTAGTAAGCGCTCTCTAGTTATCTAGCCTTTTAGTTATTCACAAACCTTGAGTTATTCAGACACCCTTAGTTATCCAAAGTAGCCCAGTGACTTAGTCAGCCATGATCGGCCATGACTCAAGAAATTGACTTGAGGTTTATTTATGGAAAAATTCTGAGTTCCAGATCTCTCAAGATATTTGTTATTAAGACGTTTGATATTTGCTCTCGGGTCTGTTCTCGCACTGAATTTGTATTGCTGTTCGGTCCAACCTTCCTATGATCGACCGCTATGTGATCCAGGTAGCTCTTGAACCGTATGATATCCATATAGTTCCTGCGCCGTCTCCACTGTCTGCATCTCACTTCTCACCGGATCAGAACCCTTCATGAATACCGGCTGAACATTACTAGGAGGCCAGTCTGACCTCTGGGGTTGCTGGAAGGCCAGCCTTCGATACCGTCGCAACATAAGCCAGCTAATAATACAACTGACTGCAATTCCAAGTACTGCAGCCCCAACAGCGATTCCTGCCACGGCACCCGAGGATATCGTACCATTACCTTCCTTTTGCTCTGTTTGTGAGCTAAGAGTAGAGGTGGTCCCAGACGTAGAGCTGGAAAGGGTACTGGAAAGGGTACTTGTGGCGCTAGCGCTATTGAAGATATAGCCATTGACATGCACAGCCGTTACCTCCATAGCAATCGATAAGGAGAACGTGACTAAACCATACTTTTCCTGAAAGCCCGTCTGGTTCGCGTACGTATACGTTTGATCCGCCGAAAGTGTCGAAGTGCATTGATTTGCATTGCCATATGGTTGCCAGTCTACAAATCCATAACCACTAGAAGAACAAGTGTCAGATAACTCACTCTCTTTGGGAATGCCTTCGAAATCTGCACAGCAATCTTGTGTGTTAGACTTACGAGGGACAGCACGCCACCGCCGTGCTGAAGACATCTACAATGGAAGTGGTCGCGGTGGTATATGCCTCGGGGCAAGTGAAAGGGCCGAGCAATATCGTCGTCCCACTCAGTCCTAGTACTGCTTGCGTCCACCAGGCCGTTGCTTGTGGTGGTAAGCAACGTAAGGTGGTTTCAACATACAACCCAACATTGGGGTCAAAGGCGACAAGTGGGTATCCCGTCATTATGTTGCCATGGGCGAGATAGAGTGACGAGCATTCTTCCGGAGCCGAGAAGGCTGCTGTGACAGGCAGCCATTCAGTAACAGTGCCACTATTAGTTTCCGCCGGTCGAGTCTCCGTCATTATTATGATTTAAGATCTGATATGCTTGTGAGCCGGAATCTCCTTTCAAAGATAATGACCGTGGGTAATAATCAGTAGAGAATTAAGAGTTTAGAAGTCATCAATGAAAGAAGTTGTACCGTGCGGCAGGTTAGGAGTTAGATATGTACGTGTTTCTGTATCCGCATCCCATCTATGCTGAAATAAGCTGAAATAATTGTGATACAGAACATGGATGGTGACTGGTAGGAGCAAGCGAGGATGCTTTTACCTTGCAAGCTGAAATGTTAGCCTTATGCTATGCTTGCTACGGGATAAAAGGACGAACCCTCGTTGGGGTAGGAGATATCGCGTAACGAATAACTACTTAGATACTGGATGGTAGGAAACCCGTACAAATTATGCTGTCTACACGCCGAGAACAACTTTGTGCTAAGAACACAAAACATCAATATAAAGGAACCATGACTCTGTTAGTCATTTGATATTTGGCTTTCACACCCGTCTCTAATTAACAAAAAATCGGACTTGTATGAATCAAGAACTTTAGATAGGCCTTATTATATAGGCTTTATTTACTACAACACTTCTGGCAGGTGTACTGCTCTGATGGAGTCCCCTCTAATTACCACAAACACAAGCTCTAACCGCTCTAACCGCCCTAGCCGCGTTAACCAATGTTAAAAATTGATTATATGACCTACTTTGACTTAATTGGGTAGCAAAACTCCTATGCGATATTATTACCTATTGCCTACGAGATAGCAAATCCCTGATTAGATTATGTACTTAGAGCTTTTGAGTTCCATCTCAATTAAAGTAGGTCTGTAACAAGGTTGTTGAGCTCTCACATCTATGGCAAAGATTGGCGCCCAGGGGAGGCGCGGTTATCCTACGCGCGCCAAAACATCTAGTCTGCTGCAGCAGGATGATTGCGCTGTAGGTGGGTACTTATGATACAACTCTATATTTACTACTTAGCATACCTGCAAAATATGAGTTTAGTGTTTCTACCTTCTTGAATTAGCTTACAGCTCTTATTTAAGGTTACATTTCGCTTAATGCTAAAATCTGGTTTCAAGGAATTGTAGTCTAAGAGCCCTATAATTATTCAGGGCACTTAGATCATATAGAGCCCCTTCGGTTATCTAGAGTTCTAAGTTGTTTACCAGTATTGATTTATTTAGATATCTTAAGTTACTCATAGGTCTTGACTTATTCCAAAACCCTAAATCATTCAAAGGAGATCAGTTACTTAGGGTCTTATCATCAGCTAGAATCTAGTTTCCCTAGGCTGTAAAGTATAAGTGTCTAACCTAGTAATGCTTAGTATATAATTGTAGCAATGTAAGAGACTTGCGTCGTTTGATATAGCCCGCAGGTAGAGTTTGTAAGTGACCCATATGTCCTGAAAAGTTTACTGATAGCCAAATCAACCACATCCTGGCATATATGATATTCAGATACAAATCAAGGATAGTGACTGGCTACTTCAAATCCACCTTTTCAATGTTATCCTCAGCAACTCATGATCCTTTTGAGCGAGAGTCAAGAGTCTCTGGGCGAACTTGACTCTCGGCCAGTCAAAAAACCTTCTTTTTTAAAGTCACTAACGGATACTCATGATTATCTTAGTCTATGCCTATTATGCAATAAGCACAACTCAAATGATTAAGGCTTACAAGGCTCATGAGTTCAAGGGATAGTATGCATTTCACCGTTTTATGGATACCTTGATATATATTTCAATTTGACTGTGCAAGTAGACCAGCCTGAAGATCCCAAGTCTCGAGGCTTTGAGACACCTGTAGCTAACTTTAGGACCAAAGTTGTCGATGGAGACATTCTCGGCGAGGTCATACGAGGGATGCATATCTATTTCAAGGGGCTAAGAACATCGCATATCGGGGAACTCAGAACTGATAATATTTGGCCAGAATTACATGGTTAGACCGGGCATTCGGTTGAATTCTGACTCGGCCAATAGTGCGGAGCTTGTGTTCCCTCCTTCACACACTTGCTGTGGGAGGACGAGCTGCGTAGTGTACTTTAGAAACATCCCGCGTGGCTTGACAAGGGATACGAGGAGTTGAGGCGTGGGCGTTCCACAACTTCTTAAACTCTTGTTAAGCCCTTGTTAAGCCCGGCCAGCCGAGGCATCATTGACTTGCAACGTCAGCATGGCATGTTGTATCTCACGAATGCAGATAGAGAAATAACGACATCTTGTGGTGGCAAGCAAACAATGATACGAGTCATGCATATTCATGGAAATACAGCTCTATGTATGAGTTCTTGAGTAGAATGATACAGGGTTGTCCTCGACTGCAGAAATGCTGCGAATCTACACTTTGATGTCTCTAAACATTCGTCCTGAGTCATTTCATAACCAGGCTCTACTTTCTAAACTATACTGATGACAAACAAACCCGACCTACCCCTCAAGTTCTATTTCCAAGCTATTTTAGAAGGATTGTTCGTAAGACTCTCAACAATTGCTGTCAAATGGGCGACGCCGGCATGATTAGATGATGGAATTGACGAATATGATGATGGTGTTACTCTAGGGTGGCGGCAAAGATTCCGCCTTCTTTATCGAGGGCAAACCGCCGTTGATTCTCCGCAAAAATAAGCCGTGCATTAGTCCCCCATGGGGATATGCACCCCGCATACCCACTTAAACACCACGCCGAATACAGTGGTGCATCTCTAACCGTACCGCCGAGTTGCAATATTCATCAAAGAATGATCAGTAAGACAAGAACTTTGAGTTTCATGTGTTCACTTATCATAAGTCAAGACGAGGTTGACGAAGGTGAGTCTTTTTAAATTCTCGATTCTATGATACGTAAGTGTACGCGTTTTCAAGTGCTTAGAATATGCTCGCTACTAGTTACTAGTTATCCTATGACAGCGTGCTTTTGATGAAAGCGACATAAGTTTTACTGTTGCCGCCGCTTTCCCCTCAGTTAGTGCTCATTTGTATTGGTCACTACACACCTTCTGCGGTGGACTTGTTATCGCTGTACAGTAGAAGCTTTTGTTCGCCGATGGCACCGAATGCATTCTAGGTATGCCACACGGGAAATGGCCAAGATATAGCACGAACTCCGAATGCCCACTCAAATCCTTTGGATGCAGATGATATGTCAGGGAGTGGCTGTTGGTTGCTGTGATTGTTACATGAGGCTACTTTTTTCTTATTATGTGAAGCCAAGTCAAGCCAATGACGTTGGACACCCCCTCAGTAGAACAGCATGCCAGTTATCTATGTATAGGTAGCTGATATTCCTCTTTCACTTCATTTCAGGTCTTATTCGATCTTGAGTGTCTTTTCGTTTTCTTGCTTATTTTAGTATTTCCATTATACAGCTTCTTGATATCATTGATCATGTCTTCCTCGCCCGAACATCCTAAAGAGCATGATTGGGCGGTTGTGGATGATGAGCACAGCGGCCATAATGGCGAAGTAATTCAGAATGGCCTTCCCCGGGACCGAAGAGCATCCTCCCTCGGAACCATGGAAACTTGGCCTGATCATTCCACAATTCATTCCTCACTTGGACAGTCTCCAACGGCTGTTGAACATCACCGACACCAAAGCATGAACTCTGATCAAAGTAGAAACGGGCGTCCATGGTCCAGACATCTTGAAAATATCCCCACATTAAAAGAAGAATACGGACATGCTGCCAACGGACCAAGTGATCATCACAGCGCTGATATAGTGAAAACGCGAGTCAGGTCACCGGAGGAACTCGAGAGACATCATACCCTATCAACCTTACGTTCACGACTCGGTCTGGATGAGGTGATGCCTATACATGAAGGCCATGAGATCCACCATCACCTATACTGGAGTGGTATCCGAGCAGTGCTGCGAGAGCCCTTTGCCGAGTTTTGGGGCGTAGTTATCATGATTCTGTTCGGTGATGGCAGTGTAGCTCAAGTGTTATTGAGCACCGGGAACACAAGTGTTCCAGGTGGTAATGGAGCCGGTGCTTACCAGTCCATCAGCTGGGCGTATGAACTCCTTAGCAGTTGTATGATAAGAAGAGTACTAATTCGATCACAGATGGGGCCTGGGTGTAATGTTGGGAATTTATGTAGCAGGTGATTCAGGAGCATATCTCAATCCCGCGGTCACCTTCGCTTTCTGCTTATATCGTGGTCTCCCCTGGAAACGATTTCCCATCTACTTCGTGGCGCAAGTGCTCGGTGCCTTTGTGGGCTCTGGCGTTGTGTATGCTAACTACATCAACGCTATCAACCAATTTGAAGGCCATGGCATCCGCACCGTTCCGGGATACTCAGAGCATGCTACCGCGGGTATATTCTGTACATATCCAGCTGCTTTCGTAACTAAGGCCAGTCAATTTTTCTCTGAGTTCATCGCCAGCACTATTTTGATCTTCGTTATCTTTGCTCTGAAGGATGAGTCGAACACGGGTGCCATGGGCAAGAGCGGAGCCGGAAAATTCTTCCCTCTTTGCCTCTTTTTCTTGATTTTTGGTCTTGGCGCTTGTTTTGGGTAACATCATACTGCACCTCCAACTCCTCGATACTCACTGACATTGTATAGATGGGAAACCGGCTACGCAATAAACCTCGCCCGAGATTTTGGGCCACGTCTCATGAGCTATGCCGTCGGCTACGGACCAAACGTGTGGCGGGCTGGCGGCTATTATTTCTGGATCCCCATGGTGGCACCCTTTTGCGGTTGCACATTCGGTGGCTTTTTGTATGATTTCTTTATTTATACAGGACCGGATTCGCCGATAAATACACCATGGCTCGGATTCAAGAATCTTTTTACTGGCGCTTGGTTGCCGTCGAGAAGACGGAAGGTCATTGGCAATGGCGATGAGAAGATGGTTTGAGTACTGAATGCTAAACATGAGCAGTTTATGAATGAAGGGCTCAAAATAACTCAAGGTATCTTAGGGGCTTTATGACAAAGCCCGATATGAAAATGTTGCAGATTAGCTTTAATGTTAAAAGATCACATCACGACTACTGAGATGTTGGTGCTCGTTCTAGGATTCAAGCTCATGGGAAACTAGGACATTGTGTCATGTGACTGAAAGCATGTGCAGTGATACCAAGCGCGATCGAGAGCGTAAGGCGCTTAGAAGTTTAATGTGGGGTTGGAAAGTTGGCAAAACAAGGTCTTCCAAGCATCAAACTATAAGTGTGATACAGCGTACAGTGCTGTGCACGATATGCAACCGGTTATCAATGGACTTGGCGTGTACTTGCACAGAGTTCCGGAACCACATAATCTTATTGGAGCGGGGAAATTGTAGATAAGCTGAAGAATGGGCAGCAGGAGATCCGACATAATGGGTGGGGCAGTGTGTTTGCTGGTAACCGAACAGGCATGTTGCTGTTCGTGATACTGGAAATCAACCATCTGCGTATCGTTGGCAACTCGTAAGCCAAAGTCGTACAATGGTCTTCGATGACAGAAATTTTGGTCGTATTTGGGGTCGTAAGTCATCTCCCTTCTGGTTCGCTGAATGCTGTAAATGCTGTAAACTTTATCGTCGTTGAAATTTGAGATCGAATCCTGTGATTAATTGAAAACTGGGCAACCCCGGTAGCAGTCGTGACATGTTCCTGCACACGCCAACCGATTCTCCAGGCTCACTCAAAAAGTCCTCACGAACGAAATCTTCAACCAAAGTCACGTATCCATCGGTCGTAGGAAAACATCGAATGATTGTCAGACGAAGAGTTTCATTCATAAGCTACCGTAGCCGAATGCAAACTCCAAGAACCCATGCCCTAACCTGCCAAACATTTAAGCATCCTCAACGAGAGCGGTCTGGAGACCCTTGGCGCTCTTGACGTTAACGGCCTGAACGTAGCTGTACAACTTCTCCTTGGCGCCCTCCTCGTCGTTACGCTTTCTTGAGATTCTGACGCGAAGTCTGAATGGGACACCCTTGATACCGGCTTCCCAGACCTTCTTGTTCAACTGTGGGTCGAGGCGGACATCGGTGGTACCCTGTAACAATATCTATGTTAGCCATTGTGATCTGTTCTGTCGGATCTATTCGAAGCGCATCGTTGGAATTTGCTTTGATGTTCGTATCGAATCGGGGATTGGAGTCGTACCATAGACTTAGTAGCGAAAGCCTTGATCTCCTTGATGGCCTTTGGTGCTCTCTTCTTGAAGGAGGCACCGTGGATCTGTTGAAACCACCGTCAGCACCTCTGTTTTCTCTTACAGTATCACCAAGTCGCTCTGTCCCAGGCGCTCTTCTGCGCCTGCCTGTCTCTCTGGATTGCACGTACTCTCTTGTGGAGGTGGATGGTGTACTCGCGCGCGACAACATCGGCGATGGCGGAACGGGTGGCCTTGCCAGTCTTCTTGGTCGTCGACATTTCTGCAGATAGAGTCAGATTCTGACTTTGTGTAAATTCGAATGAGTTCGTGGGTGGTGCGGTCTTACTGGAGGATGGAGTCGCGATTTGTCGTTATGAAGTCGTCGTAATCGTGCTGCTGTCGATAGAATAATGGCAGAAATCGCAAAGCTGAATTGTGGGCGCTAGTAACCGAACACAGCGACCCTAAAAGTTGCAAGTGAGAATTTGTGTCACGTGGGGAGTGAAGTGTCCCAAGCCTGACAGCCTGACACTTCAAAGTCACATGCACCGCCGAGGATTCAGGCACATATGTAGATACCTTAAGGCTTCCACCACTCATGATCTACCATAATTAGCGTCAAAGTTTTCGGGCAACCTACTATTGCTTGCTTGGTGCTACAAACTCGCTTGGCCACAGATGGAAAGAAATGTCTTATGATTAGGATTAAGGATGACTGCACCACCTCTTCCCCCCAATTAGAGTGAGAGAGCGCCCACCGGCACCACCTCACGACAGCCGTTTGTGTGGAAGACCTCATTTCAATCATACGGGCTGGTCTCTCTCACTATCGATTCAAAGACCTACTATCCTAACACAATCAATTCGAGCTTTTCTCTCGTTCACAACTACGAATTTCTCCTTCTGTCATACCAGCCTTCACTCTCCCGGACTCTAATTCTACGACAATTGTCATTTACAACTCCCACGAGCGCCAGCGCATCATCGCAGCGACAAGTTTGTGAAGCGGAGCTCAACACCAAAGGACTCTTTCCACCACCACCACTCGTCAATCCGACAACCCTTCAATACCTACTTTGTTTCTCTTGATCACGCTCTTTCCTATCGCTTCTAACTCATAAGACAAAATGGACCGCGGCCATGGTCCAACCCCTTCCCCACAACCCGACCTCACTCGCAATCGACTCCCAACTCTCTTCGAAGTCCTGAGTCGACGTACTCTGCCGCCCGTCGATCTATTCTCATTTTATATTTACATGAGAGATCAGCAACGCTCTGTAGATTATCTTGATTTCTGGTATGTGCGCCGGGGAGGTTGGAGTTGGGAGGTTGCATATTAATGTGAGCAGGCTCGATGTCGCTCAACACATGTCGCTGTGTCGGCACTACGTTCGTGAACTTCGAAGATCGGTACTTGTCGGCACTCCAGACCCAGAAAAGAATGGCTCAAAGCGTTCTTCACAGATTCTCGAGAGCTTGGGAGACATGAGCCATACAGCTGGACCATCTGGATTTTTCAGCGAGAAGGAAAAGTCGCAGGATGCGCAAATGTCTGCATACCTCCGAGAAGAAGCCTTGGAGAACGGTGGTGCATCTCCACGCCACAGTGTTCATGGATCATACTCGTCGAGCGACCTCCATCACACTTCGACTCACGAACGTCAACCACGCCCAAGTTTCATGAGCAGCCCACATGACATCACCACGGACTCGAATTCTCCTGCGCACACCGTCGCACGAGCAGATATCCGAGCCTCTGCTGAGAAGATCCTCTATACCTTCCTTCTACCAGGTGCTGAGCGCGAAATCCATCTTCCACACTCCATTGTGTCCTATATCACAACTGCAATCGAAGAAGATGGTCGTGATGATCCAGAGACCTTTGACCGTGCCAAGGACTACGTATTCCAAGCCATGGAGCGTGACGCCTTCCCAGGATTCCTCCGCATGAAGGCATTGGGCAATCTTGTACCAACCTCATTGACCATACGTATGATTATCGGACTCACTTCCTTATTCGGAGCTTTCTGGACTGCTTTTGTCTTGATCTTCCTGGACAAGCCAAGAGACACACGCTGCTGGGTAAGAAGCATCACCCCACTTTCTTATGCATACATCCAAAGCTAACAAACACAGGTCATCCTCCCATTCACCATCGGCATTTACGCACTGATGTCCCACCAATATGCCCTAGACCCCATCCTTGCTCTCTTCGGCTTTAGTGAATACACCTTCATGTCCTTCTCTCGCATTCGCGAACCTTACGTGCGCGCCCTCCTCAACAAGCGTGCCTTCATGGAACTCGCACTCATTCTCCTCCTCATCGCTGCACTTTCATGTCTCTTTATATTTGTGCCAGGCCACAGGTTGTAAGTCGACATCTCCAAAAAAAACTTTCCTTGCCAACTATTTGATTGTTTTTCCTTTCCTCTTTGCTTCTTTGCTTAGCGCGGCGACTTTTGGTGGTTTGGGGTGTTCTTTTTGTGGCTCTTTATGGAAATGGGAGGGACACAGGGTCCTGGATGTGGCTCTGGCGTTTGAGTGGCTTACGGCTTACTTTGCTTGACTGATTGACCTGATATACCTTGATGTTTTCTCTTGCTCTTTTCCTGTTTCCGCTGCGGCATATGGATTTGTAGCAACTTTAGTAATGTTCGCTTAATACTGGCTTCTTCTACAATCCAACTGCTACACTTGGTGGCCCTCATCTCATGCTCTTGGTATCCTCTGGTGAATAGTTTCATTTCGTGAGTTCTTTGCTATGCTGCACCTATGTCATCATCATGCCTCTATCTGAGTTCCAAAACGCCTTTGCAATGCCCATCCATACTCCATCCAGACCATCATTCAAGTTAACTTCATAATGTACCTGCCAACCTATGCGGAGCCTGCACCCGTAACTCTCTTCTTATTCTTGGCCTCCCTCTCCTCCTCTTCGTCAACATCCATCTCCTCGCCAGCCCTCTGATTCCTCTTCCCACCCCCAACTCTAATCCTCTCCCCCTTAGTCTCAAGTCCCCGTCCCTTCTCCTCATCATCGCGCATCAACCCCTCAATCCTACCCTCCCACTCCCTCTCATCCTCCCACCGCGCCCTCGCCCTCTCCCTAACCTCCCTAATCTGCGCCTCCAAGTCCTTCAAGGCCCCATCACACCTTTCACTCCACCGCCCCAGCGTCGCCAACATCCCTGGCACACTTTCCGGCGCCAAATCCCGCAGCGGCGAAACGGATGAGATAGCGACGATCTGGTTGTACGGATCAAGCGTGCCGGATATCAGGCCCGCGTAGATGCAGCTGATCACCAAGCTCTCCAACTCCCGTGTGCTCGCCAACTCCAGCGCAGCGGTTAGCTTGGTATAGCTCAGGTTGTCCTGGTTCTTGGCCAGCGCGAGCAGGGTGAGCTGGCGGAGTTTGAGGAGTTGTTGCTCGTTGAGGGCGGGTAGCTGGGTGCCGTTGGTGGGTGGGTTGTAGTAGTCGGAATACACGCCGAACGAGAAGATCTCCAAGTGAGTGAGGTGTGCGCTGTAGGTTGCGTCGTTGCGGAGTGACTGGATCTGTGGGGCTTGGAGCAGCTCGTGGAAGATGTACGTGTTTTGGGCGGAGGTTGCGCGTGTGATTAGGTCGGCTGCGGCGCGGGGCGAGGAGGCGGATTTGGTGAGGGCGAGGAAGGGCTGGGATGGATGGTTAGTTGGTGATGTCGGAGCAGTTGTGGAGAGCTTACCTCCAGGGCGTTTAGAGCTTTGGTTTGTTCCATGGTGCTGGTTTGTTGCTGGTGCTTGGATGGTGTTGAGGCTCAGATTTGAATGACTGTGGTTGGTAGCTGGAGCTTCTGTGGGCGGATAAGGCAGGGTAGCTTTGACCAGGTGCACAATGAAAACGCCGAATGTTTGTTTGAGCGCTGAGAATTGTGGAGTGGTTACTACCGCCCGTGGAATGTGGAGTGGCTGGATGGATATTGCGGGAAGAGAATGGATGGCTTGAGCAGAAACGAAGCTCAAACTAGATTGTCGTGCGTCGAGCTTGATTTTGCGGATAAAGATGACTTCGGTATCATCGACGCATCATTCTGTTTGATGTCGGGCGGCCGTGGTAGAGTCGGATGTTGATGCCTTATTCAGCAGCTCCAGGAAGCCCATCGAAGCCCGACATATTAGGCTGCAATATAGTAGGCATGTAGATCAGACGGAACAGCCTCCAACACTTGTATTCCAGCGTTTCATTCCAAAATGAAACCGAGCGATTTGCAAAGTCTGTACGATACGCTTTGTTCAGTTCTTTCAATAACTGAATGTCTCCTTTATCTTCTTGAACAGCTCCATTAATCTCATCCATTATGGAAGTCGTGTGGATGCCATTTACTTTACTTTACTTTACTTTTCCTATTTCCGCACTTCCGCATTTCTTTGATTTGCTCAGCTCAATTCAAGTACTGATGCGCCCGGATGTTCACGTTAGTCTAATACATGCACGTCTACATGCACGAAGTATCAATGATCAGATATCATTCGAGTGTTTATTGTTCAAGGCACCTGGATAGGCCTGGATAGGCCTGGATAGGCCTGGATAGGACCTGGATATAGAGAAATGCCCGTGGATTGTGCAGCAGAGAGGGTGTCGTACGCGTGCAGTGCAGTAATGTTGTTAGCATTTCAATTGAACAAGGTATTTTCAATGTGCTGACTGCGCTGACATCCTAGTCGAATATCCTGATGCAGTCAATGTTAGGACGCCATCAATACTGAGACGCTGTACGCTTGGACTAATGGTCAGGGCTTATTGTTATTGATTTGAACTCATCTGGAACGAGCATGTCGTGAGACGCCCGTCACAACTTTCAAGAGGGCTGTTCCCATCTTACTGTACTCACCTCCGGTACGATGGATACAGAGTGCTCCGGAGTACCCTTCAATTATTATTAATTCGTCACGTCTTTAAAAGAGCGAGCGACCTCCTCCACTCGACTCGAATTCGGGATTTGCTTATCCTGACTTTCCGTAAGCAACATCTCTCAATTACGAAGTACCAACAAAGTACATACATTAATACGTCAGTCCAGTGTCGTTCACTGACTACGACTCCTCTCTCTCTCTCTCTCTCTCTCCTACTTCCTCTTCTTCTTTTGAACTGTCTTGAAAGAACAGTCCATAATTTTCGAAAACAATTGCCTGAATAATTCACCTACAGCACATACCGATTATCGGCCAAGGTGTTACTCACCCGCTCCCGTCTTTTATCATTCTTATTTTAAGAAAAAGACTTTTTGCGAGATTCCGGGCCTCCGATTGGAAGTCCCTCGGCCGCCTTCCGACAGTGGCATCATACAAAACATTGAACTACGGTACCTTAGTATCGCACGACGAAAGGGTGTTGCCTTTGTGCAGGTCACCATAACACAGAAGCTGGCTTCTGTATCGCAATCGGTAGGTTAAATACGGCTTTCTCAGTCTCTAGTGGTTATATCATACCACAACTGCCCACCATTCATCCCTCAATAATCATGGCATACCTCCATGATTTAGTCCTACCTTACTCTTCTCAGCAAGGCTGACCACGCCACAGCTCCCCCAGGTATTCCTACAGCAGCGCTATTGACGACTCACCACAACATACGAGCTGTCCTGACTGCTATTTACGTCTTGCGACGGGCAAGTCCCTCGAGCGCAGCACGATGGCTCCTACTTATGTCCCAGTGTCTGTGCAAGATGCCGATTCCAACATACCCCTAAACACTCCAGCACACATGGCAACAACAACGTTAAAAATCGGGGGAATGACCTGCGGCGCATGTACGTCTTCGGTGGAAGCTGGATTCAAGGGTGTACAGGGTGTTGGAAGTGTGTCGGTCAGCTTAGTTATGGAAAGAGCTGTTGTTCTTCATGATCCTTCGAAAATATCCGCCGAGCAAGTCCGAGAAATTGTGGAAGACCGAGGATTCGAGGCTGAGGTTCTTGCGACGGATCTGCCATCGCCGACCTTTGCGAGAAAGGATGCGACACTCGGTGCAGACAGCGATTCACCGGATTCACGGACGACAACAACTACACTGGCTGTGGAGGGCATGACCTGTGGCGCATGCACTTCAGCTGTTGAAGGAGGGTTCACCGATGTCGCTGGCATCAAACATTTCAGTATATCTTTGCTGTCAGAAAGAGCAGTGGTGGAACACGATGCGAAAATTATTAGCGCTGCTCAAATTGCGGAAATTATTGAGGATAGAGGGTTTGGCGCAACTGTCTTGGAAAGTCAAGTGTCAGAATCCACAAAGTCAATATCAAGTAGCAATAGCGAGATGCAGCTGGCAACGACGACTGTTGCTATCGAGGGAATGACATGCGGCGCTTGCACCTCTGCTGTTGAGGGCGGATTCCAAGATGTTGATGGTGTTGTTCAGTTCAACATCAGTTTACTTGCTGAACGGGCCATTCTTGTTCACGATCCTGCAAAGCTCTCGCCAGAGAAGATCGCCGAAATCATTGAAGATCGAGGCTTTGATGCTCGCGTACTCTCTACACAGCTTGATACGGCGCAACATTCGACTACTACTACGACGACATCCCAACTTAAGATTTTCGGAGTTACGGATTTAGCAGCGGCAACAGCTCTTGAAGACAAGTTAAAATCTCTTCCAGGTGTCAACTCAGCGTCTCTGAGTCTCGTTACCTCGCCCGCAAGAATGACAATTTCGCATAAGCCGACAATTGCAGGTCTTCGCGCCCTTGTCGAATTAATTGAAGCACAAGGCTTTAATGCCTTGGTTGCTGACAGCGATGACAACAACGCTCAATTAGAGTCATTATCCAAGACTAAAGAGATCAACGAATGGCGCCGGGCTTTCCGTGTCTCCTTGAGCTTCGCCATTCCAGTTTTCTTTATCAGCATGATAATTCCCATGTTCCTACCTTTTCTTGATTTCGGCGGCATTAAGTTGATTCCTGGTCTCTACCTTGGCGATATTGTCTGCTTAGTCCTTACGATACCCGTACAGTTTGGCATTGGCAAGCGTTTTTATATCTCTGCATACAAGTCCATGAAGCATGGTTCTCCTACTATGGACGTACTTGTTGTCCTTGGTACATCCGCTGCATTCTTCTTTAGTGTGGCTGCAATGATTGTTTCTATTATCTATCCACCGCACACAAAACCCAGCACTATCTTCGATACTAGCAGCATGCTCATCACCTTTATCAGTCTCGGTCGTTTTCTTGAGAACCGAGCCAAGGGACAAACCTCCAAGGCTCTTTCCCGACTTATGTCTCTCGCACCATCTATGGCTACAATCTATGCCGATCCTATTGCTGCTGAAAAGGCAGCAGAAGGATGGGAGGTTGCTCTTAGTTCCGGCAATGACTCAAAGGCCGAATCTACTCAAGAAGGCAACGCTGCTGAGGAGAAGGTCATCCCGACAGAACTCATCCAAGTTGGTGATATTGTCATCCTTCGACCTGGCGATAAGATTCCTGCAGATGGAACCGTCACTCGTGGTGACAGTTATGTTGATGAGAGCATGGTTACCGGGGAACCAATGCCCATCCAAAAGCATAAAGGCAGTGTCTTAATCGGTGGTACTGTCAACGGTGCTGGCAGAGTTGACTTCCGTGTCACCAGAGCTGGAAGAGATACACAACTTAGTCAAATCGTTAAGCTTGTGCAAGATGCCCAGACTACTAGAGCACCTATTCAGCGATTGGCAGATACCATTGCTGGGTACTTCGTTCCCTTCATTCTTTGTCTTGGCTTCCTGACATTTGTAACATGGATGATCCTCAGTCACGTCCTTCGCAATCCACCAAAGATCTTTATTGACGAGGAGAGTGGTGGCAAGTTCATGGTTTGTGTCAAGTTGTGCATCTCAGTCATCGTGTTCGCCTGTCCTTGTGCTCTTGGCCTTGCAACTCCTACAGCTGTCATGGTCGGTACTGGTATTGGTGCTGAGAACGGTATCCTCGTCAAAGGAGGTGCTGCTCTGGAGACAGCAACCAAGATCACTCAAGTTGTTCTCGACAAGACAGGCACAATTACTGAGGGTAAGATGAGCGTGGCTGAGGCGAAGCTCGAGCCTGCATGGGAAAGCAATGATTGGCGCAGGCGTCTCTGGTGGACTATCGTTGGCCTGGCAGAAATGGGCAGTGAACATCCCATTGGCAAGGCTATTCTAGCTGCTGCTAAATCCGAGCTTCAACTTGGTCCTGAAGGTACTATGGATGGTAGCATCGGCGATTTTGAAGCCAGTGTCGGCCAGGGCATCAGTGCTCTTGTCGAACCAGCAACCAGTGGGGAACGCGTCCGCTACCGCATTCTCGTCGGAAACGTCCGTTACCTGCGCGAGAACAACATCACCGTCCCCCAATCCGCCATCGACTCCTCTGAAGTCACCAACACGCGCGTCAATGACTCCTCGTCTAAAACAGCCAACTCAGGCACAACCAACATCTTCATTGCAATTGATAACACCTACGCAGGCCACCTCTGTCTTGCAGACACAATCAAGGACTCCGCACGTGCGACTATCGCTGCCTTACACAAGATGGGCATCAAGACGGCCATCGTTACCGGTGACCAGGCATCCACTGCGCTCGCCGTAGCCCGTCTCGTAGGCATTGCTTCAGAGAACGTACATGCTGGCGTCTCGCCAGACCAGAAGCAAGAGATCGTTCGCCAGCTGCAATCGCAGGGCGAATGCGTGGCTATGGTTGGCGATGGCATCAACGACTCACCGGCCCTCGCTACTGCGGATGTTGGTATCGCCATGTCCTCGGGCACAGACGTTGCTATGGAGGCTGCTGATGTTGTACTTATGCGCCCTAATGACCTCATGGACATCCCAGCTAGTATCCATCTTGCTCGTACAATTTTCAGCAGGATCAAGTACAATCTATCCTGGGCTTGTGGGTACAACATCATTGGACTGCCGTTCGCTATGGGTGTGTTCCTGCCGTTCGGATATCATTTGCATCCTATGGCTGCTGGTGGTGCGATGGCGCTCTCGAGTGTCAGCGTTGTAGGGAGTTCCTTGCTGCTCAAGTTCTGGAAACGACCACAGTGGATGGAGGATGCGTTGCTTGAAGAAAAGGGGGGCATTGTGAAGAAGGGCTCTGGTTGGGGATTCGGTGGATTGGCTGGACGAGTGACGGACCTCTGGGGCACTGTTGTAGGCAGCAGGAAGAAGGAGGAGGGGTATGTTGCATTGAATACGCTAGAGGCTGTTTGATGAGTCCAAGTTACGGAGTTCGGCGCCGCATAGCATGCAATTGTTTGGGGTTTATGTAGATATGATAATGGACGAGTCTTAGCATTATATATTGAATATTGATACATGCAACTCTAATCTCTCCTGGCCAAGTTTATCAGCGTGACTACTCTATATTACTCCCTCTCAAAGCATGTTATTTCTGCGAAGAACAAAAGAGTCCAGTACGCAGGAATCAAGGATATTTGTGCTACCAATAGCTATGTGATTCCCTATCAAGGCTCTATCGCATCGTCCACTTACTCGCCATCAATGTGTTACTTGTCATTATGAGTATTCTCCTCACCACGTCTTTATCGACCTGTGATCTGAACGCTGTGCCTATGTCTCGCAATATATGTTGCTATATCTCCTCATCCTCCGCGATGGAGAATCGATAGACATGTTGAGCTGCTTTTAAACCGCAGCTAGGAGGGTGATCCTGGGAACTTTAGTCACAAAAGTCACAAATGTAGGTAAGGTGAAGTATTTACAAAGCGATAAATCTTTCAAAGTAGTTTTTCTGTAAGGAAGAGCTTGCCGATGAATATTGGTGCGAGTTGTATATGTTGATATGGAAGACGCTTTTAGTTCGTCTTTGGGGAGTATATAACCACTTGCCTTCTACCTTCTTGGTTTTTGTTGCTACTGCGCTCTCAAACATTATTGGTTATGTCTTCTAGCTGAATTTGATGATCGACCTGAGTTACCGTCCACGCGGAGACTAACGATGACGAGAAAAGTATCGGTGATGAGCAAACTGTCGACGACAAGGAAATTCTCGATGTTAAGCATATTATCAGCAACGATCAACTTTACGATTCTTCCAGAGACCTGGTTCGACATGCATTGCCTCGAGAATGTAGCGGAAGAATTAGCGTGAATGCGTGGGGTTCCTGTCGTCGAGATTCACAATATATAGGTTTGATGAATCTTGACACCCTGGGTACTGATGTTTTTCGGAATAGATAATGGAGGCTCTTACTGGGAGCTGAATATTGGAATCTAGAGTATCTATCCAAATATAACCATGGAAATTCACATGCAGTCGTATTCACTTTCTTGTAAGGTAGCTAATAACCTTTCAATGAAAACACCAAATGAAAGTCAAACAACTAATCTACCTACTGTGTAGGCAATATGCCACCAAGATCTCAAACTCTATCTATCTCATCACAGAGATTGCATTCCGCTCCCAAGACCATCCCAAGGTCGTCCCAGTCCACCATCCATCCATCCATCCATCCATCCACATCTCAACCCTATGAGATGGTAATGGCAGAGTAATTCCAAACAAAAGCCAGTGGAGTCCTTCTTCCTCTCGTCGGAGAATTCACGGCAGCGTCATCAACTGGTGCAAACCACAATAGGCCCCTCGCCATGGGCTTTGCTCAACGCAGCGAGTCCGAGATACTTAGCGAGCTTTCCATCGACCATGAGAGCAATTTTAGCGGCCAAGGCTCTAACTTTAATGATGCGTCCGGCCTACGTAACCCAATTACTGGCAGCAGTTTGGCGGGGATTTGAGTCTTGGCTATGGCTATGGCTATTTGCATTGGAAAAGACTTGCTTGCCGTACTACACCAGCTACATACGGGCTTCCATTTAGTTCCAAGGTATGCATACATACATACATACTCGATTCCGTGGTGCTCTGCTTATGGATAGACACACAGGGCAGTCTAGGGTATGGGCACAGTACTTACCAGGTGAGTATGATAAGGCGTGTACGGTACCTGAGTGGGCGGTATTGTGAGATGGTTCATGGCTCCCTCTATGATGCTTGGACGGGAGGCTTGGAGTCGGGGGTGTTGGTTGGGCTGCTGGTGACTTGCGGGTGGGTTGCTGGTGGGTTAAGTACGTACCATGTGCACCGGTGTAATGTACTGAAGGTATGTATGATGGTATCGTATCCTACGTGCCTACCTATCATTCAGAGTAATTTAACGGGAGAGCATGTTGATCACCTTGGCTGGAGCCGGAGTAGCAGCAGGATTATACTACGTATATGAAGCTACGCTGCAGCATTTCCTTCTTCCATTTCCTTGTTTCTTGTTTTCGCATCTCACTCTTTTGCTTGGACTTTAGATGTCGTTATTGGACTCTGACAACAATGCCTACAGCCATCTAACGTCAGGTATTCAAGGGTAAATACATACTCTACGAGCAGCACAGTACCTCACCAACTCGCTGTACGATATCAAAATATTAGTGCTTACTCCAAACTACCATGCACTCATTCGAACATCCTCTTCTCATTCAACTCACTACATCTCTCGCGACCTCTTCATCGGTCTCCTTCGCGAAGTCCTGTTGACGCGGGCAATGTACTCTCCCTTCCACCCATCCCGATCGTCGACAGGCATTCTTGGTACGCCAACCAAGCCCATGTTCGCATCAACCATGCTCCTCCGACCCATATCGCTGGTGCGCACGCGCTGGCAAATCCTCACCCTGCTACTGATATCCGCCATCCTACTCACCAACATCTACAAGAGCACGCACTCACTGGCACATCAAATCGTCGCCGCCCACGAAACCCAGATTCAAACCCAAAACCAGGCCCAGAATCAAGATGTTGGTCAAGATGCCCCCGCCGCGGAGAATGGAGGACTTGATACGCCGGGCTCGCGCAAGGATATGAAATCATGTGCTTCGAGTATTCCGCCCCTCATCCACCAGAATTACTTCCTCGTCCCGGAATCGGATTCCGTAGATGCGCATGCTGTCGATGCGTATCACGCCTCGTCCTATTCCTCCAGCTGGCAGAATACGCCGTTTGCATATAACTTCTACTCGGAGGCTGCGGCGCGCGCTCTTTTGCCGCTCTTGGCCGAGAAACTTCCTGCAGATGCAAAGTTCAAGGCGGAGGATTATATGCGTGTTTGGGATAGTCTGCCGCTTGGCATGTTGAGGGCGGACTTTTGGAGGTATATTGTGTTATTTCTTTATGGGGGCGTTTATGTGGACTTGGATGTTGAGTTGAGGGCGGAGTTGCCTTGGGGAGTTCTCTGTGAGGAGAAAAAGAAAGTTGTCAGCAGGATTGAGGAGAGAAGGTTGAATGATGAGAAAGATGTGAGTGGGAAGGAGGGGAAGGGAGTTGAGACGCAGTTGATTGTGGGGATTGAGGGCGATAACACGATGACTGGGCTTTCGAGAGGCTTGCAGGTGGTTTCATGGTAAGTCTCCTCCCACACAAGTCTCTGTTCTGTGTTTCCGTATATCTGGAGTTACTTGGACACCTTTTGACAATACCCAGGACAATCGCGTCAGCCCCCTCCCATCCTGCCGCCCTCTGCGCCATGGAGCACGTTCTTGACGTCTCCCCTTCCTTTCTAGCTCGACACGCAAAAGAGGGCGATATCGAGCGCTACATCATGGACTGGACGGGACCTGGCGTTTGGACAGACTGTGTGCTGGCCTGGTTGAACTCTCACCGTCAAGAGGGAGACGATGTGCCGGTTGAAGATACGTTGCATGCACTCGAGGCCCCGAAGAAGGTTCATGATACGCTCGTACTTCCTAGGACAGCGTTTGCGGTATTACAGGGCATGAAGGATGGCGTTGATGATGGAGTGCTTGTTAAGCATTATTTTGAGGGTATGTGGAAGGCTAAATGGAGTGGGAAGTTATGGAAGAGCTTGTTTGGGTAGGAAAGGAGAGGGTGTAATGATAATGAATATGTAACAGTAATTGCTAGATCTTGATAGAGATCGAATTTAATGATGTTTATGGCAACATGCATTTTTCTCCTTCTCTATGTGAAAGTCTTCATAAAGTCAAACATGTTTTGGGTTTCATCAGTCATAGGAGTACGTACTGTTGAGCTTACTTTCATGGAAGTTGATGTATCCTATGAATATACAATTGAGTACAATACAATACTCATCACCAACTGCACTCACACTATACTTATGATCAGACCCACACTTGAGTAACAGCGCGAGACGCCAAGAATATCATCCGCATACCAAGAGAACACAACGACCATGTCCAAGACGATGGAGATGAATTCGTAATTCTTTATTGCAAGATCATTTTAATTTTCTTGGCGACTCTTGGCCGAGTAAGATGATTCCAGAATTTCCAAAGTGGCTCGGATGAGTAGTGGAGCTGGGAATTGAGGCTGTACTGCATAAATACTTTTGTAAAACGAATGGTAGATTAAGGGAAGAGGACTGCACTAATTGGCGTGTTTATTCGATGGTGTTGGTGGTCCAGAGACTCTGATTGCATTCTCGCACATGCTGACTCGCTACAGCAGAAGCGTGAAAAGGCTCATGACGTGCGCTTGCAGGGTTGATAGATGTCTTACAGTGAACAACTTCAACATTGCCGTACGAATTTCATAACCCCACCACAACACCATCTGACGCGCAATTCGACGGCTTTACCTCTCTCAACACAGCTGAGACTATCTCATCGTCAACCTCGTGTCACTCTCTGCGTTAGTCAAAATGGCAACGCCTGCAGCTGTGGGCAAAAGAGGCCCATCAGTTCTGGTACGTATTTACACCTCAAACAAAAAAACGCCCTTACATCAAATATGCAACAAATGAGCCTATAATTCTGCTACACGGCTGTCTAATACTAATATCTGACTGCCTTCAGGTCACCGATTCCCGCGAACGTCCTGCTACGCAACGCAATGCCGCCCAGCGACCTACTCCCGCCATCCCAGGCAGCACGAACCGGAATCGTATGCCTACGCGCCTGATCTCCGTCGACAACGTCCTGCAATACGCTTCCGAGATTCCGTCCGGTCAGGCTCGCGGTCCGCCTGGAAGACGCCCTCTACCTGCGGGTACGAGGAGGCAGAGTGCCGGGAATGCGCAGCAAGCTTTGGGAACGAGGATCGCGCAGCAGAACGTACCGGGCAGAAGTACAAAGGTTAGCGAGAAGTTGGTGTTGATTCCTGAAACGAACGAGAAGGAAGATGGGGAGGAGGATGAGGAGGAGGGTAGAAGTGGTGGTGAGGAGGGACCGCCGAGAGATGAGGAGATGGATATTTTGAAGAGAAGGGGTGGCATTCGAGGGAAGAGTTATGCGGAACGCCTACCGAAAGCACGTAGAGCGGAGAAGCTGTCGAGGGTCACGGCTTATTGTACTGCACAGGCTTTCAGGATGAAGGCTACGGCGACGTTTGTGAGGGAGAAGCATGGTGCGAAGACGAAGCTCTACGATGATTGCTTGTACACAGTCTATCATCTACCGCTTTTGCCTGGTAACGAGGGTTACAGGATACGCAGTTCGCCTGTTCTGAAGAGTCCGGGTGGTAAGGCAGTGCTGGATGAGGAGATTGAAAGGAGTGAGAACCGGGACTATCACGAGGGCTACTTCGAGGATACGGACACGTACGGTGTGCGTGGAGGTGAAGAGTCGCCACAGCATGAAAGCGAGGAAGACAGGTCCAGACGTGAAGACGAAGCGCGTAGATCACGAGAGGAAGCGCGCCTTCTAGAGCAAGGTGCTCGTCCGGACTCGCCCAACCGCATCGCACCCGACGCTTCCACCTTTGCTGAGATGTACGTCTTCTCGTACGGCGTTGTGGTCTTCTGGAACTTTACGGAGCGTCAGGAGAAAGATATCCTCGCCGACCTCACCTTTTCGGAAATCAACACAGGCACTGCGCTCGTGTCACGTCCACAGGATGAGAGCGATTTTGAGACAGAGGAGTTCCATTTCGAATATGATTCTTCTGTTGATCGGCCTAGAGTCTTTAATGATATGATTACGCTGAGGTCCGGTGATCATATGATCAAACTCGCTATGAGCCATGCTATTGCGCAGAGTACTAAGTTGAGCTTCTTTGAAGAGCGCATGAATGAGACGATGGGCGATGCAAAGGAGGTCCCGAAACGTCTGGCACTTACGGGTCAATTGGGAATGGGACGTAAGGAGGTCGTTAAGATCCTTGGTAGATTATTCAAGAGTCGTGTAGACGTCAATCTTTGTAAGTTCCCTAGCAAACCACCTCCCCTTTACACTGCTAACTCGTTTCAGCATCCAACATCCTCGACGTACCTAATTTCTTCTGGGACTCGGAACCCACACTCCACCCCCTCTACTTTGCCATCCGCGAGTATCTTGAGATCACCCCTCGCATCAAGGTTCTTAATGAGCGCTGCCGCGTCTTCCTCGACCTTGCGGAAATGCTTTCCGACTCTATTGCCGATACGAAGATGAGTAATATCACGTGGATTGTGATTGTCTTGATTGTTATCAGTATTGCTGTCACCGTCAGCGAGGTTGGCTTGCGGTTCGGGATGCTGACTAGAGAGGCTCACAAGGACCAAGCTGTGGGGCTAGTCAAGGAGGTGGGGAGAGCAGTTTGGAATGAGAGTTTGGTGAGGGCTGGTGGAGAAGGGGAGTTGGTGGAGATGTGTAAGGGGATTGGGATGGGCTTTTTGGGAAAGGAACTGTAGGTTTCTTAGACCACAAGTTATGAAGAGGGAGAGATTGAGTCTTCGACATTGTTTATGTCTTGTATGTCTTGTTTGATTAAGCGCGCATGGCAATGGCGTTGATATGGGTGTTTGGCGTGGCGTTTGTGTAGGTGTGCATTTTGCGCTTGTTTTGCGTATAGCTGTGGATAGGGGATTAGGTACATAACAACTTTTCATTGTAGACTCTTCACACTTGCAATCTAGGAATTTTTTACGCATTTCAGATACAACTCTTCGCTCGCCATGCGATGTTGGGGCTGCAGCGTCAGGGTGTCTGTTCACTTAACGGCTCATATAATGCTTGATCTAGTACAAATTCTGGCTCAAGAGTGCCTAGATGGCCAGTTCTAGAGCGGGACCAAGTAAGAGTATGGCATTGTGTGCCCTTTCGGAATATCGCTATTGGGCTATGGATCGGGATCCATTGTCTGCTCTTGCCTCTAAGCGACAACCACCAGCAAAGTTCAGATTGAGTATGCCCCAGACTTTGTATAGTAATTAGTGCAGTTCCTCCTAACCTTCAGGCCATTCATAGGATCAAGTTGTACTCGAAAGTGGTGTCAGTGTCGTTGTTTGCTTTCTTTTGAGGCTGAGATGTTCCAGTCCTTCGGAGTGAGTGTCGCCCATTGGGTTCTTGGCTTCTTGAACGTATAACCTTGCTAGAATGCTTGAAAGGGGTACATGTGGACTCCATGGGGCAACCACGTACACACGTCCTTTTTTCTGGATGGAGTTGAAATTATCTCATCGAAGCTATGGATTCATCATCCTTGACCTTTGGTATAGGGGTCTGCAAGACCCTAGATTATCCCAGCATCTTGGAATTCACATTTCCCTAAAAAAAATTGGAATTGATATTGGGCTTTAACATGCTTTCCAACACTCTTCTATACGCTGTTACTGGCTCTTGGGCTCTTGAAGCGAGAGCTATCACTACTTTAAAGCCCACGGCTGTATACAAGATTATCACCACTACATCCACTGGTACCTACGTCTCACTCTACACCACCAAATCACATCAAACTTGCTCCACTGCATACCTGGATGGGAGAATTGGCCTTCACAATGGAGGGCATATTGAATGCGGATATGCTTACGAGACAGATTATACTCCTTAGTATGACCCATCCTGTTCCTATCTGCCCCTTCCTGTCCTTGTGCTTTCTATTTTCGTCTCCCCTAACACTATTCTCTCTCATATCGATTACTTGGATTTTTTGCTGGCGCTTCATAGTACCCTGACTAGCACCTACTATAAGACTAGTACGGTTACTGCGTGAGTCTCCACCTACAAATCCCTTCTTGATAACTATCTAATATCTGCTAGATTTAGTAGGACTGTTTTCCGTAGGGACTTTGAGGTTTAGATCATAACCACTATGCCAGATAATTTCAAGTCATGTTATAGGGAACATCTTTGGGCGACGGTTGGGAGTTGAAAGTTTTTCTTTTTCTTTGTGTAGCATTTTTGGTGAACAGACTATACCTGGATGTCTTTAAATTTGGGACCAATCTGCTCTTTCAAGGTGTAATACTCTTGATAAGTAATCAGAATGTTGCATATTTGACTTGAGTGAATACACTGGCTCGAGATGACTTGAGCTGTTCTCCCTGTCATTAACATTACTTTTACCGTTATATCATCGTATCCATAATAATTTTGAGTTATTTGCAACTTTTTTATATGTTGGTTTTACGGTGGAAAGCATTTATCATGAATGTCTCCACTAACTTGCTACGCGGCTCCAGTCCCCTACCGAGATCATGATTAGTTGTAGAATAAATTTGTATTATTGATATTTAAATTTTTAAAGCATAATTCATATAGAGTTCTATTGAGAAAACCCAAGTAAAAAGAATGAGTATGTTTGTAATGGCTTTCCGTATGCAACGAGTCGAGGAAATAATGAATTCAGTCTCGTTAAGTAAACGCATACAGTAGGTCCTCATTCTGTGCAGCCCTACCAACAAGATTTATCAAACCCGAAAAGAAAACGAAAAATATCAAAAACATAGAAAAAACAATACAATACTAGAGATCTGATGTTCGTTTCATGTTTCCCGAGTCTCGACACATAGAACATCCTGAAAAATTGAAGTGAGATACTCGATGCACTTAGATTCAGGTCAAATTATAAGTCAGGTGACTGACCGTAACTGGCAACTTTGCCATCTAGGTATTAGTTGCTGTTTTTACGCCTTGATACATTGGTATCCTTCAACTTAGGCAACTTCTCCAATTTTGGTAATTTCCCCGCAAAATGGCAAGCAGGTCATTTATTATCACGAATTATCAGCACTTTGTATATAAAGAAGTAACTGTAGCTTCGTAGACCAAATTAATCACTTTCTTGTTCTCTTCAGTCTTTTACCGAGTGAACTCTCCATTCAATATTCTTAATATACAGGATTTATTTAGCTAGATGACACGCGTGACCATGAGTGACACTATCACGCACATAGTACTATTTAAGTACAAACCAGATATATCATGGGCAACATTCGAGGCGCATTTTGAGCAGTTCATGGCTTTGAAGACAAACTGTATAAGTCCAAGAACAGGGAAGCCGTTAATTAAGAGCATGAAAGCAGGTACGCAAGAAGTTTGTTTTATGACGGACACATGCTGATTGCCATGCTACCGCAGGGAAGAACAGATCATGGGAGCCCTATAGCAAAGGCATGACGCATGGATTTGTTCTTGAGTTCGAGAGCCAAGATGAGTTGGATTACTACATCACAACAGATCCGGTTCACGTGCAATTTTCCAAGGATGCCGGACCCCTAATGCAAGTAGTTTTTTTATTCCGATTTGCGAATAATCAACTGACTATCACAGTGATGATTCTGTGGTCATTGATATCCGTGATGGTGTGCTGTTTGGGCCGCCAGCGAAGAAGCCGCTGGGTGCAAATGAGTACGAGGGATCATGCCACTGCAAATCGATAACCTGGACCGCGAAACTTGATGTTGCTGAACACGTGCTGTGTCATTGTAGCACTTGCCAGCAACTTGGAGGTGGACCATATAGTTGTAACCAGATCATACCAAAAGAAGACTTGAAGATCGTGAGTGGTACACCAAAGGTGTACAGCTACATCGGCGCATCTGGTATGTACCTGCCAAGAATTTTGTATGCGATTGCAGAGTCCTGGTGAAAATGCTAATAGAGAATCAGGAAAATCTGTCCAGTGCTTTCACTGTGGTAATTGCACCTCGCATATTTACCATCATCAGGCTGTGATGCCTGATAAAGTTATTGTGCGAACGTTGCTGTTGAAAGGTGGAAATCAGATGCCAGCGACTGGGGAGATCTTCAAGGAGGGCAAACTAAGCTGGGTGAAGGAGTTACAAGAAAGCTTGACGAATGGAACATCGTAGCTCAAGTATATAGCGACTTAGATTAGCTGACAATTCACGCTACGTTAATATAGGTGCGGAGGTTTTCCAAGGTATCCAGTATTATCATTTTGTAACCTTCAAGAGATCATAAAGTCTATCACAAAATTTCCTCTAACTTTTGTCACATCAATACACCATGGATTTTTTTTCAACTCTCTTCATGTCTTTTGGGTCTACCTCCTGTGGTTGGTTCAGCCTAATCTCAGCAGATAACGCTCATACATTTTGGTAGAAAGCAATATTTGATCAACATCATCAAGTACAACGAATCTTCTGAGAAAGTCCATCAACATCGTCTTTGATGAGGAGACTATAGAAACAGGTGAGCAAAAATGTATTTATTTGCACTATCTCCCACCAGCCTTCAGACTAATGTCTAATGTAAGATGTTGGCCTATCTAATGCTCACATAGATTGAATTCCAGACCCTCAAGACTGAAATTGGCGTCACTGTTGAACATTGTTCTCTCCTTCATCAGATTTCCTCTGTTTGCTTTCGCTTCTTCCATACTAAACGGAAATCCATTCACACGCTCAACGACCATATCCAATATCTCAGTCGGCAGCTTGGCAAAGATTCCCTTCCGATCTTTTGCCATAGCCTCACTCCACCAATCCGCCCTCTGGCATGGTATGTTCTTTGTTGAAGCCACTCTACGATTTGGGTCGATTAAGAACAGCGCCAGAATTTTGCGATGCCCCGATTTCGACTTATCAGCAAGGGAGAAAGGCTCCACTCGGTGTTGCAAGGTATTTGGAAAAGACAGGAGGCGGCCTTGACGGGTGTCAACAGATCCGAGCTCCTGCATTGCGTGGTTCTCATGAAGATCGAAAACCTGATCAACAAATTCGTGGCGATCTTGTGCGTAGCTGAAACCATTAAAAAAGTGTGTGTCGCCACATTGGCGGAAGGACAGGGCAGAAGGTGTGATATTGTTTGAGGAATAGTAGTAGAGAGACGTAGCAACAATTCTTTCGTTGAGTGCACCTTCTACGTGCCAGCTTCCTCCTTCATAGGAGGGTTTATCCGGCGTTAATTCAATATTAGCTAGCTTGACAATGATTTGCAATCCTCGATCTGCATATTTAGAAGCAAGATCCATGGTCCACTCTGGCTTGAGCTCGTTGGTTTCTGGGGAGTAAAATTCTGAGTAAGATTCCGTTCCATCTGAGTCCATTCTCGTGAACCGGTCCGAGAACAAAATTGGTTCCGGCTGCTTGACTATAGTTCTGGTGTCTTTCCACTGCGGTACCCTCTCCATATGCTCAATTTCTGATTCACCTTGTAGCCTATCGTCTTCATCATCGTCTTCGTCGCTGTAGTCTTGATCTTCGTCATCAAATCTTAAGTATTCTATATCCTCGTAGGGGATTCTTGGAAGCCAAGTTAGATAACCTGAGATCAGTGGTGTTAATGCTTGATTCCATAGCGGAATTGAGCAGCGAATAAAATCCTCAATTACATGGTACAAATCTTCATGCTTTTCAGGGTGGAGGTTATTGATATAACTTGTGATCCTTTGTAGCGTTAGTAACCGTCTTGGACCTATGATCTATGACAAACTACTTACTTGACTTGTTCTCCAGAAATATTGACTTCACAAGGAAGCCATTGAAAGTTTTTACTGTATCTGGAGTCTGTATATTCAGGTTTATCTGATTCCTGTCCTTCGCCACATCTTTCGATACAGTCATGTAAACCTACTGTTTCCCCTTCCGGTAGTATTCGTGTCTTGGAGTAAACCAGGGGGAAGAGAGAAGGGTGCACAAGATTTAGCACTTTTCCATCGGATCCAGGATGCCAGTCTTTAAGACCCTAGATATAATATTAGCGCTGCTTGATATGTGATTGATGTAGCTAGCTCTTGTGGCTACTGACTTCAGGAATATTTTCCAAAGGTTTAGCAGCGTTGACCAAAGCCCGACGAAGCTTCTCCGAGACGATAGTATCAGACTTCACTACATCTGCATCGAAGGCTGTCACCAAACCGGTCTGTTCAGAGATCGTGGCTTTGTGTTGCAATTCATCAATGCAGAAAGCGAACATCTTCTTTGTGAAATCTTGAGGTAATGCGAGAACCTCAGGTAACGTGAAATCCTGAACTGGTGGGATCACGGTCTCACTTTTCCACTTTTCAACAATGACTTTATCAAAAACCTACCAAAGTTAGTTTTATCTTTGGGGAGTCAAAGAGTAAATTACCTTTTTTGTCCAATCTGGCTTGTCTGTCACAGCGTTCATGAATCTCATCATTCGAATCTCTCGGAGAGTAAACAAAATCCCACTACATGATTCAGTTAAGGAGGGATTAGAATTACGATAACACTGACCTGAGACAGCCATCTCGGACATCATCAACGCTCAACGCGGTCGGCAGTAAGTCTCCTTGGTTCGAAGACATGTTGTAATGATTGGCGATCAAATTCAAATGTATCACCTTGTATACGGACCATATATGTGCTTATATATTTCGGGGCATAGACAGAAGTGCTCAGGAACCAGGCACCGGATGTGGAGAACTAACTAAGGTTAAATTAAAGCATCCTGTAGAGGCATAGCAACTAGTCATACATAAGGCTGAAGATGTCTCGAGGGGCCAAATTTTGCGAATCTTCCACTACTTGATAAGGTAAGGCTGAGCATTATGTGGTAGGCAGCAATGCCATTAGTTTGAACACCATCGTGAGTCAGCTTTTCCCCTGGCGTAATTCCATCGCTCCGACGTTTTGATGGTGTAATGATCTGTGCTTGAAAGATAGTGCTGCAGCCGCCGTAAAAATGTTAGTACACGTCACTTACTCTTGATATTTTAATCCTTCAACAATGAATAGTGCAAGGCAGAAAACCTCGATCTAGAACAATATGCCCATAAGAAGAAGAAAAAAAAGCTAATTCGAAAGAAAATATCCAAATATAGAATCAAGCCATCTATCACGTGATGAATATACTAAAATTCTTAGTCATCTTGATACCATTACCTAGGTTCCCTAGCGATACGGCAGTGCTAAAATACCAGCAATATTCGCAACGGTAAGTAACATTTCCGCCTTAAGTCGAGGACCAAAGATTGAATAATATGAAGAAATCGAAGGAGAATAGAAAAGTTTAAATAGGAAGAATCGCCGTTGAGAAAGTAAGGATATTTCGTCTAGTGATAATCATGCCACTTATCCATTTTCAAGTGATGATAGCCTGCTTAGGGTCAAGTTCTCGTTCTTCATGGTTTTTAAGCTTACACTAAGAGCAACTCTTTTCAAAGCGAACAGACTTATAAGGCACTGCCCTTAAACGCAAGAGCTTCAAATAAGCGCTCTACTCTTATCTCTCCGCAATCAAACACAACCCAAGATAAAACGACAATGGTGGTAGTTTTTCAAGTCCTATTCTAGCTAGGTAGTGTTGTTGAGACTGTGGTAAATAATTAGACGCGCGCTTTATTGGCGCTAGGCTCCGAAATGGTTTAGTTTATGCGAACTGCCGGCATTAAGGTACCTGATCTATCTCTCACATTTATGACTATCAACTAAAGATACTTGATAGATTACCGCATCGTAATTTTATCCTCAGGAGCATGATCAAACTCAAGGCGAATCAGATTGCAATAGAAGCGACCTGAATCGTATTTCGTACTTCTCCGCAATTCCCTCTACTTTGTGAAAGCTCTCAGAATAACGACGACTCTGAACCGATGATGGTATCCACATCAGACGCACCAGAAGCAGTTCTCGTCTCTGAAGCTCATAACCTGCCTCTATCGGATTTGGGTCTGGCGGTTGAGAGCCATGATAATGTTACGACTAAAGTTCTTCCAATTGGGGACTTCGATCACCTGGCCACAGCAGAGCTGGTGCCAGCAGCTGATAATATCGCAACGCCGAGCCCTGAAGTTTCGGTTGAAGATTGTCTACTCTATGGGTTTCCTGATGACACGATTCCCGATGATGGGAATGGAGTTCAAGAAATGCTGAAAATCGCCTCTATTCTTGAGGCTGCTGGGATTACTTGTTGTATGATGGGTAGCTCGGCGCTGATTTACTTTGGCGCACGCAGAATGCGTGGGGTAAGTACTGTTTGCGAGTGCATTGCGCGCCGTTATGCTAATATTTTTCTAGGATTGGCAGATCTGCGTACCCACAGATCGTCTCAGAAATTCAGCACTTCTTTTGAGCTCTAGTCCTCATGATGCTGACTATATGGTATCTAAGTCACCTCCCATAAAACATCCCGGATCGCTTCGACACACATATCCTCGGTTCAAACGCAAGGGTGTTTTACTCTGGTTCTTGCTTGCTCCGTCGGAAGATTATCACATTGAGTGCTCACCGCCAAATCTGGAAAGGAGCTTGATGGGGCTGCCGTTTCCAAAGCTCGAGGTTTACGCTCAAAGCTTGGTGGACATCGGTAATGCAGTGGATCTTTGTGATCTAATAGATGGGATGAATCTCTCGGAGGAATGGGGTAGTCAGTATCTTAACCTTGAGGGCACGACTGACGTCGAATGGGCTGAGAGGAGGAATGTCCGTATTAGAGCTTCCTTACGGGATGACGAAATTCCATATTTCATGGAAGTGGATGAGACAGCAATTGAGAAGAGAGCATTCTGGGAGTCAAGAGTCAGAAAGAAGGAACATCGTCTTGGCAGGAAATATCCCAAGGAGCAGTATGCCACTCGGTTTAGAACACATAAATCCGGCGATCCAAGATTGACAGGAAGGTCATAATGCAGCTAATAATGTGCATTTCACTTGTATTGAAGCTAAGACTTGGACTAATATGTAATAAGACCAAAGTTTATATTCTCTCTATCTTAAAACCTCATAGTAACGTGACAAATGTCGTAACAGTAACAAGTGAATGATCCTCAGAGCGATAAAACAATTATCATCGCTTTTAGAGTTTGGCGCTTGAGTCTGACGCTGAAAATATCAACAGGGGCTAATGATTTCGATCCTTGACTTTTCGGGGGCTGTTTGCTGCGAAGGATTGCGCTGTGAGGGGGATGTGAGGATTGGCATGTGAAGCGCAACATATTAAATGGTCCTTCGAGTCGCTACCAAAGGCTGAAGTATGGCGTCAGCTTGTCAACTCGTCAGCTCGCGTGATGATATGTTTCATCGGAAAGTGCTGTGCCATAAGAATAGAAGAACCAATCCCTGCTTATAATCCTTATTATTTAGTCCTAATAAAGATGACAGAAGCACAATCCAACACAATCTATTTTCTCTTGGTTCAAGAAACTGTCACAAAGTTGTATGAACTGAAAGATGTCGTTCATATCTAAGACAACAAGCATTTCTCTCAAGCCGCCTATCACTCCCTGTTCATCAGTTTACCAACCTTTATTTATTTCAACAGCCATTTAACAGTCAGTGACACTACGAAACTATGGCCAAGTTTTACGAAGACCTCGACGAACTCGAGGCTCTTTCTCAGGAACCCGAAGATGTCAATCTTGGTGCCGCCGCTATCTTTCTCTGCAACATATTCCAGACTAATGGCATCACTTTCGCAATCATGGGAGGATATTCTTTGGCACTTCGAGGCAATGATCGCAAGACTAACGACATCGACATTGCTGCTGATTCTAATATGCGAACTCTTTACACCCTGACGAGTCAACAGCCTCGGTCAGTATCGCATGATAATATGTTATTCATGCTCTAACATAATATAGGTTGATTATTCCAAAGAGCAGAATTGCTGCCACAAATGTTTTGAGGGTTTTCTTGCAGACGGGTCCAAAATGGGACAGTGCAACCAAGAGGGAACACCTAGTTGAGATAGATATCCTAGTCCTGGAGGTGAGTTGAATCCTTACCGCTTGAAAGGTCATAAACATTAAAGTACAACCTTCTCTAGAGGGCAGAGGCGTTCCAGACCCAATCCGCACCTCTTTGGAACTTATCAGTTCCCCGAATCAGTCATTCGGCACCTCGACCATTCAGTTTCCCGTCCTTTCGATCCCGTATATATTGCGAGCCAAGCTGGGAGCATATAGAAATAGAGAATCCGACAACGACTTCCGGGACATACTGTTTATTCTTCAAAATTTTGGGTCGGTTGTGAAGCAGCCTAGTACTCACGAAATACTTGACCAAAGAGATATCATATTCTTCTTGGAGGCGTCTCCGTCAAAATTTAGACCGCATTTCGCAAAGGCACTTGGTATGGCATAGAGTCCAAAATATTATTATTTGAGAAACGGGAACTAGATCGAGTATGTACAAGAATATCTGTATAAGTAGGTACGTGGGTATTATGCTATTTCGGCGGCGTAAGATAAATATAAAGGCATGGAATAAATTTATTTGAAATCATGTATACTCTTATTGCCATTTTGTAAAGGGAGAACAGGCACAACACACAAGAGATTTTATCATCATCATTAAGCGGCACAAGTAATTTTAGTTTCTCGCGCTACTCTGTAATTATAACGATCACCGAGTTATACAAGCCTGTGTTCTAGAACCGTAACCTAAGATTATCAATACTATTAAGTATGAGAGCAATTTTGAAGAGCTATATGCTTTTACATGGTACGCGATATAATATGTGGACAATTACCCAGCATTTAAAAGCTAAGCATTGACTCTTCATCGATACAAAACCTTGGACGATCCAGATCAATAGTCTTGGTCAGATCGCACAGTTCGGACGAAGTTCTCCGAGGTAGTAGCCTCCAACAATTTCTCGCTTAATCATTGGATATGCATTGATTAAGAGCTCGATTTTGTTATTGCCATGATTATGTTAAGTCACTATGGCTATCACTAAATGCACAGGAGTCAGGAATTGCAAATCCGCCACACAAATCTACGGAGGATCTTCAGCACCCAATGATTGTTGAGATATTTGCAGGAAGATTAGATCTATGCTGAGAACTTTTAGTTACTGTCCATGTATTCCAAAGAGAAGCGTATCGCTCATATTGTACTCATGCGCAACGAACACTTGAACTCCAGCATATCAATCATGGATCAACATCCGTAGCAAATAAAATATTGACGCGTCTTCAGCCAAGCTAGACGCATCCTGAACTGAGATCATGGTACCTCGATCATAAATATACTCGATCATAAAAAGACTACTATCAAAAGTTGAAACCCATATGAAACCCCTGCCATAACGGCCATTCGAGAAGCCAGCTCCCCCAACGCGAACCATAACTCAGCCACCACCTTTTGATACCTAATAAACTATAACGAACACAATAAAATAAAGTAGAATTAGATGAATAGAATGTCGTAAATTCGTGTCAAACGATACCAACACTTGCCACGTCTCCGGACAAGAAAATTCTCCGCCTATCTTCTGCCTCCCTCAAGATCTCAAAGCTAAGGGCGAGACTGGGCGCCAAATCCCGGGAAAACTTCATTTCGGCAAGAACCTCGTCGATGATTGCGTCAACGCCGTCAGGGAGCAGCGGCTGCAGCGTGGGGCACATACTAGCACCCATGACAAGCAAGGTCTGGGAGACGACACTCAGAGCACCCTGAAAAGCATACGGCAGAGATCCCGAGTGGTGGGCGCTAATTGGGTCGAGCTGGCGAATGCAGGCATCCATACATTTCGTGCAGTTAGCCATGACGGCAGGGTCGCGCGCCACCGCCGGGTCATCGAGAACGGCGAGGATGTAGGGGCGGTAGATGATGGTGCGGCATGCGAAGTAGCGGAGACGGAGGACGGTCTGCACATGCGACTGTGAGGAGTCTTCTTCTGTGATTGAGAATCGAACAAGCGGTGGCAGGCTCTCGTACCATTGCGTCAGCTGGAAGTCCAACTCATTGACTATCGGCTCCAGACTTGCTGTTGCCACCATCGAGTCTTGCGAGTATATGAGCGTGCTGACACGGTTCAAGAGTCGGCGCAATGCGATTTCAGCGAGGAAATACCATAAGTTGTCGCGGGCCAGTGCGTCTTCATTCGGTGAGCCTTCGAAACCGCCAGGGAGGCCAACGCTTTCCTCAAAATGCACAATGCCGCTATGTGGAAGGTCTAGTTCAGCGAGGAGATCGGATTCGAAGAGGAGCGCATTCCAGTAGATGCGCATGCAGAGCTCTTTTTGGTCGGCGGGGATACGGTTTGGCGCAGACAGGAGGAGCTGGAGTTTCGTGCTAATGCTACTTAGCAGTGTCCAAGCTTCGAGTGGACGCAGCAAGTAGAAGAGATAGGCTGATGCGAGTACCATACACTGGATGGATTCGACAGTGTTTCGTGTCAATAGACTTGGAACTATCTGCCAGGCCGCAGAAAAATAAGAGAAGCCTGGCGGATCTTGATTCTTCGGGACGCGTGAGATGGTTCCTCCGCAACTGGCTTCTCCCAGTGCCAAGACGAGCAAGACCATGCAAGTGTCAGTGCCATTGCGGAAGCCATTAATTACGGCGTTCCGATGCCTCGTTGCCCAGGTGAAGGGATTAACGCAAGCGTACCAGATATTCACTCCCTCGAAGAAAGCTTGGGCATATGTGTTGGTCCTCGACTGCGAAAGTTCTATGCGTTTCGGGGCGGTGATCTCCAGCGATTCCCTTGAAAGCTCAAGTTGCAAGAGGATGTGCGGTTCATACGGCTTGGAAACAAGATTGCGGATCATCGGCCACCTCAATAGATGGAGAGCGGCATTAGTATGGATCTCCGGCATTGTTGAAATGTTCGTAGAGGTGGACCAAGTTCCCAGGCCGGTGACGGGCATCATGGAAGCAAAGTTTCTTTCCATCGGACGGATGGTACCATTATTGGAGCCAACTTCACTACCGAACAACGGCGAACTAGTGGAAAGTCCTGGAGGAAGTGATCGCGGGATAGTGGCTTGAATTAGTCCTTCTATGCGTGATAGTCGCTCGAGGATTAACTTGTCGCCAGCATCCAGCTTGACTCCTGGCTCTCGATATATGCAGTCGGCGTTCAACTCGGTGCATAACTTACACCTAGGCTTTTGGCCATCACATCGAGACTTTCTGGAGCGACATATCTCACACTACTGGTTGTTAGAGGGGAAAGCTTGGGTGGTTGTTACTTACAGCCATGATAGCCCTTCGGCGTGGATAATCAACTCCAGTCTCAGGGACTGGACGACCGAAGGCGTAAACGGGATCATCACTCGCAGGAGGATAACCAGTCTCTTGAGTAAAATTATAACCTGGGAATTGCATTTTTCGCGCGTCTTTGTTTGCTAGATGGTATCCATTTGTGTTGAGTTGGTCATCTCCAGAAGCATTACTTGGAGGTTGGGAGAAATTGGATGGTGAGACCACTGGAGGAGTCGTCATGTTGTAGCAGGTCAAGTAACCGTCAATATGTCAGAAGCATAAGGCATAAGCATAAAATCACCTCCTAATATAACAACCAAATAGATTGTATAAAAGCATATATCAGCCGTGTTCTATTTTCAACAATCACCTTCATAAATCCAGCGTGCGTCTTAATATGTGACAAGGGAAGATCCGGCCCATGAAGGACACCGCTCATCTGAGGATGACTCGTTGAAGGTGCGATCAAATCTCGTGGCGCAGGAACACACATGCATAAACTCCAACAGGGTAGCAATGTGCGACGATGGGTTACAAGAAAGTCAAGAAGATGCAGCAAAATAAACGTGTTGACCAAAAGATCAAGTTTCCCTGGATCGGTCACGTAGCATTGACTTCATCGTTGAGGGCAAGGTTATGATTCGATGGTAGAATACCTTTTACCGCTGGAATATATTACAACGGAAGGGCACCAAACCTTTCCGGCTCAGGTCCATCCGCCTGTTCGCCTTTGAGGATATTAAGCGAGCAAGATAGGATGAAGGATAAGCTGAATGGTGAAGATGACAAGAAGGCAAGATGACAGGCACGTAGGAGAACAGGATGTGACGAAGGACGAAAGGAAGTTTGTGAAGAATTACTACAAAAATCAATGAACTGAGTTCATAATCTTGGTAGCGATGTAGAGTGATTATCTCATTCGACTGGCAAAATAATGATTCTCATAAGAGGCGATCATATCATGCAGAGAGGAGGGGGGTTGAAGTGAGACAAATTGAATGATGGGCCAAGGGTAGAGGAGCAAAAAGGAATCAGCTCCACGCCTTTATGATTCATTTGAACATAGGCATACAAAATAGACAGAATAAAGCAGGCATCTTACTATAATCAATTTGCATTCATAAAAATTAAATAAAAAGAAATATGATGGATCAAAGGCTGAATAACCCAAAAACAAAAAGAAATCGACACCTGTGTGATTCGAACACACGCTCCCGAAGGAAATGCCTACCGGCTTCTAATGAATAGATAGCAGGGCATCGCGTTAACCACTCCGCCAAAGTGCCTGGTTATTAACAACCGAAAACTTATTTTATAATATACTCATTATCACCTCTCAATTTGAATGACCATACCTTATATGGGAATTTATCATCAGTCTCGTTCTTTATATTTGTAGAATAAGCAGCTTCACTTCCTTTTGCTTACCTTGAGCTTATACTCGTCTGCTAGTACAAAGCTGTAGACCCGTTCTAACCATAGGTCCCATAATTCAAGCTCATCTTCAATTTAGGGGAATTCACATTCATATCCCGGATTGGATCACTTTTCCATTGATTTGAAGGAAGTATCAAGAAATATTACATGATACCAAATCCCAACATCCGACTCACGACATTAACGTATCTCTGAAACCCTTGATCCTAGATATTCTTCTTCCTTAGTGACACCTTAGTAACAGTAATAACTACACTAGATCACGGTATATTTACATAATCCGCCAAACTGTGTGGCATGCTAATACATTTATTACCCTTCTAACATAGCCAAGGCTAATAAGGAATATACTGTGTACATAACTACAATTTCGAACACAAACTTAGCAGCCTCGTATCACAATAGCAACGGACCAGGTAGAAGGGATATCTGGATCCGCAGTACCACATAAGCCAGTAACACGCATTCGCCGCAGAGTGACCCCTCCCAATACACACAACAAGGTAGAAGGTAGTAAGGTCGATTAAAAGAGTACACTCCGAGTCTCCTATATGCGTCAGAGCATGTAACAATCATGTCACCCAATAACTGTTAGACTCAAATCATGCCTTACTCTGCCACGGTGTATCAGGGACCTGCGAGTGTCTGTATCTATCATAGAAACGTAGCATCAAAAGGGACAACGCTTGAAGAGGAAAAGAAAATAGGAGGATTAGGAAAAGTCACGAGAGTTATCCTGCATGAGTCGCACCAGACTCAGGCACACACGCGAATTTGCATGCCCCACATCGTTTGCCTAACCGGAATAGCTTAATGCCTTACTTTATTCTGCTATCCAGTCAGTACCTGGGTACATATCTTGGGACCCCCGGCCCAAGTCTACCTAGCCGCCCAGCTCCTCCAGCCAAGGCCGTTGACGATGTCACATTATTGAGCGCCACTACCTACATACATAGCCACGACTGTTAAATGACTCTTTAAGAATACGGAGGAATCGCTCAATCTCACTTCCTTTCCCCACGACTACTTACAATTAAACATTTGAATTGTTATATCATCGTCAAAATGTGTTTCATATTGACTTGCGGAGAGCACGGTCAGTCCACTTCAACCTGATGCCGTCATAGCGAGCGCAAAGCTAACATCTCTCCCAGAATTCTCCTCCCAGCTCAAAGGCTACGAGAGCGTTGTTTGCCAATGTCATAACTGCGTACGTCTGAAGAGAAGCGCCATCAATTCTTACTCCTACTGATATTCTCCAGGGCAACTACTCCGCGCATGTCATCAAGCGCTGGCCTTGGTTCACCTTGTGCTTCATCGTAAGATATCTCATACTCACCCATGCGACCATCTGCTGATATGCCCCAGCCGATCTTGCCATTAGCTTTCCATGCCTACGAAGATGTGGTCTGCACCATCTGTAACTTCGCGCAACCACTACAGTATGTATAATCCCAGCAAGAAGCGTCGATCTCGCAACGTCATACTGATTTTGCTCTTCAGGAACCGACCCGATGTTCTGCAACAACATGTCGCGGCAGGAGATAATATACCGATGAATAATCAACCACCAGGTAATGGTCCTCCGCCTGGTTGGAATGGAGGCCAGCCACCCGGGCAACCGCCTAAGAATGATGGAATGAGATATGGTTGATCGTGGGGCTGTGGAAAGTGACGGGTTCAGCGGTACTTATTACTGCTTGTATACGTATCAAGGAGAGGAGTCATGGGCGTTAATTTGGAAATCAGGAGCCGGTGAAGCTGAGCCATGATATATGCTGCAAATGTAATAATATTAATCGTCTATAATGAGTGTTCCGCATGAAGAGAGAGGGTTCATCGTATCATCCACGGATCAGGCAGTGGGCATGTTGCAAAAGCACAAAATCGATAACTAACCAAATATGTAGATAGCATAATATCTTACTCATCTCAAGTTCGTCGGAAAGATCTCATGAAAGCGAACAGGTACGATCTCAAGCACAATACCGTGCACGACATCATATGTCTCGCCTTAAAGTGTTGAAGAATCGAATACCATCAGAGTCAGGTAGCCACACTTCATCATGGCGATATCACAAGTATTTATGCACATATGTACATACTGTCAACGTCATGCTACACCAGACTTTCGGCGGGAATGTTGGTAGTCGGTCTCCAAATCGGCATTTCAAATCCCCAAAGCCGTTTACGGGCATGAGGGCCAGTCCACCCGCGGCCAACCCCAAGAACATCCGCTAAGTAATGCGAGAGAGAGACAACAAGACATAAGTATCACGATCGCAACAGCATCACCATACATATCCAAAACCCCAGACCTCACCAGCAATCAGTTCCCAAATTTCGCACTCCAAGACCTCACAATGGCCAAGGTCCTCAAACGCACGCCGACCTCCCACCACGAGGCCCTAACAGTGCACTCGGGGGCGCGCACAACAACCTGGCACGTCCCACCGGGCAGTCTCAGCGTACTGGAGATCCAAACCGTCCACGATGCCACGCGCTTCGCGGGGCTCCCGCTGGACGCAAACCCTCTGCGTCCGCCATACCATTGGCACTGGTACCAAGAAGAGTATTTCCGCATCACGGCCGGCCGCTTCGTCTTCACGCTCGAGGGCGTCGACCGCGTGCTCACGCCCGACGATCCCATGCCCGTCACCATCCCGCCACGTGCTCGCCATACGTTCCGCCCCGACGAGAGCTACGAGGGCGAGTCGGTCATTGAGATCAGTGCTAAGCCCGAGGACCAAGGTGGCCTCAGTGAGCGCTTCTTTCGGAATTTGTATAGTTATCTTGATGATTGTGAACGGCAGAGTATTACGCCCAGCTTGCCTCAGTTGCTTTTGTTTCTGGATAGTTCGGAGACCAGCTTGGCGTTGCCTGGACCGGCTTTCATTTCGCAGTGGGTTAGTTGGGGACTGGGAGTTGTTATCGGGAGATGGTTTGGGCAATATGTTTTGGGTTATAAGACGAGTTATCCGGAGTATTACGATGTTAAGCTGGCAAAGAGGGCTTGAGGCTGGGGTCGATGGAGATTGTTATGGCTCTTTCGATTCGACGGTAATGCAACTTTCTCCAGCTTTTCCACTATTGTGGAAAGCTTGAGTTGAGATACGACACGGAAGTGTTGTTAATATTCAAAAGTCAATTCGATGGTTATTCGTTACTTTGGCCCACCGACAATGAAATGGATTTACGTACTGTAAAGTACCGAAGGCACATGCAGAAGAACAAATCCGTATTGTCTCCGTAAATTATCATGTAGTACGGCGTAGCTGAAAATGGTATTAACCTTTACTTAACCTTTACCTTATTAGTTGCTCGATACTATATCGGGTGGAATAGGATCCTTTACCATACTCAATGAAACGACTCACTCTTTTCATTTTCTTATCATCAACTGAAGAGTCATAGTCTAGGTGAGAGGAGGTCTACGGCTACATATCTCTGACGTTGGATGAGATAGCCGTGAGCCTTCCATAGGTGTTCCGAGGAGGTACTTTGCTTTGTTAATCTTTCCTCTCTAGTCTTTGATTATGCTGATCCCCATTCCTCCATGCCAATGCACGCCGAGAGGGAGCTCACAACTGGAGGAGCTGACCTAGATACCATGTGGCACACATACACTCTATCTTCACTACCGGGCAGCCTTATCCGTTACTAAGTAGGTACATTAGACATACATTCATATAACTCGCTCTATCAAATACGTGAGTATATTCCGATATTCGATTACTTACTGCAGAAATGGCTGTCTCTCTCAAGTGCTCCTCGCAACAGCGGAAAGAGGATAAGAATTTACTGTACAATGGATCCTACATATTTTGCACAGCACCACCGTTATCATACATAGAAGAAAAAAAGGTCGTGGAACTGCACCCAGACAGCAAAATTTTTAGGATTGCATCGCTAACCCGCCGTGCCACGGTACGGGCCCCCGAAAAGTATGCACAAGGATAGCTTCATCCTATGAGAAGTGCTATTTCAAGCGAATAGTGGGGAGACTGCCCCCCAAGTCCCACCTTATCTCTGCGTCCAGTTATCATCCGCTATCTTTTTACTCGATCATATCAGTATCGAGTGATAATGGCTACCATCGCTGTGCAATCAACGAAGTCAGGGTATTGGGTGCATGGTCATCATGGCATTCTGTATCTATCACCATGCATGGTTAAGTAGCTGATGACATCTCCTTGCCAATCTTCCCTCTTTTCTTTTCCCTCCTTGTCTGTGACTTTTCTTTCGTATCGTTCATGCAATTGTGATCCTCAATTGGAACTGTCTCTCAAGCAAATCCAGTAGCACGACCTCCGCCTCTTAGGTGTCAGAACAAGTCACTACCGACATCATGGCGATTGCGCCGCCATTGAACCAGGGCTGGGGATATGGTATTGTCCTTGGCCTAGGAGCGCTCTTTGCCTTCGGCATGGTTAGTGATTCAATCCAACGGCCAACAGAAGACCATCCAGCACAGTACTGACAGTTCCAAAGATCCTCGTGACCTTTATTCTCAGACGCTACAACCATGAACTACAAACGTCCGAAATGTTCAGTACAGCTGGTCGCACAGTGAAATCTGGACTGGTGGCATCGGCCGTTGTTTCTTCCTGGACTTGGGCTGCTACATTGTTACAAAGTACAGGTGTTGCATACCGATATGGTGTCTCGGGACCATTTTGGTATGCTAGTGGTGCTACCGTGCAAATCATTCTATTTGCTACGTTGGCTATCGAGTTAAAGAGAAGAGCTCCAAATGCCCATGTAGGTCTATCAGAATTACATATCCCTCAGGCGCTTTCGATCGAAGTGTTTGCTGACAAAACTTCAGACTTTCTTGGAAGTCATTCGGGCGAGATACGGCACCATGACCCATATGGTCTTCACTGTATTTGGCCTCATGACCAACATTCTTGTCACTGCTATGCTATTGACTGGTGGCTCTGCCGTTGTCACTTCTTTGACAGGAATGCACACTGTAGCCGCCTGTTTCCTGCTCCCAATTGGTGTCATCATCTACACCATGTTTGGCGGTATCAAGGCAACATTTTTGACAGATTATGTCCACACCGTAATGCTCCTGATCATTATCTTCGTCTTTGCCTTCACCGCATACTCTACCAACGAGAATCTCGGCTCACCAGGAGTAGTCTGGGAGCTTCTTAAGAAGGCATCGGCGGACCACCCCGTCGCAGGGAATGCAGACGGCAGCTACCTGACCATGCGATCTCAAGAGGGCGCCATCTTCTTCGTTATCAACCTGGTTGGCAACTTTGGAACCGTCTTCTGCGACAACGGATACTATAATAAAGCCATTGCAGCCTCTCCAATCCACGCCCTGCCCGGATACATATTCGGTGGCCTTGCATGGTTTGCTGTTCCTTGGCTTTGTGCCACAACAATGGGTCTCTCAGCTCTCGCCCTCGAAGGCAACCCCGTCTTCCCAACCTATCCAGATCGTATGAGCGATGCCGATGTCACGGCCGGCCTTGTCCTCCCATATGCAGCTGTCGCCCTTCTCGGCAAAGGCGGTGCCGTAGCGACACTCCTCATTGTCTTCATGGCCGTGACGTCTGCCACTTCCTCCGAGCTCATCGCCGTCTCATCTATCTTTACCTATGACATCTACCAAACCTACTTCAAACCAGATGCCTCGGGCAGGCGCCTCATCTACATGGCACACGCGATGGTCATCTTCTTCGGCATGTTCATGGCTGCATTCTCGACAGGCCTCTACTACGCCGGTATTTCAATGGGCTACCTGTACCTTATGATGGGCGTGATCATCTCTTCTGCCGTTATCCCTGCTACCTTAGCACTGATGTGGTCTGGGCAAAACAAATGGGCCGCAATGCTCTCACCACCTCTCGGTCTCTGTTGCTCCCTCATCGCCTGGCTCGTGACCGCCAAAAAGGAGGGTGGTGACCTCTCCGTCACCTCCACCGGCGCAAATAATCCCATGCTGGCAGGCAATGTCGTCGCTCTACTCAGCCCGCTCATATTCATCCCACTCTTCACGGCCATTTTCGGCCTCGCCCATTACGACTGGAAATCCATGGCCGCCATCCGCAAGGGCGACGACCATGACCTTGCGGACTCAGCGGGCGTCGATCTCGAACTTGTGCCAGGCATGAGCAACCACAGCGACGCCGAGATGCGCGAGGAACAGCACAAGCTCCTTCGAGCCTCAAAAATCGCGAAGTCGTTGACTGTCTTCCTCGCCCTCTCACTGCTTATTCTCTGGCCCATGCCCATGTACGGCTCCGGATATATCTTCAGCAAGAAGTTCTTCACCGGCTGGGTTGTTGTCGGCATTCTGTGGCTTTTCTTTAGCTTCTTCGTTGTTGGTCTCTTCCCTCTTTGGGAGGGTAGAAAGAGTATGGCGCGCACGTTTAAGGCTATGTGGTTGGATATTACTGGGAAGCAGCATCCTCAGACTTCGAAGAGGAAGAATCGTGAGGAGAGGGAGAATGAGGCCGAGGCCGTTGTTGTTGAGGGGAGGGAGAAGGAGGGTGGAAGGGTCAGTGCGGAGGGGAGTGAGGGGAAGGAGATGGATGAGAAGACTGCTGCTGCTAGTGGGTGAGGGATTTTGGTAGATGTGGGATAGATTGATGAATGGGTGGTTGTTTGCTTCTGATACCATTGCCTAGATATGTTCGTTTAAAATTAATGTATTGTTTTTGTGAAATTATAACTGGTATCCATTGGATCGTTGTGAGTAAGGCACTGCTTCCCCTGACAGGTATTATTGTCATATTCTGACTATTTAAGCCTCTGAACAAATCCAAAGAAACCAGAGTAAGAGCAGCTCAAAGTTCCAGTGCATCCAACTTCTTGCTCAAGTTCTCCTCGAACCCGCTGACCCCACTCCCTAGTACCTTCAAATTCCCACTCCTGAGAACAAAGACCTCCCGTCTCCTCCCTTCTTCCTCCGCATCCTCGCCATCCTCATCCTCATCCTCTTCAACCTCTCCCTCAACAACAGCTCGAATCAAATATCTATCGTGACTAACCAACAGAATCCCTCCATTCCACCATCTCAACGCTTCCATAAGCGCCTTGACAGTATGAAAATCCAGATGAGTCGTAATTTCGTCCAAAATCAGTAATTGCGGTTCTTTCCAGACAATAATCGCCAATGCAAGTCTCACCAACTGACCACCTGATAATTTACCCACAGGAACGTCACTCGCCGTGCGGCCAGGTAATCCGAGACCGCCCAACAAGCCCCTACATTCAGCCTCACTGAGAGTATCACCAACATCCTTCATCAACAAGCCCAGCGCCGTAAGTGCTGGATCCGACGCACCTACCTTCTGCAGCTCCTCAACAGCATGCTGGCTGTAATATCCAAGTCGCAATCTCGGATGGCGCGTCACGACGCCCTTAGACGGCTTATATGCGTCTACAAGCACTTTAATCAGCGTCGACTTACCACTCCCGTTCAAACCCACAATCCCCACACGATCACCCTCGTGAATAACAAAATTCACGTCCTCAAGCGTTGCCTTCGGCGCAGACTTGTATTTCAGCGAAACGTTCTCGAGGGAGATCAGCGGGCCGGGGAAGCGCAACTCAGGGGCTGGCGGGAGGTGAATTGTGACGCCCTTCTCGTCAGGCGGGATGTCGATTGCAGCGCGCGAGGTGAGGTGAAAGCCTGCAAGATCGCGGTTCAATTTGAAGCGGCCCCCCTTCGCGCTCACGGTCATCCCCATCCGATCGTCGAGCTTCTTCTGGCGGGACTTCGCTTGTCGTAGCTTGTTCTCGTCGCCGGATGCGCGGCCTGCCTTGATATTCTGCGCGATGGTCTTCTCCATGTGGGCGCGCTGCTTGTCCTGTGCGTCTTTCATGCGGGTCAGATGCAGTTTCTTGGAGCGTAGGTCGGATTCGTAGGCACCGATGTTGCCGCGGAAATAGGTCAGGGTGTGGTCTTGTAGGATGATGATTTCTTGGCATACCGCGTCGATGAAGTCGCGGTCGTGGGAGACGAGGAGAATTGTGGTGTTGCTAGAGGAGCGCATGCTAATGAGGTACTTTTGCAGCCAAAGGATACCGAAGAGGTCGAGGAAGTTGGTAGGTTCATCAAGGATTAAGATGTCGGATTCTGTAAGAAGGACACTGGCTAGTGCTGTGCGCATTCGCCAGCCTCCTGAAAGACTTGTGACGGGCTTGGATGTGGTCTCAGGAGAGAAGCCTAGACCAGCCAGGATCACAAGAGCTTGTTTCTCGAGTTGAGCCATCTTCGCAGGTTCGAATTGTGACTGTAGCTCTCCTAGCATTTCGATTGCCTCTTGAGTTTCTTCTTTCACGGCTGTCTCATCTATTTCTACCTCTTCAAGGCGCTTTGCGGATTCCTGTACCGTCTCTTCAAATGCTGTGAGAGCCTTCCGGGCTTGCATGCCTCTAGTACCACTCCGGAGTCTTGCGTCCTTATCTAGCTCGAAGAGTTGCTTCTTCAATTTCTCATGTTGGATCTTCCGTAAGGCTCTTACCGGTGCAAACTTATCGGACGTCTCCTCAAATGATTTCGACAATATATCAATGGTAGGTTGAACATCGTTAACAGCAGTTGCCGTATCAAGGACATATTGTAATACTGATTGTGGATTCCGGGGTGTAGATCCAGAAATTCCAACCAAAGTTTTATCTCCCGTTTGCTGGAGGATTGATATCTTAGTCTTCAACGGAATTCCAGGGATGAGTTTCTCTGATATTGCACGGAGTATGGCTGGTTGAGACGCAATTTAGCTAAGTCATGGAATATGGGAATGAAAACCTACTCGATTTTCCAGTTCCATTACGTCCAACCAGAGCATAGTGAATGCTTGGCTTCAGCTTCAGAGTTGCGTTTGTGAGGATTTCTAGACCTTCCCCTCGAGCCTTACCTTTTGTTTTACCAGAGGTGCCAGACTCCGTGGATTTGATCGTGATACCCAAGCCCGCGATATCAAGCTTCGCTTTATGTCAGAGCATCCATACTATCGCACAACCTCGTCATACCTCTTGATACACCGGCGATTCGATGTGAAATCGTGTCTGCTTACACGTGACCAGAATTGTTGCAGCACTTTGAGTGAGGGAAGTCATTGTGGCTGAAAAGAAGAGGTTGAGTTAATTGAATAGAATGTGCGACTTGCAGAACGCTGCGGGCAGATACGAGTCTCAAGTGGCTATCTCAATTACAGAATGAAGAAAAAATGAAGGCTCTCCAGCTGCATATGAATTGTCCTTATGATACTGACCTCCTACTCCTTGGCTTGTAGCAACTTGTGGAGTTGAGCCCCGTCGATATCTCTGTATGCGCCTCCGGCCTCACTAGCTAGAAGATGAGTCATAAAGTTCATCAGAGATCAACTCAATGAGCAGGATTCAAAAGCGCCAATGACCCTGTGGAACCAAAGACGTCCTGGAATGGAAATTCAATGACTACAGACTGCACGTTTGATTCGCAAAGTCGATCAAGCAAAAATATACCGAATGCCAAAAAAGTAAATAAGTAATTTTGTGATTGTGATTTACGACTCACAAAGCCGCAATAAGTTCTGTTGAGTTGAGAGGATCAGCTTTGGCTGGTTGGTTAGTTGTTCGTCACCGTGCCAAGCGCCGCCCGAATGCCCCACTGGTATCAACGGCCATTTCTCCCGCTGTTTATCGAATCCATCAACCCAACGACCAACTTACTATCGACCAGCAATCAGCCTCGTCCACCAAGAACAGGAAAGGCAAGGTAGGTAGGTAGGTAGGTAGGTAGGTAGGTATATGGTAGGTAGATATATGGTACCTAGGTATGAAGGCAGATGAAGTACCAGCCTTACAATTGTTTTCCCGATCACCACCCAATCACCCAATCGGAACCCAATATCCCTCTTCAGATCTTATTGTGTGCGACCAGTGCAACACTGAGAGCAGATAGGACCCGACGATCTACTCCCCGCATATAGATCACTGGATCGTATATATCTGAAGATGTTCACAAAACTGACAAGCTTTCCTTACACTGAGACAGTGAATACAAAGAAGTTTGGTTTCTGCTTTCAAGCCATTTGTCTGATCGCATACTTGTGTAAGCATCTTCAAGACATCTAATGCCTTTCTATCCTTCTTTTCCTTCTCATCAAGACATTTCCCGCAACTTGAATTCTACACAAAATCCAAAGAAGTATGACCCGATACGGAGAGGTCGATTCGCATGTCTTTACGTATGAAGACCCAGTATTAACCTCTACGACAGGCAGTTTCTTGTATCTCCTCGTTCCATACACTGATGCTCCCAACCTTGTTAAAACAATCTGCCCAATTTTCATCAAAAATTCAGGGTCTGATCTTCATCGAAATGTTTCGTTATCAAACTTCAAACCTTGTCCCTGGGAAAGGATTGCACAATGATCCATTACTAGTGCTTTCAGTGTTTTAGAGCCCAAGATCCAATCCAGTTTCCATTCCTGACAAAACTGAAATTTCCCAACGCCAAGAATGTCAAACGTGGTAATTCTTTCCCCCTTAATCTACTTTGGATAACATCCCATTAGGCATCGCATTGGATAGTCAACTTCTTTAGAGATTGGCAATTTGCCTGCCAAATAACTCTCAGAACGCATGAATTAAATTTCTTTATATAGCAGATTTCAGCGTATTCGGGTGCTCATCCGTAGTAATTCGCAATCTCAACTCCTTGACTCTGCTCAAAACTTTTTTGAACGCTGCATTCTGCACAACTTCTGAGTCATAGATGTTTTGAAGGTTCTTGACGCCGAGAGATTTTAACTTGGATAGGGGAAGCACCTCATTCTCCGTGTCAGACAGACCTCTGCGAACTATTTCTGCAAGTGATAGGAGCCTCTTGAATCTTATGAGACCTGGGAAAGTTTTGGCTAACTTCGCAGGCAAGTGCACTATGAGAGCTTCGAGATTTGGAATCCTTCCCAATGTCTCAACCGCACTTAGGAAGTTTTCTGAGAGCTGTTTTCCGTTGTGTTTATAAAGATCGTCAAGCAGCCGATTGGCCTATGAACTGTCAATATTGTCTGGACTCTTGTAAGTGTTGAAGATAACCCAACGAACATAGGAGTTGTGAGCAGAATTGATGAGGTTAGAGTAGCGGTCATAGCTGCCCTCTTCAGGCAGTGGGACGACCTCTGGAAACGTATATCTGTCCGCTAATTTAAAGATACTTCTCGATATCAGACGCAAGATTTTGAGATCCGGAACAGCGCAGTATTCAATTATACTTTTGAGGAGCTCTGTAGGGTAGAGAGGTAAAAGACGAAGGCATTCCTCGAATTTCCCGCATTTTCGAGGGAATGAATGAAAGCTGATCGCTAATTGGGAAGAAACGATGTTAATAGAGATGGAAATTGTGTGATTGTGTGACTTTCAAAGTGAAGACTTCGAAGTTGTGAGGAAACGCAAGTAGGTAGACAACTCGCCACTTGATAATCATGGCCAAACTTATGCATACGCTGCCAAGCATTAGGAACGTGGTGTAATTATTTGGGAGAGAAGTTCTCTGATACATAGTTGAAATAAGACGGATGAATTAAAAGCTTTAATTAGAACTGTTGAATATATTCTCATTGCGACATCTAATAAAACGTAGCTATCTAAGTAATCAAGTTGAAAGTTTACGTTGCAAAAGAGGAACTGAATAAATCACTGTTCTATTATGATATCTACAAGACGGAACCAATCCTTGATAAAGAGTGATGGATGGCCTCGCCCAGTTCATGAACGATCATCGGAAGCACACATCTTCGACTACAGATTAAAAGAGAGAGTGAGCACTGAAACCTAGATTACCAGAATCCACTCTGGGTTAAGAAGTCTGCCACATTCATAGCCAAAATCCTGTGGGTCCAGCTGTTAGGATGGTAGATATCTGACCAAATGCAAGTGCTGTTACCGCAGATTGTCACCGGACTTGTGAAGTTGTATGCCAACGGGTCATCCAGGATTCTTGTAAAGAGTGACGTTGTGTTGAATGCGTAAACCCTTGCATCCTACGAGATGAAAGTCAGAAAAGAACGTGGACTTTTTGCATTACTTTAGGAGAAAGCTCACAATATTGTTTTTTTGAAACGCTCCTATCCTCTCGTCAAGCTGAGCGTTATAGACATCTATGCTCAGCCGAAATTGTGCTTGTACAAAGCTCCCACTGGCAATGATCCGGGGAGTCCGCCACATTGGTGGGAGGTTGAGGAATAGGAAATCTCGGACACCAATATCGTAGAGGTTCTGAACTATGATGAAGTATTGATCTATAAAACCTTGGGTGATCCTACTTGAAATAAGCAGTGTTGTATAACAGACGTTTAGTCACTCACCTTGTCTTGTTTGCATTATTAAAATAAGAATATCCCACGTCGTCGATACCCATGAAGAATGAAGCCAAAGCATTACATGAGGTCCAATTAGCCCAGCCGTTTGGAACGTTTGCAGCCGTGGCTTCGAAAGTTGGATATTGTGATTGTTTGAGCCTGTGATCTTTGCCGGCGTTACTAAAGGTGCCATTCGGAAAAAGTGAGGTATCAACAACTGACCCATCCCGAGCATAGTTAAAAAGAACGGCCCCGGATCGATTGAATTCGGTGGTGAGATCTAAGATCCAGTTCCCTTGAGAGCCATTGTTGTTTCTTGAAGGACCGGTGCATCTCTCCATAGGTCCAACAGGACATGATAACGAAGGGCGAGGAAACTCATTAACGTCCAACGTACGACTGTGAGATGTATAAGAATCTCCACTGTTCAAGTGTCAGTACTCTCAGCAATTAATTTGTTAAGAACACTTCATACAAACTAAAGATATAGCGAGTTTGAGGAGCACAAATGCGCGCTGGAATGATCGCTGAGGCTAGCCTCAGCACCCCTATTATCGGCTCCAAGAGCATAAAATGCATGTTTCGATGATTAAGAAATAAAGCACAGAAGTATAGAACTATGTAGAGAATCCGATGAAGATCTTCGACTTGCGAGACAAAAAGGGTGTACATATATGACCTACCCACCAAGTGTTTATAGAAAAGATGGCAGGAAGCTTTGAGACTTCACAACTTGCTGTAATGAAGTTAAGTTCTATAAAGCACTATTTTCGTCTTAGTTTCTGCAAAGGGCCTGCAGAGATACCTAGAAACACGATTGATAAGATTAAGCATTTCATTAGAGAAACCATGAAAGGAATGCAAATGCAGGTTTAAACTCGCATCGGAATGTAATGATACATAGAGGACCCTTAACATAACTCAAGTTCAGGCCATTATCCTATTGTTGAATCAATGGTCACACGACTCACGGTAATTATGCCTCAAACCTCATTTTGTTTTAACTTGTTCTTTGTGCTCAACTGTTTCTCAATTCGAGCAAAACTGAAGATCCTAAATTAAGCTCTGAGGTGTCGACTCGATCAAGCCTTTCTGCTAAACTTCCGAATTAAGCCTTTATTGTTATCAGTGTCATTTCGATGCACGCCACGTCACTTGGTAAGTGTGCCTGTGATACATTCCGGCGAAGCTTGCACGACTTCATGATTGAGCGCCACCTTCTCAGGACATGAACTCCCCAGAGAAATATGGAAACTACCTGGCACGTGTGGGCGGAATGTCTCATAAAATAACGAGAATATTTCTTACGCTACACGTGCAGATGAGAACTTAGATGCTGATTAGCGTGAAGACTGACAGGTACGATGGAACTAGAAGAGAGCTGATACAATATCGGCCGTAGCTGAATTGCGTCTAGCTTCTGTTTACACCTCGGATTCTACTGTAATAAGTAACGCTCGAGGAATTTGGCTTGGGATGCAATATGATAGTTCAAGTTCTGTGATTCGGGATCTCCCACAACGCAAACTCCAAGATTGAAGCCAATATTGTAAGATAAGCCCGATAACCTCTTGAGATCTGTCATAGAAAGCTACAGCGTGTCTATGACAGGGAAAAGATGTGTTCCAACTGCTATTGCGATTTTTTAATGACCAAGGGCGACAGTGGATTTTCAACAACACTTTATGCTTGTCAATGGCTGGCTCCTATCGCTCTTCCGAACTCTGGTGTGTTCCGTGCTGAGAGACGAAAAGATTTCTGGATTGGCGTATTGGAAAGTATATAAAACGAGGAAAGTGAATAGAGGGGCTGATAGATCGATGAATCCTGCAGAGTTCTTGAGCTAGCAACTGCGCGACATCATTTAGATCTGCATTCTCCTCTGAACTTTCTTTTCAAACACAGGCATATGCATTTAACTCTCTAAAATTAGATCAGGATTAAAGCAGGGTTTCTATCAGTGAGACTTATAGTATTGTTAAGTGTAGTATACAAAAAAGATTACTACCACCGAACCTAAAGGGAAAGATCCGCATCATGAACTTCTGGACTATACTTGATTCCATATCCGCTCTTATGCCGGCGGCTCTGTCGACTGAGGTATTCCTGTCTTTGTCTCTGTGTGCTCCGTGTTCAAATGTCGCTGTTTGATGAAGGGACTCGCAAGCATCGCCACAGCCGCCACGCAGGTGTACATTATAAACATATTTCTGAGACTCCATGCGAAGGAGTCTTGCACCAGCTGACGCTGCACAGGGTCCTGGATAAACTTGAAGATCTCCACATTTGCCGCTGCTTGATCACCGGATAAGGCTTTCAGGACAGATTCGCTGAGACCAGTGGCAGTAAGAGATGATTGGCGAGCAGCCATACTATTTTGGAACACCACTCCACCGAGCACGATCGACAACGATGTTGCTAAGCTGCGGATAAAACCCAAGGTTGCTGTAGCTGTCGCAGTATTGGCTTGGCTGACAGTATTCTGGATGGTGATCATGGGTGCTTGGAATAGAAGTGCAATGCCAACACCGCCAATGATTTCGAACCCGACGATTCTTGCAATAGATGTGTCGGTTTGGAAATTGATGTACAGCCCCGTCCCCAATGTCATGAGGGATGCCCCGGCCCAGATGACTTCCCTATAGCGGCCTGTCTGATGGATCAAGATGCCGACCAATATGTCCACAGCCGCTTCCGTTATTATCATTGGTAGTATTAAAATACCACTACGGAGAGGTGAGGCTTGTTTTACGCTTTGAAAGTACAACGGTAAGTAATACTCCGTACCGATGGAAACCATGCTGTGGGCAAAAGCAACAAGGAAAGTTGCGTTATTGGACCAATTGTTAAAAACGCCCAATGGCATCAGGGGATATTTGGCTAGGCGTTTTTCGCTATAGAAAAAGAAGCCGATCATCAGCATTCCAAACACAATCAAGCAGATGACCTTCGGGTTGCTCCAAGGAAATATCGCGCCGCCGAAGTCCAGTCCGAGGAGAAGTAGAAGGGTTACCGCTAGAATGGAGACCGTCCCGAACCAGTCAATGGCCATAATGCCTTCGCCTAGCTTTGTGCGTGGATTGTGCACATCCAAGAGAAACAGCAAGATTACGAATGTGACTCCACAGACTGGGAGATTGATCCAGAAGCACCACCGCCAACTCACGTACTGCGTGAACACTCCTCCAATTAAAGGCCCAGTGGATCCAGCGAGCGCCCATGTCACCCCCAGTAAACCTAGATACAACGCTCGGCTTCGCATACTAAAGAGATCTGAGATCGTAATAGACACCAACAGCATGAGACCTCCGCCGGCTGTGCCCTGCAGCGCTCGCGCAGCGATTAACATCCGCATGCTTGTACTCAGTGCCGCAATCATGCTAGCGACGGCAAAGATACCGACTGCTGCCAAGAGAGCAAGCTTACGGCCCCAGATGTCGCTGCATTTGGCCCAGATTGGACCTGCTGCTGCATTGGCCAGCAAGTAGGCACTCCCGATCCAGATATAGCCTGAAGCAGAGTGCAGAGCGGCGGAGATTGTGGGAATTGATGTTGCGATGATGGTTTGGTCGAGGGCTGCAATGAAGAGGACAAACTTAGGAGATATTGTTAGCCAACTAGTACTCGTTTTTAAGGCCCAAGACGGGTTAATGCACATAAAGCGAGGCTAAGATAGCATATATACGCAGATTTGTGCGAACTTTTGGCTCTTCGAGTAGATCGAGTGGCACAATGGTGTGTTCATTTGGAGGGACCTCTGCTGGGGATCCAGCGTCGGCCATAGAAGGCTTGAGGGGCGCGATATTATCTGCTGCCACTTGATTTTGTTCGGCCATATTTGATAAGAGTTTAATTTTTTGTGAGAGAGGGAAATAGAGATATATGGCCATATATAATGTACGCAACTGTTGTATCATCTCAACGATCAATCACTAAGCAACTCGCGGTCCGTGCCCCTTCGAAGCCATGTCAATCACGCCCTTAGAGGCATGCCATTACGCCCTTTAAAACAACGACATCACGCCTTTTAAGTAAAGCAGCGACTTGTTTCATATTGTAATACGTTCGTACAAAAACCATATTGCATTGCCTAGGTAGCACTGAAGTACGAACGTAGCATAATAGAGGTAGTTTGCTTTACCCAGATTGATGCTAACAGTAGTAACATCAGAAGATTAATTGCTTTAAGATGATCAAGAGATACTACTCATTACACTTAGTGGCCTTTTACGGAAAGAAGCTCGAGGTTGGCTGTATCGTGCAGAGTCTCATATAAAAAGACATCCTGCATTAGACACAGTCAAGATCAAACATATCTAGAAGTGGATTGCTACTTCTGTTTTGCAAACAAGCAGTAAACTACAACAATTACCTCAAAGTCAGCGACAGCATATTATCATACAGATCCGATATAGTACTCGTTCTTCTGAACGAGGATGCGTACAGTCCTCAGATCCCCAACTGAGAAAGTTCTTTGAACAGCAGCGGTCTTCTCTACCAACGTCACAAGCTCGAGGTTCTTAGTGAAGATGTCGGGGTGATAATATGACTGTAGCTATTGAAGAATGCTTTATGACAGTGAGTTGTCACTAACTACTCTGTTATACTTAAGTCATCTCAGTTGCGGGCTCCGCTGTATAGACTAGTTGGCTATAATATCTTATGTTCTATGGTAACGACGGAGTTCGTTATACTATAATGATTTGGATAGATCACTTGACTACTCAAGTGATCCGGAGTTCTTGGTGGTCTAACCTCACTCGTGGAGCGTGTTCTTTTCTTCTTCCGAAACCTGATGTTTTTTGGAGTATGTATGGGAGTATATGCGCGGGAGCAATTCTCTCTTGAAAAGGAAGCATACATTTAGAACGTGATTTATACTATAAGTTTAATAGGTTAAGCAAAAGTGGGTTGCAGTATATTGTAATTATTTTGACTGTTACTACAGATAAAAGAGTAGGACAATGCTTGACTAGAATCACTGGGGTAATCATATGAATTACCTACATGCCGAGTTGTCGCGCAGCCTATAAGATCCGATATCAAGCGTATATGATCTGACACTTAGATTTTCTCTTAGGAATAAGTACTATTCCTTAGATCAATGCTGAAAGTCTTCGAACAATGAAATACTTCGGCGTAAGACATGGAAGGAAGACAAACTGTATGGACGCATTAATACAATTCCCTACCAAAAAAGCTGTATTCTTCATCTCCCTCATCTTCCAACACCCAATCTATCATGTCTCCTCCCAATCCTACTGCCCAAATCCCCGTATGACGTTGTATTCTCCCACATAGTTACGAATTTGTGTAGATCTAACCTCAAAAAGGTTGAGAGTCGCTGTACACCTCACTACGGTACAATGGTAGCGAAGTTCGTGCCAGCAACGGCCGAGAGCCGAGAAAAATTCGCTGGCGAAAAGCACAACGAAAGAAAATTTTAGGGATGCCAGCGTACTTAATAAGATCGCCAGGACCCCAAGGCCTGTTGCACTGCATTCTTGTACCAGTACATTAATTTCTTCATTACACTCCTCTTCATTTCCTATTCTCCGCTTTGCCGACTATTGATACTGGATTATGATATTCCTTTCCTTTCTTTCCTTTCTTTTATGTTGTTTTGGATCTTACTCACTAGACATTTGAAATTCTTATTACGGTGCGATGATTTTGATGTGGAGGGCTCCATGTAGTCTAGGAACATATTTCCTGATAACGCTTCTCACTTCAACAAACCAGGCACTTTGGCGGAGTGGTTAACGCGATGCCCTGCTATCTATTCATTAGAAGCCGGTAGGCATTTCCTTCGGGAGCGTGTGTTCGAATCACACAGGTGTCGATTTCTTTTTGCTTTTGATGTAGATTTAAAATGTCTATCTTGCCTATACATATCAGAGAGATTGGTGATAGAATTGATGATTGATTGGGTTGGAGTAGTCTTCGGAATTCATTTTGCTGAATGAGAGAATGGTAAGCGAGTTGATGAAGGAGTGTTGAGAGAAGTACTCTTCATTTGAAGACGCAAGTAAGTAAACGATAATTTCTAGCGATTTTGCATACAATACAGGAACGGATTAGATACGAGTACCAAAGGTAGGGAAGCTCATAAGATTAAAAAGCTATACATTAATCCATCAAGGCATATGCGTACAGTTCATGCGTTTCTGCGAAATGAGGTGGATATGCATACTTAGGATTGTGTCTGAAGCCACTACTACCTACGGCTGGGAGTTGAACTACCTCCTCGTCGGATGTATGTGAATACGGCCAAGGGATCCTGCGCTCTTGTATTTCAATAACAGCTGAACATTGTGCTTAAGCATCAAATCTTTCCAATCCTTCGATTTTGTTTGAGAAGCGATTACAATCGGGTGATATTTATTTATATACGGACGGCATACAGTAGAGTAAGTCGAAGGTGCAGTACTATTCGTTAGAAGATGTTGAGAAAGACCCGTTGCTGGATATTGAATTAGGTCACAAGAATCGATGTGGTAACTCCATGATTATCAAGGCAAAATCTTAGAAATATATTGGATGTTTAATATCATATTATCAGATAAAGTATTCCAGAGAATGTTGATGCTCAAGAAGGCTGCGGGAGCTAGCCTTGTTGGTTAGAGTCGACCAACTACCAACCTCGCCAAGCGTTCGTAGGTGCTGTCGCGAACTTCATCGACGCGCAGAACAGTTTGCGACAACATCAACACTGCCGACTCCTACACGATCAATCTACCCTTATTTATCCTCAATCGAAACGCAGTAAAGAGCTCCTGATAAAAGTGATTAAATCCTTATCTAACGTCATGGCGTCTCAAATGCTGTCGAGCGCGGACAAGCCTCACGATCAGACTTATGGAGGAGGTATGTAATCGTGCTCAGTTCGAACGTGACGTGCATTAACATTTGTAAATAGATGAGGTATCGGCTCTTGTTCTCGATCCAGGTTTCTCGGCTACCCGCGCTGGTTTCGCTGGAGAGGACGTTCCAAAATCAGTCCTTCCTTCATACTATGGTAGAATCAGCAACAAGGAAACACTACTTTTCGGTGACAACTCGATACACACCCCAATAGACAACCTCGAAATCCAAAATCCTATGGGCAAGGATGGGACGGTGGAGGATTGGGATGTTGCTCCAAAGCTTTGGGAGTACGCGATTACTTCGCGTCTTACCAGCTTCAAACCCTCAGACCCAGCCACGAATGGCTTGAACGACCCTTCCGAAGATATGGACGTTAAGATGGAGTCTGTAGAGAACAACGAGAAGCCTCTGGAGGAGCATCCATTATTAGTCACCGAGACCGCCTGGAATCCACCCAAATCACGAGAGAAGGCTATCGAAATCGCAATGGAGTCATGGGGGTGTCCGGCTTTCTGGTTGGCACGAAATGGAGTTTTGGCAGCTTTCGCAGCAGGAAAGGCTACAGCCCTCGTTGTGGATGTAGGAGCTTCCACTGTATCGATCACACCCTGCCACGATGGTCTCATCCTGAAGAAGGGTATCCAAAAATCACCATTAGCTGGAAACTGGCTCTCATCGCAGATCAGAGCTCTTTTCGCCGCACAAGAACCAAAGATCAACCTTACTCCACATTTCATGATCGCATCAAAGACACCAGTCGATGCAGGAGCACCGGCCGATGCCAAATACCGTAACTTCAAAACCCCACCGACGGCTTCTTTCAAAGCATTCGAGGAAGAGCGTATCTTCACTGAATTCAAGGAATCCGTTGTTCAAGTATGGCCTGGCCCAGGTAAACTCAGCTCTGGAACTGCAACTGGAACTACAAACGAAGAGTTTGTCAAGACTCAACCTGGACGAGTATTCGAGATGCCGGATGGAGCAAATCAAATGTGGAGCGCCGACAGATTCAAGGTAGCAGAGGGTATGTGGGATGAAAAGGCTGCTCTCCCCGGCTCATCGGAATTTTCTCCAACAAAGGCCCAGACAATCCCTGAAATGATCAAGGCATCTTTATCCGCGGTGGATGTTGACATTCGTCCGACATTGCTTCAGCACATTGTCGTCACCGGTGGCACATCTCTGACTAGTGGCTTTGTGGATCGTCTTAATAGCGAGTTGACTGCCATGTATCCTGGAATGAGAGTAAAGATTCAGGCTGCTGGTTTCACTAGTGAGAGAAGATTTGGTAGCTGGATTGGAGGAAGCATTCTTGGTAGTTTGGGAACATTTCACCAGATGTGGATTTCCAAGAAGGAGTATGAAGAATTCGGTGCAAGCGTGGTAGAGAAGAGATGCAAGTAATGAGTTGGCATGAAAAGTGCTTATGATTGAGATTCACCGGGTATGGGGCGTTAGAGGAGTTTTATAGCTTAAGAGAAGTAGGTATTTCGATAGAATTTTACGCAAACTGCAGTAGACCTACCAACCTTTCCACCTTGGCCATACATCCACGATCTCATCTTCTTTACCTTCCACACTTGAGTCTACGATGAGATACCATCCGTACCCCGCTCCCACGACACAGGCGTGGTTCGGCCAGATTTTGAGCTTTTGCCCGATTTCAAGCTCGTCTTCAGCCCCTACATCTCCATTCCAAATCAAGATCCCATGTTCCTGACTAATTTTGCCCACCTGCCAACCAACATGTCTCTCAGGACGACCATCCGGCTTCGCAGCTGAGGGTATATTCCAATCACTAACAATACCCCATCCAGGATAAGCCTTGCAAGGCTCTCTTCCCAATGCCATACTCCCAGCTGCAATCAGAACCTCTGGTCGACCATCCTTACCCCGTCCCGGGTAAACACTAACAGCCTCTACAACCACCGAAATCGCAACGTTATCCCAAGAGCGCAGAGTATCAGGGAGTGCATGAGTAGCAAGTTGCTGCACATCCAAGACACAATAGACACCGGCATGCAACTCCACACCGCAATCGTCGTCGCGAATTCTCTGCACCGTAGCTCTGAGAGCATGGATTGCATTAAGCGCCTCCGTGGTCTCCTCCGCCTCGGGAACAAGCATATTCCTCACGGATGTCGTACTCGGCGTAGCACCCACCGACAATACGAGCTTCTTCCCTGGTGCAATGGTGCGCACGGCTTCGGCAGTCACCAGTAACGCCTCGAATTCCTGCCGGAGGTAATCTAATGCTGTTGCGCGCGTGGAGCCGGAGTAGCTGTGTCCTGCGTGCGCATACAGACCCGTCAGCTCGGCGTGCCCTTGTGATTCGACTTCTAGGATCGATGCGATCACTCCGAGGGCTTCCTCGCTGTCGGGCAGCACGCCTGCTCGGTGGTAGCCCATGTCGATCTTGATGTAGATGTTGGGCTTGTGGCCTGAGAGCTCATGAATGCGGACCAGGCCTGGGAGCTGTGCGACGTTGTCTATGAATACTGAGAGACTGTTTGGGCCGAGGGTCTTGAGGATGGAGGCTAGGCGGGATGCTGCTGAGGGGGGAAGAGGGAGGCCATAAAGGAGCTGTTTCGTGATTTAGTTCGGAAATTTGATTTGTGGACATCATGGGATCTTGGCTTACATTGACTTCTCGCCCTGAAGCTTGGTACTTTTGAAGTAGAGGGATGAGATTCTCTGCCTCGAGGATTGTAGAGACGATGACCTTGACTGGCTCTGGCCCTGCGCCAACTTGCAGTTCTGTGAGCTCTGTGGTCTAGAAATTGAATCAGCCACTGTAACTATGTTAAAATATCGCATAGATTCCAGCAGGTTTTTAGATGAGATGACGTGATATATCATTGAGTGTGTGGTCTACATGTTTTCCTCAAATTCTCATTGATACTGCTTGAGTAAGTCAAGCCTCACCGCATCCTCTGCATATCAAAATAGGCCTTTCTAAGTAATTAGGAAATACTGAAGCCTTACTTTATGGGTTTTGATATGAGCTCTCCAGCCAAAATTCAAGTCTTGAACTGCTTGAAGCATGTCATTGCAGTTACGTCTCACTTTGCTGACGTCCAGCACAACTGCTGGAGCTGGAACATCTTTAATTGACTTTCCAACAAACACTTTCTGAAGGTCAGATTTTGTTAAGGATGGATAGAGAACATTCGTAGCCATATTGAGTGCTAGCTGTGATAATTAGATTCTCATAAGCGTGGGGTTCTCTTCTTCTTCAAGTTTGGAATGCAGGCTTGTGAACAATCAGACATCCCCCACGTTGTTGCAAGGCTATAAGAGGGGCTTGCGAAACGTGAAGGCAGATACCTAGAGGGGTACCTTATGATATTCGCAGGGATTTTCACCTTCATTTCCCCTTACCATAAACACAATTGAACTGATGAATTCCTAAGACATACTCGAAGCATCTGCTAAGAGTCTTCGCTATTCATCATATCTTTTCTTCAGTTCCTAAAAATTGGGTTGTAGCCTTTCGCAACATCATCTCCACGTGATACAGCCTCGTAGTCTACGCGTTTGTGATTCGTCAACGCGAGCTTCTACGCTATTCAACATTAACCATCACCGCAACATTACATGCGATTCATTATCAGTACTGCATCGCTCAACCATTGTCGCAAACTCTCTACAGCAACGCTCGACGCCCAAGAACGCCTCTACGACCCTTTCAACATACCAAGTGCACCGCATCTTTCGTTACGTACGGTTTCGAGTTAGAACAACCTATGGTAACAATTTCTTACGCCCAACACGCGTGGTGAGCTGTGGAGGAGCCCAGCTATAGCGACCACACGTCAAGATGGCAAACGACGAGGTTGAAGATATTTCGAAGTTTGGTGAGGAGGAGTGGGCGCGACAGGAAGCAGAGGATGAAAACAACCTGCAGAAGCTGTTAGCAGCTGCTGAGAATGGTGAAGATGCAGCAATCTTCGATAATAGTCGACCGTTCGATCAGTCTGGAAAGGCAGACGATGCGGAGGATTTCGAGGATATTAGCGATGATGATCTTCCAGACGAAGAAGATGGACCAAGTGCGCGCGACAACGATGCGCCAGATCTGATGGACGATGGACTCTTTCACGAAGACGATGATCTCTTTGGAGAAGGACCATCTTCCCCAATGGAACACCACGAGCAAGACGAAACCCAGCCACAAGACTCAGTAAAGACCGAGGTATTGAGCCCAGAGGCTGTTGGAGAAGGATTAAGTCTTCCAGGCATGAGCGCAACTCCCGACTTTCGCGATGTCAATTTCGATCCTGAGCCAATACCACACCAGTATGGAAATCAAGATTTATCCATTCCAGCACCAGCGGAGTCAGCGGAGGACCTTTTCCACCAAACATGGCCGACCTACAAAAAGGGTGTTATCATCAACTGGAGTGAGCTCTTGCCTCCTAAGAGTGCTCATTATATCCCAAAAGCACCACTTAAAGTCCCGAAGCCTCTCAATCCCACAAAAGTCAGCCTTGATCTAGCCACAGATCAAGAACGATCTTTCAGAGTTGCCGGACCAGCTACGATTCCTCTAAACCAGCGTGCTGCGCATGCAGAGGCGCAAGGGCTTGTGGCAATTGTCGAAGAGCCATCCGAGGAGAAGAGCGAGGAGGAAGACCTTGATTGGGATGTTCCTTCCAACTCGGAAAAGATCGGAGGATATACATTCGCGGATATTGAAATGCTTTGCGATGACTGGGATTCAAAGATTGACCCACCATCACCCGAACCTATTGTGGAAGAACTTCCAGATGCACCCGCAGATGTCGAGGATGATGATTGGGAAAGGATGTTCGAGCCCACGGCAAAGAAACAAAAGGTCGCCCAAGTGGAAACCGATTTCTTGAATGCTCCTCAATTCGCTGTGCCATCATTCGATGATTTCGAACGGGCTACTGCCCGGGTAGCTAAGCGTGTTTATCTCGACCTGAACGATCCTCATCTTCTTGTAGATATGCATGCTCAGCAACCTGCTGCCAAGCGAGCACGACTGGGTGGAAACTTCAGACGCGGAGGTAGTGGTATGGTCACAAAATCACTGAATCAACGATTTAACATCTCGAATGATGAAGCATATGATGCGCTGAAGGAGAACCACCAGAGCAAGGTTCGTGCTACTATCGGCAACCCTTCAGTCGATCATAGTATGCCTGCCCTCAAACTCCAATGGCCATACTACAGAGTGAAACTTCATACCAAGGAAGCACGTGCTTTCCATCGACCTTCTCTCAAATTCAACAAGTTTATGAATCAACCCATTACTTTCTCCAAAGCTGGACACCGGAAACGCAAGCATATCAAAGGGCTCAAGACACAAGAGATTTTCAAAGAGTCGAAAGACTTGTCGCTTGCCGATAATTCAACTGCTACCCTGTTCGAATACTCTGAAGAATACCCAACAGTATTGTCAAACTTCGGCATGGGCAACCGAGTTATTAACTACTATCGCCGCAAAGACGACAATGATGCTACACGTCCTAAGCTTGAGATTGGAGAGACGAATGTACTTTTACCAGAAGACAAATCTCCTTTTTCGATCTTTGGTACCGTTGACCCTGGCGAGACCGTGCCAACCCTTCACAACTCCATGTTCAGAGCGCCTATCTTCAAGCAAGCACCAAAGAACACAGATTTCCTTTGTATTCGTAGTAGTACAGGTGTTCTCGGCACAACTTGGCACATACGTAATATCGACAATATCTATGTTGTTGGACAACAGTTTCCTTCAGTTGAGGTACCAGGTCCTCATTCCAGAAAGTACACCACTGCTGCAAAGAACCGTATGAAGATGATTGGGTTCCGTCAGATCAAACATAGTTCCAACAGCGCTTTGAGAATTGGCAACATCACAGCCCACATTGCGGAGAGTACGGATATGCAAAACAGGCAAAAGCTCAAGGAGTTCCTTGTCTATCACAAGGATGAGAAGCTTTGGAAGATGAGGCCTGGTGAGCCGATTCCTGATGAGGAGCAAATTCGTTCAATGGTCAAGCCTGAAGATGTCTGTCTTATTGATGCTATGCAAGTTGGCACACGTCATCTGGAAGATGCCGGTTATGGTAAGACTGAGGCTGGAGATGAAGATGCCGATGAGGGCAACGAAGGTGAAAGTCTTGAGCAGCAATTGGCACCTTGGAAGACCAGCAAGAACTTCTTGGAAGCATCTGCTGACAAGGCAATGTTGCAACTTTATGGTGAAGGTGATCCTTCTGGACGTGGCCTTGCTTTCAGTTTCATAAAAACATCCATGAAGGGTGGATTCCTCGAACACAGACAAGGACCACAGATGACCTCGGAGGATGCCATTGCCCGTGAGCGTAAAGCAAATGGGGGTCACAAATACAATGTCGATAAGCAGAACGCAGCTTATAGAGAGGCCATTGCCGACATTTGGGAGAAGCAGAAGCAAACGTTATCCAACCAGGCAGAAGACACCGACATTGAGCCAGACGATGACCGTCGTGATGAGATGGAGGATAGTATTGCTCCAACTCCTTCTGCGGCAACACCAGCTTTCTTCGATGACTCGGCAAGTATGATAAGTAAATTTAGTGCTGCAGGTGGGGGGAAAGTCATGCGAATCACCCGACAGGTCAAGAACAAGTTCGGGCAAGTCGAAGAAATCTCAGAAATCATCCGTGACCACCGAGTCTGGAGAGAATACCAGAAGCGCCGTCATGCGCTAGACGCGGAGAATACTGAGTATGTGCTTATTCCTCGCCGTGCCAGTGAGACTATACTAACTTTCATAGTGTCTACAAGGTTCAACTCACAGGTGATGTTGAACATGACAAAGCGGAGCGAGCACGGTAAGCAAGGACAAGAATTGTTGCTAAGTTCATATACTAACAATCTCAAAGTGTTCTTAAAGAACTTAAGCGCCTCGAGCGGAACAAAGAGCGTCGTCATGCTCGCGAGAAGCAAAAGGGTATCTACGTCCCAAGTGCTGCTGACGCAGCAGGATCTCCTAGCGAAACGCCAGCACCCGCTGAGAAGGTCGTTATCGGCACTACACGCAAGTGTGCCAATTGTGGCAAGGCTGGCCACATCAAGACAAACAAAAAGTACTGCGCCGACTGCGAATGATTCATTTCCACCTTTACCCCTTTCATAATTTTCCCCTTCTATTTGCACTTTGTTGCCCTTGGCTAACATGATCACTGCAAGACTTTGTCCGATGCTCAATGGCACGATGAAGCCTGAAGATAGCGCTCCAGATCACGGTTTCGGTGCTGTTACTGCCCCTGCTTTCCCTTCTTAGATTTTTTCGAGGCCTTCGCGATCACCGAATCCCCGTACCTCGACCATTTAACTTATTCCCCCCCCCCCTTCACAACTTCGTCCCCTTTCACGAGCGACATGCGAAATGAGAGGAGGATTGTATTGGTTCTGTTATGGTTTGCATGTTGGTGATTTTGGAGTTAGGCCTGGTTTTGGTACACGGCATGCATCATGTTTATGGCGTTTATGGCGTTTATGGCATAAGATCCCTGCGGGTTGATCAAAGAGAACTGTCCTATAGGTCTCAAGAAGGAGACATACATAACGAGCAAAGAAATGCATGAATTAGTAATATGCAAGTAATTTTGTGAAAATGTTCTTTGCCTCTTAACATCTGGCCAGCAAGCGTCTCTAACTCTGCTTTAGTAATCGCGGAATGTAAGCGACCCTGAGTGAAATGAAGTTCCGCGATTAGAAGTAACACCTCAATTGTGATTGAAATCACATTGAGAGATTTCAGACCCCTCTCATGCCAGGTTCGTTCTGTTCTCCACACTTTCGAAATCCTCATCACTATCCCACTTATCGATAAGCGCTTTATGTCAATCCCACTTCTGCGGGGTAAAGATATCTCGAAAATCAACATCTCCACATGACATCACCCGATTATCTGGTAGAACTTTTGAAGGCTCATAAAAAGCCTAACATACCCCCAGCAATAGCTAAGCATTGAACATCGAAACAGCTTTTCGATATCACAAAGAAAGATCCCCAGAAACATTATGGTAGCCTCAGAAGATTTCCCCGTGTGCACAGCATGCGGCACGCAATACGACGACACCACCACCAAAAGCTGCCACATCTGCGACGATCCACGCCAATTCATTCCCAAAGCAGGCCAATCATTCACGACGCTCTCAACCCTCCGCGCCAATAAAGCCCACTCTAACACATTCCACCCCTTCGACGACGACCCCCGCTTCATCTCCATCGTCACCGAGCCCCAATTCGCCATCGGCCAGCGTTGCATCTTGCTCAAGACCCCTGCCGGAAACGTCCTCTGGGACTGTATTGCCTACTTGGACAACGAAACCATCCGCAAGATCACCGATCTCGGCGGCCTCGCGGCTATTGTCATCTCCCATCCTCATTACTACACCACGCATCTGGAATGGGCGAAGGCGTTTGGCGCAAAGGTCTATGTAGCCGGCGATGATAGACAGTGGTTGAGCCGCGCGGATGAAGTGTCTGCGCGCGCGTTCGTGGACCAAGACGTGCTGGAGATAGAGATTGAGGGGCGCAAGACGGGCGTCAAGGCTATCAAGCTTGGAGGCCATTTCCCCGGTAGCTTGGTGTGCTTGTGGGAGGGGCGGCTGTTGATTGCGGATACGCTGGTGACGATTCCGAGCGCGTATTATCATGTCGATCGCTTGCCTGGCACTTCGAGTTATTCGTTCATGTGGTCTATTCCGAATATGATTCCGTTGGGCCCTGATGCTATGTTGGGGATGTGGAAGGTGTTGAAGCATCATGACTTTACGAGCACGCATGGGGCTTTTGTGGCGATGGATGTTCATGATAAGAATATTAAGAAGAGGGTTTTAGATAGTATGCAGATTCAGTGTAGGTCGGAGGAGTATAAGGATCATCCGTTGCTGAAGGAGACTTGTGAATTGTGAGTACAGCCATGATGGATTTTGATAATGAAGTAATGAAAATGGAGTTTCTAGTTTATAATTATAGCTAGTTGGTATTGGAGTTCTGAGCAGGATTTGGATACAAAATCGATTACATGACTTGAGCATTATCTTGTTACCCAAATCACTAAACGGTCACCCGATCAAGGTACTGTTGATAAGTATGTAGTCTCGATCCTAAAGTCATTAACGCAACGAACTTCGAGAGCAATTGCTGAGTTCAATCTATGAATCAAGAGGCACGCATTCATTCAATATACAAGGTTACTTGATATGAATAATTGTCTGGATGTATATGTGTATTCAAAGCTGTACCTGCATCAAATGCTTGCGTCTTTAAATACCATATAATACACGTAACTATAAAGCAAACTTAAAAACTACTACCAATAAGATGCCAAGATTAAGAATACTTTTAAGTATTACTACTGCTCCCCTCCTCAACTTCCACCGAAAATGCCGTCTAAAATCCTACTTGAATTACATTCTCCACTTCCTCCTGCGTGCTCATTCAGATTAGGAACGCTATGATCTCCTATTATGCCAATCAAGGCCCTCACAACCCATTCTAGCTACACATAGGAGACCGAGAAGAAATGAAGATGTTTTGGCATCTAAACCTACAATCTCCCCAAGTCTATAGGCATGCACATGACCATTAACATATTATAGATATTAACCTTATTTGAAGCATAAAGACTAGATCAGTTCAATTAGCTCCTTGGCAGTCAGGTATGTAGCACCCGAAATCGCCATTCTCATGTCCCGGTGGTATGGGATGGTAAGACATATGGACCCTTCATACAGAAACAAAGTCAGAAAACCGACGCCCAACGCCTCAGCATCTCCCGAGTCAACAGAGTACAAAGGCATTTTCATGTCCTCCCTCTTCACAAGCCATCAACCATGATCTTCAAAATACACACACCACAGAACCACTTTGCGTAACATTCTAGCCAAAGCCAATACCAAAAAAATGAAATCAAATCGAATCAAATTAAGTTGTACTCCATACACAGTAGAGTACAATCACAAAACAGAGTATTCACACAAAATATCGAAGCATGTGAAATCACGCCAGCAAATCCCACGATCCAGCCCATCAAGTAGCCAACAAGTAGCCTCCCAATCCCGCCGGCACAATTCGGTACCAGCCGAAACGCAGACCATCTAGGATACCTACCTATCAAATCACGCACAGCATCAGTACAGTCCCATCTCAATACCGCTCCAGCTAGCCTAGCACGGCTAACAGAACCGTGATTCACACCTCCTCGGAACAATGTCTTTGTTCGCTGCTCGGTGGGATATCGTGCATGCAATACAATGGCACCATGGGATCCGCTGGTTCTGGATGCGCTGATGGATCCTTGAGCGGGTCTTCTGGCGCTTGGATGCTGAGGTTTTGGGTAGGTGTAGATGTTGAGGTAGATGGTTAGGGGTCTAGAGGGATTGATGGCGGGAGTCTGGAACTTCAGACGCGCTATCTGGTTTGAGCCGGGGACGAGGAGGAGAGTTTGGGGTTGAAGGAGGTGCAAGAATAGCTATGTCTACGCAACACTGTATGAGATCTCTTTCTCGGGGTTCATCTTGCCTTAAATGGAGATGCGGGTTCTATTCCTCTCGGGCAAGTCATTTGTGAGTGACATTTTCCTTCCTGGTGAATGGGATGTGTCATGTCCTGGTGGATATATGGAAGTTTGGAATCATTAATCGCTTGATGTCGATGTGGATATGCTGGTGTCAGCTCTCGTATCCAAAGTCCCGGCTGGGGTACGAAGCTTAAGTACACCATAAGATGTGAAGATGTGCGCATTCTAAGGGGAGGAGAGTGTTCTTCCCGCGTGTCAGAGGGCTTGGCAATGCTTGTTGAGAGGATCGTGCATGCGGAATGGGGCTATGATGAGTTCGGGGTAGGTTTGGCTGGGTGATTTGGATACTCCATGGAGATGAAGATTAAGATTGAGAAGCGTCTGTGTGGTGTGTTTGCGGAGACGTAGCGTTGTGACTGAATGGATTGGGGAGCAAATTGGTTGGATAGGTCTAGGATAAGTCTAGGATAAGTCTAGAGTAGATTTAGAATAGATCTAGAACTACCTATGGAGTCGAGGATGGACTTTTGATCTGAGGGATTAATAGATTGACACCTTACTCGTACATCATGTACTGCGTAATGCTTTGCGAAGAGATTGCGTAGATTAGAGTGAGGCCGGAATGCTGAGAAATGCTGAGATATGCTGGCGTGAGGGAGGGAGAGGTTTAAGGAGATGGGAGAAAAAGATGAGAGGCAAGACCATCGACAATCGACAATAGAGTGGTTCATTCGTATTTGTAGTTCGGCGGCACTTGTGTGATTGGAGTTCAATCATGCAATGGCTTCAGTCAAATCTGTAGAGTATTCTACTCATATTGTGTGCGCCGTATACAATACACATTACTATGTATACATGACAGAAAAGGGGAGAAGAATGAGCCTTCACCGGGTTAACATCAAATGTCTCCGTGAAAAAGGCGCAGCATTCATCTTCTATCCACAAGATTCATTTCTTCGAACTTACGTACAGAGATGTATATATATATATAAATATGTATATATATATATATATATACCACGTTATTCAATCCTCAATCCTAAGTCTCACTCTCACCCCTTCTCCACCATCATCATCACCTCCCTCAATTCCTAATTCGTCGCTCACCTCATCAGCCCATCTCCCACCCCCGTCGTCTTATCTCATCATCCTATCACGCCGCACACTTGCACCTACACCAAACAAAAACAAGCCTTTGACGCCGCTCGCGTAAAAGCTTGACCTGTGGTGTCCCCCCAGCTCCATCCACATCCATCCACATCCCCTACACCCACCGAACTCCCGACCATCCTAAATGGCGTGCATGGCGCAGAGAAGGAGAAAAAAATAAAGAAATAGCGCGAGGTGACCCTGGTCCCTTGACTTTCATTCACTTGCTGTGTGCGTTTGTGCCAGAAATGGGAGGTGGTCATGCTCCGACCGGCGAAAGGCTTACGCGGCCTGCAGGCGGGCTGCGGGAGAATAAGTAACTTGCAAGAATCTTTGCAGGACGATTGACGAGGGATTTTGGAGGTCATTCTTGTTCACTATGGTGCTTCTACATACGGCAGAAATGCTTTGCTTTGCTGTGATGTGATGATGGGTTTGTATCTGGATGCTGAGAGGGATTGGGTGAGTTTTCTTCCGTGCATCTGAATTTAGGTACGGTTGGGATTAGAATTGCCGTTTGTGCCTTATGCCGTCAGACACGGCGGATCCGTGGTGTGAGAAAGCTTGGACGACCAGCTTACGTTGTCGTGAGACTGGCCGCGCAATATTGATTCGACTATCTGGTATTTCTCTGGTGTGCTTTACTTGCTTCGTATTTCTGGCTCATGGGTAAGTAAGTGGTAAGAAGCTGCTTGCAGACTATTGATCCCTTCTTGGATGTATCATGACTGACGCTGACTCTGACTGGGGGACAAGTCTGGTATGTAGAGTACGTACCTATGTAAATGTAACTTGTCAGAGCAGGGACTTTCCGACAGCGTGAAGCATTATTCTATATGCGTTGTTACTGTAAATATGTTTGCACATACATACATGAATACCTTCATATATACCCAGGTAAGGTAGAAGAATCACGACGTTGCGAAGTAGTCCATGTTCACAAACTGTAGCGCTTGAGGCTTGCAGTAGAGAATGCTTGATCTCTTGATGATAGATGATGTGGAAGATATGTAGATAATCTCCAGAGACTACGGACTTACTACGTTAGTCTGGCCATGACCTCCCGATATATTCGAACGATGCTCGCCTCCTTCAAGCCTCAGCACGAAATCATCATCAAATACATGTCCATATCCACATCCACAAATAATCATTCAATACATCAAACCCCTCAAACCCCTCAAACCCCTCAAATCCCCCTCCGCCTGACTTTTCCTTTACCAGAACTAAACATAGAGCTGTAGATCAAGCAGACATCTGTTCCAACTGTCCCTCTGTCCCGCTGTCCCTCACTCCACTTTACTTTTACCCCTGCCGACTGCCCCGATCCAGGACAAATCTTTCTCTCTACAAAGGCCTACTAGCATATTCATTCACCTTACCTGCCCTGCCACGCAAGCAATAACATCCTCTTCTATACGCCCATTGAATAAAAAGCCCGGTCATCCCACGTTTCATGTTTACGTCTTCCTAGCCTTGCGCGATATATTCCCAATATATTGATCAGCGACCCTCCCGGAGTGCTTGGTTTAATCTAGAAGATCTCCCGCCAAGGAGAAAGGTCTTAGCATCATAAGTGTGGAGTGTCGTGTGCGCACGCACGCACTCTCTCCAGAGGCCAATATCATACATACATACATATACCGAGTACAGCCGGCATTTACAAAAAGAGTCTGGAATAATACATACACCTCTGTCAATATCCCCGATCTCAATAACAAAAAAGGCCCCCCGAAACAATAGGCACCGCCTTCATCCTTATCATCGAAATCGCTCCACCTAAATATCGACGACAGCCAACAGCCACCAACCAGCACCACAATCTTTCCTCATCGCCCTCCCAACCATATCCGCCAAATCCACCAGCCAGCCAGCAAAGTCAACAAATTTCGATATCCAAGTCCCAAACAAATCCACCAAAACCCCCCCACTTCCCATCTCGCCCTTCTCTTTCTGCGTTGTTGACTTGGTACGTGGCCGTCTCGCAATGCACGTCTCGCTGCCCTCGCTGGCCCTCCTGGCCTTCAGCGCCCTCACCACCGCATCGCCGCTCGGCAGGCGCGACGCAGATTTCCAGGATGTTCGCACGAAACTGCTGAAGGATATGTCCGGGAGGAGTGGCGATCCTCCGGGGAAATACTTTCGTAAGTGATTATTCTATAATTTTTTTTTTTCTTTCCCTTTCTTCTCTGGCCGGGGGAAGTGAGGGTTTCTTGGAAGGGGTGTTTTTGGGCGCCTTCTTGGGCTGTATGTGTGGAGGACGGGAGATGTGGGATGGGGATATGCGATTATGAATTATGAATTTCGATTTTCTTCGCAGATTCTGTTTTTAAATGGTTATCTTTTTGTTCTTATGGTGGTTTTGTTTTTTTTATTTTTTCTTTGCGGGTATCGCAGTCATGGCTTTAGAAAGTAATTTGAACGAGAAGAAACTGACTCTTGCTAGATGAATCAGTGTAAGAAACCTTCACCCCACAACAAATCTCCTAAAACTAACATCATGCCTAAGTTTTCATCCTCACTATGACGGCCGGTACATGCCCCATGCCCCCCTTGAATCCACCTCGACTAACGCGCCCAGCTTTGCTGACCACCCGCTCAACTACGTCGAGCGGAAACGCGACCTCTCAAACCTCATGCAGACCTACCTCTCAACCTTTTCCGACATCGGTGCTGAGACCTGGATAATGCATGGTACTCTGTTGGGCTGGTGGTGGAATCGGCGCATTCTACCGTGGGACAGCGACATCGACGTGCAAGTCTCACTGCCCACCATGGCCTTTCTGGCCTCCTACTACAACATGACCATTTTCCACTACCAAACGCCGCGCATCCCTGAGGGCCGGGATTACCTGCTTGAGATCAATCCGCATTATAGCGAGGGGAAGGGCGAGGGGCTGAATGCTATCGATGCTAGGTGGATTGATACCGAAAGTGGGCTGTATATTGATATCACGGCGGTTAAGGAATTGGAGACTAAGGAGGATGGGAGTATAGTTGTCGGCTGTAAGGATGGACACACTTACTCCAGGGACGATATCTGGCCGCTGAGAGAGAGCATGTATGAGGAGACGAGTGTTCTGATCCCGAATAAATACGCCGAGGTGCTGGTGGAGGAGTATGGCAAGAAGAGTCTGGTACAGACGACGTGGGAGAAGTATGTTGCGGTCCATACCCATTCATCCCCTATTTCCCGAATATTCCCCCTCCCCCATGTGCAATCTTTCATCATTTTGCGCCTGCTTCAATCCGTGTTATTTGAACCTTTCTAACGCCCCCTTAGTCACCAATTCGACATCGAGCGCGCAGAATGGGTCCCCATCATGAAGAAACTTCCTGAGCCGGATAACTCACCTGAGGTACATGCGCAGTTCAAGCAACATGTCTCCGATGCCCAGGCTGATGTGGATAAGAATCCGAAAGACGCCGAGGCCGGGAAATAAGTACTGGGCTGTATATGTGGAGGATCTGCAAAAAGTGTTGGAATTGTAAGAACTGAAGCTGCAAGAGAATGAGGATGATTCCTTAACTTGGCCGTGATAGGAAAGAAGGGGAAACGCATAACTGAGATTATACGAATTTAGTGCAGGCAGAGGGAGGACAAAGGACACGGGACTGAATCAGAGGTTTGGATAATTGGCATGGCGTTGGATAATTCGGCTGGAGGTTGACTTCGGGAAGCAGCATGGGCGGCGTTGTGTGTTTGGGATGTAGAACTTACGATATGATATCAAGTTATCTGTGATCTTAGCGATTTAAACTGTCCAATCTATATTTAATTCATACTCATGAATCTGATGCCTCTCACTTCCCGCAACACTGTCATATCCAAAGCCAAGGTCTGATGACAATGCCATTGTCTGCGATTCAAAGCAGGTACAATCAAACAAAGAGTTGATTGTTCTCAACCCTCACCACAAAACGTGAACTCAGAACAAAGCTTACCACGACGCCTTTTATCTCCACCATCCTCTTCAAATCAAGGATATAACCCCCCGATTATCCCTCTGCTTAGTCTAGTTCATCATCGCATCCCACGCAATGCTTCACCAAATCATCTTCTATGCCTTCACCAGTCTCTTCGAAGCAATGCTCGACGCCCACTTCCACGTCCCGTCCGAGTACTGGATAGTCATGGGCATCATCCTCTGTGCGAGCATCGTGTATGAAGTCACGATATGGAAGTTGTGGGTCCGCATGGTCCGTCGGGGTGGGTATGCTAGGTAAGTAATGCAATTTGCTTTCTCTCAATGGTAGGTGCTTGTGCTTATGCAGAAGACGGACTGTCTTTTCTGGATGCAATTGAAATGTGATTCGTGTGACTTATATATGGATGGTGTGCATGTTTCATTGTGTTCTTTGTACATGCTTGTAACAATGGTGATATTCGGGCCCTCGAGCCAGACTCGGAGGGCACCAAGGGATATACCCCACATCGCCAGCTTTTGACACCTATCTGAGGGTATATACTTATACCTCTGAGTTTTCCGCCGTTAGGGACCGGCCTAAAGAATTACCCGACCACCAGCCAGCCCACAAGGTGCCGTAAGTAATAGAACACGGAGTATCATCCATTAAACCCAGCCGGTGCTTGTCGCGCAGATTTATGACTATTCCTGATGACAAGTGCCGCGAAGGCCATTGGCTCAATCAATCGTAAGCCGGCCATGGTGGCCGAGGACGACGATTTAAGGCTCCCGAAGTTGTGTGCATGTGGAGCATGTTGATCAGCGCGCCCGATAAGGCGATAGGCATGACCCTTTGACATCCGCGCACCGGAGTGGATGGATTTTCCTAATGCAGTAACATTGGCGCCAATACCACCACTCTCGGCGATGGGCATTGGGGTATATAAAGAGGGCTTTCGGGGTTGGAGGAGAGGGAGAGAAAGAAAGAAAGAAAGATAGAAAGGAAGGAAGAAGAAGAAGAAGAAGAAGAGAATAAAGGAAATCAAAGTGCTTTATAGAGTTATTGTGCTTTTTGATTATTCACAAAGACAAAGGGAATCCCGCAGAGTCTTATCATACCTTTCTTCGACGTTCAAATTCAGCGATCATGCCTGAAATCGGATTCGTAAGTCTTTGTGTTCTATGAGAGGAAGACTGATGGATTGACAATGTTGCAGTATGGTCTCGGCTCTATGGGCTTGGGAATGGCCTTGAACCTCCAAAACTACTTGAAGACTAACAACCTCCCAAACCTTCACTACTCCAACCGCACGCTGTCTAAAGGCGATGCCCTCAAGGCAGCAGGCGGTGTTCCAGAGGCTGATTACGCAGCTCTGGTATCATCCAGCGACATCATCTTCACCATGGTATGTAACTTCTGTAATCGCAAACTTACAAATTCAATGTGCCCAATCCACGATACCTTGTCCACAACCGACAGCCCCTGACCCCTGATCCCCAACTCCATCCAATCAATCCCTCAAACTAACACCGCCAGATCTCCAACGACACAGTCCTCAACGAGCTCGTCGAGACCGCCTTGTCCGTCTCTGACATTAGCGGGAAGATCTTCGTGGACACCTCCACCGTGCACCCAGAGACCGTTGCCAAGGCCTCGTCCGCAATCGTCGCACGCGGCGCCTCATTCATTGCCTCGCCCGTTTTCGGCGCCAGCGCAATGGCCTCCGCCGGCAAGTTGATCTTCGCCATGGCTGGACCAGCCGCAGCTCTTGCGACTGTCAAACCATTGGTGCTGAACGTGCAGGGCCGCAGCATCATTGATCTCGGAGAGGACGTCAAGAAGTCGAGCATGCTCAAGATTGCTGGGTGAGTTTACCTGTCCCTGATCGCCACCGTAGTGGTGTGCTGAAGCGGAGCTGTGTGCTAACGGACCTAGAAATGTCATTGTGTTGGGCCTTATGGAGGTCATCTCCGAGGTGCAGGTCTTCGCCGAGAAGGTCGGCCTTGGTACCGATACCATGGAGAAGATGATCGGCGAGATGTTCGGCCCTGTCGCTGAGAGCTACTCTAAGAGATTGACTACTGGTGCTTACGCGCCGCCACATGATGTCTACCCAGGCTTCGCTGTTTCTCATGCTATCAAGGATGCTAAGCATGCCATCTCCATCGCCAACGATCATGATATGCGTATCAATGTTTCGGAGATTGCGCTTAGCCATATGCTCAATGCTAGAGCTTATGCGGGTGAGAACTTGGATAGTAGTTCTATGTATGGTACCGTTAGACATGAGTCTGGTCTTCCGTTCTGGAACGAGAAGAGTAGACAGGATATTTAAGGTAGATGGATAATGATAATGAATAAAATAGAATATAGATTATACCAGATATGTTTTAAGGAAGTGTTTGATCGACTTGCCATTTTACTGCGAGTGATCATGCCAGTGATATTGTTTTGTAGGGGAAACTATAGGTAACCGGAGGTGATCTGAAGCCTTTCACTATATCATCAAGTAGCTTTCGCATGGTCACTTTCTCACTGGCTGAGGAAACAGTTCGTATCTAGTAAAATTCTTCGCCCAATCTTTCTTTGGCCAAGTATACTCTCGCATCACTATTAATTACCTTATCATCATTTCTCTATCTCTTTCAATACTTACAAAACAGCCATGTGACTATTAATATTTCATTGGATATTGGAAATAACGGAAAGGTGAACTTGAAGGTTATATCGAGGAGTTGTCTTTGTCACACTTTATCACAGCTTCGCGAGAGTAGCTGAACTACTGGGATGAGTCGCTGTTCAAAGCTATATCACAACTTTATAACAAACTCGAGTCAATCTAAGATACTTTTTAAAAGATGTTCATTAAAACAAGTCGTAATTATCCAATAAAATAAAATAAAATAAAATACCAAGTCAAATCCCAAAGCCTCAATAATCAAATGGACAGCAAAATCATAAAAACATTGCTACAAAATAGATAGAAAAAGAGCAAAAAGGTTCGGGTTATACTGGGGATTGAACCTCCAGTACCCTACGTCCTTATTAAATGTCTAGTATTGTTATAGATTAGTGTAGATTGTTATGTATTGCATGTATATATGGCTGTTGGACCGTTATACCACCCAGGCGTCCCTGGGTGGTGAAGTGCTTCTGCTTATTCGAAGTTATGAAGTACAGTGGGTGAGGTATGAGTGCTTGGCTCAGAGCACTAGATAATACACTTTACCTGGTGAGGACTGTATATCAAAGTATTGAACCATGGAAGTATATACACTCGCAGCTCGCAAATAGTGGAATCATCTATGGTGTGGGAACAGGCGCGGTTTCTGTTCATTGATTAGATGTACTGCTAATAAAGTCTACTCATGAAGGTAGATAGTGCACTCATGATGGTGGTGGGCTAAGGTCACAGGGAATAGAGCCATACGGCAAGTACTATCAAGAGATCCATATATGGCAGCATCGACTGCGAGTCTACAATCCGTCACCTCGATTGATATGTTTTGGCACACAAGAAACTCGCGTTCAACATTGTGGGACTTACATCACGAACATCGCTGGTCATTGATTCCGACATCCAAATACAGGCCACTCATCACACCTCTCATGACAGAGTGCCATGAAGCAGCTTCATAGATGTAGATGAAAACCTGTTGGCGTGCTCGGACACTATCACAAACGCGAAGATGCGTACCGGCATTACCGCTATGTATGGCTCTTGAAAAGCGGTCACGCGGATATTCAGCTGATTATTAAATACGGAAAGCAGGAACATGCTGAGGAGAAGAGGGAGGGAGAAAGATTAATCTCAGACCCCAGATCTGGGAGATGTGGGAAGGTCTGCAGAAACAACAACTCTTTTTATCCACCATATCTAGGTCTCGAAGCAAACTACTGAGGGAAAATGAGACCGAGTGTGCAGAATAAGGACTGCCTTTATAGCTTCAATACAGCATCTGAGCCTTCCGAAAAACAAAGTCACCCGGTGCATCCTGGGCATTAGATCAAAGTCCGGCAAGAATTTCTTAATTCACCGTACCTTCCCGACAGAGTGACAACTCAAGTCCAATTAAAAAGAGGGTATATCGCATTCGCTCAAACATAAGATACATACAAGCCAACAAACGATTGCCTATAGACCTGACAACAAATCGTACTAGACAAGGCCATGAATAGCATTCAGCATAAATTACTGAGCCCCCAATGTCTGCAAAGCAGCTTTTAACTCCCGTACAGCAGTGGGCGCATCCTCGAAGTTCAGTGCTGAAATAGCCCACCTAGCATGTTTCTGCGCCTTCGCAATTGACGCATCGTCGGTATTCAGTTGTCCGGTAGGGACAGGCGCCACTGGTTGCGGCTGCGGTGCACGAACTGGCTGCTGAACAGGAACCTGGGGTGGAGGAGTTTGCTGTGGAGGTGGTGCTTGGGTGTAGAAGTCCTGGGGTGCGGAGGGAAGAGAAAGATCATCGTCGGTACTGATATTTGGAGGTGGGAATGAACTGAAGTCATTCTTGGCGTTTTCAGGCGTTGAAGTATCTGCCATCTCCACAGGCGACTTAGTGTCCATAGGGTCGTCGCCAATGCCACTTGGCACTTCAGGAAAATAGCCACCACCGACAGACCCATTCCTATCGGTTGCTGATGTATCCAGTGCTTCGTCTTTTGCGACGTTATATGGGAAGCCATCTCGCGGATATGGTTCGAACCCGTTTGTTGGAGTTCCTCCTCCCGGGGAAACTCTAGCGGAAGGTTGGGCTGACGGGTGAAGAGATCGATCGAGTGTTGACTGACGCGCAAGTTGATGTTCCACAGAATCCTGCTCGTCGGGTACCTCCTCTACAGAAGGCTGTTGCGCCTTTCCACTTCCCTCGCCTTCTAATTCTTGTACTTCGGGATCATCTGGGTCCAGTGCTGGTAAATTTGCTTCTGGAGTAGGCTCTGGTTTCGGGTTCGATTCGTTGGGGTCTTTTCCTTCTTTGATAGCTTTGACTATGCGCAAAGCGTGGTATTTCGCATATTTAATCTTCGCATGGATTTCGGGATCAGGTTCGCCCCAGATACTAAGGAGATCAAGGAAGGTCGCTGCCGCAAGAAAGGTATCGGCCGTTTGTCTAAGATCTTAGTATCTTATTGAAAAACCAGGTGAGAAGGTCATCTTACTTCGTTACTTTATCTGCTTGTACAGCATTGTCTGCGCGCTGAAAGGTTGAGAGGCCAAAGTTCTCCACGAAGGCTTGACCAGCTGTATCATCCATAATCGCATCGTTTGTAGCGTTTTCTGTTTTGGTCTACAATTGAGGTTAGCGCAGCTCAATGAAGGTGAAAGAGTCCTGTTTGCCTGTTCAAGCTTATCCATCAGCGTAGTAGTGTACTGCAGGCATTCTGCGTCGGCATTGTGAAGTCCTTTAGCAATAATCTGTTGGACAATCCAGTATTCGCCTATATCAAAAGTCAGCGTGCAACTTCTGAATAGCTTCAATTACTCACACCAATATGCTATCTCAGGCTTAGCGGTCTGCAGCTGTGTTGCGCGCAATGCGAAACGCGATATGTCCGCAGGCTTAAGCTTTGCAGGAACTTGACTTGTCATAATGACTAATTATGTCTTCGAAGAAATCAGCTGGAGGAGTATATTAGTCTCATCAAGGGTTGTGAAGAGTTCAGTAGCTAGACGGCTAGATGAAGAGTGGAGGTCGACAGACCTTCTTGAAGTAGCACGGCCATGACACCCCCGCCGCTATGCCATGTAAGATCCCCTACTAGCGCCATTACCCCAGATTTCGTAACACAAACATGCGACGGTGGCCTTTACATGCAATGCAGCTTCCATCATCAACAGAACACATATACCACTATTTGCTACACCCAAACTGATCTCATTTCTAGTCTCTACAGCTTCACAAAAGCTAAATAACCCAAAATGGTGCACACAAAAGCCCTCACAGCTGCTGCCGCTGCTTTGCTGCTTGCTTTGCCTGTGAGCGCTGATGGAATTTACACGAAGAGCTCTCCAGTTGTACAGGTTGATGCTAAGAACTACGACCGTCTTATTGCGAATTCGAATCATACATCGGTAAGGGTTTTAAGTTTCCAAGAAGAATCTAAACTAATGTTTCCTAGATCGTGGAATTCTATGCGCCGTGGTGTGGTCACTGCCAAAATCTTAAGCCTGCATACGAAAAGGCCGCCAAATCACTCCAAGGTCTTGCAAAGGTGGCTGCAGTAAACTGCGATGATGACTCGAATAAGCAATTCTGCGGTAGTATGGGCGTACAAGGATTTCCAACTCTGAAGATCGTCAAGCCTGGAAAGAAGTCTGGGAAGCCCATTGTAGAGGATTACCAGGGACCAAGAACAGCAAAGGGAATTGCTGATGCAGTGGTTGACAAGATTCCCAACCATGTGACAAGAGTTGACGACAAGGGACTGGAGAGCTTTCTTGCTAATGCAAATGACTCTGCTAAGGCAATTTTGTTCACTGAGAAGGGTACAACTAGTGCGCTCCTCAAGGCGTTGGCTATCGATTTCTTGGGAAGCGTGAACGTAGCTCAGATTCGCAATACGCAGAAGGCATCTGTGGAGTTATTTGGAATTACTGAATTCCCTACTCTCCTCCTCCTTCCAGGTGGCCCAGAAGCTGAAGGGATTGTGTACAATGGAGAGATGAAGAAGGACGCCTTGGTATCCTTCCTTTCGCAAGTCGCCGAGCCGAACCTCGACCCTGCGCCGGCGAAGGTGACCATGCCCAAGAAGAAGGAAAGTAAGAAGGAGAAGAAGGCCAAGGAAGCATTCGAGTCCGCTTCTGCGTCCCATGCCTCTGAAGAGGGAACCGCAGCTGCTGGAAGTGCGACTGCCGAGACTCTTGAGGATGACTCCAATCCAACCGAATCCCCAGATCCAAAGGTCGAGAAGGCCGATCCTGTTGTCGTCGTTGATCTTCCAGATCCAATCCCAGTTTTGTCGACTGGTGAAGAACTCACCAAGGCCTGTCTCTCCTCTAAGTCATCCACTTGTGTTCTTGCTTTTGTCCCTAAGATTGAACAGCAGGGCCATACCGCCGAGGTCGCGCTTACATCACTTGCCGAGATCGTCCACAAGCATAAAGCTTCTCACAAGATGTTCCCATTCTATGCGGTTCCGGAGGAAAACGACGCACAGGAAAATTTAAAAGCCAGCTTGGAGCTGAAGGACGGTGTTGAGGTCGTTGCTGTGAATGCGAGAAGGGGCTGGTGGAAGAGATATGAGAATGGTGATATGCATGTGGAGAAGTTAGAGGCCTGGATCGATGATATCAGACTGGGTGAGGGTACTAAGAACAAGTTGCCTGAAGGTATTGTTGTTGTGGAGAAGGTTGAAGGGCATAATGAATTGTGATTGCTGGCATTTTCATTGTTTGTCAGCGAATCTCTGGTCGCTCTTAGTCGTAATACTAGCTACCTGTTGAGTGCATTTACCTTGATCTGCGGAACGGTTACTCATTGAAAAGGTCTCATTGGGAGTTAGCTACGTTAGCCATCGCCTTGAAGTAAATCTGATAAAGTCTTAGTTGGGTTGCTATACAGAATCAATCCGGTAGCTCTTATTATTAATGGGCTGTGATTTGAGTTCTCGCCATTGTTCACGCACTCGTTGCATAAACGAAGGGAATTCAACTAATGAAAACGACGATCGAATTGATTACTTTTAATTGAGAATAGATACTATGTGTCTGATTTTGGCTTTGCATGCTTTGTTCTATGTACCTATGTGCACCGATATCCCTTGAATCTTTTGACAAGTATTGTGTCCATTAGTGGTTGAGTCTTTGAAGTGTTACAACACAATAAACTAAAGATAGCTGACCATCGATTAGGTATATGCAATAGAGTATTTTGTTTGTAGTGATACAAGGCATCCCGTGTTAAGATCTGCCACCGTCCTCTACATGCTCTTGCTCTTACTTCTGACTGTTTACAGTAGTCTCAGAGAAGAGACTACTATCACAATGTCAAACACACCACTAGTAATGCTTTAACTGAGTCACAAATGCTTGGCTGGTCGCAATGATGAATTTCAACACTGACTTAAATTTTTAGCCAGGAACAGTGCTTGTCCCGCTCCTGGTACCTATTTGCAGCAGTTTTAAGGCAATAACACTATTCTATCACCTTTCTCCTCCCATACTTTCTCAACGTCGCGCAGTCGTGCAATTCTCAGCCTATGAGTTGGAACAAGGCTAAGTGCGTCTAGGAGATTCGGGATCTCCTTCACCATGCGTTCAGTCTCGAATGCACCTGGACCCGAGCCCCGTATAGTAATATTCTTTGACCGCAGAATTGACCCAGGAAGATTGATGTCTATGCCTGCAAGAGCACCAATGTGAATGTATTGTACGGGTTTGGTTGGATGTAGTGTTGTGAGAAGATGCTCTGCGGGTGGACCGTAAACATAATCAAGAATTATATCGGCATCAGCTACACATGAGAAGTCTGTGTTGGCGACTATATCTTGCAAGACAACATTTTCATCAAGACCAAGTGTTGATAGAGCCTCAGCATTGCGGGCACATCCGATGACTCTTCCTGCACCTAATGCTCGAGCAAGAGACACAGCAATAGTACCAGACGCAGAGGTTGCGCCCATGATAAAGACACAGAAGTTAGGTGGGAGCCGATCTGTGCGTGTCCTCAAAGCCATCCAAGAGGACAATCCCGGATTCACAAAAGCTGCCGCTTGTAATGTATCAAGACCGGGAGGTAGAGGACAGACGGCTTTCTTGGGTACATTTACAACGTCGCTGAATGAGCCACCAGTAGCAAATGTAGAGAAGTAGACTGCTTCGCCTTTGGAAGTAAGGCCAACTCCATCTGTTCCGGGGATGTGAGGAAGAGTTTTGGCAGAGTAATGTTTGCCAGAAGCCCGTGCGCGTACAAGTCCATGTAGACCAACAGCCTTGACCCTAATCTGAAGGCTCTCCGGATCTGGTGGAGGAGGACTGTCCACTTCGACATATTGAGGTGGCAAGTTCCAATCTAGCACCTGAGCTGTATGCATGTTGTTCGTAGGGGTGCGAGGAAGGGGGGTTTTCCACATCGGAGGTTGTGGTCGAAACATTGAAAATAACAATGCCGAGATTTGCGCTCGAAGTAATTGTCTAGGCATGGAAATAGCTCAGGTATTATTCTTTGTTTTTGGGTCATGATGAAATATATAGCCTGATGGAATTCAAGAGATCATGCACTTGAGATGATCCTCGTGTATAATTTCGGTCCCGAAATTTCGTCTCCGAATATTCAGTCCCAGTATCGATCACCAGGCTTCAATCAGTTACCATCCATACTGCATTAGCTCTTCGATCTCCACTATTCTGTGTATTTTGGCAATATTTACTGAATCTTAATCAAAAGTTACCCGGTCTTCTATGGAGTTAGGGATGAGCGGACTTATTCTCGCTATGAAGTTTGCGTATTTCACCGAAAGCCGGCATCTGCCTTGATCTGTTTCCTTACCCTGGTTGTGCAGAATGTATGATCCAAAACTGAGTCAGCTTTTGAACATATAAATTGCAATAGAGTCTCGTCTTGTGGTTATTTTGAGTGAATAAGCGCCTTTTTCTCAACCTACATCGATACACTCTCTATCAAAGCCCTGGAGAAGTGATTTTTCCAAGCTATCTATCCACTTCCAGAAACTCCGGCCACATCGAATATCATCATATAGTCGGATCAATCCTAGCTATGACAGATCTCTTTAGTGATACGTTTGCTGGTCAAGTCATTCGGTTTGCTTCAAGAGGGCGCCTTCTCGCATATCAGGACAACAATGTGTCAATGCGTGTAGAGAAAGCTGCTGCCGGGTCAACGAATGATCTGAATACCCAAACGAGTGGATCTCTAACTATAGAGTTTGAGGGTGGCTCTGATCATGAGCTTATCAGCTGGAACGGGCCTGATGACCCGGCTGTAAGGGCTCCGTTTCCTACATTACCTTCTTTACTGATATTACAAGAATCCACAAAATTGGTCACTTGGCAAGAAGTCCTTTATAACTTTCTTGATTTGTCTTTTGACTATCAGTATATACATTGGTTCAGCCATCTACACGGCAGGTCAAGCGGACATCATGAAGAAGTTCAATGTGTCCCAAACGGTTGCGACATTGGGACTTACTTTGTTCATTCTTGGATATGCGATAGGTAGTTCAGCATCACTTTATATGATATATAGTATTGGATATCTAATAAGACAATCAACCTAGGTCCCATGTTCCTTGCACCATTTGCAGAAATTCCTGCATTCGGTCGAAAGCCAGTTTACTTAATCACTCTCCTTATTTTCTTTGTCTTCAATTTTGCCGTTCTATATGCGTTAGTCATACTTATTCTACATAAAAAGAATTCTTCTAATGTTATCTCAGCAAGAACCTTGCTACATTATTGGCTTTCCGATTTCTAACGGTGAGTCTATACGTCAACCTCTTATCAGTGAGCTCATTGCTGACAATATATAGGGCTTTATCGGCTCACCAGTTCTGGCCACGGGAGGAGCGTCACTTGCGGATCTATGGTCTCGAAAGAAGGTAGCATACGCCATCGGTATCTGGGGAGTATCAGCGGTATGTGGGCCCGTATTAGGACCGCTCGTTGGCGGTTTCGCCACTGAAAACAAAGGTTGGACATGGACGATCTGGGAGATGATTTGGCTCTCAGGTGGCTGTTTTGTCATATTGTGCTTCACCCTACCCGAGACAGGTGCCAACGCAATCTTATACAAACGCGCTGAAAGACTCCGAAAGCTTACTGGAAACCTAAACCTCAAGAGTGAGGCCCATCTAGCTATGGAACATATGACCTTTAAGGATGTCGCGACCGCCAATTTCTATCGACCTTTCCAGCTTTGCTTTTCGCAGCCTATACTTCTCGTCACCAATGCATACCTCGGCCTCATTTATGCTTTGCTCTTCACTTGGTTCGAGGCTTTCCCCATTGTTTTTACAAATATCTATGGTTTTGACCTTGGACAGAATGGCCTTGCATATCTAGGTATCCTTGTTGGTGCGATCCTTATCATGGTACCATATTGCATCTGGCTATACTACATTCAAGAGCCTCAATTTGACGATGAGGGAAATATCGCGCCAGAAGATCGGCTTCCTCCAGCTGTTATTGGATCAATCTTCATACCTGTGTGTCTTTTCATGTTTGGATGGTCGAGCAGAGCCTCTGTCCCTTGGATTGTTCCCATCGTCGGTGCTTCTATGTTTCCCATGGGCGCAGTTCTACTTTTCAACGCTGTACTCAATTATCAGGCCGATGCTTATCCAATTTACGTTGGCTCAGTACTTGCAGGAAATGATCTCATTCGTTGCTCCGCTGGAGCTGTATTTCCACTCTTTGCGGGTCATATGTTTCGAGTGATGGGTATCGACTGGGCATGCACAATGCTTGGCTTCATCTCTACTGTTTTCATCCCTATACCGATTCTTCTTCATAAATATGGTAAGAGAATTCGCTTGGCAAGCCATTATGCAAGACATGATATTTGACTGGTTGTCTAAGCACATCATCACGATCAGGCGTTGGGCTTCTATAGTATATAGACTCCTTGTTAGAAGGGGTAAAAAGGTCTTGACAAATTTGTAAAGGATGGACTAGATCTTCGGAACGAATTTCCATAACTATATGCACTTTCGCGTTTAAAGATTTTATGGAGACCCTGAGCAAGACATAACTCAAAAGTATTTGCCGAACACCCTGAACACCCAAAACTCGTGATAAAATCAAAGGTTTGAGTCTGAAAATGTTCTAATCTCAGAATCACACCTGTTATAGACGTCGGGAGACTTAGGAATGTCTGAGATCTCAGCTGTTTACCAATACTGGTGTTTCAGCAATAACAGCAGGATGTGGAGGATTTATTTTCATATATGTAAGGTTAACACTAGTCGCATCAAAAGTTGAGAATTTCGTGAAGCCCTGCCTTGTAAGTTATCTTGTCCTATCTGTGATATAAATCTAATTAACCTACTCTAGCAAACTCTCCCATCACCGATCTTTCAATGGTAACCAGTGCATCTGAATACAATGATAAATTAACTTTCAATTCTGCACTTGTACAAGTAAATTAGTCCTTCAATCTTTTCCCTCTAGCCTTGTCGCTCAGTATGCTGCATGATGTTAGTCAGGTGGAGGAAGATGACCAGTCGGCCACAGCCAACTTCGAAGGACACGGACATAGCAAGTGATCTGCAATCGATGATATTGGCAACAACACTCCGAAACGAATGCGAATCATTGAGAGTAATCAGAGTGAAGCCACAGAAGATATCGGACAACCACCTGTTGCAGAACATTTTCACTTGGATATAGCTATTTAGCATCTTCTATTCTTGACTTTGTTTGGCTTGAAGAAACAGGATTTACGGGTTGTTTTGTCGTTGAATGCTGTGCCGGTTTTTGGTCTCGGGCTTGTAGGTGTTAGCAAACCAATAACGATATTGAGGCTTCGAAACATACCTTTACATCTGTCGCCAAGCAAGAAATTGTGATAGCTGCGGCTGTCACATTTTTCTGTTGACGTTAGCATGGAGAAACAAATATCTGTCAAGTTACATTTACCTTCTTGCTGGGGATTTTGTCTCTTTTTCTCGGCGGATTCGCGCGTGAAGGACGTCGAGATTCCGCAGGTTGCGTATTAGATGTTTGGCGTGAGAGTTATGTTGTAGCGCGGAGAAGAGGGAAAATCGGTGCGGACTTGAAACATAAGTGATGATGGGATATAAGCCCAAAGGTCCGCAATATGAAAGCGCGTAATTGCAATGCGCACACTTGCTCAATACTTGTAATAAAAACAACTCCCTTCAATCACATTCAAACCAAACCACTCACTTCAAACAAGTTGTACCATTGCCATCGTTTCACAAACACCTTGTCATATGACCAAATTTTACGTATCACCACTTCATTAATCATCAAATTTTACAAGCAGATCATATTTCAATTTCGACGGAGGTCGTATCGCCTGTGATCGACAATGTCGAACAATAACGCGGAGTTGACTTCCGAACAGAATCAGGCCCATATGGATACGACTCGCAATTCGAACAAGGGAGATGCAACCATCACCAACCAAGCAAATGGGGCTGAGGACCTTAAAGGCAAAGTAGAAGACCAACAAGCTCTAACGGCTTCAGATGCTTCTTCTCATCAAGTCGGTGAGGTTTTTACCAAACGATCTCGACAGCCTGCAGTCGAATCTGTAGCTCGATCCAAAAGAGAAAGTTGGGCGAGTACTTTGGAATACAGAGCTCGGCAAGCAATACGATTCTAAACGATATGAAAGACTGGGTTCACAACACGCTTCTCTCAACCCATGAGTTGATAGACTACCTTAGAAGTCTTATGCACGCACGAGAGACCAAGGAGAGACATATATAGCAATGGAATACTGTAGAGTCTTGCCTTAAGTACATCGAGAAGACTAAGCAAGAGAAAGTAGACAGCTTACAAGAGAAGCTAGGAAAGGCGATCTGCAAAGCAATAGACCTGTTGGCTACGGAAAATGAGTTTTTCCATGGTGGTGGGGTCGATGGTGAAGAAATCAGACTCGGGAAAACATTCTAGGCTATGCTATTGATCCTTTATGGTGACATACGTGCCAAGTCAACATCTGGTTCGAACATGGTAGTGGTTCCAAAGTCCCTTCTACACACTTGGAATCATTCACTCAACGACGAGCTCGGGATCGGCTTCAAGGTCCATGTTATTGAGAATGTCAAGGATGGGAAGATGTATCTCGAAAGAGAATCGAGGATCTAAAAACGTCTCCTTGATCTCATATGAAATGTGCTGGCACATGAAGTTCACACGCAACATGGATAAAGTTGTCGACCGCCTAATTTGCGATGAGGGTCACCTGGTTCGCAATGCGCACAAGGGCATCAATAGGACGGAGTTTCTGAAAGCCTTGAACCCTAAGGTCAAGTGGATCTTTACAGCAACCTTGACACTATTGTCAATTCTAGATTTTGAAGGTTATCTGTCCATGCTCGGATCCAAATGGAACGTTTCAGAGGATCTCAATCTCGTCTCGAATTACCGTGCAAAGGATTATGCCGAGTTCATGGTCAAGAGAGGAGAATTATCCAGTATGCCCGAAAACATCTCGAACGATGATGACATCGATGATGACTACCAACGGGATGAGGATCGTCATCCTATGAAGGATTCCAAGACCAAAGCAAACTTTGTCAGAGGTTCCCGATCGGACAACTTCTCAATCGTAATCGAGCCAGTATAATCAACAACGATACAGTATCTGACAACATGCAAAACCAAGGACCAGATTAGCGTTGAAAGACGACTATAAGAGGCAAAGCACCATTCGATGATAACCCCTTCGATCTATACCATCCTCGAAATGAAAATAACCAGCGCGCCTGCACTACAGAGGCCTTTTCATATTGAGTTACGCTACATGTAGAGTCGGGCAACAAAGACCTAGTGGAATCCTGTATGAAAATCATCTTCAAGCAGTTGGTGTTCTCACACAAACGTGAGTCCGTGGTGACGGATGAGATAGGTATTGACAGGGAGATTGGGACGGGTACCGCACGTATTGAGGAATTTACAAAAAATCAAAAAGATTTTATATAAAATAATTTCGATTCTACTACTACAAAATCAAAATGATTTAAAAATTGTAGTATACAATAATTTTGAATTTGCTACTATAAATATAAGAGCGAGCGTTTACCAGGACTTCCTTTTTTATAGGTACACTCATATAATGGTCTGTGCACTACGCTAATCCGCTTTCAAAAGCCGTTATCGAGTGCAACAGACTACCGATGCGCCCTACCAATTTGTTTAGCTAAGCAGAGTTCAATGCAGCCTCAAGATCGTTCACGCGCCCTCTACGTACTGTGTACACCAACTTAGTATCATTTCCACGACCACTATCAATATCCTACCTTGCTTCATTTTTAACGCTCAACTTCGATTACATAGATTGCAACAGAACTGCTCCCTCAGTGCTTTGTATGCGGTGGTTAGGTTCATGAGCTTCTTGTCTCGCAGAACAACCCCCATATAGTCTGTGTGGTAGCTGGTTCCTAGCGATCGTGTGTTGCATTCGCTCACGTCCATTGTCGCAGACAATTCCGCGCTTGATTACAACAGAACTGCTCCTTCGGCGCTTTGTATGCGGTGGTTAAGTTCAAGAGCTTTTCGTCTCGCAGAACAACCCCATACAGTCTGTGTGGTGGCCGGTTCCTAGCAGTCCTGCGTCTAGAACTACTTTATGATCTTCAGAGTCAAGGCTGCTCTATAGCCTGGGAGGGCGGGATACCACACATATAGTGTGGGGCATTATTCGTTTCCGAACCTGTTGCCATTACGGTCACTGCTAACTACCCCTAGATTATCATGTCGATTCCAATTCAACAACTCGGGATTCGAAACTTTCTCCAGGAACGAATAGTTGCGGAATGGCGTGACGATGGAGGAGCAGTTTCTACCTTGGGCTCGTGTTTACGTACGAACCGGCAGAAGCCCGAATTCTTTATGAGAGTAGGCTATGATACAGATGGGCGTGTTCATATACACTTTTCACTCATAGCAACGGTCAAGGCTGCTGGCAAAACCCATGCGAGAGAGATATTGCTGGTTCTTCCGACCAATGTACTTTGCAAAGATCCTGACTTCAACAGTGCTTCGGAGCCTCTTGAGACACCAGAGCTTCATAATTCATCCTTCCTCGACCCCGCTACACTTCACGAAGCTGGTATCAGCGATTCTGAAAAATTCATTCGCGTGCGCTTCAATCTTGTAGCCCGCGGCTTCGTTGTCATGAAGAAATCGACGTCGGAAATTATTAAACCTACCACAACGACCTCCAGTGATTTGATGCTCGGTCTTAAGTCGTTGTCTCGTGTCCTACACTTTCAAGTGTATATGAGGCCTGGCTACGCAAGTGCTGGCCTGAGAAAACTCCACGAGCTTTTGAGTATGGAAAACACTAGTTTGCATCATACCAGCATGGTAGATATGTATGTTAGACAGTGTGCTATGTTGTTGGATTGGGACAAGTTTGAGCCCAGATTGAGACGGGATCTACGGCCACCACCATACAATAAGGAATTATTGAGGATATCAGCGACAGTACAAGTTCCTCAATCGCCACCAGATGTACTGGGAAAAGAAAAATCACCGTGTTCGCTTGTTGAGATTGCGGAAACTCCAACGAGAATTTTGTTTGGGGAGAACGCTATCTCCCCAAGTCCCACGTCAGAAATGCATGGCATTTTCTCCGATATGGATGGCAATTCAGCGAGCATCGAAGTAGATGTGCAGAATATCCAAAGGGACTTCGGAGAGAATCACACAGCGGATTCCTGGGATCATGTCGACTCAGATGAGGAACAGTATGCAATTCTTAATGCTCGAGAACTCAGCCGAGAACTCAGCCAGGGCCTTGTCCAACCAGTGCCAACTGCCTTGGTCTCGAAGGCTCTCCTATCGGAATTCTTGGAATGGATGAAAGGAGCGATGACCATCAACCGCAATATTCATAAACAACGGCGTCTAGGTGCGGAGCTATTGGCACTCGGTAGACATGCCCGCACATCTAACATTATAGCATTCAACGCAACCAAAGTACGGTGCTCGACGATATTATTCTATGATCCAGAAGACTCCGATAGTTCCGCTAAGCTGTGGAATGAGGCAAACCAAGGGCTTTTCTCAGATCTTGGAGAAATCATTCGCTGGGCCAATGAGCTTCACTGCTGCGCTGAGATGTGTTCGCCAGACATTAGCTGTGAGTTTGTGAAGCTAGGTATCGCTGCTCGTGCTGTTGCACTCCAATCAGAACACAAGAAGGATACATCGAAGTATGAGCAGCAACGAGCTGTGTGCGTTACGCTTTTACTTTTTAAGTTCAGTGGATAAATGCAAACGTGAGGAGTGTAGGTAGAAGATCTTTATTGAATGAAGATCATGTATCTATGTGACTACATTTTATATAGTTTGTACTTAGCTAGAAATATGCAATGGCTTCTGAAGAATACTCAAATCAGAACGAAGTTATTAATCAAATTTGATATAAATCTGTGAGGCCCGGGAGCTGGGAAGTAGAAGACCACTACCGAGAATCGGGCAATAATTACGGCTAGGTACTACTACCAAAGATACCATTACAATAGCTGCTACCGATATGGTCACTGCTTACCATCAGTGGATAAACACATAGAGTTGTATATGATGTGAAGTGTCGTAAGCTTCGAGGATCATATCCGAACTTCCCTCCATCTCAGAGACAAAAGAAATTGCCTGTCCGCTCAATTTGACCACATTCACATTGCCTTGATCTTCGAGCAAGCCTACCGCTGTGCCGTGATCCTAAGAGGCTCACAGTCCGAAGATTCACTGTGCACATACGGCTGCACATCTCATACTTTCTATTATGGACCAACACTGCACAAATACGAAGCCGAGCGGCTCATGTAATCCATGCCGTCGGCGAAAGTTGAAATGCGACAGGGTCGAGAAGGGATGCAGTACCTGTGTAAAGGCCGATATCCCATGTCTCTATCCTATTGCTCACGAAACGAGAAAGCGGAAGAGAGGCCCCTATGCTAAGAATAAGACGCAGCGTGAGAAGGAATTGGAACATGCTTTGAAGGCCATGGAAGCCAAATGCGACCAACTCGCCGAACAACTCCAGAAACAGGAGCAGGGCCACACTGCCCCAAGAACCGAAGCAAGTGCTTCTGGCTACGAATCCAATACTCCTTCGAGGAGAGCAACCCCAATCACAGAAGAGCATGAGAAGAGCCAATCGATGGCAAGTCAAGAAACGACTGTGAGACTAAGTTCTGCCAGATCAGAATCTGCTTCTAACACACCACATTTCCCAAGATCGCGCTCAAGGGACAACTTGACTAATGATCCTGCAGCAACGCTCAGGGAAACTCGTCCTGGAGACAGATTCTGGTCAAATTTTTCAAATGATGTAAGGGTGTTATTCCAAATTTATGGTCGTACTATCTGTTGACTTGTCCTTAGCAGATTAATGGGCTGAGAGATGACAATTCCCACCCGAGTGCTTCTAGAATGCCATCACGTCTTCTCACAGGATTCTCAACTCCTATAAACCATCATGGCATTGGTTTCGGTCCGGAAGTGGCTTTAACTGATTTGGAATCTCTTCATCCTCCCAAAAGCCATGTCTTAGATTACTGGAACATCTATACAACTCAGTTTGACCCGATGCTTCGCATCTTGCACATTCCATCGTTTACGAAGAGTCTACTTACAGCTAGAGATAACAGGCAGCATCTCGACAAGGGTATGCAGGCTCTAATGTTCAGTGTGTATTTTGCGGCTGTCACATGTTCGGCGGCTGCAGACGTTGAAACGCAGTTTGGAAAGAGTAAACGGACGCTTTTGCAGCATTATAAATACGCAACGGAGAGTGCTCTGATATATGCCGGGTTCTTCACTTCGAGAAACCTTATGACACTTCAGGCGTTGACTATTTATATGGTATGTTTTGACCAACCAAGCCCTCTCAACAGCTTTAAGTCCTAAAAACTATGATAGCTCTGTATTCGAAACTATGCCGATGGTGATATGCTATGGACATTGGTGGGAATAGCGGTTCGAGTAGCCCAGTTAATGGATCTGCCATGGGATGGCACTAGGTTCAAGTTGCCGCCTCTAGAGATCGAACTTCGTCGCCGGCTTTGGTGGACCATTCGAAGATTAGAATCAAGAAGTGCAGAGGAAAATGGGTTCCAACCGGCTAGTCCGACCTACCTTTCAGACACCAAGTTTCCACTCAATATCAATGATCAAGATATGGATGCAGAATCCACAGAGCTCCCTATCCCTCGCGATGGCTTCACGGACATGATCTTTTCTTTGATTGGTTTTGAATTGATCAGCTTGATTTCGAAGATTAATCGAGTTAATTCAGGTTCGGAAGATGGTGCTGAAAGTGAGCAAGCAGAAATCTTGCAGCGGAAACTCATGTTGGCGGAGCAATGCGAAGCCAAGCTCCAGTCTACATATATCCAACATTGCTCCAGCTCTCGTCCCTTTGACTGGATGGTGATAAAGTTCACAAGTTTGATGATGGTGAGTCTTAAGTTCTCCTTAATTTTTAGTGGAAATATATTAACATTGTCAGACCAAAGTCCGACTGCTCATCTATCATCCCTTTGGCCGTCCGATGAGTAGACCTCTCGATCCGCAGATCAGAGAAATGACATTCTCATTATGCATCAGAATACTAGAGCTTTCCCATGAGATGAAGAGGGAAGCCAAAGTCAACAAGTGGGCTTGGTTCTTTCACAACTTTGTGCAATGGCACGCTTTGGCCTTTGTTTTGAGCGAGCTAAGTCATCGGACCGAGAACCCAGATGTTGAGAGAGCATGTACAGTCTTGAACCAAATCCTCAAAGACTGGAGAACAACACACGTTGATCAAAAGCATAGTGCGCTATGGCATTCGATGAATAAGCTTATTGTCCAAGCACGGGAAATGCGAGGGGCTGACTTGAACTCCCAATTTCCACAGTCGAACCAAGTCCCTCTTCTATTATCATCTTACGATAAGAATCCACATAATGATCAGCTCACGTCTAATACTTCTCCGATCTCCGGCGGAAATCACAACACACAGTTGAAATCTGCGGCGAAACCAATACCAAACACATCATTTGCCACGACAGTAGGCACTCTTGACATGACGTTCGATACTGAGAATGCTACAGGAAGTGTTCCACCACAGATAGGTGTCTATGGTGACGAGTTTGCGATGGCGATCCCAACACTTAACAACCTTGGAGACCCAAGCGGAACGAGGATGGCTACTGAGCTGCAAGATCTAAATAACTTCAACCTTATGGATTTTTCATTTGATGGCCTGAGCACACAAGAATGGATTGATATTGCAGGGAACTCCAATTGGGACTTTGAGAGCCTCCTGATGTAATTTTTGGTATTTTCAATGCGCGGACGGTTGGTATCACTATATTGACAGCTTTTGCCTGGCTGTTTATATCTAAAAACTTGCTACACGCTGAAAATGTTTGATGCCTTGATGTCTCGTTTCATCATGTACAAAGTATATAAATGCAAGTTGAAACATCGTTTATCTTACATTCTAAGCGATATTGGGAGTGGAAAGATCGACATGAACAGGCTCCTCCTTCAAGGCTTTCTAGACACGTTCCTGGGGAGCCTAGTACCGGACTCAAACCTCTGATATGCAATGAAGAACGAGCTACTTCAGACCAACCAATCGGAATATTCACTTGAGGCTCTGCTTACCTACATAAATCCTCCCGTGCGTTGTGGTCGCTATGTCTCACTTTCGGCGCAACAACACCTCCGTCGCGAAGTGTAACCACCAACTCCGCAATCGATATGGCACACGCAACGACGCTGGATCATGCCTACTTTTACTTTCTTCTAAAACGCTCTCCAAGTCATTGAATTCTAGATTAGATTGAGGCTGATAGGTGGTAGCGACAGGCTTGAAATTAATACGATATTGGACGTAGCGAATTCAAACCCTGTAAACCTCCGGAGTTGGTGGTTCTTATGCGCAAGTGCGACGCTGAGTCGTCCTCCGGGATGATTTCCTACAAAAACATCGATATACGGAAATCCTGTATCTTAAAACGTGGGAGGCTCGATGTAAACTTGACCCCTCTACTTTCTGTCAAGGCTGTCACATATGGCTGAAATAAGCCTCGTATCTCTTGATATACCCAATTCATTGATTTGGGTAATACTACACGAAGATGACGATAGATGCGGCTAATTCAAGACAGATCCCGATGTTGCCCTTGTCTTCCGTAATATCACTTTGGCGTGTTTCAAAGCATAGTTTTCTAATAGTGTGTATTTCTCATTTGCCACAGTTTAAGCTATTATCAAAGCTCACTCTATGAATGTAGCGATGGATTCTCAGATTTGATTTCTCATACGATGCCTCTGCCGGAGTTTCGGGGTTCACGATCAAGCATCCCACACAAGCTTTCTCCATTGACATGCGGAGTAAAAGTATTTCAAGAATTCCTATCATAAATATTCGTCCACTTCTTCTATCTCCAAGAAAATTAAAATACGCGAATCTCTTGGGTGCTCGGCGATACTCCACCATTTCTGCACATCTGATATAGTTTCCCAAAGAATTCCAGAAAGAACCCATCGGAGAAACCAGCGCAAAGAATCTCAAGTCTTGGTCATTATTTCATATACACAATGAGTCGAGAACAACCTTCGATTGCGTACCTAGGGCCTAAGGCTTCATACGCTTGGCAAGCAGCTTGTAAATTGTTTCCCGAGAGCGAGTTTCATCATACGCCAATTCCGACTATCGAGGACGTATTTGAAGCAGTCCAATCTGGCAAAATTGATCGCGGCGTGGTACCTTATCAAAACTCTTCCAACGGAATCGTACTGCAAGTACTTGATATATTCGCCAACAGAACAGCATTGTATCCCAATGTCTACATTTCCGGAGAAGCGTTCCTGAAGATCGACCACTGCCTCCTCGGCTTTCCAGCTGCGTCGAAAGAGTTGACTCCTCCACATACACCTCTTGGGAGAGGAAATGAGCTTCCCGCCGAAGCAATCTCATCAACTTCGAAACCCAATTTTCAGCATATCAAGCACGTTTACTCTCACTCGGCAGGCCTTGGCCAGTGCTCGAAATTTCTGTCAAAATATCTTCCACACGCTACTCGGCATGAAGTACCCTCTACAGCTGCCGCAGCCCAGATCGCAGCGAATGATCCCAACAACGAATCTGCCTCTATCGGAAGTATATCCGTGTTGCAGGACAACCAACTATCAATCAAAGTCCTTGCTGAGAGAATCCAAGACGCCCCTGACAACACCACACGATTTTTTGTCCTGAAACGCGTTGTTCCGACATGGCAGTATGAGCCTGGCTCGACGGAGGATGTGCTAGCTCGCAAGACAGGAGAGAAGCGAATCGTCTCGATAACTTTTGTACTTGATCAGTCAAAACCAGAGGCTCTCACTGATGCCCTGACGATCTTTAAGAGCAACAAGCTTAATGTGAGATACATAACTTCGCGCCCTACTCACGACGCTGCATGGGATCTTCGGTATTATGTGGAGCTTTCGTTCGTATGGGATGAGACGATAGGGAATTCACTTGTGGATAAGTCCTTGAAAGAACTGGCTTTGGTTTCGCGAGAAAGGAGCTGTCTTGGGGCTTGGGGTACCACTCCTCATTGGTAAAATTTGTGTGCACCAATAGTGCTTTTATTTATCGATATGCGCATAGATATGTTGGAAATAATATGGATGTGATCCTCAGTGGGTTTTGAATACATGTCGAAACAGTTTCTGTTTTTTTTGGGGGGAGCCATAGAACATGAGACTTTGGGACGTCTGAACATCGAAATTGATGTGCTAAAGGCAGTTGAAATGGAAGAACCGCATGTTCGAGTCTGAGAATTTCTTAATGTTCATAAGGCGGATGTTCCACCGATTTGCTAGGATCAATTGCCGTATTCATGATGAACGTACACATCCCGCAATGCACTGATTATGCTATACAATGTTCACCGGTGACTAAGAGCTTATGTGCTTTGAGGAATTGTTTATTTTAACATCGACAGGTCGCTGTATTATAACTAACGTGTAAATGCCTACTCAGGATTAAGCAGAGATATCCTGGCATTATGCAGAAACCGTCTAGAGCAGAGGCTGTTATGCTTAGTTCGATATACACTTCTTATGTTGTAGGCGATGCCCATCTCACCTCTCCATCAAGCCTCCTTTTTTCCTCTAATCCGTCCCACTAAGATCAATAGCAGTAGCCGTTTGCCCTGCAGCTGCCTTATCAAGCGCAACGTTGGTCGCGAGCTTTGTCTGCTGCGTGCTCAACTGGCTCGCAAGAGTCGTATCGCCCTGCGCCTGCTCAATCTGCAGTCTCAGAACATCCGTCTGCAGCTTGAGCACCTTGTTCTTGATCTTTCCGTTTTGCAGTGCCGTACCGGCTGTTGTACCGGTGCCACCAGCTGCGGCGATAGCATCGTTGAAACCGCCTGTCTCCGTCTCAGCGGACTCGGAGATTTGTGCAGCGGAAGCGATTATGGCAAGGTCTGAGGCGGCGACGCCTGCGAGGTCACTTTGGTCGATCTGTGAGGTGTTAAAGATTGGAGGAGAGTAGGTGAGAGATGAGCGATTACGGGAAATTTTGCGTTCACTTCAGCCAATGCGTTGCCCGCTACGCCGCTGGATACTGAGAAGTCGTTGTATGTTGTTGCTGTGAGCACGCCTTTTGATGCGGTGCTGGCTTTTGTTGACTTGGGTGTCGGAGCAGCAAGGGAGGAAAGAGCTAGGGAGAGGAGAACGGCAAAGGTTGAGAATTGCATTGTGGGCGATAAGATGTGAGTGCAGTTGGGGTATCTTCTTCCAAAGGAAATGGAAGTTAAATAAAAGACAGCGCGGCTGTAGAGACAGTATCTGAGGTGGCAATGAATGATGGATTTTTTCCTTTTTTTCTTTCTCTCTTTCTTTTTTGAAAGATTATGGCTCTCTTATATGAGCTGGTTTTTTAATGGTCAAATGTCAAGGGATTCGATGAAATCTCTTGATGAGACTGACAAAGCTTATGGAACAAAGTGAAATGGACGATTAGCACGACAAGGGAATATTCCTCCAATGACAAAGTGAGACTTCATACTTAACGTTTTATATCCTCGTGAAAATCCGAGCGGGAGAAGGGTTCAAGAGGACATGAGATGAATGCATTGAAATTCTGTCTTTCCAGAGACATGGAGTGTTGCGGATCGTGATCGGGGTGTTTGAGCCGGGGTATCAAGGGACAATTTGGAGGCGAGAAAGGCATTCGTGACGTCCATCATCCCAACCAAAAACATGTCCGGTTTCTCACTTACCAATAGATATGCGCTGCTAGAAAACCGGCACGCAGAGTCCTCGCTGGACAAATCTTCCATGAAATAAGGTAGAGGAGGGTAAAGTCAAGTAGAGTAGACGAACACTTTCCCGAACCGACGTCAGTAAAGGCGCATAGATCCGACAAACGAAAATCTAATCTAATCTTATCGGCCCAAATTCTCAACTTTACCTTGCCTTATCCTTCACGAAAAGCACAGTTCCAGTCCAGCCACAACAAGCCCAGAATCGGATCAGAAATGCCTCTCGACACATCCTCCTACGCGCTCGCGCTGCTGCGCCTTGATGGTCGTCGGTGGAATGAGCTCAGACGCCTCACAGCGCAAATCTCCACCCAGGCATCCGCCGATGGCTCGTCATACCTCGAGATGGGCAACACGAAAGTAATTTGCACGGTATCCGGGCCGTCAGAGGGGAAGCGGGTTGGTGGTGGTGGTGGAGGCAGCGATGGTGATGCACAGGTCAGGGTTGAGATTAGCGTTGCGGGATTCAGTGGTGTGGACAGGAAGCGGAGGGCAAGAAGTGATAAGTAAGTATCTTCCTATAGCTTGTATGCAGTCCATGTCATTGAGTTATGAACTACGGTGGTCTTTGTTGCTAACTGTTTGACAGGAGAACCTCCGAAATGCAATCTACTATCGCAAATACTTTCCAGTCAACCCTTTTCACTCATCTGTACCCTCATTCTACCATCACCGTTTCGCTTCATATCCTCTCGCAGGATGGCTCCCTCCTCGCCGCCTGCCTCAATGCGTCAACGCTCGCTCTCATCGATGCGGGAATTCCAATGGCCGACTACATTGTGTCCTGCACTGCGGGCTCGACATCATCGTACTCGTCCAACGACGAAACAGCTGATCCACTGCTCGATCTGAACGGCATGGAGGAGCAGGAATTGCCATACCTGACGGTTGCCACGCTCGGAGCGACGGACAAGGTTGCTGTTTGTGTGATGGAGAGTAGATGTCAGGTGGGCCGATTAGAAGGGATGTTGGCTGTAGGTGTCGACGGCTGTAAACAGGTCAGGCGCATTTTGGATGGCGTTGTGAGAAGGCAGGGAAAGAAGATTCTCGAGGAGGTTTGAGCTTGATACCCAGGTGGCGCGAAGGCGTTTGGAGGGAAGTCAAAAAAAAGTCTTTTTCAAGGAGGAGAGGAGTCATCAATTTTGATGGGGGAATGAGGGATGATCATGCGTGGAATAGGTGCTTCCAATCCTATGGAACCGCATGGAAGATTATGGGGCTGATATTAGCCTTTTGTTTACTATGCGATGCCTCGAAACTCTCTGAGATGGACTTAGTGGACATATAGAGCAGCCGAAATCAAGAGATGATAGCAAGGGACAGAGAGAGAAAAAGTCCCTGTTGGTGTGACAGTCGCTGATATACACAAATGTACTCTATCAAAAGCAAAAATTCATCTAAGTAAGACTATTGTATAGTGCCGATGAAAAAGTAACTTCTATGACTTGCACCATCTATGATTGAGCCACGCACCAGATTGGACGGTCTCAATGGCACTTTTCACCCTGAAAGTAAGACCTGAGGAGATACTATTCTTACACCAACAGGCACATTAGTGTTTCTATTTGGCCGTATCGTACGACTTTCCAGATAGTCAGGAAAAGTCTAGATAGAGTTTTGCTCCAATTGTGAAACCTTATCTGGAGTAAATTGCGCGAGGCTTAAAAGCTTTGAGTAGATGAACTTTTGCTATCAAGTCTATTATCACCGTTCATATATTCATCTAATGATTATGATTCCGTCACACATTGAAGGTTTAATGCCGGTTCTGCGATCGATGACAAATGTTGAAGCATACAAGAACAGACAAGCAAATTATTTGATCATTTGTCTATTAGAGCGACATCGTTGTCTTTGTAAGGACTAATCATTTAATCTGTTGCTGAGGCCTCTCTTGGATTATGTATGTTAATCGTGTACTCAACATATATACGCTCATCCACTCTCGCCCCGATCCAGAGCAGATGGGCACTTCTGCCACAATCAGTACTTCTTAGCAGCCCCGCCATTCCTCAAATTCTCCTTCCACAAACAACACACGCTGCGCGCCTCACACCATGCCTTCACCTCCTTTCCCGCAATCTCCCCCTCCCACCCCACACTACTCAAAACCCCACCATTTAGCCATTCCGTAAACTCCTCAATTACTATAGGATCATATAGCAATATCTTTTCATGCCAGCTCGGGTTCACATCATCGCTACTCCTAGGCGCAGACGTAACAGCCTCCATAATAGCGCGCTGCAACTCGAGCGAAGGTGGCGGATCGCGCATCTTCTCCTTAGCGGCTTTCTTCGCACGTGGCGAGGGACTGCGACTGCGGCTGCGGCGGGTAGTGGATGTGGCTTTGGGAGTGCGGGTCTTGCCTTTTCGGGATTTCAGGGACAGCGGCGTGTCACTCTCACTGTCCAATTCTACAACTTTCTTTGGAGAACGCTTGGGAGATGCGGGTGGTTGTGCGGACGGCGGAGGCAGGCTGGCATCTGGGTTGAGCAGCCGTTGTTGGCCTAGCCAGCAGCGTTCGAGAAGCAGAATCATCTGATCACGCGACTTAACAGGCTTAAAACCGTAGGAGGCTATTTCGCGACTGAGTTTGGCTGTTGTGCGTGTTGAAAAATCAGGTTGGGTGATGATTGTTGATTTCTTGGCAGAAGCTTTGGGCTTGGACCTTGGTTTCGATGATCCTGGAACTGGAGAGTTGACAGTCTGTTTATGAGGCTTGGGAGGGCTGTTCTGTAATCGGTCACGTATGGCTGCTTCGACTGGTCCAATAGGCTTTGAAGTTGCGTTTGAAGGGTGAGATGGAGTGTAGCCCATCTCATCTACATCCAACCACTCTGAGTGTTTGTCTGGCACAGGCAACACTGAACTCTCTGTGTGCGAGTCATCCATATTCAGAGGCGCTTCATTCATGACCGGTGATTGACACAGTTCATCTACATCATGCCATACGTCGTCTTGCTTCAGCTCCGGTAGCTTTGGGGATGAAGCAACCGGCAACTCATCAAGCTCAGTAGTGGTCTTGAGGGTTATCGGAGACTCAGACAAGTCGACTACCTCCACTTCCATCAAGTCACCGTTGAGCCCTCGTGAAGAAGCTTGCCAGAGACCTCGTTTTCCTTCGTATGAAGATGTTCGCCGTCCGGTGCCATGTGGTTTAGCATTAGAAGGCTCATCCTTCCAGTCAGCAAAAGGGTCATCATCCACTTGGTTCGATTCAAGCATCGCCTGGTGTAAGTCTCGCAGAAGGGTAGGCGAGTCTTCTCGTGCCAATTGACTTGATGTACCAAACACAAAATCTTGCTTATCAAGCTGCTTTAGTGCAGATTTGGGTGATAACAAAACAGGTACAGTGACTGCGTTCTTCTTACCCTTAGTAGGTTTGCTATTCTTTTTGACTGGACTTCGAGATCTCGATTTTGGTTTCTCAAGCTGACCTCCATTCTCTAAAGGGAAGTATTGTAATAGCGGAGCTTCTTTCTCAGAACTTTCTTGTTCAGTCTCAACAGCATAGGCTGAGGTTGCCAGGTCGGTAATAGTCCTTGCCTTCTTTCTAATAGCCTTGACTTTTGTAACAGGTTGTAAGTCTTTACTAGGTTCCCTCGTGTTCACAAGCTCGATAAGCTTTCTCTTCCGAATACCAACCGCCGTTGGAAGAGGCTTTGGTGCAGGGCTCTCTTTATTAGCATAACCAAATGTCCCAAGCAAATTTGTGAATTTGTTCAATTTGCCAGACGTAGATTCATCATCGATAGTACTTATTTCGGCATTCGCTAGTGTTGCAATTGTGTTCGTGGAACTCTCTCCAACTGGCGTCCAATCTCTTCGTCGCCTCGAAGCAGCCTCCAACTGCAATGAAGCGGGTTCGCCAGTAGCCTTGTCAACAAGAGCTTTTACTGCGACTATACTCTTTGTAGTTTTCCTCGGTTTCTTCGCCTCGGTTGACGCCGTGGTGGTTTTAGTGACCTTTCCTTTGGGGATCTTCGATTGTTTTTCAATATCCGTTTTCTTTGCTCGAGGCTTGCGCACAGGTTTCTCTTTCAATATTGAGTCGGCTTCTGCATCTTCCACGACTTTCTTTGCTCGAGATTTTCTGGGTTTCTTCTCGGTAGTTTCTGAACTTTCTGTAACCTTTTTCGCCCTTAGCTTTCGAGCAACTTTTGGCTTCGTAGCGTCGGCCGGTTTTGTCTCGTCGACAGTATTATCAACCCCGGGCAGCTTGAACTTTTGAATCGCATCAACAGCTTCTTCCGTTGTGTTTTCTGTATGCGCTGAGAGTTTCTGTAATAATTGCGCAGCTGTCGTAAAGCTTGAAGTGGCGTTCTTACATGTTGATGCTGCTCGATTTCCTGTTCTCAGACATGACAACTTTCCACCGAGATTGCTAGGTGATGGAAGTGGTGACGAGGACATTGGAGTATCAAACACATCAACATGAGATGCTCTGGCAGGCGATGAAACCAGGGAGATGACATCTACAGTCGCCATTCTGGAAGAGATAATCGACGAGAGTCTGCGACTAGCGCATTGCGATTTGGAAAGTAGGAACGACACTGTCAATGATAGCGATTACGCTCATTAATCGCTAAAATCATAAATAACATCGAGCAATTGTGTTTTTGGAAAAGTAACAGAGTGACCACAATGCCATCAACACTCCGTCGCGAGGCCGCCATAAGGCATGAATACTAACAATACGCTTTGGCCGTCCACGCTTCCCCAGATCTTTTTCGCGCGCAGAATCACGAAGTCACGTTCCATGATCGCTCGGCCACTGAGCAGCATGGTCGTGGTCCACTTATCAAGGCCTCAGACACAAGGCCACCAACCTTCGGAGCTCGTCAAAAAACCTTAGCGCCTCGCACAATCAATTTCGCCAAATCCATTGCGACGACAACACTCAACTTCTCTCGACAACCACGAATCTCACCAATTTCCCCCGACTACTCATACACAAGTCGCCAAAATGGAGAACGACAAGGGAGAACTCGTTGACCTGTACGCCATCACCCAGATGATCCAGAATCGATCGCACAACGAACCTCTGCTAACATGAATTGCTCTTCAGTTACGTCCCACGCAAGTGCAGCGCCACCAACCGCATCATCAAGGCCAAGGACCACGCTTCCGTCCAGATCTCCGTCGCAAAGGTCGACGAGAACGGCAGATACACTGGTGAGAACCAGGTCTACGCCCTCTCCGGTTTCGTTCGTGCCATGGGCGAGAGCGACGACTCCCTCAACAGACTCGCTCAGCGTGATGGTCTCCTCAAGAACGTCTGGTCTGGATCCAAGCAAAGATAAATGCATATGGTTTTAGGTACGAAGTCGATGTCAATATGGGATTTATGAGATTGGCACTGACGAAGTGCAGTTTTTCGTTCTGGGATATGGAAGGACACCGGGTTGTGAAGGTTTTGCGGGCTTGCTTGGCATTCTGAGATAGTCACAACGCATATGTGATCAAATAACAACGACGATTCCCTCCAACTCGATTCGAATCTTTCCATGTGATTTATTTGATGGTGCTGGACAACTGAGGATCACGAATATACGGCTCTTCAGATTTCCTCGTACGAGCCTTCGGGTAAACCTTTGGTTCGAGGAGTCAGACGGCTACTTGTAGCTTGTCAGCCGAAGATTGATATCAAGCTGGCCTTCTGAAGAGCTGTGACGTTAGAGCATCTCGTTGGAGCACAGATACGGGCTGGACACTTTTGCACGAATCTTTGAAATTGTGACTTACCTATGAATAAAGAAAGGTAAGGTCTATGGCTCATTCATATCTGGATGAACGGAAATAATGTAGGGATTTCTGCCAGTGATTAGCCTTTCTATGTTGGCTTTCAAGCCTACTTCTTCGATTTCTTCATGGTAGTAAATTCTTACTTCATTCTGTCACATCATTACTTTTTAGTATGCTCAAAGGGATATTCAGTTATTAGAGACTAAGCAGGTACCGCTCAAGGTCATACGAGGCTAGCGAGGTAGGATTGTAGAACTCACATAGGAGATATGTTTACAGGGAAATTGCATAACAAGAATACCTTCGGCAAATGGCTCATGGAATTATGGATTGTCCAGCCGGGGGGAAGCTAACATCATCCAGCAGACCAATGAGAGCACTTCAGATGGTTGATATTGAGTCTCTTGAGGGAGAACTTTCACTCAAACTCATAAGGTTATACCATACTTCGATCATTTGAGCTGTCTGTTACTACATGAAGATATAGCATCTCATGCTCAATGGTTTTGGAACATTTAATAGCGATGATAACAGCATGAGAAATAGATAACAACGTTCCTGAAAGCCTTATTGTCACCATCTCTCTTCATCCATCACCTGCCGACCCGGAAGCATAGAACATTATCCCAGCCGTTAGGAGGTCAGTAATAACATTTTTAGTGTGATTAAGAATCTTGAAAACACACTGTACCCAAGAGGAACCACACTATGAATGATTAGCCACTACTTGTATACTATTTACAGTAATCAACCTTTTTCTTCTTCCAGTCCCTTACTAAGTGGTTGATCTCAAGATGTCCTACACTATCTAGCACATTCTTGTGGAGATATGTCTATATAAAGCACCTGATATTAATCTGTATCATTTTAACTTGTGCATATTCCCCTTTCAAGTTCTCATGAACGGCCTGATCCTATCATACAAGTAGTGTGCATAAATAATTTACTTCTTTAATTATTGAATTCGCCGTTGATTTCTTGAAGCCTATAGGTTTCTGCTTTTAAGTTCTACTACTGATATTTCCAAACGCGTACGCCTCAAGATAATTTGCAAAGCTCACCTTTATTGATGTAGCCACAATGCGGGATTTGGCTTGTTTTGAATTATCCATTAATACTCAAACTGATCATCACAGATCTACGCATATTCCCAGCAACACGCCATTCCTCTAAAATTTCGTTCCGTTGTGTACGTGTTTTCTTCCCTTTAATTTATCTTGAGAAGTCTTGTTTGTTATATTAAGATTTGCTTTCTTTATCTTCGTTTATTTATTCAATGTAGAGAAGTAGCTGAAGTAGTTCGAAGTAATATATCTGATAGCTCCCCATACCCATAAGCTAGGTAGCACCAAGACGTTGGGACTAATATAAAGTCAAAGTATCTTAATATCAAAATACCTGTCCATGTCTGAAGTAGATTGGCATTTTTGGTAGAATATGCTTTATGTAGTATGTAAGTAAATAATTCTTAACAACATTCACGTGCTACCTATCAAGTGCTACCACTCAAAAGATTGTTGTTAGTATGAAAAAATAATTGCTGATCTACATGGGGTATTTGTCTCCTATTAGATGACGAAGCTGTATTTCCAAAAAATAAAGACAATCTCCTACAAACCTTTGCTTTTCCGTGAATGGCATTGCCGAAATCTTTGCTTTACAATCAAATGTTTGTTTAAATTCTCCATGATTCGATTTTTGAGAAGTCAGGCCATCCAATTGCAAATTGGAAATTATAAATGGACAGCCGCCAACGAAATATTCGAGCATTCTGTAAGTTTTGAGAAATAAGAGCATCTGTTTGGGCTAATTATTGAGATCCTGATCCAATTAAGGATTTCATACCGAGTAAAGGCAAAGGGCGGTAGTGTTCCACTATACTAACTTATCGTCGTTACTCAAATAATGACCCCGCACCATCTTCCGCTATGTGCTTATTCAACATCCTCAACTCCTGATTTCTGTTTACAGATCAAACCCCCACGACCCCTCCCTAGCAACGTAAAGAGATTTATGAAGCGAAGTTCCAGTGACCAAATATATCGTGCTGACATAATACGCTAAGAAATGGCTGAACAAGAGTCTCAACCACTTGTATGAAACCGAACTGTATCATGCCACAGCAAAGGCACAGCACAGAAGTGGTAGCCCCCTCAACTGGAAGGTTTCCGGAGGAGTACTACGTGTATAAGTATCGCATGCTCGAATTGGTTATCCTGATAGCGTTGTGATTGCAGTCTTCGTCTTCAAAGAAATTCAAAAAGCTGAAAAGATATAAATTTATATTCACAATCATGTCCAAGCTCATCGTTGTCGTCGGCTTTACAGGTCAACAGGTATCTACCTACCCCACCATCATCCCCATCTTATCAGCCTTATCTACCTTATCTTCCTACATACCCCGCAGTCAACGCACCACCAGCTAATCAACCACCCGACAGGGCGGATCCGTCGCCTCACTCCTCCACAAGGAACCCGGCTGGAAAGTACGAGGAATTACGCGCAATGCCTCCAAGGCCACGCAATGGACATCCAAAGGCGTTGAAGTCGTTGAAGCAAATCTCGAGGATGAAGCCTCACTCGTACAGGCTTTCAAAGGCGCATATGCCATCTTTGGCACGACAGATTACTGGGGACCAGTGTTTGACCCCGCAACAAAGGATAAGCTGAAGCCGGGGCAGACGGTCACTGAATGGGCCTTCGAGTCTGAAAAGCAGTTGGGAATCAATATTGTACGGGCGGCGGCGAAGACAGAGGGATTGCAGAGGTTCATTATGAGTAGCGTATGTAATGCGTCGTATTGGACGAAGGGGAGGCTGAGCCATGTCTATCACTTCGATAGCAAGGCGCTGGCGGTAGAATATGCGAAGAAAGAATACCCAGAGCTTGCGAGCAAGATGTCGGTGCTGCAGATTGGATGTTACATGACGGGATTGCTCGTTGCGTTTACACCGGAGAAAGTATGTATTCCATATCCTCTTTCCCTCTTCCCATGCCCCCTTTGCCTCCAATTCCCTCCCTTCTATCATTTCCCTACCTCATCATACTAACTCACCACCTAGCAACCTGACGGAACCTGGCGCCTCGCCCTCGTCGGTAAAGGCGACACGCCCGTACCTTTATTCGCAACCGTAGAAGACACAGGCTCCGCTGTCCGCGCCTTGCTCCAAGTTCCGCCGGGCAAGAATGCACTCGCGGCCGGCAGCAACATCACCTGGAAAGAGGTTCTACGCATCTGGTGCAAGACACAGAATGTGCCATATGGCGGCTTCGATGAGATTCCTTACGAGACGTATGTGAACAATTTTCCCATGGGGAAGGACTTGGGACGTGAGTTCGGCGAGATGTGGCTACTCATGGATGACCCCGGGTATGATGGCGGTGATCCAAGTGTTGTGCATTTGCAAGATTTGGGCGTCCCTTGCCCTACTACTAGCTTTGAGGAATGGTGTAAGAAGACGGACTTCTCGAAGATTTTGGCGCAGTAGTCGGTGAGCATGAATTAAGGGCTGGGAGGCACGTCCTGTGGCTTGGGCAAGACTTTGTTGTGAGATTGCTATTATCTCGGAAGATGGGCTTTATATGATTTTAATTATCCACCTCTTTGCTACAACGCTTCGTATTGAGCTCAAGTGAAGCTTCCATCTGAAGGTATCAAACCGTGCAAATCATACTTGCTTGTCTAGCCTCCTCTGGGTTTCAAGAACAAGGCTTTTTGATATATGACGCCTTTTCTGATGATTCCCTAGCTCGCTGAATCTGGCGACAGTGGAACGTAATTTGTTTCTTGTGGAACTTATTATCTTTACCTATATGGGAACTAAGATGATCCACATGAGCTTGACCTGCCTTGACCTGCGTAGTGTCGCCAACATGTAGGGCAAACAAGACCATCAGCGAAGTAAAATTTACAACTTCACATGATATAGCACATAGTCAAACTTCTCTTTGTTGATTTAACAGCAGAAGACCCCGTTTAGAAACATAGAAGATGGAGGGGTATCAATAATCACAAAGAACAATACTAATGACCAAACGTTAAGGACAGCTGCAAGGGGGAGGTGAGTAACAAATGCCATCTCACTTGATAAAAGAACACCCCATCCAGGAAGGAAATCTAGCAATTCAGCTTCAGCGCATGGGATCTTATCCTTGAGTGATATTGAGAGGCTGATTCGCACGATAACTTGCTAGGCAGTCTCCGCTCAAGTGACGGACGCTCCCTCACTTACACACATATGATTTCGCCAACTTCAATGAGAGCAGCGCAGATTTCAACTCCATTCACATGACTAGAAATGTAGGAATGTCGTGCGTATGACGCAGTGTGGTTTACACCTCAAGTTTTCACAAGGGAAGCGGGGCGTGCCGGTCCTGAACTTTATGGTCTGCGGATGTGATATAAATGTCTTGTCTACGATTATACTCTTCTAGGCTTGGGTCTTGGCGGTATGTGAGAGGTATGCATGGTAGCTGAGATGAGTGCCGTGGTTGTAAGCTACTGGTTTTTGGAGAGACGGCTGCTTGGGTGGAAACGTGGCCGAGGCTAGTGAAGTGGGGTTTACGGCGAGTGGATGCGGTGATATGGAGCTGAAGTTACCAGTAGACGATTGAGATTTGATATCGAGACTGTGGTCTCAACGAGCGGATGCATTATTATATCTTTCTAGATCCTATGCAATAGGGTCCGTTTCTTGTTCATACTCTAGAACAATAAATAAGGCTGTCCTTGTACTGTTATATCAAAAAAGATCATCAAGCCATATCGAGGTGAATCTCCATTCATCTCTAGTAGCTAATAAACATACATCCTTATGAATTACTAACCCTGGCATCACAGTGAGATATCATAATCATAACAAGGTCATCAACTCACCTCCGTACCGTTTCCCTCCTGCCCGAATCCTCAATGACATCACAATAGCACAGTTCAAGACCAATACTCGGACACAGTGCTTACCGAAGCTAGATACGACCCTCCCTTCCCTTTCACTCACCTCATCCGTCCAGAATTCCCTGGTCCCGCTCAAATCCACAGGCGTAAAGCCATACCCGTCCACTACGGGACCATACTCACACGAATAAGCTGGCCGCAAACGAACACCCAAAAAAAATACCGGAGCCCTTCGCCAAATCCTGGCAACATTCCTGTGTAAATTTCTGTCGGATTTCTGGGATTTTCTAGTTTTTTCTGGGGCTTGTCTTCGTGTGCCGCCATGAATTTTGGACCCCTATGATGCCATAGCATGTAAGGGAGCCTTTTTTTTGTGGACTGGGAAAGGAATCTCTCTGGGTCTGGGAAGATCTTGATGTTGGAGGTGAGGTGGTGAAGGGATGTGTGTATCGGGTCGGATGTCGGATGACGTTGTGGGCTTGAGCTTGTTGGTGGTGGTGGCATGCCTGAGGATGAGGGGGGAGGAAGCAACTTCACGAGAATTAATGGGTAATAGATAATATGGATGGAGCTCCTACTGGACGATTTGTATTAGGGATTGTGGTTTGAGAGAGCTGCAAGGTGGTGGAAAGATAGGAACCTTTTCAGTTTCATTTTTTTTTTTTCCAACTCTTTCTTTCATTTCTGGTTGGGCTCATGAAGAAAAGTTGGGCGATGAAGGATTTTGCGCCAGCTGGTATTCGAAATCCTTCGAGGAAAAATTTGGTGATGATACACACAGAAAACTCCATAGTTTTGCGCCAGTTGTTAATTGCTCGTCGAATTGTTTCATTTAATTTTGCTCTCAATCGTACGATGTTTCTTTGTTTTAATCCTATATGTTAATTAGTTACATAAGATTGGTAAAGTATGGTATCTCATCCCGTATGTACTCTCACTCACTCCATTCCATATCCCGTGTTGAAATTTTATTGATCAGCAATAATTGCCACTGCACGGGCGAATCCACATTTATTCATATGTACATGGTCCTGGTTGGCCGCGGAGGAATATGGATAGACGATAACCATGCGGAGACCCTGATGATCATCAAGTGCGAACATCCAGGATCTCTCATCGAGCGAATTGAGATCGCCATTTGTTGGATTGCAAAGTGTTCACACAACTCAACTCGACACATAACGAAACTGCTTTCGTATCTTTCTGATGAAAAGAAGCGGAGAACTGGGTGCGAGCATTCCATGCTGTTCTATATGCCTAAGCTCATTCTTAAATCTCTCTTTCTGGTCACTGGCTGGTCTCGTCTGGTATCGGTCACTGATCTCTGGCTTCACACACACTCTCTCTCTTTCTCTGATCCCGGATATCTCAATGTCATCGCACATCGTCAATTCATGACAGTTCCGATCGCTTTTGGATAAAACAAGGCCGGAGGTCTACCGTATTGAAACTAAGACAACCGATAGAGTTTCCTCTTGTTGATGTATGAATTGCATTAGTTTGAATGATGTTTGTTGTATTGCGATCAGTAGTGTTGATTGAAATGGAAGATGTTCATGTTGTCTTTTCGCCTTGGCCGTGGGCGCGAGCGAATGAGTTGCATGGTGGTGGGGGGAGGGACAGGATCAGCCACCGATATCTGCTTGCAGGGACGCTACTACGTACAGTACGAGGCGTCGCATTCAGGTTGTGCGAATCCCAAACACTTCACCTCCACCATCACCACCAAATCCACCATCAAAATCCATCCATGATCATTACGACCAATCCGAATTCACCCTCCCTTTTACACTTTCTACACTCTCCACCTTTTGACTAGAATACGCAGTAATCCTTACTCCGGATGAGGGCATCCACAAATACTGTATACTACGTACACGACTTGATATGCCACGTTGTTTGGACAACAGAATCGAATCTTAATCTCATCGCAAGCTATCACTTATCGAAGCACATTGGCGTCGATGAAACAAAAACGTCTTCAATTTTATATCTCGGTATTCTTTCTGCTTACACATCTGTACAAGACATCACCGATGTTGTGTATCGAAAACCCTCAAGCTCAAACGGAAATCAACACCCCGTAGACTGACCGACTACCTTTGCTGCACAGACATGCAGACAACGTTCTAGACCAGGGCTCTCCTACCTTACCTTACCTCTGCACAATCCATAGACGCCCAAGAGGCGCTTTCTCCGCCGGCACGTTTGGTCGCATCTGGGACTTTTCAAGCAGATCGTCTTCATACAAATTAAATCGCTAACCTCTACCATTGGATACGAATGGATATGCAGAGCGCATTCTCCCCACATCGCTTATGGGTCCGTCTTTGCAACACATACATACGGAGAAGAGATACACAGTACTTTAAATAAACGAATGGTATTTTGAATGCAAAAAGAAAGAGGATAGATGAGTGAGATCGGAGTCTCAGTCCGCTCCAGAGTGAGACTGAGCCAGATTATGAAAGAGTAAGAGTCGAGTGAGAGGACAGCGTACCGGAGCACACTCGGTCGTCAAAGATGCATGTGTAAGTCTTAGTTCAGTCCTTCTTACTCCCTATTAATACCAGGATGAAAAGTAAAAAGAGCATGCAGTTATGCAGCACGATATGGCGTGAAAGTCTTAAAAGACCTGATAGAACATGGATCGACATCTCAATCAACCATACATCATCTCTTTCCCCTCTCAATACATACTTAACATCGACCATCTACTTTGAATACATAGTCCCTCTAGACTCTAACCCTCGAACGGGCAAGTCCAGGTCCCATCTAGTATCCGTTGCTCGCCCCTCATCCGAAGGAAAGAGTCTTCTGGTACTAATCACCCGCGTTGGCCCTTCAAATAACTTCTTCCTCAAGCCATCAATGTGTGATGTGAGATAGGGCTCCTTCAGCGCTACGTGGGACTCTCCTGTTATAATCGCTTGCAACGTCTTCTCGGTACAACATCCCTTCACTGAGACCTCGATATACTCCACATCCTGCTCCCCTTTGTCCTGTGTTACAGCTTTGACCTGATGCCCTTCAACAGGACCGCCAAGCTATCCCAGCGCTAATAGCAGCATTGAACACTGAGTAGCTTCTTTCGATGCGTCGAGGTCGTCGGTAATTGTGGCACTTATCAACCTCTTAGTACCCTTGCAGTCTACGCTCAACTCTAAATTTCACACCATTAATCTCACGCTCATTATACCTCCACCCGACCCTCCGATCAGGTCACACCGCAAGCGTGGTGTGTGCCTCTTCTTCCACCGAAAAGACAAACTGACAAACTTTCCAAACACAAATACGGAGAATCCTCAAGCTCGGCACGCCCAGCTACGATTTTCATATACGCTTGGCTGTGTGAACCTTGCACTACCCCGGTACCTACTGATCTCGTTGCTGTCTTCTCGTCCTTGTAGTCCTTTGCTGAACGTCGATAATCCTCAATATTCAATGTGGTTGCGAAGTCGAGAGTTCCCTCGTTTGTAGCCAGCCATTGGGTGTGTGTGTGACGTCCCCCCGCAATCGAAGCACTGGAGTTGAGGCCGATGCGATAATACAAAATCATGGCAATCCTGGATCAAGTTCCGAATGGCACGAAGCCTCGTCGAGACTCCCTCAGCATTAACAGTAATGTTCAAAATGCTCGACAAAACGACCGATATGCGCCGTCCTCCCCTTTGCATATGCCACCAGGGCAAATCGATGGATTGGAATCTCTACACAAGGACATGGACCATAACACAGGACCTCTGTCACCCGATTCTGAGACCGGTAGTCTCTTGTCCTTGAGATTACCCGGTATCACTTCAACAGCAGACCTGGCTCTTGCCGCTATGCAATATCTACCTACACCGCTGTTGGTTCTATCCAATCTCAAGACGATTGTTCTTGCGAATGAGGCGCTGGGCAGATTTCTGGGTATGGATCATGTAATGGACGGCACAAATGACGATGAGAAGTCCTTTACCGACATTTTACGTGGAAAAAGTCTTAGTCAAGTTGGTATAGATATGATTGTGGATGGTCATCCTGTTTGGGTAACCTGGGAAACATTTCTGGACTCTCTTATCGAAGACCTTCAGAATGAAAACCACGATTCTCCCAACATTGACGAAGGTGGTGATACTACACCCACTGCTGAAAAGCAGGAGCCGATAAGTCGCAGACAAAGTATTGGGAAGAACAGTGCTGTAGTCCACGATACGGTTGTTGAGGTAGTGGTGACTCCGGACGACTCCTTGAAGTCTTACAGACTTGGCAACTCCACAAACCATACCTTTGCAAAGATGATAATTACGATATGGGAGATAGAAGGATCCACGTTTTTCTCGTTAACATTTACATCCACGGACACTCACCAGACATCATTACCGAGTTCTCGGGGGCAGAGCAGAACTGTCACGCGCGCATCAGCTCATCATAGCCTTCAATCGATGGGATCGGGAACTCAATCGAGTCCTTCTTCAGTCGGCTCCGGGCGAAGCTCACACCGCGGATCTTCCAGCTCTTCAAACTTCACATCGCCAACTATACCATCACTATCAAGTTCTGCCTTTCCGCCTCTCGGACCTCCTTCACATAACATGACATCTGTTCCCAGTGCTCTACAAAAGGTCACATTGATGAAAGACGCACTACTTGACAGCACTGATTTAGTGATTCTTGCCATGTGGAAGGATCAAAGCATGATTATTCCAAACAAAGGTAAGGAATTGCTTACACTTTAGAAGGAAAATATACTAAATAATCTCAGCTGCAAGACGATTATTCGCAGAACCGCCAGACTTCGATGCAACCAGCGAGGGTAGTGACATGATTAATAGGTGGCACGTCTGGGATATCAATTTTGAAAGACGGCTCGATCCTTCGGAATACCCTATTGCCCATCTCGTCAAGACCCAGACACCATTCACAAGTCGGAAAATTGGCGTTTATGATCCTGATACAGGTGAAAAAATATGTGAGTATTAGCAATCCTCTTTCCGCTACTCTTATATGTTACGATTTTGTGCAGAGTAACATCATTTTACCAAAGACTAATCAACTACAGATTTCGATTGCAGTGGAGAAGCTATTCTGGATCCCAACACAAAAGAATTTCTAGCAGGCGTAGTAACTTGCCACGATATTACATCTTTGACACAACAGCTTGCTGAACAAGTCGAAAAGGATGAGCAGCGATTCGAGATAATTTGTGATAGCATGCCTCAGATGATTTGGACTACTACGCCCGAGGGAATGCATGACTGGTTTTCACAGCGCTGGTACGATTATACTGGACTATCGAAAGAGGAATCTCTCGGTTTAGGATGGAAATTACCCTTTCATCCAGATGATATGGCGGCTACAGGGAAGCGGTGGTCCCACTCACTCGCAACAGGAGCTCCGTACAACACCGAATATAGATGTCGGTCGAAGAACGGAGAGTGGAGGTGGATGCTGGGACGCGCCTTGCCGCTAAGAAATAAAACTACTGGAAAAATCGAGAAGTGGTTTGGAACATGCACTGATGTCCATGAGGCCGTGGAGTCAAGGTTCAATGCAAGACGCACGCGACAGCAGCTTTTGAGTGTCATCGGCCACGCACATGTTACGCTCTTTTCGGTTGACAGGAATCGTAGGTTAACCCTCCTCGAAGGAGCTTTTATTTGGAATATGGATAGCGAATCTGCTGGATCTGGCGATGAGAGTAATGGCAGAGAGAACGACTATCTGGGTAAGAATATCTACGATGTTTTCTACAAAGGACAAACTGGTAGAGGCTCCCACATTCCTCCTTCGTTAAGACCTATCGAAGACATCCTTACTGGCAGATCAATGGAAGAAGTCTATGAGTCTCAACTCGATAATAGGTGGTATCGTACTCGGTTTGTTCCAGTTCTTGGCAAGAAGGTTAGTGGAGGCTCTGTGAACGAGGCCTACATTGATGGTGTTATTGGTGTCAGTATGGACGTCACTGAACTCAAGGACCGTGAAGCAGATTTGCAGACACAAGAGAAAGAGAACACCAGACTATTGGCTAATGAGGCCGCTGCAAAAGAGGCTAGCCGTCTCAAGAGTCAATTCCTTGCCAACATGTCGCACGAGATCCGCACGCCTATTGCTGGAGTCATTGGTATGGCAGAGCTTTTGACGGATATGGAACTCGATGAAGAACAACGCGAATGCGCTGAGAATATTCAACGCTCTGCCAATGGTCTACTTACGGTCATCAATGATATCCTGGATTTCTCCAAAGTCGAATCTGGCCGTCTGGACATTGAGGAGGTTCAATTCTCACTTTCTGTGGTTGTACGAGATGTCAGCAAGATGTTGGGTTTTGCAGCTGAGCGGAAGAACCTTATCTTCGACGCTGATATCGATGTTGGGCTCGACAGAGACCTGATTGTGATGGGCGATCCGGGACGTGTTCGACAAATCATGACCAACTTGCTCACAAACAGTATCAAATTCACCAGTGAGGGTAGAGTCAAGTTCTCGGTCCTTAAGGAGCGGGAAACGGCCGACATCTTCGAAGTCAAATTTGTGGTTGAGGACACAGGTATCGGAATCGAGGAGGAAGTACGAAAACGGCTCTTCAAACCTTTCAGCCAAGCAGATTCTTCTACCGCCCGACGATTCGGTGGTACTGGGTTGGGATTGACTATCTGCAAAAACCTGGTTGATCTTATGCATGGTCGTATTACCCTGGAATCTTCTCTTGGAAACGGAACCGTGGCTACTTTCTGGATTCCATTCAACAAACCTCAATATCACGATGGTGCTTCTACTCTCATCGATATTGGCAGCTTGCCAGATCGATTGCAGTCCGAAATGAGTGTCTCCTGCAGCAGCAGCGATTACGAGCATGCTCTGGGGACACCACCTCCTGAGAGTCGAGGACACAAAAACAAGTCCCTACCGGCAAAGGTCGCACCGCTTCAATTAAAGGAGACAGAATTGCCTATGTCTGACCGGTCTAGGGTGCAGGTTCTCGTGGTTGAGGACAAGTATGTATATTCTTCCTATTAATCGAGTATATACTAACGTGCTATTAGCGCAATCAATCAACAGATCGCCCTCAAGACCATTCGCAAGCTTGGTTTCACCGTTTCAGCTGTATGGAACGGCAAAGAGGCACTTGATTATTTGTTAGAATCTCAAGGATCTAATCCAAAGCACAAAAGACCAGATATCATCCTCATGGATGTCCAAATGCCAGTAATAGATGGATACCGCGCAACGCATCTCATCCGTCATCACCAACCTTATGCCCAAGCATCAGGAAACATTCCCATTGTCGCCATGACTGCCTCCGCAATCCAAGGCGACAGAGAAAAGTGCAAGAAGGCGGGCATGGATGATTATCTAGCCAAACCAGTCAAAGGAAAGACGCTGGAAAAAATGCTGGTGCGATGGGTGACGCAGAAGCGCATGCCCATGACTCCTGGTACCGAGGGCGACAGTGATTGCAGCGAACCAGGCGCGCACGATTATGTAGAACGACAGAACCGACCCCTTCTTCAGCGTCAGGCATCCCATCATCTCACGCTCCCCATCACCGAGAACGAAGGCGATCGAGTTGTGCGACGATCACTCGCTGAAGAGAAAGCTACGAGTTTAAGGGACGACAAACTGATTGATGCGGCTGGAGGCACGGACGAGGGACCTGTGCCTCATGCTACATCTACCCCAGGACAGAAATTGACTGTTGAGAACATGGGGAAGCTGGAACGCGAGGCTGGGAGAGTTAGTAGGAGTGGGACGATCAGAGGGGGCAGCAGAAGCCCTAGATCGGATGAAGCGACAGGACTGCCGAGTTCGGTCTTGAGCAGGAGGAACTCTGTAATCAAGAATACGGAGAGTCCTAGTAGACCGAAATATGAGCGGTGGGGAGAGAGTGAGAAGACTATTACTGGACCGCGATGAGAGGGGTTCTTGTCACCTTTTACTACAGGACTATGGGACTCGCAATGTGCATCAGGCATGGCGTTATTGGGATGTATCTCTCCTTTTTCCTTCTCTCTAATGGCATGACTTGGGGTATTCACAGGATTTGGTTTGGATGGTCGGATTGGAGTACCATACAGGACGGGATTGGGGATCTACTTGTTCATATACTGCGATCAGGACATCTTCACGATGATGTTGGTGTTGGTGGCCTCTTCTATTTGGGAAAAAGAAAATACGGGTGAGGCTTATTTGTTTGTATGTATGTGCGTAGATATTATTGCTGTTGTTATTATTATTATTGGGTGGAGGAAGAAGTTGAGTACGAAGTTTAAATTCAAAGAAGCTTGACTTGATGGATTTTGATATGTGATTCGTCATATCTGAAACATTCCACCAGGACCGTTGATGCTATGGAATTAATGTGGAGAGGATGTAGGTAGTCATCTAATTAAAGTCAATTCTGTGCTCCCTACTGTAGCCTCGTTGTCGTGGAACCCCCCTGTTTTTGCTGCATTGGGTAACGGAAACGAAATGGTCCCTATATGCGGCTTCGTCAGCCTCGTGCTATGATACATCACCTGCACAATCATCAATGATCTAAGGATCTTCCCATTCCCATTCCCATTCCCACTCCCACTCCCATCTCTGTTTTGTTTATTTCCTATTCCATCATCACATCTAATTATCAATTCAATGGCTTTGTGAACCTACATACGCCCGCGTCTCTGGAATTGCTTCACATCGCTCGCCATTCAATGCTCCGTCCGGTGGAGAACTAATGGCAACAGTCCCCACCAACAATGTCCATCTACAATAACCTCGACGCAAATGCGTATCAGCGCTCCTCCTATCGCGACCACTTCGTCGAACCACCCTCGCTGATAACCCGCCTCACAAACTCAATACGCTCTTTCACCGCAGGAAACATCCACGCCGCACCCGTGCACTCAACCAAGCGCACATCGAAATGGAGTTGGAAATGGGCCCTCGCCCTGCCGAACATTTGCATTGCCATCTGGGTGCTGGCGCTCCTATGGGGCGAGAGATGGGCCTTCACGAGCGCCATCGAGGCCTGCAAGTGGGAGAATTGGGAGCGCTGGCCTGAAGGTGCTACGCCTCATCATCTCATCTTCCTCGCTGATCCACAGCTCATTGACCCGCATACCTACCCGGACCGCGAGCAGCTGCTGAACCTGGCCACTATGTGGCATTCGGATAATTATATGCTGCGAAGCTACGTCAGATTGCAGAAGTACCTCCATCCTGATACGATCTTTTTCTTGGGTGATTTGTTTGATGGTGGTAGGGAATGGGGTACTGATCATGGGAATAATGAGGACCCGGCTTGGGCGAAGGGTCTTAGACCTAACAAGGAAAAGCCTTTTGTACAGGAGTGGAAGAGTTTTGGTGATGCGTTCTGGTTGAAGGAGTATAATCGTTTCGGGAAGATCTTCTTTAAGAATTGGAATATTGCTGGTGACGCTCCTGGACCTGGCCAAAGGGGACGCAAGATCATTGCCAGTTTACCGGGAAATCATGACTTGGGCTTCGGCGCCAACGTGAAGATCCCTGTGCGCAATCGCTTTCAGGCATACTTCGGGGAGCCGAATAGAGTGGATGTTGTTGCGAATCACACGTTTGTGTCGATTGATGCCGTGAGTTTGAGTGCGCATGGAGACTTGAATGGGGATTATGACAACTCGCAAAAAGTGGTGAGACCAGTGGAGGAATTCCTTGCGGGCGTGACGGCGACAAAAAGGAGGGCTGTTGAGCGCGAATTGCGCTGGCAGACAGGACAAATCGAAAACCCGAAGCTTTACTATCATGAAGTCGATGATGTATCTAATACGGACTATATCAAAGACCCCAACAAACAACCCATTGAAAGAGGCCCCGAGTTCCCTACCATTCTCTTAACTCATGTGCCGCTCTACCGCGCCCCGGGAACGCCCTGCGGCCCCCTTCGAGAGCGACACCCACCTACAAAACCAGAATCTGGACAGCCACCCCTCACATCGGACGACGCAAACGCACTCTCCATCTCTGCAGGCTACCAATACCAGAATGTACTCTCTGAAACAGATTCCTTCTCGCTCATCAAGAAGATCGGCAATGTGCACGCAGTCTTCTCTGGTGACGACCACGACTATTGCGAGCTCGTACACCCACCCGAGAAGAACAGTGCGCGCGAAATCACCGTCAAGAGCATGAGCTGGACCATGGGTGTCCGCAAACCAGGGTTCCTGCTCGTCAGTATGTGGAATCCGGTTGATGAGCAAGGAAAATCGCTCAGCGCAACCGCACAGGGTGAGACGATGCAGCACCACCTCTGTCTCCTCCCAGACCAGATCGGCATTCTAATCAGATACGGAATTCTTGTCGGGCTTTGTGTCCTCGCACTCTTCATCCGCGCTGTCCTCGTACTGACCCACGGCCTCGAGCGCTTTGCGCCGAAATACCCTGCCAATTCCAGCCCCAGCAGTCCATTATTGCCTGTAGTGGCCAAACAAGAGAAACCTGAGAATCTGCGTGCTGACTATGACTACGACCACTCAGCGAATTCATCGACTAGCTCTACGAATTCAGGTCAGGGTGGCGGGCTTGCTGTTCGTTCATCAGCTGCAAGAACTAGGAGTGTTAGCCCTGCTGGTGGATATGGATTGCCTGCTGCGCAGGCGATAGGCGGAAATGGCGCCGAAAATGGAAGTGGATCGCTGATTGATCGAGCGGGATACTTTGGGCCGCCGAGGGGGGGCGGTGCGGTTGAGGAGAAGAGGGTTGCGGAGCGGAGTCGGGAGATGAAATCGAAGAGGGAAAAGGGGGGGAGTTGGGGAGGATGGGGGAAGGGGAAGGGGGAGGGGCCGCTTGCTGACACGAGTGAGAGTGCGTTGGGCGTTGTAGCGCGAGAGACCCTTTGCGCGATCTGGAGGGTTTTATGGGTTGTTGTTGCGGTTTATCTTTATTTGGCGAAGTATGGATGATGAGTTGATTATGGGTTGAAGGAAAGGTGTGCTGGAGGTGAGGTGGATAGTTGGAGATGGTGTTGAATGAGATGATAAATGATCTGCATGGCATTATATGTACTTTTATGGGCTTGTGTACCCATTGAGCTTTAGCGTGTTGGTGTAGGATTGGAATAGCAGTTCTAAAGCATGAATACCACTGTAATTTATGACGGAGTATATTGCTTGGTTATCGGAATTGTAAGAAATGAAACAGCGAGTAGAAGACGTTATAAATACAGTTCACTGTTAAGTGATGTATTTCCCCATCTGTGGCATCTCATTGGGTTGAGACAAGCTTATGGCTCGACCAGACCCCTCTTCTACCCATTGCTGGCCTCACATCACAAAACACCAACTCAAAATTCACTTTCAATCAAACTTTCCAAATCTCACACACCCAAACACAAACATAACACAATCAAAAACAATCATATTCACAGAAAAAGTACACCGTATATCACCCAACTCCACCCATGACGCAATGCACTTTTGCAACCCGACCCAGCTCATATCCTTACAAGCCCTTCTTCCCCTTCTTCGACTTCTTCTTATCGCCCATCTCCTGCTCATAGATCTCCGCGGCCGTCTCACCCTCACCCGCCTTCCTCTTTCCCGTCTTCACGCTCACCGTGACGGCCTTTCTGCCGCTCTTGGCCGCGTTCTTGACCTGTTTCTCGGCGTCGGCCCATCCTGGTGCTCCTTCGGAGATTTCGTACCTGTGGGGGAGTTAGCATTTTGTTTCATTTCTGCAGTCTAGTTATCCAGGATGGAGGTAGGATAATGGGCATTGGAGTTTGAGTCATGGGTTCTGGGGAAACTTACTGGTCAAGAGGCAAAGCATCAATCAGTTCACGCTGCTTCTCTCTCAGAGCACGTAACGCCTCGTCACCACCCTCCTCAAGCTCCTCCTCGAGATCCTGCGCCAACGGCGCGAACTTCTCGTCGATTTCCTCGTCGTCCATGGCAGCATCGGCGTTCTCGCGACTGACGCCGACGGAGTTCTTAGGCATCTCGGCCTCAATGGCTCCGCTGACGAGGCCAGTGAAGTGAGCGCTCATCTTGCGCATAATCTTGATGAACATGGCGAGGAGCTGGGAGGATGGGAGGTTAAGTTCGCGCTCGAGGACGGAGAGGTCCTTGCGCTGCAGGCCAACGGCCAGGAGAATGGAGGATTGTACGCCTGTTAGCTTGATAGCGGATTTAAGGCGGCCGGTGAAGTAGAGGTTTGCAAGGATGGGGATCAGGTCAAGTACGACGTGGTAGTCAAGCATGTTGTTGGCGTAGGATTCGAGACGCTTGAGGTCGAATGGCGAGACGAGGGTGTCGAGCTCGGTTTTCGTGAGTGGTTGCGGGGTTGTGCTTGGGTCGAGCTTTGCTCCCATGCTGGCGGATTCGTCAATGCTTAGGGCCAAGATGGAGGGGAATTCGCGGAATTGGTAGGAGAGAAGAGAGAGGAAGCGGCGGTGGAAGTCGCGTGCGTAGGCTCCGAGCCAAGCACGGTCTTCGCTGTTCTCAAGAGGTCTAAGCATAACGCAGGAATGTTCGCCAGTGAGCTCATTAGGTGTTTGACGTAAGTATACTGGTGCGAACTTGGCGCGCTTCCAGAACTTGTGGAGAGGTTGGGTAAGTCCGTAGCTTACACCGATGTAGTCAAGGTTATCTGGACGACGCTCAGAGAGCTTGGAAAAAAGGGGCGGCATTTTGCGGATGTCGCGAATCTTGATATCATCATCAAGAAGGGAGGCGTTGGCCAATTCATAATCGCTTACTCGGGCCATCTTCTCTTCCTCCACAACTGCGGAAGCATCGTCGGAAAGGCTGACGAACTTGCCCTCATAGAAATCGGTCAAGAGTTCCATAGCACGTCCTCCGTATCCCATGTTGATATAATCAGGGTTGGTGGCAATGCGAACAACACGAGCTCCAGACATTCCTGCGAACTCCTCGTCCTGGAACTGTTGACTAACAAGCCATGGAATAAGATCACCAGCTGCTCTTTGTCCTCTGCTCAAGCTGTTCATGACACTTGCTCTGCTAATACGACCTTCGAGGGCCACTTGAATGACACAGAGAGGCTCTGGGAGGCGTTGGCTGTCCTCGGAGACAGGCGGTACCAATACAAAGAGTTGATGAGCTGGTGCATCACTCATGAGTTGAAGATCATCAGGAGAGTTCTTGTAATGACTGGCCACATAAAGAGCGATCATCTGTTGTAAGAACTTTTCGGAAACTGGGTGGAAAGAAAACAGGGTATCTCGGTTGACATTAAGAAGTTGACATTGGGAAGGGTGAGGGCATCCGCCGGTGTTGAGTTTCGAACGAGGTAAAGTTGCGTCTAAGCACAAAAGCGTGTTCATCCATTTTTCGACATTATCGCCTTGTTGATATCTGATAGGCTCCGATAGAGTGATCTCACGGAGAGATCGGCCTGCTGAGAAGTTCGACTCAACGCCCTTCGCTGCCTTTCCAGTCGAACGATCGGTGATCTCAGCATCCTCGGTACCAGCTGGCTTAGAAGTTCCTCTTGACTGCTCTCTCAATTGCTTGATCAATTTAAGGGAAAGAGAACGGCCGGTACCCTCGTATCCATTGATTGTCGATGCCATGAAAACAAGGTATGGTCCCATAAGCTTGCGCACAAGAGGTAAAGGAATAGCAGCCGCCTCATCAATGACCAACAACTCTGCTTGACCAAGAACGTGGGCATCCTGGGGTCTAATATATTGGATGGTTTGACGATGTTGGCGGTGGATGTTGACGCGGACAATCGCCTTGTTGAAATCTGGGTTTGTAGATTGGATGATAGAGTAGTCGACATGATCGAGATAGTTCAAAGCATCGAATCCCTTAAAGACGAATTCGAATAAGGTCTTCAAGTTTTCAGGACTTGGAGATGTGATAAAAATGTTGCTGTAACCATGGGCCACAGCAGCTGCCACGGCCACACCAAGGGCAGCTGATTTACCTCTTCCTCTACCTGCAGTAAGAGTAACAGTGCTTCGTAGGGTCTTCTCCGCAATTGCATCAACAAAGGTCAAAAGAGCCTTCGCCTGATCAACTGTCTTAGCCAAGGTCACCAATGATCCTACAGGCTGGGTATCCTGCAATGTCTCCTTCATCTCATCCAACTCCTTCTGTGCTGGGGTCTTTGGCTCATCCAAATCTGGGGGTGGAAGGGCCTTGACATTCTTGCCTCCAGAAATCGGGAGAACGTTCAATTCGTCATCAATGACCAAACATGACTCGCAGCTGCCCAATGAAAGAATAAATCGCTCGTTGAATCGTGCGGTAACATCGTCGTGGGCTTCTGTTCGGTATCGCGAGTGAATGTCCATAGACAACGTGTATAACTGCTTCAAACTGTTCATTCCCTTCAACAACAATACCACCAAACCACCTCCCTCGACGGTCTCGATCGTTCTCGCAAGAAGATTGGGTGTGATGGCCTCGAAATCCTGCAGAATACACATGCCGTAAGTGTTTCCAAGAATCTTCTCAGTTTCCTTGTAGTAGACATAACGGATGTTGTGAAGAGAGACGAAGAGTTCGAAAGGGTCTTCCGTATTGGCTTCTCTAATACCGCGCTTGATTTCCTTCTTGATCTTGGTTTCACGCTTCTTTCGGTGACTGGGGAAAAAAATCAGTGATGGGCTCATCAATTTCTGGATTTGCCTTTAAAAAAAGGACGCACCTTGTAAATCCAAGCAATTTGTTTTTGTATGCCCACAGCACCGATTTGTTCTGCTTTACATCCATTTGGGACATAATATAATGTAAGTGAACGATGACATCCTTGGATCGGTCACCGACAACGACGAAGAAGCTTCTCTTCTTTTCTTGCACTCCATTGCGAATCAACGCTGGAATGCGCTGGTCTCTGTAAGTTGTTGATTAGTATATGTGCAGGACATAATAGTATATTGTATTTGCTTACACTGCCTTGCGGACCATCTTGTCTCACGGCGAGATAATCGTATAAGGTGTCGACGGTGTTCTGCGCAGGATGGAACTGCGATGTCTGAGTATCAACAATCGCGAAATCTAAAAATCATTCATTAACTTATCGCCAAACTAATTTTCCAAGTCAAGTCGAGCACTTTCGTCGGCGGTCGGCGTCTGTTAGACCAGGGACTAGATTTAAGGTGGGATGGGAAGTTCCGTTGCTTACAGCTACCTTATGTTATGTCCTTACAGGCATCAGGAATGAAAGTCAAGTCAAGTCAAGTCGAGTCCAGTCAAGTGCAGTTAAGTCCAGCCAAGCCAAGCCAAACCAAGCAAGACTGAGAGGAGAGAAGAGAAGAGAAAAGAAGAGCTGTCACGGCCGATCATCCTCATCAACTGCCAGTAACATTTTTGCTATTAATTAGTGGGGCGAAACCTCCGCCTACATACTAGTAGTAGTAAGTACGAATACCAAGTATGTACGCGCCTAGCAACGCTCGTATCTCTAGTACTACGTAGTCCACTCCACTGCCAAACTGAACTGCGTCAATACCTTGCGTGTCCAAGACAGACAGACAGCTTCAAGCTTCAAGCTCTTCTTTGCAGCCCTTACAATTGAGCCATGCCGACCATAGACATCCATTGTCGATAATGACTGCATAAGAGACATCGCAATCGATTTGCTGCATCCTTCCAAATCTTTGGGGAATGGCCCGTAGCAAGCCCAGCTGCGGGTCGGCACTGTGGTATGTAGGATTTGGCGCCCGCATCTGTATGGTTGTCATGCTAATAAGCTGTGCGACAGTCTTTTGGTGGGTTTAACTTTGATACTTACAATTCGACACGACAAAACCTTTACATACGGTATGCGATGCCATCTGAAGAGTATTACTTCAAGGGCTCTTGCTAATGTTGGAATCATAGAGCGACCAGTTCATTCTGCGATCTTGACCCTCCTCGTAGCATCTCCGATTGTGTTCATATCAAGCCAATTCCTTTCGAGTTCCTACTTCATCCAGTCACCCTCGAATGCAAGACGGCATTCATACTCGGCGATACCATTGGAAGAGCGAGGGGGCAGAAGAAGTCGAGATGTGTCGTCCAGAGATTCATCCCCAGCATCTCTGAAGTTCGAGACCTCTTCGCAGCAGAGATTAGGTCGAAAGTCAACACTATTATGGATCGCGGCCATAATCATCAGTGTCGTTGTGCGAGTGGAGTTGTTGCGACATATACTCGAAGATGCGGCATGTTCAAGCAGGGGTGTTGAGGTAGGCTTGTCTACTTGACTCGAAGCCATGATAAGTTTCTAATACAAAATTTTTAGTCTATAATTCCGGTTGCTGTCGCAATCTTGGATGCTATACTGTTTCAAAAAGCCCAGCCAAAGGATGAAGACTACAACCCTATGTCAGCGACAATACTGGACGACGTACATGATTACTTTGCACTTTCACGTTTTCGATATGTCTTTCCAGCCATACTTGTTGCTTGGGCGTGGAATGCGAGTTCCATGCTAACTACTAGATCTACTGTCATTTGTCCTATCATTTCTAATGACGGGACAGTGACCCCAAGCTTACAGGCCTTGGGGCTGTTTCTGGACGTTGTGGTTATCTTGGGTTTGACCAGACTCTTGAAGGATGCAACTGATCACAAAAGTAGAGGAAACATGCTTGCCGGGATTTCGCTGATCTCAGCCGTCTTTCTAGGCATTGCTAGCATAATCTACCTGTATATTAATCCAGAGCATCGAGTCTGGGCATCTTCACTTACTCCAGCCTACTTTAGTAGTGCTGTGACAGACACAACCCTGATTGTGTCGGTGATAGTAATTGTCTGCTATGTTGTTCCTGAGATTCATTCCATGAGCTTATTGATGCTTGTTACCTTCAGCAGTCTGTGTCTCCAGCGCATTCGTACAGCCTGGGCCAACCTGACAGCATTTCCGCCGCTGAACGACTGGAACAGTTTCTTGATCGATATATTGCTTTTGTCAGGTATGGCAATTTACCTGCACGTAAGGAACGTCTCGGAGAACAGACATCGTTCTCAACGGACCTTTACGATTCCTCTTTGGTTTCATATTATCACTATATCTATTCTCATAATTTCTCAATCACTAAATCTTTACAGGAGTAATGTTGTTGGATTCCATCCAATCGACATACTCATGTACACAGCAAATTCTAATGCAAGGCAGTGGGACAACCAGGCAGCCAGCAGTACAAGCATTGGAGCTGCAATTCAAGCATACAAGGCACGTTATGGCCGAGATCCGCCTCCTAACTTTGATAAGTGGTATCATTATGCAAAAGACAGGGGTTCCAAGGTCATAGATGATTTCGATCAGATTCGAGATGATTTAGAACCTTTTTGGGCTCTGGATCCCTGGGAAATAAGGATGCTGACGAATCGTGTCCTTGCCAGTACTTGGAATGAAGTTTGTGGTATCTCCATAAGGGGAGGCATGATCACGATATCACCGCATGCTCTTCCTACGCATAGATGGATGCTCGATGGAGTGGCTCGAATGATAGTGCCGTTTGTCAAATGGTTACCTGATATGGATCTTGCTTTCAATCTCAACGACGAACCTCGTGTAGCTGTCCCGTATGAAAATATGCAAGAGCTTCGGAGACGTGCGAACAAAGTTACCACAAAGCTGGCTCTGGGAGAGAATCACAAATTCAGCCCTCTCCCTCCCGATGCACAGTCTCCTATATGGATGGATGAGAATGCCGAATTGGACGCAACGGGGCCAACTCAGGACTTTGCAGACCGTTCATTCCGTCAAAATTTCTACGACTATAGCGCTGCAACTTGTCCCCCTAATACTCCAGCGCGTCGACGATTTTACTGGAACAAGCGCGATCTCTGTGCATGGTGCGCATACCCGCACTCCTTAGGACAATTCCTTCAGAACTGGACACTGTCAGCGAGTCTCTGCCACCAACCAGACATGGCCAATCTCCACGGCTTCCACCTCTCACCGGCAGCTTTTAAGCCCGCTAATCACCTCCTCCCTGTCTTTAGCCAGTCCAAAGTACCCGGCTACAGCGACATACTATATCCATCCGCCTGGAACTACGTCGACAAAATATCCTATGACGAAGCACGCGATAAGTCCTTCCTAGAAAAGAAAGACCCGCTCTTCTGGCGCGGCGCCACATCCGAAGGCGTCTCCTTCGCGGGAACCTGGAAAGGTATGCAGCGTCAACGCTTTATACACCTAGTAAACAATGCAACGGCCACCAAGGTGCCTATCCTTCAACTAGTGCCCACCCCAGTTCCCGAATACCAAGACACGGCCGACAAAGCCGATCCCATCACCACCCCACCAACCTACCGATACAAGTACGCCTCCACGTCCGACCTGTCATCCCTCCTATCCATCGACGCAGGCTTCGTGAACGACATTCAACGCTGCGGCCGCTCCGACTGTCCCGAGCAAGGCGCCGAGTTCGGCTTCAAAGCCAGCGTGGACTTCAACGAGCACCTAGACTACAAATACCTCATGGACCTGGACGGTGCAGGCTTCTCCGGCCGCTTCCTACCGTTCTTGCAGAGTCGCAGCGTGCCGTTCAAGGCGGCCATCTTCCGGGAGTGGTACGACGAGCGGCTTACGGCGTGGGTGCACTTCGTGCCCATCGACAGCCGCCTGCACAGTTTGCATAGCACGCTGTTATATTTTGCGGGCGTCAATGGCGTTCTTGCCGGCAAGGAGGTGCAGATCGGTGCCCATGCTAAGGAGGCCGAGTATATTGCTGAGCAGGGCAGGAAATGGGCTTCTGAAGCGCTGCGCAAGGAGGATATGGAGATTTATTTCTTTAGGTTGTTGTTGGAGTGGGGTCGTTTGGTGGATGATCGGAGGGAGAGTATTGGGTTTACGCTTTGAGAGTTTCATGGGCAGAATTGTGTATTTGACGATCTGTGTTTAGCTCTTGTTTTATTACTAGAATCTACTTTGTCAAGACTGTCATTTGAAATCCTTCGTGTGGAATTGGCGCTGTTGAGGAGTCTCTAGCTGAGGGGTTTGAACTACTTCAGATGACTTTGCTCTGGGTCTGGTTGTAAAGTCTCTGGGCGTAAGCTGTCTCGAGAAGTTCGAGTTGTTCTTCAGCGCGAACACCTGCCCTCGTATGTAGCACAAATTCCGGATTAGCTTCCCTGCTAAAGCGAACGGAAATAGAGAAGTCAGAAAGGCGCATGGGTGCAAAATACCTCTGTACTTTCGAGTCGCCAAGTCACAGGAGGGAGTTGCCCTGCGTTACGGTTGGCTGTGGACTATGGCGGAGGATTCTGCCATCTAGTATGCTATGCTTTGTAGTTGTCGCGAGGGTGATAATCCAGATGCTAGACACAGTATGAATGAAGTATAGCTGTTGTGATTGTATGGGTCAAGTTTACAAGGGCATGTTTCTTATAGATGACATAGAGCAGATAGGGGGCGTCTTACTCGAAAAACAACAGTAATGCCTATTCGAAGGGATAGCTAGTTCATCATTCGACAACACACGATTGATAAGAATGATTTGAAATTTTGTATTAAATAAGTCGTACTTTTAGTTTACTAGCATATAACCTTTGCTCTCTTTGTGACCCAGCTCATGCATATATATCATAACGAAGCTTAAAACCATATCCATCAACAGCTCTACTGCAGAGACTCGATGACGATAGCAGAAGCACCACCACCACCATTGCAGATACCAGCAACACCGATCTTGCCCTTCTGCTCACGGAGAACACCGAGAAGGGTGGTGACGATACGAGCACCGGAGCAACCCAATGGGTGACCGATGGCGACGGATCCACCGTGGATGTTGACCTTGTCGGCGGAGAGGCCAAGGATCTTCATGTTGGCGAGAGCAACGACGGAGAAAGCCTCGTTGATCTCGTAGGCATCAACGCTAGACTCGGAGATCTTGGCGTGCTTGATGGCCTTTGGAATGGCGAGGGCTGGTGCGGTGGTGAACTTGCTTGGCTGCTGCTCGGCGTCTCCCCAGCCGAGGATCTTAGCAAGTGGCTTAAGACCGAGCTCCTTGAGCTTGGCCTCGGAGACGAGGACGAGGGCCGAGGCTCCGTCGTTGATTGGGGCGGCGTTGGGGGCAGTGACGGTTCCGCCGTTTGGCTGGAAAGCCGGGCGCATAGCCTTGAGCTTGGCCTCGTTGAGGTTCTTGACCTCGTCGTCGCGCTCGATCAAGATCGCTGGCTTGCCGCGGCCACCACTGACCTCGACTGGGACGATCTCAGCCTTGAAAAGTCCGGCCTCCGTAGCGGCCTGGGCCTTCTTGTAGGAGTTGATGGCGTACTCGTCTTGCTGCTCGCGGGTGATGGAGTGGTCCGATGCGCACTCCTCTCCGGCCATACCCATGTGCTCCTTCTTTCCGTAGGCGTCGGTCAAACCATCCTGAAGGACTCCGTCTACGAGGGTCTGGTTGCCGTATTTGGCACCATTGCGGAGAACTGGAAGGTAGTGAGGAGTGTTCGACATGGACTCGGTTCCTCCAGCGACAACAATCTCGGCGTTACCGGTCATGATGGTTTGTGCTCCAAGGATGATCGCCTTCAAGCCGGAGGCGCAGACCTTGTTGATAGTTGTGCAGTTCACTGCCTCTGAGAGACCACCCTTGATGGCGCATTGTCTTGCTGGGTTCTGTCCGAGGCTGTAACGCAGGTTGTCAGCATTCTGCAGAGTTTGCATTGTGCAATTGTTGTCCGTAAACTTACTTGGCGGACAAAACATTTCCAAAGAAGATCTCCTCGACATTCTCTGGCTTAATCTCTGGGACACGCTCAACAGCAGCTATATTTTTTTGTCAGTCCCTTCCGATTGATCGGGCACAGTTTGTAAACACACCCTTGATAGCAATACCACCGAGATCGGTTGCACTCAAGCTGGAAAGAGATCTGTTTGATGTAAGCTTCAAAGCTTCAACACTTTCAACGGCTTTTTCTGCCGTATTCAGGGGAGGATATACCCCAGGAAAGATCCAATGGGAGTTCTGACGGCGGAAACAATGTAAACTGGTGGGAAGGAAGACATGACTGCGATGATTGTGATTGTAAGAAAGGTCAACTGGAGCTCAAAGAAAGTGGTGAGTATGTGTTTGTTGGAAGAGAAGGTTTTAGTGGCAGTTGAAAGATGAGAGACATTGGGAAAGTAAATAGATGGAGCCGTGTGATGGAGGGGCCTTGACTCGGAAGCGGTGAGGGTGCGCGGCCAGGGATGACAGCTCAAGAGCCAGCAGAAACACGCGACTTGGGGGATTCTGCCAGTCACTATAAGACCTCATCCCTGTACTGTCCCTAACGCTGGGCCCGAACTCGGGACCAATGAAGCTCCGTGTTGCTTTGAGGCTGAAAGCCTGAACCCTGAGGCATCAACCGAGTCCCGGGGCAGACACCGGGGGCTTGGATCTACCGAAGACCGAGCACGTGATCCCAAGCTCCACTCACCGCACGCTTCTGTTCATTTGGCCTTGCGCACGCACTAGCGCGGAACTTTTGAAGGCTGTCGACAGTCGCGAAAGTCAACTCGACAGCCTTCTGAGCTCAAGAAGTCGCATTTCCGTGCTCTTTTTTTGTGACGTATCTTTCGCAATCACAACGCCAACGCCAACGCCAACATGGACGATCTCTATGATGAGTATGTTGTCCTCTGAATCCAATTTGCTATTGTCCCGCTGACTATTTTCCCCTACAGATTCGGAAACTTCATTGGTGAAGCTGAAGATTCAGAAGAGGAATCGCATAATGGCGTCGACGCGGGAGCATACGTCTATGATGACGAGGCAGAAGAGGAAGCGCCAGAGGTTACTGGACAGGAGTTAATGGAGATCGATGGTTTGTCTATAGGGCAACATTGGGAATTCGTATGTGACGACTAATATATATTTGTAGATGAGGGCCCATCGAACGCTGTTATTCTGCACGAGGACAAACAATATTACCCAACGGCGCAACAGGTCTATGGAGAGGATGTCGAAACTATGGTACAAGAGGAGGATGCCCAACCATTGTCTCAGCCAATCATTGCCCCCGTCGAGCAAAAGAAGTTCACTATTCAAGAGGCCGATTTACCACCAGTATTTTTCGATCGCGAATTCATGACCGACTTGATGAACTACCCGGAGCAAATACGGAATGTTGCATTCGCAGGTCACTTACACCACGGAAAGACGGCATTGATGGATATGTTGGTCTTGGAAACACATGATATCAGTGGAAGACAGGAAAAGAAGACGGGCAAGAAGCGCGATGAGCAGTTGCGATACACCGACATACACCTCCTCGAAAGAGAGCGGGGACTTTCTATTAAGTCGGCACCAATGAGCCTGGTGCTTCAGAGCAGCAAGGGGAAGTCACATTTGCTCAATATCCTAGATACGCCAGGACATGTGAATTTTGTGGATGAGGTTGCATCTTCCTTACGGCTCGTGGATGGTATTGTGCTGGTTGTGGACGTTGTCGAGGGAGTCCAGGTCAACACCGAGCAGATCATCAAATATGCCGTACTGGAAGATATCCCATTGACTTTGGTGGTCAACAAGATGGATCGTTTAATGTTGGAATTGAAACTTCCTCCGACCGACGCATACTTCAAGCTGAAGCACGTTATCGAGGAGGTTAACACAGTTATCGAGAACACTTTGCCAGGGCAGGGAGAGAAGCGACGACTGAGTCCAGAGAAGGGTAATGTTCTATTCGCATGCAGCAGTATGGGATGGTGCTTCACTTTACAATCATTCGCCAAGATGTACGCCGATAGTTATCCTGGAGTCAACACAGATGAGTTTGCAAAGAGACTTTGGGGAGACATATTCTTCAACCCAAAGAAGCGCTCGTTTACGAGAAAAGCCGTGGAAGAGCGTGCAAAGAGATCTTTTGTCAACTTTGTGTTGGAGCCAATCTATAAGCTTTACTCGCATACGATCAGTGAAAGCCCTGAGGATCTCAGAGATACTCTCAAGACTCTTGGTATCAAACTAAAGCCATCTCAGTATAAGACTGATGCAAAGGTACTATTGAAGCTTGTCTGTGAGCAATTCTTTGGCCCAGCAAACGGATTTGTAGACATGGTTGTTCAACATATCCCATCACCTGCGGAAGCGGCGGAAAAGAAGCTTGAGAGATACTATACTGGTCCTCTTGATACGAAGGTCGCAGCATCAATGAAGGCTTGCGATCAAGATGGACCACTCATTGTTCAGATTTCTAAGCTCTTCCACACAAGCGATGCAACCGGCTTCTCTTCGTTCGGTCGTGTTTTGAGCGGTACAGCTCGTCCAGGTCAACAAGTACGCGTACTTGGTGAAGGCTACTCCATTGACGATGAAGAAGATATGAGCGTGGCAACAATCTCCGATGTATGGATTGCGGAGACTCGTTATAATATTCCTACTGATGGCGTTCCAGCGGGTAACTGGGTATTACTTGGAGGAGTCGATAACTCAATTGTCAAGACGGCAACTCTTGTACCTTTGAAACTTGAGGACGATGAAGATGCATACATATTCAAGCCTATCAGACACTTCACAGAATCTGTCTTTAAGGTTGCTGTGGAACCTATCAACCCATCAGAATTACCCAAGATGCTTGATGGCTTGAGAAAGATCAACAAGAGCTATCCTCTGATCACTACCAAAGTGGAAGAGTCAGGAGAACATGTTGTTCTTGGAACGGGCGAGATTTACATGGATTGTGTTCTACATGATTTGCGTCGCTTGTATTCTGAGATGGAACTGAAGGTTTCCGATCCTGTTACAAGATTTTGCGAAACAGTTGTAGAAACATCTGCGATTCAGTGCTATGCCATTACACCAAACAAGAAGAACAAGATTACGATGGTGGCAGAACCCCTAGACCAAGGGATCGCAGAGGACATCGAAAGTGGCAAGGTGAACATAAATGATCCTGTACGGAAGACTGGTAAATTCTTCGAGGACAACTATGGATGGGATCTTCTAGCTTCTAGAAGTATTTGGGCTTTCGGGCCGGACGATATGGGACCAAATATTCTTCAGAATGATACATTACCGTCAGAGGTAAGCCAAATCCACGCTTATGTGCTGTGAAAGCATCATGCATTCGGTCCTTTTGACTAATGAATCACAGGTCGACAGGAAATTACTTGGTACCGTGCGAGACAGTATACGTCAGGGATTCAGCTGGGGAACACGAGAAGGACCGCTCTGTGAAGAACGTGAGTTTACCCCATACCCCGGTCTCGCTTGTCTCCACAATCCCACATCTCACACACCTTCAAACCACTCCACCCGGAGGAGGGACCATCTGATTTTCATTGGAACCCCATCTGAAACACTATCAGTATCCTTGCATTGAAAGAAACGAGATGGAAGCAAGAGTAACACTGACATTTACGCAGCAATCCGCAACACAAAATTCAAGATCATGGACGTAACCCTTGCCCAAGAAGCCATCTTCCGTGGAGGTGGACAAATAATCCCCACCGCCCGCCGCGCTTGTTACTCCTCCTTCCTGATGGCATCGCCGCGACTAATGGAGCCCGTATATTCGTGCAGCATGACCGGGCCAGCCGACTCAGTAACGTCGCTATACACAGTACTCGCGCGCCGCAGAGGGCACGTGTTATCTGACGGGCCGATCGCAGGCACACCTCTGTACCGCGTCAGCGGTCTGATTCCCGTGATCGACTCCTTCGGCTTCGAGACGGATCTGCGCATCCACACGCAGGGCCAGGCCACCGTGAGTCTCGTCTTCGATCGCTGGAGCATCGTCCCCGGTGACCCGCTGGATAAGGATGTCATCCTTAGACCGCTTGAGCCCGCGAGCGCGCAGGCTACGGCGAGGGATTTCGTGCTTAAGACTAGACGGAGGAAGGGACTTAGTGAGGATGTTAGTGTTGCGAAGTTCCTCGAGCCTGAGTTGTTTGCGGACTTGAAGGAGAGTGGGCTGTTGGATGGGTAGAGGTTGATAGACATGCAAGTGGTGGCGTTTGGCGTCAGCTTAGTGGGATATGTATTGTAGAGTAGCACAAAAGCGTGTCCTTGTCATGTCACTTCTGGTTGTGTGGATGCTGTTTGACAATGTATTTGACATCTCAATTCTCATGTCTTGAATGCATGGTTTCCGTATGGGCTATACATTGCTTGAAAATTATTCCTATGTTAAGTATGACCACAACTTCGAATGACACAAACACTTGCTCTCGGTCAGAGTGTCACAGTCCATGAGTCCCACATCGTAATCCTCCCTTCCTCTAACTGCCCTCCGATAATTCTCGCAGCTCCCTTCAATCAACAGCTCCTCCAAAAACATACAGCACACCCAGAGTCCTGCGAATCCCCTGCCCTCCCCACACAACCGCAATTTCCTCCCACAGCCGCATCACCAACACGCGAGATAGCCGCGAAATCCCGAAACCGACGGCACACATCTACAACGGCGGACAATACCCAGGGACTACCGCAACAGCTCGCACGCGCAACAGGGACACGATCACGTCACGCGGCACAGAAGGCTCAGGAGGCAGCAGACGCAGGAACACAGGAGGTAAGGGGTGTGGAATCGGGGGAGACGATAATGCACGACAGAGGCGCGGGGAAGACGGCGACGATCGTTGGGAAGAGATATGCTGGCACGGGGATGCATTGGACATTCATATTGACTTTTGAGATGTGGTTTAGAGTTGCATTTTGTATCCATTAAAGTTTCATTCTTGCTATGCTATCGTTGCTATATTGGTTGCTGGACGTACGCACAACCCGGATAAATGTGCGTGCATGCGAGTAATTTGTGCGTGTGCGTGTGCGGGCGTGGTCGCTGGGGTGTGTAATTGTGCATGGTTTTTGCTTTGGGCCTTGGGCTTTGGCTAATATCGTGCTCTCCCTTCCCCACGTGCGCTTCATGCTCTCTTGCGTCCCAGCAATCTCTGCACCACGTTGTGAGGCGCATGGGACCTGCCTATGTGCGATGCGAAGAGAGCAACGCGACTCGCATTGTATTTGGAATTCGATTGCATTTCATGGTATTTCGAGAGCTTGGTAAGTATTGGTATTGACGCGACATAGTTGAACCGTCCCTACACGCGAGCTCTGTCGCCTTATTTCCGTGTAGCCGGCTGACGTAGGTTGTGTAACCGTCGATGTGGAATATGTCCTCATATAGATAGTGCGAATCCGCTACCCGCATGTCATACCAGGATCCTGTCATTTCCCCCACAATAGTCGCTGAAGATATCCCGAGTGCGGACATACAATTAATCCGCCAGGAGGAACGTGTCGGGTTCTCATGCTTCAGACACTTTAAGCGCAAGTCTCCAACATCTTTCTCAGCACACCCATAAGTGTTGCGTTCTCAAGCGCAGCGGCTACACGCTCCTTGTCGGCTAGTTGCTTGTTGACTTGCTCATCCTGGCTGTGCGTGCCCTCCTTGATGCGCACGTCGACGCGGAAGTGAGGTGGGAGGGCTTGCTCGAGGCGCACACGTACACCGAGGCCGATTACGGTCGCGAGAGAGCAATGCGTAATGGTTGGGGTGATGAGAACAGTCACACGTGAGAGCTGACCGTGGATGGGTACAACTTCGCAGTCAGGTAGGTTCACTACCGCCAAGGAACCAAGGGAGAGAGGGTGCTCAGGGTCGGAAATCGTGGAGATGAGATCTGCAGATTGTCAATGATGTTGCCAAGGTTGGAGAAAGCGGTGGAGGTATAGACGAAAGGATTAATGAATAGAATGGTTGTGGCAGATCAAATGCATATTCGGGTTTGCCATATGAGCTTCCATGAATAGCCAAGTCCTGGGTGGCAACGAAACGTAACATGAGAATTTGTAACCTACCATAAATTTCCTGGGCATCGACAGGATCACTGGCTGCATCTTCCTCATCGACCTCAGAATCTGAAGAAGACTCAGCAAGGCTGAAGGGATCGGCAGCGTATGAAGGGAAGGCATCGAGTGCCGCAATGAGTCCCGAATCACTACTCTTCGAGGCAGCTGCACTTCTTCCGCGTCGGGTCGGGAGATCTGTAGCGCTGAGCACGACGGGGTTTGCGTTATCCATTTGTGACATTGTAGCTGAGTTAAGGGAAGAGTGAGGAGTGAAATACAAGGGAATACAACGGCATGTAGCTTTTGTGCTTGGGTGTGAAGTATATCGAGATGGAGTTGAAGTTCGATGTCGTGATAATTTAGTTCTCTAATCGATAATGGATGCGCACGTGATTTGTCAACGTTACGATAGCGCTTTGGAGTGAAGAGTAGAGGAGTGTGGTGGTGCAAGCGAAGAGGCGCGGCTGATTTGGGTGTGGAGCAGCATCAGGCGGGTAATTATGTCTTCATTTTCGGCTCTCTCTCTCTCTCTCTCTCTCTCTCCCACTCACTTATTCACTCTGGGGATAGCATTCATCCAACGTCTATCTCATCAATATCAGTATAAATGGAATACTCATACGTAAAAGCTTCAAGTCACCTCTCTCAGCTTCAAGCGAATGCAACGTCGTCCCTCTCCTCGATCTTGGCCATAGATGATAAGCTCGCGATTTGCATTACCCAGCAGATACATATTCCATGATATGATATGATATTTCATGCATATTCTCATGTACGGGAACGAAGGGAAAAAAACAGAGAAGCCATTCTCAAGGCGTAAATTCCATCGGCGATCACAGCGTCATTGAACCAATGCCCAACTTGGGTGGCCGCAGATCATCGACCAATTTGCCACGTGATTTGCACGCCCGATGTGACTCTCTCGGTGTATTCCATTCTCGATATACTTGTTCTTACCTTTGAGGGACAATCGATCGGAGCGCCGTCATTTCCGCTACTCTCGCTCGTCGCTATTCGGACTATCGAGAAACGGAGGGCCGACGATCAAAGGATTCGATTCTTCTCATCATCATTCCCCAGGGGGCTATTAGCAGTAATCTCAGTCAACAGAGTGAATATTTATTTCCCTTCTGGTCTTCCGGTGGATTCTGCTTTTCAGGGTCTACAAAGTGTCAAGGGACTTCCCGTGACCGTGGACCAGCAATCCCTGCTGACGAGCTCAGTGCTTGGGGAGTGAAGACCAGGGTAGCTGAGTAATTATGAGCTGACTTCGAAGTCTGGCCGCCCTTCTTATTCGTCCCGGAGACAAACGACGAACTTTCAGTAAGCACAACCATAAGCAGAGTCATGAAGAATAAGTCAGCGCTATGCTACAGTAAGGGCGCTTCAATTGAGCAATTGATTGCATCGTGCATGTATCCACTTGCGTTCAACCAACTGGAATTGCTGTGGAGTCCCGAGAGTTGGTGGCGATCTATAAGTATTGCTTGCTTGTTCTACCCAGTATGTAGTCAAGTAGACATGTAAATATGGCGGAGTACTCCCAGCTAGCCAAAATGAGCACATGGGATATCATGAGTGTTTAAAGATGGATTCTGAGAGGCTGTTGAGACATGGAGGCATATGTATGTCGGTGGAAGATAATTGACAGTACCGTGGTACATACATGCACATGAAGTTGGAGACTTGCATCACGGAATGTTCCTTATGATCTCGTGAGAGTCGAGATAGAGGTTTTGATGCACAGTACCGAATGCGTACATTCTCTTTTGAGATGTTGATGTCTGTTCTCAGTGGTAGAGTATATACGTATGTTCAGCCTTTATGAAATGGAAACTAGGTGCTCTGAGGATATTACATCATATATATGTACTCCATGTATATCTCTGTGAGGAGACACCGGCTTGGCGCATCTCAATGTCACTCTACAACATTGTTCAGAAGACGAGCACACGAGCAATTACTTCGTTGTCCTCTCGGACGATGAGGCTCAATGAAGTAACTGGCACGAGTCCAGCCTTAAACGTCCATCTGTGACATATTTTCTATACGGTGCAATACGATTAACCTTGGAGACGCATTGCACCTCTAAGGGTACAACTTTTAATCCCACGAGTTGTCAATCCTGCGTATTTCAATATATGGTTGTACACATACAGAGGTAGGAAATACCTCCTAACCCCACTGCCCGTCCACGATCTTGATAACAATGAGCGACCGCGTGGACAATACGTGCATATGAAGCTATCTATCTTGTGCTCCGAGATCATCAACACCGCATAAAATCGCCTCTAATTGCCAGCCGGAGGTGTTTGTTTCACTTGTATCCCATGGTACTGCCTTCGTACGGGATATCTTCGTGTCGTCATGATTTTGTCCTCAACCGGCATTGCCGCTGCAAACAGCCATGATGATGAGAGGATGCTTACAGTCTTCATCGCACGTTCCTACTTACAGATCACAACAATCAACAGTGCCAACATTGAGAGGAGTTAGACAAGCATGGACGACGGTACGGATGACCGGCAAAGCCTTACCGTGCCGCTGACTGTCAGGGCCTCGCCTTTATTCTGCCCTCACAGGGCACATGGCGGAGGGGAGGCCGAAGTCAAAAAGAATACTCCGATACCCACACTCCATAGCATAGGAATCTCAGTAAGGATTTGCGGAAATAGAGTGGTACGCCATATTACCGCATTCTTACCCGGTGTTTATGCAGCATAGCTCAGTGAGATCAGGTAGCAGGAAGAGGCAGAAGAATGGCAAAGAATCGAAGCAGGTTGTCATTCCGTCCTTCGTCGTCGTTCTGCGGAATGCGTGCCGAAGAATACTGGAGCCCACAGGAAAAATTGTGGAATGTCGTCAAATTGAGTTTCGCAACGGTTGTCTTGGAGAGAACTTAGAAGCTAAAGTGGCTTTTTGGTGATGAGATTCTCGAGTCGCACTCAACTTACTCGCTGTAAAGTGAGACATGAGAGGGCAAAGCCTCATGGAAGGCGCCGGTCCAAATTTGCTCTGACACAATTTCCTGATTTCACACTCGTCGTGCAGCGGAATTCAAGCGTCTTAAATGGCATTGTCAAGGCAAGGTGGGAGAGGCTGACGTGCAAAGGATCTACCGGTGAGATGAGTTGAGCCGCCACAAGCTCGATAGCTTACATATCTATTGGATTGTACCATTATTGTGCCATGACTCTTCTCATCTCATCTCATCGGAGTTAACCCAAGGGCCAGGTTCAGGCTGAGTGACTCTCATCATGGAATGAAAGAGAGAGACAAAATTATATGAACAGACCATGAGTACCGTGATAAGCTACCTCTCCTCGTCAACATTAGTTCCTTGCTTTTGATAGCTTAAGTCGCGCGTGGAGGCGGATAGTTCACCCGATGTCCAATAACCACACTTAACTTCCACCACACTGCCAGATTTTGTTATGGGGCTGTTGGAGATGGAGCACCTCATACATTAACGCCGATACTATCTAGTACTGACTAGTGACCATTGGATTCCTTAGTGCTAAGACACGCAGATGATGGGCATCAGACATGGGCAATCTACTTATAAAGCAGATGGAATTATTATCCACAATGGCAGAGTAAGAAATAGCTCGTAGGACATGGTACCGGTAGCGAGCTTGAGCAAGTCGAAATCTGGAACCCCATGATCAAAGATCAAGGCAGGGTGTGGTACGGTATTTACCATATCTTACTCACTCAGTCTCCTCTCCTTTCTTCTCAATATGATGTCCACTTCAATACTATATCTCCACTCATATCCATTTCAACGTCAATATCAGATAGGGACATGGTCGATTCATCCTTATTTTACAGCTCCGTCCATATATACATGCGTACATACGTACACAATAATCTCCACCGTCATGTCCTATATACGTGATACTTATATACGTGATATATGTCATCGCACACCGATACCCTCCATTCCCATAGCATACAGGACATGAGCATGGGATTCTCCTCGAAAGGCTGAAGAGTCAGCCACCTACCTTGTGGTCAGCTATTTTCGGCAGGTCCATAAGGAATCCACCCCTCCAGCACGATCAATGTCAAGATGCCTGTCCAAGAATCCATGAACACTCAAGCCAGTAGCCAGCCACAGCTCGCGCGTCCAGGAGTCCCCCCCCAGCGCGGACCAGGACCATGATTGAAGTCTTTCATCAACATCTCCACCTTTCCAATGTCCAATGGTCCCGACACTCTGGTTCAACCTTCTTATCAGACGTCGTCTAAGCTCCAACAGGAACTATGTCCGTTGGCACAACCCCCACCCCCCTCCTGGGGCTATAGGGGATTAACACGCTGAGCCGCTGCTGTTCACTGACAATGGCAACGGTTATGATGTGCCTCAGCCTTGACTCTGTCAGGGCATGAGCCTCTGTTGCTGTGCTTGTACTGGTACTGGAGGCATCGCCGCGATAGAGCCACTGTCATGATTAGACGGGCCTGGAGCATGGATTGGTGACGGGTGACGAGTGACGGCTCAAGCTGAGCTGGCGTTGGTCACTCAGTGGCCCTTCCCGAGCATAGGCGGGCGTTGGTTGAGTACAGGTATCCATCAGTGATAGATACTGTTTTGCACCGTGCACACTCGCGATACGCTCTGTCAGTGCTGGCGTAACTGTTTTGCTGTATGTCGCGGGCGAGATGGAGGTGGTCGATGAGAATGTTGCAGCGACGGGAGAGTCAAACATCAAGCCTCACTCTAATCAGTGAGGTACCATCGGCATCAACATCGATTGGCATTGTGTTGTCACCGTGCGCTTTGAGGACCATGTACAATGCATAACTTTTAGATTACAGTGTGTGTTCGAAACGCAGTTGTTTTTCATGATCCTCCATGCGTCGATGATACTCTGTCCCGCACATCCAACATCATTGACACAATGCCCCAAAAATATATTGGCATAATAGTCGCAAAACAAGCCCTACGACGTGCATATCCAATTTCAGAGTTATGTTTGTAGAATGTCTGTGGCTGCAGTATCTTCCATCAAAGCTTAGTGGTTTTCATACGAGTGATGCTATTGTGGCAGTGGGCATCCATAGATAATGATAACTAGTTGAGGGCAAGTCATTATCATTGTGAAACACGCCCAACATCTTCAGACTATCATCCCAACATTGTGATGCAACATCTCAATTTATATCCAGCAACAGCATCCACAACACTGAAAAAGATCCTCCCCCTTAGACTCGATGCGATGGTTTGTGATGCCGTTGGTTGATTACTCAACGATTGGGTATCCGCTCGTCCCAGGTACATTATGGATATGTTACTGATGAAGCCTCTCTCATCTCTCCAGAAGCCGTCTCAGTTCCCTAACCAAGTCTGCCTTGAACATTCTCCACAGGAATGTTACTCTGTTTGTAAATTACTAATAGACTGATCTTCACACGATAGCTAATCAAGGATAATGCATTGTTCATGACATGAATTGATGACGGGAGATTTTAATACCGTATGTATTTGTGCCGCAAACAAGCCAGGCGAGGGTGCACAAGAACTCCACAATATGTATGTATGTATTGCATATAACAAAGTCGGCTACTCTACCACTCTGGATGTATTGTAACCATACAGAATCAAACGGCAATAGCGTACCGTATTCCCGTGTATTCACAGTATTCGCACGCAGGATTGGCCCGACTCCAACTCTGTTCCCACTTACTTAGATGACGGGTAAGTGCCGTCGCCGTACATACTCTCATACAAACATATACCGTATCTCAATCCAAGCACAACCAACCCCTCCCTCCTCCACCCACGGAGCAATTCAACCACCAGCCTTGTCTCATCCCGAGATCGCAAATCTATCAAAGATGGAGAAGGTATTTCCATATCCCACATCATCGCTTACAGTGTCGATATCGAGTATAGCTCCTCGTGCTCCTCGTGCCTATCGACTTGATTTCATCCCTCCCAGATCCATCCTTATGCATGTTGGCGGGGTCCAAAAGGGCAGCATATGTCTCCGAGCAATCATCCTCATCCTCATCCTCATCTCTCATCCTTCATCCCTCATCCATCTGCATTATCTCCGTCCACAATACATAGGGTCAACGCATCAAGCGTGAGGTAAGGTAAAGGTAGGGTCCCTCCAAGCCTTGTAGCGTACATAACCCACCCAGAGGCCTAGAAAAGGACCTGCGCGCCTGCAACAGTCAAAGCCATGCGGTGATATGGTCTGAGAATCCCCGTCGAACGCGTGGATCATGCCGCAGTACCATGCCAGCACGAACGTTTTCCCGTCTTTCTCTCTACATCTCCCTCTCAGCAACATGAGCCTTGCAACTGCCAATATAAAAAAGATGAAAAAATTGTCCGCGAGATTTTCCTAGGCTGCTTTGTGAAGGGGTTGTGATTCGTCGGGGGAGGGGACTTGGAATAGGCGATGGGGGACATCGATCATGCTCACGCCGTAGTAGACTATAAGATTTAGATTTTAGATTTCTCTAATGTTTTGCTCCACTTCTCGTGAGGTTGGATGATGTTGGAGCTCTGCGCGCATGGTCATGGTCATTGCGCTGTCACAAGCTACGATGTACGATTAAAGGCGTCTCTCGTGGACGGGGCTGCCGAGGTCGAGGTTCGCGATGATAGGTAGGTTGGTAATCATCACATACGATCTTAGAGCCTTGCCTTGAACCCTTTATTCCTGCTCTTTTCTATCCAACATCTATCTACATGGATCCCTTCTCCTCTCTGCCTTCACGGATTCGGCAATTGGAAAGGCTGGTGGTCACGCTTGGTCTGGAAAGCATCTGATCACGAGTGGAATGGAAGTCTGCATAGAAATTCGGCTGCTTGACAGGTTGTCTCGATATCGAATCATGCGTTAGCCACCAACCGCCGGCATCGTGGCAACACCACAATTGTATTCTTTTGCTCTTGGATCAGTTAATATAGCGGAATGCATCGATGACTGCGTGTGTGTTGGTGTTGTGGAACATGGAAGGAAAATAACAGCTGTCTCTGCTGTGCAGTTAATCATAGAGTATGTACTATATGCATAATAATAGTCCAAGTTGCATCTGAGCGTTTGCTTTTGTATGGTGTAATAACATCGGCGTTAAGATGCCGTGGTAAGAAACGAATCGAATAGCCCAACCAGTTTTTGATTTCCCTTCCTTTTCTGAGGTGATGCCATGTCGGCATAATTTAAAACGCTGACGAAGTCGTGAGATCATTCATGCTGTGCACTTGGAATATATTAGTCCATTACATTGTTTGCGTCAAGGGATTCTATGCCGTGTGCACGTTTCTCTTGCTGATTGTTGTTGCAGCTGTGTAAAGAACGTGAGTATCATTGCATCATACTACCTACAGTCCTGTACGTGGTATATCGAAACAGGACGTATTTCTATAGCCGATGTGGCCCTGGCGCTGAGAGGTCGGTACCGAAGTGTCATTACCGATCCGGGGCATCTCTCGGGGACGTTTTGATTTTCGTAATGGCGGGGATAGCGTGCAGGAGAGGATAGATAGAGAGGGATGATTCAATAGATTCTGAGGATGACTTGGTTACATTGTAGATCCTAAATCGACGAAAAAGGGGGTAATCCTCTGGATAAATTAAATCAACGAATGAATGAACGAGTGAATGAATAGTCAGTCCTATGTAACGATACAACACTCACGGCTTCTTCGGACATTCGATATTCAAAATAGTAGCTGCACATAACTTCAAGAGACAAGCCTCCTTTCGTGAAGTACGCGAGCATCGACTATCAAAGGGTACGAGCTCTGAGCGTCATTATCATAGACTCCCCCATAATCCCACTTCATGCCAACTCTTCCGAAAACAGGCGTCTCGCCACATAATCTTCAATCCTCTCCTTCAAAAGGCATCCATCTTTTTCATGGATGTGGTCCCCTCGTCCCCCCCCCTTCGAAAGAAGCGGTGAACTTTCTGGCTGCAAGCCACGTTTTGCAATCCACCTCTGCCTTGCAGGTAAAATCACTACACAAATCGATTTCCAAATTCGAGGGATTGGGAAAGGGTATGTATGGGGTGCAAAAGAAGCATGCTGCAAGCGTGTTTTACTCGTGGAGGCCATGGTTGCGCAAGCACCAAGTCCTGCCTGTCAGGGTCCTGGTAGAATAGCCTCGAGCCCAGTTTAGACAGATACTATCTGAATTTCATCCCATCGAGCCCTTTGAATGAATGAGGGAGGGATGAGGGAGGGACCTTGAGCCCGCCACTGACATTGCCGTGACGTCCAAAGCACTCACTCCCCCACGTCAAATGCAGGCAAGATTCCAAAATCGCTATGAACTTTTCATACTGATACTGTAGGATAAGAGTGCACCCTTGAAACTTTGCTCGCTTTCATCCTTGGGGCCTCCCTTTCGATATTCGTTAATTACCACTTGTGGTAGCTTCGTGGTTATGAAAGTTCCCTTGCCCGGTGGGGAGGGAAAGGGCTAGAATCGAAAGAGAGTTTCATGGCATTTTTTCCGTTTATGCACAAAAGCGATGAGATATGTGTCCCTTCGCGGCGCTTAGATTACCGCATGGTGTAGCGCATCGTCTTGGTGTGCTGCTGTCCACCTAAGTACTGTACCTTTTTTTGCTAGACAGGCGAGGGACTTGGCGACTCAGTAAAGTGACATGTCATTGCCTCGCCTTATCCGGATCCTTCGCGGCATTTGAAAAAGAGTTTGACGGGAATGGTCGTTGCAAATAGATAGAGACCACCAAGACTATACTATGACTGTACCGTGACTGTAATGTAGGGCAGAATGGCTATGGCAGAGAGAGAGCTATGATAGTCAGCCTTGCATACTGTTGGCATTCTCAGTAGAGTACCTTTATTGAATTGACATTGATACTTGCTCTCCATTTCTACCTGCACGTTTCTACCGTCATTGTCAGTTACTCAGTCCAGCCATTTGAAAATCGCGGGGCACCTGGTGATAGATTGGTCTACAGTCTCAGTCCAGTCAGTATCTATCAATATGAGGTACATAAGGCACAGCGTGCAAGGTATATCCCTAGGTCAGGTAGCATTAGATGTCCGCCATACCTGACTATTATTGTAATGCCTCCTAGAGACGGACTCCTACTGTGCAAGCGAGGTCACTCAGGATCGTCGACGGCATTTGCCATCTCGCAGTAAATGTGCCCGAGGCTGGATTGCCCTATGAAAAGTCAATCCTCCTACTCCTAGGCACTTGCTTAGGCTCCAAGATCGCTTGCGTGGTAGTAGCTGATTTCACTGGCTGTTTAGGATCTTGGGAATGTGGATACGCTTCAAGTATTTCATATTCATACATACATACATACATACGTACAGTAGTGAGTGTAGTGAGGATGGCGATGTGAACTCATCGGCACTTGAACTTGAATGCATATTTTCTCACACTTCAACTTGAGTGCTCACCCGCTCCTTTCGCTCGGGCCACAAACGTCAAGTATTTCCTGTGTCAGCCACCCACCATCACCCTTTTAAGGAGTTTGTATGGAGTCGAAAGAGAGAGAGAGAGAGTGTGTGTGTGTGTGCTCGTACTTCCATTTTCGTTTCATCATGTCTTCAAAATCTACACAATAGTCATAGTTCTCTGGATCCCTTCTTCTTCCTCATGCTGCTTGACAATGAGTATTACCTCAAGTCCTCAATCCTCAATCTCCTTTCCGACTTACCCATTTCACTCACTCAGTCACGCGCTCTCTATGATGCTCAGCCCAGCTCCTCAGCTCAGCTCCGTTCGTTCAGCTTGGGATTGTTCATGTCGTTCTTCAGCACTACTGAGACAACGAATCGTACCGAAATGTGCATGATCAAAGGCAGAAAAGCATAAACTACAGAAACCCACATTCACCCCACTTCAATGAAGATTAGACAATATCACTAGCTGTTACCGGTAATGTCTTGACTGTCGATACTCACTAGAACTCTACTAGAATACCACCACTGCATACCAAAACTACTTGGCACTAGAATGGCCGTCAAACTGGCAGTAGGCGGTGGTAGGCGGTGGTAGTGGACTGACTATCGGTGGCCAGTGGTGGCAGTTGTCTTGGTGTTCGAGCAATTCGAGTGTGAGTGCAGCTGGTGCGGATTTTGCATTATCAATCAATTAATCATTCTCAAGTCAAGGGCGCTTGCTTCTCTTTCCCCCCCATATGAAGTCTTATGGTGACACCCGCAAATGCCATTACTCCATTCAGAGGTGCTCATTTTACCCCACCAGCCACCTGTAATGCAAATATTTATGCGTGTATGTATATATATATATATATATATATGTATATATGTATATATATGTAAGTAAGCAAGTATGTATGTGTGTACATATGTACTGTCCGAATATGAATAGATAGATGTATGCGTACGAAAAGTCAAATTTGCAAAAAGTATTTTTATCATCGTTTCCTTTCACTCCCCCACGTAAAGCTGTGATACTTCACCTCTCAAGTAAATCATCGGTACAAACAAGTACTCCGTAACATACATCCAAGGCATAGATAGTTACATAAGACCTCCCTCTCCCTCAATTTCATTTATCTATTTATCTTACATGATCTTACGAGGTTACCTCAATTCTCCTGTCGGCGTATCTCATGTACTCCTCCCCCATTCGGAACCCAGCATAACTTCCATCATTAGTATCATCATAATCGCCACAGGGCACACGTATGTGCAAATCTCCAATCTGTCGGATGCTGAATTGAATCCTTATGCCAACTTGAATTGCATCTGCACCGTTATCATGACCGTTACCCATCGACATAGAATCCTTGACTGAGCGAGTGCACATTCAGTAGGCCGAAATTGTCTGATCCAACTCAAAAACGCAAAGAAAACCCCCCCAGCGTGAATGATTCAATCATACTCGACGTCAATGATGAAGAACTGCCGTCTTCTCATCACCTACATACATACCTATTTAGTCCCCTGTTCAAACCTGCCGTACACGATTCACGACATCAGAGCTACTATTTCCAAACTACTGCACACTACTCTGTGCCTGACGGGGTCTTCCAACATCTGATCGACCAAGAGACGATCAGAGGAGAACAGAGTAGAGCAGAGCAAAGATATTCATTTCCTCTACGTCGAAGCTGAGGCGATTGAGTTGTGAGCTGCACACTCCGAAGCGCATAGAATCAGCCGATGAGAGGAATATGAGATTACTGGAATATGATATTTATTATACTGGACTGACTTCACTGTACGAGCTCTCATTCAACTCTTGACGGTCTGTCACCTCTAATTCTCACTCGTCAGAATCGAACTCGAGAGAAGCACAGACGGATACGTTACACCACCACCACCTCCTACAACGATACCTTATTCGTATCTAGAGTGGTGAGTACTTGGGTACACAATTTGGAAGCCCACCGCCATCAGTACCTCCACCCGCCACAATCCGAGTGCGCCCCCACCGTTCGCGAGCTGCTCATAGTGTATACACCGACGCCTACGCCTACACCTACACCGTACACCTATCCTACCTACCTACTCTCACTCTTACAATCACTCATTCATTCAATCAATTCGATTATTCACGCACCACTTACACTCTACGCTCGCTCATCACTCTCACGCGCATCGAAGACTGAGACTCATCCCAATCTCTCTCTCTTTGACTTCTCTCTCTCTTCCTCTCCCCTCCTCATCATTCTTGGGATTCATCCTCCCCCTCTGCAACTCGATTATATGTACGTTCGCCATCAACCTGTTCTTCGAAGAATCTTCTACGAATAGTCATTGCCCCTGTCACTGTCAGACGACCACGGCTTCGGGACGCTGGGTTGTGCTGCTCAGACTGTGAATTGACGAAAGGATTGGACGATCTCGACGCGCCAAACAACTACAACACCACACACACACACGCACAAATATCTACACTGATATATATTGTACATACTTTATATCGTCTCACCCGAACCTGTATTGTACATACATACTGGTACGGCCTTGCTCAATAAAACTGGAGCCGCGGGAAAAAGAAAACGAAACATAAAATAAGAAAACAGAGATATACTCGAAAAGACATGGCAGCCACGGATATAACACCCCAGTAACTATTGTATCGCAAGGAGCTGAACACCAACCCTATTGCAGTAGTAGGAACTTCTCGACACCCAGTTTCGACCCTTGCTTGCATCATCGCGCGGAGCAGTGTGGAACGAAACACCCCAGACATCTGTTGTTCAGATCCCATACTTCACACACAACGCCGCCCTGCAAGAGTACTGGGATCTTTCACAACAGGGTCGCTGCAAACTTTCAAGCTTCTGTGTCCTGTACCTGGCCGTGCTGGCCCTTCTAACCAACGCTTTCCACGCTCTCCGGTACCTCATCGACAAGAAAAGAACCGCCTCCACCGATACTCCCCATCTGATCACAATTTGGTCTTGTCATTGTCTGCCGCTCATTATCATCACCCTCTTTGATCGTGCGGCTCCACTGCCGCTGTCATAGGCTTCAGTCTTGGTGTGCCTGATCTGATTACCCTGCGACAATTGAAAAGGTGATTACACATAAGACGCCAATCCAGGATATTTTGGTAACACGAACTCGCCTGATCTTCATCAGTTTCACTCGCAATCATAATCCTTACCCTACAAACCATTAAGCATTACCACCTCCCAGTCCTCTGACTCGGTGCGCTTTTTATATTTCGCCCTTCCTCATCACCACCACCTGGTCAGCCTAATCTGAGCGCAGACCTCAACCCCCCCTTGCGGACGGTCCCGAGGAATAAGTCTGCCCTTCCCGCACGTTCCAAACGTCCCCGTCATTCTTGCCTGCATCAGTGTACTCCTCCTGCTCCAACCTCATCGAGGACCTCCGCAATTGTGTGCGCATTACAACTCGAGATAATTCTTGTACCTACCCAACAGCAACTTTCCCTGTTCTCCTACCAGGTCTTGCTCGATACTGCACAACGGCTTACCGCCTTCAAACTATGTCTGGTGATCCAGGTGTTCGGAGAATCCTCCCTCAAAATCCTCAGATGCAGAGCTTTTCATTCGCGCCGGCCAATTTTGGCCCTCGCGAGAATCAGAAGAGTATGATTCCATCTCTACCCGAAGTACTGTAATGTGCGCCCATACGTGTTTTGCTGACTATTGTGTAGACTATGTGTTCGTAGATGAACACAACCGCCACAAGCGATTGAAGGGTGAGTATCACGCAAACTCGAGACCGAAACCAACCGCTAATCCCTATTGTAGTAATGAGAGCTTGTGAAGGATGCCGAAGAAGGAAAATTAAATGCGACGCCGCGACCACGAATACATGGCCATGTTCCGCTTGTATCCGACTCAAGCTTCATTGCATCCCGCCTACTGTTAACTATGATCGCGATTTCCCAGCCGGAAGCCAGAACTTCGAACAAGAGCGGGGAGAATATGAGACGGGCGACGAGGAATATCAACAACATTTGGCTATGCAACAACATTTGGCGGCACAGCAGAAACATGGGCAACAAATTTATCAACAAGGAGTTCCTTATAGCGATGGAGTCAACATGTATCAACCTATGCATCAACCTATGCCATACGTCAACCCGCAACAAAACCAACAAAACATGCCATATGCCACTATGCAGCCTATTGCGAGTGGCTTGGATGCACAATACCCTCCTCAGACGATGTACCCAACACCACCCATTCAACAACAGGCTCCCGCCGAGTCGCCTCAATCGTACTCCACGGACCAATATGAACAACAGGACTTGGCCGACTTACTGGGTGAACTCAAAATGAATGAGGCTGGTACAGGTATGATGACTGTACACGTGAACACGTAGCAAATGACTGATATTGGAACAGCGCCATATTTGAGCAATAAGAAGAAATCCGTAGCCGAGGAGCCCGCCTTCGAGGAGGTGGATGAATACAAAAATCTTCTGCCGCCTTCAACCTCTGGACCGGATCTCAAAATCAGGATACCACCGGAGTTGATGCCGGATGAAGAGACCAGCATGCATTATTTCGATCTATTCTTTACCCATGTCCACCCATACGTTCCAGTTCTCAACAAGAGTTCATTTTACCATCAATGGCACACCGCTCGGGAAACCATTTCGCCATTGGTGTTGGAAGCCGTCTTTGCCATAGCCGGTAGATTGGCTGATGAGCCTGCGCAAGGCCACCAATGGCTCGCACTTGCTGGCAGTAAGTTGACATGCCAATTTTTGTAAGTTCGTTATGCTAATGAGTCAGAACATTGTGATGCGTTTTTAGACGTTCCCCGATTAAGTACACTCCAGGCATTGCTTATTGTACTGAAAGCCCGAGAATCAGCGCCAAAGCGCGGGTACTACTATCGATCATGGATGACCGTCGTGCAATGTGTAACGATGGCACGGGACCTTGGACTTGATGAGCATTATGAAGATCACCAAGCCGGTCGATCATGTGAATCTAATCTGGGCGATTGTATCACTAAGACTCGCATTTGGCAAACCTTGTTTATTTGCGAGCTTATGATTGGATCACCGCAAGGTTTGTCAACTATGTTATTCTCATGAACAATCTTCTAACAATAGTAGGACGAACCGATCTTAGTGTCTCTATCGATTCCCTTGATCTTAGCATTCAGCGACCCGTTCCAGGACAAGACGATTCAGAATACCATGTGACTCGCAACTTTACCTATTTCTGTCGAGTGGTAAAGAACGTTCGGGATATGAATAATGTCTATGCGAGAATTAAGAAGAAGAAGGATTGGGGTATCGATCCGGATCTTGTTCAGCTGAACCCAAGTTTTTCGGCTTGGATGAGTGAGCTTCCTCCGGATTTGCAAGTCTCATTCCCAGACGATGGTACACCGCCATGGTTACCATCACATTTCATCGGTAACCTACACTCGTATTACTATCTCAGTATCATCATGTTGCACCGACCACAGCTTACCTTCATGGACCCTGGTGGACTGGATGGCCAGTGGAAGGCTCATATGTTGATGTGCTATTCGTCCGCAAAATACTTGTGCAGACTGCAAGAGGCTATCATCAATACGTTTGGACTTACTGGACTTCTGTCAATGCAGCGCGGTATTAATTTTACCATTTACTGTATTTTGACCTGCACGGTGTTGCATCTGGTATGTATTATATGCCCCCATGTTTCTTGCCTATGCCGCTAATACAGTTCAAGGTTGCTATTACTTCCCCTGACCCAGATCTTAACGCCGATGCGCGCGACTATTTCACTAGACATATGCGCATTTTAGAGAGATGCACAACTTCATGGCCGATGCCTGATATGCAACAGCAGATTGAGTCTCTTCGACAAGCCTTCTCGGCAGATATCAACAAGCCGTTTGTGTTGAAACCAAGCTTTCCTTATGGTAGCCCTGGAGCTCCTGCTAATCTCAGTCCACCACGAATTCAATATCGTCAGCCAGCTGTGCAGACACCAAAGATGGACCCAAATATGGGCCAGCAACAACGAAACCATTCAAACCCGCAAGTCAGTTACAATAGTCATCCTATTACCCCGCCCATATCAGCTGGTGGATTGGACTCGAAAAGTGACTCTCCTGGTGCTGTACAGTCTTTGGTCATGATGGCCGCCGGTCAACAACAACAAAGGGCTCCACAGCCAATGCCCAATAATGTTCCATTGGTAGATCCATCTGCCTGGAACCCAACAAGAATTTTTGAGTAAGTTCACCTCACAATTTGTTTCGAGTAAATGCTAATCATGTACGAACAGTCAGTGGAACACCACCTTCGGTACGCCCTCTGCCCAAAATAACGCGCCCCCAAACCAAGCCCCTCTAAGACATCCCTCTTCATCAGGTTCAGGACAAGAAGTTCAAGTCTCCCCAGAATCTATTCCTGCTGGACTTCCTTCTAGTAGTCAAACTCTAGCTCCGCAACAGTATTCAACTGCGCCAGTTCCATCCTTCGTCAGCCCCAGCATGTGGCAAGAATCAGTTGCGAATGTATATGAAAGTGGTCTGAAACGATCATGGGAATATGATGGCAGTCAGATGGTCAATCAAATGAACAAGAGACGATGATCCGATCCAAGTGAAACGACTCGCATTTCGCTATTCACTCTTCGCCATCACGTCCAGTCGGTCTATTAGGACCGCCCAAGGTATGTTTACCAAGTCGGCAGAACAACGTCCCGACCTGAGCATTTCGATTCTATGAGGTTTTCCGTAATTCATGAATGGCTCTGGTGCTTCGACTCGATATTTCTCCAGCATCGTTTGCAGCTTCTCATCCTTATCCTCTCAGCCTCTACCTATTCTTCGAAAGATTCCTGGGTATTCACCCCTTTTATCCGGCACCACCCGGACGACAGCACGATCTTGATTTAATTTCGATGGCATTGAACCAAAAAATGTATTTATCCACCTACGATCTACGGCGAGAAAAAATTATATACCCTGGACTTGCCTTCTGGGCATATGTGATTGGAATACGTTCTTGGGAGATATTACTGGAATATATCCAAATGCATTTAGGAAAATCATTTCTTTTCTACTTTTTTATTTTCCCCCTGCGGGTTGGGGAGGGTCATCATCATCAATTCGCATACTTGGACTTGGCGTGGATGGTGGCGATATTATGATTTGTTAGCATTATCATTTCTCGGTATCCTCTAATCCGCACCAGAATCCTTTCTGTTTTTTGTAATCATTTACGGATATTTTTGTTTTCTTCTGTTTTTTTTTCGTGCGTGAAATGGAGAGGACTAAGGGGAAGCGGTCGTTGATTGCGCTTGTTGAAATGGTCCCGGTGTCGTGTTGTTGGGTTGAGGGTTTGGTGTTATTTGGATGGAGGAAGAATATACCAGGCGCCCTCTTTTTGTTTGTTTTGTTCTTTTGGGGGAGTGGAGGGGAGAGGGGGAAAGAAGGGCTGAGAGGTAGAAGCTGTGGTTGGGGTTAGTCTTGGGCTTTGGCTATGGAGGGATGGTAGAGGAGAGGAAAAGGGAGTAACAGCGTGTGGATGGAGATGAGATGAGATGAGATGAGATGGGGAGAGGGATGGTTTGGGCTAGTTCTGCTTCGTTCCGTGTATGATATTTGATATAAGCATACATGTATGGAATTTCCTGGTGCTTGGTTTGAGTTTTGCATTGGTGTTTTTGAGTGATCATCTATCTATTCGTGGTTCTTGTGGAATTGGGTTTCTGGCTTATTTACTTAATGTCGAAGAGATCATTAGCCACCACTGGAAATATAGTGGCCTGTATGATTTCGAGGTAAGAACCTTGGGTTCTAGCCACGATGAGAAGATGGGGGTATTGACGTGTCGGCCTTTGATCATGTACATATAAGTCGTAATGTTCTGCACTCTACAGTATTGCCTACCATCTGGTTTTACTCAAAGTCAAGCATCACAGTCGCAGATGGGAAACTTCTAGTGGAACTTTCATTAATTCTACATCCCTTACAAATTCACTTCACCCGAAAACATACACTCCCCCTTGGAGATTGCCCATGATCCATAAGCGACTTTCGAAATACCTTTTTGGGGTTTGGGGTGGATGTCAGTCATTGGTGGATGTAGTGTGATGATAGGCACGAAGGTGTAGTCAGTTGTTCAAGTACTTGCTTATCTTTCTTTCTGGATATGAAATGTACGTATGTATGTACGTATGACATACATTGAGTACATTCTTGGATACAATACATACACACACATATGCACACGTTCATACATACAATACATCTTCCCCGCATTTTCTTTCATTATATTACTTTGCCTCTATCTATACATCCTAACTCCATCCCATAGTGCAAGCAAATCTGGGGCCAATTTCAAAGAGGCAGGTGGACGTTATCATATACGAGTCTAAGTCCTTTCGGGTCGCTTGTGCTTATCGGCGGTTGTCTCACAGTCCAATCTTCATGGGTTGGTTGTTGGATACACAATAAAACACCTGGGAGTTGGGCATGTTCCTATGTGTTGGTATTTTCTGTCATATTTTCTTTCTATCTCTTCATTTCGATGACGATTTATTGTTTGAGTTCTGTGATGTTGGGTCTCAAGACAAGATGTCGTTACATACCTATCTATGTTTGGAGATATCAGATGAGATGGTTACGTACCTGGATACGTATCTTAAAAGTGATGTTCAACCTCAGGCAGTACACCTCTTGAGCTCATGCTCTGTGCGTTCGATACCATCCACTTTTGTACTCCCACCACTTCTGTACATACATCCCATGCATATGTCTTGACTTCCCTGCAGACGATGTTGGTCGGAAGAGAAGACCGAGGCCACGAAAGATTGAGTGATATTCTATATGAACTCCTGAAGCTTCGAGGATTCCGAAGATCCAATCATTACTGCTGCAAGGTACCGGAAACTTTCCTTCTCCTCGTTGCAGGCCAACGTTGAAATGGGTCGATTCATGTACATGTCTGTCGACCCCCGGTATCTCATCTTATCTCTCTCTCAAGTGTACGATTTCTACAGCGTTACACTACCCTCGCCACTTGATACCGGGGTAATGCGAGGCTAGAAAGCAAGGTGGGAGGTAGGACAGAAGGTGGTGTGTACAAGTACGATAGAGCTACTGACTGGCTCTGGATCCACGCGCAACTCTCATCACTGCATTCGTCATTTCTTATCAGTGCCGTGGTAGATATTAATTTCATATCTTGCTGTCTTTCCTCTCGCTTTCCTCTTCCTCTTTTTTTCTTAGATTTTCTCTACAACTTCCTACTGTGTACGTACGCCCTTGCAATTCGCGTCTTGGGGAGACCACAATTTCTTTGTAGAGGCTGAGTATGTCGAATTGAGCATTCGCCATTTTACATCATGTCGTTACGACGCCATCCCTCGAATGTTGAGGTGGTGGACGAGAAAAAGCAAGATGTAGGCGTTACGGGCCGTGAAGATGGCTTGGATATGGAGAATGGCCATTTGCAGGAATTGGAGGTGGATATAGGTCACATTCTCGTCGAAACTGGAATTGAAGATATCGAAGGAGATACTAGTCCATATCCCGAAGGTATGTTGGCAACTTGATTTTCCCGTTTTCAGTTGCTCTGCATAGACAGGACAAGAGATTCTATTGGGAATCTACATCTCACTAACAATTGTAGTGCGAGCCGTTGTCCCAGAAGTCGATGACACTGCCATCCCAGTCAACACCCTTCGTATGTGGGTCTTGGGCTTTATATTCACAATCTTAGGAGCTGGTATCAACCAATTCTTCAGTCTCCGCTACCCCTCCGTCCACATTGTGTCTCTCGTCGCCGAGTTGCTAGCCTACCCATGCGGTGTATTCCTAGCCAAAACTTTACCGCTCAAGACCATCAACCTTGGCCGCCTCGGCACCTGGTGCATCAATCCCGATCGTCATTTCAACATCAAGGAGCATGCCGTTATCACTATTATGTCCAATGTCTCCTTCGGCTTCGGTTCTGCCGACTCGACAAACATCATCCAGGCCGGCACCAAGTTTTATAACTTTCCACTTACCGCCGGCTTCTCAGTTCTGGTCACCCTATCCTGCCAGTTGCTTGGATTCGGTGTGGCTGGTCTTGCCTCGCCATGGCTTGTCGAACCAGCTTCGATCATTTGGCCCGGTGTCTTATCAAATTGTGCTCTCTTGTCTACCCTTCATTCCAGAGCCAATGCTATGGCCAATGGCTGGCAGATCTCCCGTTTACGCTTCTTCCTGTATGTTATGGTTGGAGCTGGTGCGTGGTATTTCTTCCCCGGTCTCATCTTTGTCGGCCTAAGTTATTTCACTTGGGTCTGTTGGATTGCCCCGAATAATATCGTTGTGAATCAACTCTTTGGCATGGTTTCCGGCTTAGGGTTGTCCCCCATCACCTTCGATTGGTCGCAAATTGCCTACAACACTAACCCCTTGCTTTCTCCTTCTTGGGCGGCAATCAATGTTTTCGGTGGTTTCGTGGTGGCTTTCTGGATGGTTGTACCCGCTATATACTATACTAATACTTGGTATACTGCCTACTTGCCGTTGATGACGGCTGACGTTTACGATAACACTGGTTCCACCTACGATATCTCCAAGGTTATCAACAGCAACGGGACCTTCAACCAGGCTGGCTACGAAGCGTACTCGCCTCCTTTCCTTCCAGCAACCTATTCGTTCGTCTATGGAATTTCTTTTGCTTCCCTGACTGCAGTTCCTGTGCACATATATCTATGGCACGGAACCCAAATCTGGGAATCATTTAAGGGCCGCACCGCCCTCGATATCCACGCACGACTTATGAGAGCGTATAAAACCACACCGTGGTATTGGTACGCAGCCATAACCGTTGTGATTATCGGTATGGCCATAGGCACCAATGAAGCCTACCATACAGATCTGCCAGTATATGGAGTCTTCCTGGCCTTGCTCATTCCCGCAGTCTACATGATTCCTTGCGGTATCATCCAAGGTATCACTAACGTTGATGCCAATCAACTTAACGTGCTATCAGAGTTTATCGGCGGTTACATGTTCTACGAAAAACCCCTAGCCAACATGTGCTTCAAGATTTTGTCCACAGACGTTGTAGGTCAAGGACTTTATTTCGCTCAAGACATGAAACTTGGTCACTACCTGAAGATCCCACCGCGCACACTCTTCTTCGCACAAGGCTCCGCGACCATTCTAGGCGCTCTGACGCAAGTTGGTGTCACGCAATGGATGCTGCACCACATCAAGGATATCTGCAACGAAGACCAATCCGATGGTTTCACCTGTCCGAACGGGCGCACTGTGTACTCGTCGTCCGTCATCTGGGGTGCCGTCGGGCCTGGACGTGTCTATTCCGTCGGCAAGATCTACTCTGGTCTCCTACATTTCTTCTGGATTGGTGCCATCACTCCAGTTATCACATGGTTCATCTGGAAGAAGACGAAGAAGAACTTCTGGAGTAAGATCAATTGGCCACTCATTTATGTCGGCACTTATAACGTACCACCTGCTACGGGTATTAATTATTCGTCCTGGGCAGTTGTGAATATCATCTTCAACCACTGGATTAAGGGACGTTGGTTCGCTTGGTGGTCCAAGTATAATTATAGTATGTTCCTCTCCCCTTTCCTCTTATCTCCCTCCCTCTCCATATCCCTACTGCATCTCCCATGGTGCTTGCACTTCTTTTCACCAGAAACTAACAGCCAAATAGTTCTTGCTGCTGCCCTTGATACCGGCCTCGCCCTCTCCGCCATCATCATCTTTTTCTGCATCTCATATCCTGGCGGCGTCTTCCCGGATTGGTGGGGTAACACGGTCTATCTTAACACTGCCGATGGTAACTCGCTTCCATGGAAACAGCTACCTGCTAATGGGACTTTCGGGCCTGCGCCTGGCACGTGGCATTAGTTGTAGTGTAGAGATGGATTTATATGATATGTAGCTATAAAAGTATTATGACATTGCATAGGTTGAAGAATGTCTCTATGAGAATGTGGGTTTGATGTGATTCATGTTGAGTAGATTTCCTGATCTGTAATTTGGACGGAAGAGATCTCTGAATTGAGTTGCGGGCGTTCTACCCCTCTTGATGCTACTGTTGGCATATAAGCTGCCAAATTTGTATGAAAGGACTGGAGATACTTCAGGACCAACATTCTCATCATTTTGATAGACGCAAGTATTATTTGGGCTGTACTTTCAATCGAGAGAGCTTACATCTGATGTACCAACGAGTCGGAGTAGGAACCTAGACATCTCAGCGATGTATACCCCCAACCTCTCCTCGATAGATTTCCAAGACGGCGAAGTGACAACTAGCGGACTGTTAATGTCTAAATTCTTAGCTTCTAGCTAAGCATATATCATAAAACTTTAGATATACAAACGCACTCCGTAAACCAAGTCCGCTCCCATTCAACTCACTATGACCCAGCGGTTGAGTGACTGTAATAGCTAACCAATTACAAGGTTATAGTGACGTCGACAAGAAACTGGACGTTTCAACGATTTCGTTACTAGATGATGAGAAGACGAGAAGGCGAAGAAACACATAACTGAACCCACCTAATAAGAACGCCTTAACGCCAGCACGGAATCCGTAAAAACCCAATTGCAATCCAGCTCCATCCACCATAGCAGCGACCAGCCACTGAAACAGCATGTCTAGACCAGGAAGTCTAGAACAATACATCCAGATCATCGCCATCATCGCCATCAGCGTACAAGTCAAAGAGACCAACAACATCACAGAACCGCACGACTCCGTACACGCCTCACAGTTGTAGGCCGTTGAGTTCGAATTCCCCTCCTTCGATGAGGTCAATACGAGGAAATCAATGAGACAATACAGATTTATTGTACGGATGACGAATTGCTTTCTTGGAAGGGATTTGTGCTGGTTGGGATGTGGGATTGGATACTGGATTTGACTTGCATTGAATGTTGACTTGATGTGGACGTAGATTTAGATTCAGATGTAGAGATATATGTAGATGTAGGTATAGATATACCCCCTAAAATCAACATCCTCCTAAAATAAAGACTGCTATCTCAGGGTGAGCAATAACTGTGCATGGTTATTGGGATAGTTTGATCATGTATAGCTTAGAAGTTTATATAATAGCAATGTGTTTTAACATTTATATTTCCAAGTGACATATCGCGATTTGTAGATTATCTCGACCCATCAGTGATTAATTCAAGTTATACGTAGTATATCTCAGCGTCTGGCTTAGTACATCGACAAGTAGAGTATCTACCATAGGATAGAATAACAAGTTAGGTAGTTACTTCAACTCACCACATACAGTCAAGATTGTCATGACTCAACGCATATACTCCTCCTGTCCCTCTTGTCCCTCCTACCTCCTCATCCTTCCACACTAACAAAAATCATATTTCCTTTTCACCAATTCCCACATCTCACATTTCCCTCATATCCCACATTTCTCACACATTTCATAAACTTCACAAACTTCACAAACTTCAGACGGACACACATCTCAGACACAACAAAAATATACAATTCCCCATCTTCATTCCAGGATTAAAAATTCCCATAAAATTCCTTTAAAACCCCGCAAGGTACTAAGTCCAAACGACTTATAGCCACCTACAAAACCCCCCTCCCCCCTTTACAAAACCCCAACACCCATGCATTTTACCACCCGAGAAAATAAATCAAATGGTATATATCCAAGAAAAAACTTTCAAAACAGAAAAATCCTCAAAGAAAAAGTTCGCGAAATTCCAAAAACGAAAAATCTCCACCCACACACATACACCGCATCATCCCTTTCATCCCAACCCATTCAGTCCCATCCCAGTACCCCGATCCCCAGATCCTCCAACCCAATCCAATCCAATCCCGAATCCAAACGCAAAGAACACAACCGCAAAGTATAAACGGCGCCACCAAACCACGACGCCATAAAACTCCCTCATCAGAAAAAAAAAAAGAACTCCTCGCTACCCATGACTATCCGATTTAAAACCCAGCTGGAGAGAAACAGAAGAAAAAAAATATATATAAGAGCAAAAGGGGGTACTGCATCAACATCAACACGCCAAAGCATAGAAAGCATAGCTTCCAACCAACGCCCACAGGGATCCGCAATGCAGTAAAAGACACGAACCAAACCCATCCATCAGGCGAACATTAAATCTCAAAATCAACATTAGCCATCGGAAAGATCTTATCCTCCTCGCGACTTTGCTGACTCGAAATAGCGCTGAGGGCACTCCCACTGGAACTGCCACGCTCACTACTCGAATCGCCATCAGGTGGCGCATTAGCACCAGCAGCACCACGTCTCCTCGCCTCACGATTCTGTAATTCGACGCCCATAGCACCGCCAGAAACGCCCTCCGATTCATCACGGATGTTCTGGAAGCTCCATTGGGGCTGGAAGCCCTTTGAGTTCCAGGCGCGGTCGACACGCTCGTACAGCTCGTCGATCTGCTCGAGGGAGATCTTGCTTGTTTCGTAGACCATGGCGTAGACGAAGAAGAAGGCGAGGACGGAGGCGCCACCCCATACGAAGAAGATCTCTGTTTTGAGGTTTGCGTATCCCGGGCCGATGCCGACGAGGTAAGGAGTCGAGTAGGCGAGGCCCCAATTTAGTAGCCAGTTGGATGAGGTCGTTATGGACATTGATTTGGCGCGTACTTTGAGTGGGAAGATTTCGGAAGTCACGACCCAGGCTACTGGACCCCAGGAGGAGGCGAAGAAGAAGATGAAGATGCAGACGAAGGTTACGAGGACGATATTCGAGGTTGATTTGGCGCTGTCTGCGAAGGCGGTGCCCACGGAAGCGACAACAAAGAGACAGACCGACATACCCACGGCACCGGCCATGAGAAGACGGCGACGACCCCAGGATTCGACGAGGGAGAGTGAGAGGATGGTAGAGAGGACATTGACGATATTGGTGATGAGGGAGATGATGAAGGGAGATTTTATGCCTGAGGCATCGAAGAAAGTCGTGCCGTAATAGAAGATGAAGTTACAGCCGCAGAGTTGTTGTAGCATCTGTAGGCCACAGCCAGTCAGTAGACGTCGACCGAGATGCGGCGAACCCGTGAAACAGTCGATGTATTTTGAAGGTCCGAGTGAGAGCTCGTATGAGTGGTTTGCTTCAATTTCGGCGAGTTCTTCGATGAGTGCCGGGTGTGTTATATCTAGACGACGGAGACGTGAAAGGGACAGAGCCGCGTCGCCATGCCGATTCGTTTTGATTAGATAGCGAGGAGTCTCCGGGAGTAGACATAGACCAAGGAGGAGGATGAAAGCCCATACAAATTGTATGGATATGGGAATGCGATATGCTGCAGTACTTGGGATTGTAGATGCGAAGTTATTGACAAGGGAGGCTATGAGCAGACCGATAGTGATGGCCAACTGATATGCGCAAACGATGGTACCTCTGATCCACTTGGGCGACATCTCAGATTGATATAAGGGTACAAGAACAGAGACTAGTCCGACTCCTAAACCTGCAAAGAATCTACCGATGTGTCAGTATAAGGGATAAATAATTCGATGGGCATATATAGGCACCTTCCAGCGAGGAAAAGCGGTATCTTTGAAGCGCTGATCTGCAAAGTAACTCCGAAAGCAAAAATGGCCGTAGCAATAATCAAGGAAGGCCGACGACCAAGTTTGTCCCCCACGGGCGCCGCCAATAACGAACCAAAGAAAGTACCAGCCGAAAGTATGGAAACAATCTGTGACGACTGCGACGGCGAGACGTTCGGCAAGCCGGTATCTGGGTCTACATAGCCGGTGGAGAAGTGCTTGCGCCATTGACGCATCGCCAATAACCCGTTGATGTTTCCCGTATCGTAACCAAACAGTATTCCACCAAAGGACACAAATATTGACATGATGATGGCTGGCGCAGAAGAGCCAGCGACATGATCAGGCTTGCGAAAGCCCTTTAGCATGGTCAACACCATGTTTGCGGTCGGTGCTCAGCCCTCAGCCTTGAGCATAGAAGGCACCTCTGTCTAGTATTCCCTTTGTCTTTCTTTCTTCCTTTTCCACTTCTTTACTCTCTCTCTCTCTCTCTCTCTCAAATGAAGATTGTCGACGAGTCGAGGGTTATCAAGGAAGGTCACGAACCCATGTCAGTGAAGGTAGACACCCGTTTTCGGCTCAGTATTTCGTAATCGTTAAAATGTAGATGCGAGGATTTGCTGGACAGTATATGACCAATCTCGGAGGAGTCTCACAAGGGGAAATGGGGATTATATCGGGATATCGCGGCTTCGAATTGTAAGTCTGTTGTTCTGTCGTTCGGTGGGATTTTTGCGATCGTGTCAGTTGTGTGTGGTGGGGTTCAGGTGCCTTTGTGGACAGCGCGAATGGAGTAAAGGGATTTGAATGATGAATGAGTGTGTGTTGGAGTGCAGCGAACAAGAGGCATGAGCATGCGGGAGAAATGATGGGGTCGTGATGGAGCCGTGGCTGTGGGCGCAGACTTGCAGCAGGGCTGTGGATTGAAGGATGTATGTGCGTATGTATTGATGGGAGTGAGGTGAGTTTGTTTGAAAGCGGGTTAGTGGTAGTGATAGTGGTACTTTGTAGAGCAGGATGGATGTATGTAAGAGTGGTATGTATGTACTGTCTGGATGGGATGAGAGAGAGTGAGTGAGTGAGTGAGTGAGTGAGTTGCGTGTACTCCTCCGTATGTTGTGGTAGGTATGTGGGTATGTTCAATGGTCAGTAAGGTGTGTGAGTGGATGAGACGGGTGAGATGGTGAGTATGAATGATTGGGGAGAAGAGTCGCAGGTTGGTAGATAATTCGTTAGCCGTGGTCTTGGGTCTTGGAAGATCGTGGTGGTTGGTGGAGGTGGTAGTGGTAGTGGTAGTGGTTGTAGTAGTCAACGGACTCAGTTAGTGGTCAAAGGTCGATGTTGAGTGGTGGAGGGAGGTGGTGGTGGAGGTGGAGTCAAGGTGGTGGTGTTGTTGGTGTTGGTAGTTGTATGTAGTGGGTAGATGTGCCTTTGTTTGTATGGGGTATGGAGTATGGAGTATGGAGACTCGAGTGCGTGAGTGCGTGAGTGAGTATATTATTGGATGTATGTGCCTCGTGTACAATGGGTACTTTGTACTCCAGTCCAGTCCAGTCCAATCCAATCCAATCCAATCCACTCCAATCCAATCCACTCCAATCCAATAATATAGGCGTATGTATATGTACGAGGATGAAATAGAAAGCGGGTGATGTGAGATTGATTCGATAGATGCGATCAAGGAATCGGGATCGGGGAAGCGGAATTATCTGAAGAATTGCTAGACTAGTCACTCACTGGTGTTGTGATGTGAGTGAGAGAAGAGGATCTGTGTACAACGTGGGGATTCATTCGGCTGGTATTGTATTGATTTGATGTCTCGATATGTTATGTGATGTTGCTTGTCAATGGGAGTCGAGTAAGTAAGTCGTCGAGCTTTGTTCAGGTTTAGATTCGGGTTCTAGTTCAGGTTCTCTCTCTCAGAACAAGGACAAGGACAAGAACAAGAACGACATTATTCGATAACCAACCACGATAAAGACCAAGACTGCGTTGGTCTATGGCAGTCGTCAAGTACATTACCTAGTACTTAATAATACCCAGATCATTTGATGGGGAACCCAGCGAACAATAATATGGCCCCTTCAGAAAGATGAATCTGCAGAAAAGAGTAGATCAGACTCACCCTATCTCACGCGGTAAAACCCAACGAACAACAAAGTAGTCAGAGATGCACAAGAACGAGAAGAGTACATACTGCGTAAGTCATAAGTAAGGTTATGGGGTAGGGTAGGGATTGATTGTGATTATTCATATTGGGAGGGACGAAAGCGTCAGAAGAGCATGGTAAAGGCGTGTGCGAGGCGTGCAAGAAGTGTGGTGATCCGAATGACCATTGGCCGGCCACTTCTGCCACCGACAAGACACCAAGACACAAGTGGATTGGACTGAGTCTTGGCTTGGAGGGAGGAGGAGGAGGAGGAGGAGGAGGAAAAGAAGAGGAGGAGTAGGAGTAGGAGACGAAAAGAAGAAGAAGAAGAAGAAGAAGAGGATAATGAAATGGTACGATAGCTTGGAAATCATCGGAACATGGCCGGAGAGGGAAAAAAAAAAGGATGCTTTTGATGGTCTGCGTATTCTATGATGGTGCACGCGTACGTAGTACATACAGTACGCACACCAGGTTGAATAGAGTGATAGAGAAGAGATGAAGAGGATTCTGAGGGTTTTTCGATTTCTCACGTGCATGTGCGTACACACACATATATTATGCATTGATGATATTTCTCATGCCGCATTTCGAGTAATTCCAGGTGCTGACCAGTTCTTGCTCTCTTGGAAAATGAGGCTTGGATGCTTGGATGCTTGGATGCTTGGCTCATAAGGGATGAAGTCTGCACAACAGATGTAATACTTCATATGGTGTGAGGTACTGCGCATGTACTGGTCAGCCTTCTATACACCATTCTTGCTCAAGGTATGCATACAGTATACGGTATACATATATGAACTCATACCGTACAGTACATTGCATCCCAGTAATATTCAAGGGTAAGCAAAGCCTAGAAGTCAGCAAGTCAGATGCACTCATCTATAGTACAGTCGTATTGGAAGCAAAGTTATCGTCTCGTCTTGGAACTGTCATGTCAAAGCTGTCAAGGCTGTCAAAAGCTGTCGACTGTCGATCTATCAACTGCAGTGCATGAAAGATCATGACCACAGAATGAACCTCCAATAACCTTCAACCCTCAGCCTTCAGCGCTCAACTCTACATCTACCGCCCATTCTCTTCTACTTACACGCAACTGAAACTCAAGACACAAGATCAAGAAAATGGAATGGCCAAGGAATTGGGAGAAGCGAGCGAGTGATAGCACGGACTAAAGGCGGCCCAGACAAGGGAGAGGGGAAAGAAGCACATTTTGCGGAGAAATACGGGGGGGAGGAGGGGAAGAATTGGTGGAACGAAGATGAGGGAATATGACTGGGGTAAGAATATATACTAAGTGAGCGGGTGAGTGAGTGAGTGAGTGAGTGTGAATAAAACGGATTAAAATTATGCTTAAGAGTCAGGGATTATGTAAGGATTATTCCCTTTGTAAGCCTGTATCATCACTAGATATCATGCGTCGATATGAATCTTCGAATATACACAGTACTTAGGTACATTAGATATGTTTATATAGTTGAAGCCATCATGGTTCCGAAGAAGGAGTAAGGAGTGACTACATAGTACATCTCCACGAGATTTACCTGAGCCGTAAGGACAAGTACAGTACGTACCTCCGCACCTACAGTATGTAGTGAAGCACGCAAACAGCCAACCCCATTCCCAGCGCAAAAGTGTGGGGAAGACGCGCGACCACCAAAGCAGCACCGTGCGAACTCCCACAAACCCAACTCACCTCAACTCCCAACACACATCGCAATCTTGTCTCGCCCATCTCAATCCTTATCCATAATACCAACGCAAGCCAAAAATCCAAGACATGTCGATCGGATACTCATACACCCAAGTACATATCTACATGCTAACTCAACTCCATAGTAATAATATGCTCTGCTCGGGATGAACATTATCCGTATGAACCTGAATAGTACTTGCATGCATGTACAAATGTATGGATGGATGTACATACATAACATCATCATCATCATCATCAAACAAAAGCATATTCAAATCAAATCTTCCCAAACTCACATCCTCGCATTCGCATATGGTATCACACTGTATGAAAGACAAGTCTAGTCCTCTCTCGCCAGAGAACGCCGCGAACCGCTCACGCTCACACGACATCCTTTCATGACCCTTCCCACCCAGCTAGACGCGAGGGGGTTCTGGGGGGTTCTGTTTTACGCTTTAGACCGATTCCCCGAGGCCGTTCTGGATGCGCTAGGGGATCTCTACGGAGTCTTAGTCTCTGTGGGCAATGTACAAGCACACAAGTAAGTGAATAGATGCGCAAGATGGTGGTGATAATGGTACTGGTACTGGTACTGGTACTGATACTGGCTGGGATTGAGAAGAGGAGAATAAATTGGTGGTGGGGATATTCGAGTATGAATACCATTTTACTATGCTGCTACTGACTCCATTACCATGTTCACTCTGGTTGGTAGAGCGCTGCTACTGTATGTCCTGGCAGTGTCCTGGCAGTAGCTGAACTAAGCATTGTCATTCACTACATACCTATTATCATTCGCATATACTCTACAGCACATACATACTTACTTTACACAGATACTAACATACCAACAAACTCAATAAAGCGCCCTTCCACTCCGACCTTCCACCCTGCATACATATGCACCACCAGCAGCAAAACGCAGCAAAACGCAGCAAAACGCAGCAGCACAGCAGCAGCACAGACAAAAACTCACGGTCGTGCCTCCAAACCAATCTCACAAACATTTCAGGAACGACTTCTAGCTTTCTGAACCACCTGCACTTTAGTTTCACAAACCCGTCATGTTCCATTCTACCTGACACCCTCAATTCCACACCTTACCTGCCACGCGGAAAAGTCGTGTGGGTGTTCTGGAAGGCCTGGATTCTCGCTCAGGAACCCCCTCGCTAGCTAACCCCGTACCCCGGATCTACCGTACCGGAGAATACGCGCATGGTTGGACGTCGGCTTTTGTGTGGGTGGAAGGTGGGATTGCTTGGGTTGGAATCTTTATGGCGGATGCGATTCAGGTGGGTTATTGTGTGTGAATAAATCATGACTTTTATTTAAGGGGAGAATCGGATGTGTGAATAAGGCGGAATTTGTAGAATGGTGAGATTGAGATTGAGATCAATCTCTCTGAATAAGACTTAGTTGTTAGGTGGCAGTTCACCCGCATACTCGCCGAATTAATTCCGTTGCAGGCATGTGTATTCAAGTACATACGAAGTCTACTACTATTGTCATAGTACGAGATTCTGTTTGGAATCTGGGGCACAGTATCTCTAAGCTGGCAAGGGGTTAGAGTAGCTGCTTTCTACTGCACTAAGCCCTACTCGTCAGACTTGATCCGTATCAGATAGGTTACATCATCAGGAGAAGAGGGAGGTATATTTGTGTCTTCAGACGAATTTGCTGACTGTCGGTGAGAGGGTTTCTGATGTTGAAAGTTTTTATTGACTACTGTAAATTGTACGAAAACACGAGAAGCAAATGAAGATAAACCAGGAAGATTTATATGCTGTTTATAGCCTGGAACGCTAGCGCTCTCCAAAAAAATAAAGAGCCCCCTCCCCCTCCCCACAAATACACCTCTCCTTCTCGTAGTATCGCGCGAACTGTACTACTCCGCCAAAGCAACTTGCCCGAGTATCTCAAAAGTTCGTTGGGCAGTCCGGTCTGTAGTGAGATAGCCGCGGTACGGAATGTAGATGAATACTTGAGTAGCCACTAGATTGTTATACTTGGGAATACCGGCTATATACCGGAAATGGTTCTCTGGCTTCGAGCGGGAGAGATGAAGGCTTCTATTAGCTCTAGTGGCAGTGGAGGTATTGTGGGGGTTCTTGTATCTTCGGTGGTTTGTCAAGTGTTTGGATATTTATTCTGTGGCTAAGCGATTCGACTCAGAATACTATGCATTGTCGTGTTTGTGTTCACCGAAGCTATTGATGCGCAAGATTCTGTAGCATCTATGCCTTGAGTTAACAGCTTGAACAGAGACATTATTGTGAGGTTTCAGAAACTTTGTGGTGGTATACCGAGAGTGAAAATATCTATACTGAAGATCTACGTATTGGTTTTCAAGGCTGTCAAATAGAGGCTCAGGGGCTTGCTTCTAATGGTATATCTACATAAGTTGTCAGAATGACTAACCGGAAAAACGAAAGTTCCTAGCTATTTTTGTCATGTATATGCAGTGTATCTTTTCATCACTAAATATATCTTGAAATGTTTGATATAGGAAAGTGGAGTCAGAATTGCCTCAGAGGATATCTCCTTGTATGGCATTGTAAACGACCAAGAGAAGCACTAAATTATTTCTAGAGCGGAGAACGATACGAAAGTATAAAGACCTTAATTCTCTTGATAGTTTACTTTGTATTGGTAGCTTCGTTCTTTTACTTATACTTAATTACTATTGGCGGGTGTTGATTATACATCTTCTGAGTTGAGCCAACTGACATACAGGTGATGCTTATGTGTATATTCAATGGGAAGGTGTGGGATTTGGCTACAGAGAGTAAGCTAAGTGACCCATTTGAGTGAAATAGGACGAAGGCTCTCGTTTCCCTATATTAGCAGTGAATAGGCTCAAGAGTATGATCAGCGCAATGCCTCCAAGTTTTTCATAAATTCATCTCTTGCACGTCTATGCAAACTCATGGCCCAATTTCACTTTTGAAACGATGGTTAGATACTTGGCAGAAATATCATCGTCCTACGGTATTGTGTGATTGTTAGAACTCATGGCTGTTCATTTTTGAGGGTTGGGGGATGATCATAAAAACCCATCCGATATAAGGAACCCATTACCACTCAAAGTTTAGTTATATAGCGGGATATAGAACATATATTATAAAGCATTTACAATGTGTCTGAACCTGCATTGGACGTACATTATAGTAGGGGCAATAATCGGAAGGGGCCGAAAGGTCTTGGTAATAAAGCCACTTAAAACAGTACGAAAGTAACATAATCGCTAGTTTTTGTAGAAGCATTTAGACACTTAGATCTTTAACTTATTTTGTATTCTGATTTTTGATGAGTGGTGGTGGGAAATGAAATAAAGTGTGACTACGATTGCGAGAATATAGCAGAATATAGTAAAGACATACCAAGTCAGCTCATTTGAAAACATCAACGTGCGGCTATTAACTACACGTATTTTTCCATCTTTGTGAGTCTCTGAACCCTAGATTCCCCATAAATTCGCTTGCCTCAACCCCCGCATACAATCCCTCCTCGATTGTGGTTCAAGAGAGAACAGAAACGCAAGAAGTTGTTAATGAATCCTAAATGGTAGAAGCTTTTGGAGTTTTGAGATTCGGTCCTCATGCTTTAGCGTGTCTTGTTATTTTAGTCTGAGAACTTGAGCTTATGACACCGAAATTGCTCGAGTCATGTGCTGTACTTGTCTCCCCGATGTCTATGACTTTACTAAGTTGGCTTGATGACGAATTACTATCAAGAGAGCTTTGGTAAGAAGTAGTGTCACTACTACCAACATAGTCCGGGTGGTCGCCATCTAGGACAATCTGTGGGCGCCGCTCTTTTTCAAGCTGTTTCTCCTCCATTATCCAAGCATCAATTTCAGAGTCATGTAATTCAACAATTTTGGCTATGCCATCTTTCGTTGAGAGAACCCTTCGAAAAGATATCCTCTTCTGCCATCCTGGATCAGATACATCTAACTCAGCGGTTACTTTGTCAAAAAGCTGTCTTGCGACAGATGTAGCTGTCTCATATGGAGTCCTCCCATTCTCATCCAAAGCAGAGATATCTGCGCCGAGACTAAGCAAGGTGTACACAAGCTCGTGGCTTGCAGCTTCAGGCCACAAGTGTAACTTTTGCAGGACAAGATGAAGGGCAGAAGTATGGAGCTTGCTATCAAATTCCTCCACCTTCTGATTTATTGGAGCCCCATAAATTGCGAGTATTCTAAGAGTATTTGGCCAATCGTCATAGTAGACGCCCAAAGAATTGAGGCACGTATGAAAATACTAGGTTGACAGTATACTTGACCAGAGGCTGCGTCTTTTATATATAGAATCTACAGAATGCCCAAGCTCCAAAATATACTTCATAGTTTCTAACCCTGTCCCTGTCGGCGGATGTACAAAGGCAAACATCATACGCAATAACAACCGGTGGAGACAAGTGTGAGTTGGCTTATCTTGGAGCATTTCAGAGACTGCAAGCTTGCACTTTTTAGCCCAGTACAGACAGACGGTAAGAATGTCTGGTTGGGGATCTGGGAGGAATATATTCTCCCACATTCTGGGCTTTCCTAGCTCGGCAGGCACTCCCGGCTTATAACGCCACTCCCACTCGCCAGGTAGCATAGAGATGTATTGTCGATGCCATTTGGGATTGTTCTGTGAAAAAACTATATCAAGTGAACGTATAAATACAGTTGCGGCTTTGCCAGAACTGAACTCATATTGTTGTGCTGCATTCAATGAAAGGCTTATGAATGTGTCTGCGATATAATAGTAAGGCTTGTTTTTTGCCAAATCCCAAAGATCAGAAGCTTTTGAGGAATTTGAATCGTCGCTATCGCTGTCATGAGATTCATCTCCTGCAGAAGAATCATTGTCAGAATCGAAGGTACAATTTGGCCATGTGTCGGTGCAAGGTCGACACCATGGAAAAGAGGATTTTAATCGTCTCAACATGAAGTTCATGAAAGTCTCGTGACGCTTGACTCTCCAAGATTCGTATTGAGATTGCCCGAGGTAGTTGATCCACTGCGAAGAATCCATGAACTCCCGGAGGGTTCCGTGAACCAAAGTTGCACTCCTGTTTCCATGCCTCTGTGGAGTTTGAAGAGACTGATTGAGATTGATGAGCAGAAAGATCATTACTCTGTAACGACAATAGTCCACGGCATCTTTCAGCCAGTCTTCTCTTCATCCTTTCGCCTCGCCCTGTTTTCTCATCCCCAGTCATTGCTGCAGGTGAACACGTCAATGCAACTGTTGTACCATCATCGATGAGCGAGAAATCAAAACTGTGAATTTGTGCGAATAATAATCGAGAGAGTATTGTCCCAGCCATAATGCGGCATCCTCCTGATATCCCTCCTTTTTTATTTGCATCAAAATCTCATTGTAAAGATCCGTAAGCTCGTCTGGGAGATTCTCTAGAACTTCCAAGAGCTCTCTATCTCGGTCGCCCTTCCTCATTCGCAGAGTCAGATCGCGTACAACGATGGTTACCCAAATAAAGACACCTGCTGCCTTGTTTAGAATTGATTTTGTCAAGTCCGTGATTAAGGTGCTTCGCGCTCTTCTCAGGTACGTCATAGTTGCAGTCGCATCAAGTGTTTGTGACACGAACAACTCCATGTCTCGAGCAGTCCACTTGTGAATTTCAACTTTTGAGAAGTTCGCCATTCTTCCTTCGATTTCGGGTATATCTCGACTAGCGAGACACGCTCTGACTTTTAAACTGGACGTTGCACTTGAACTGAATAGCGAGCACATGTATTCAAGGTGCTCGTCCAATTTTCCCTCGCACTTGTCAAGACCGTCGACAAGGAAGTAAACAGTACCACACACTATTTTTTGAGTTCTAATAATTTTTAGTACTCGTTTAATATTCTTCTCGGTCCAGATTCCTTCTTCCTCATGTTTCAAGTCGGATTTATGGCGGCATACGTTTGAGAAATTAAAGGAAGGAGATCCGGAAAGTTGGATAAAAGTTGAGCAAGAAATGACTGCAAGAATCCCTCAAACAATCTCTCCTTCTCTGTATCAATCCTGGAAAAGAAAAACGTGCAAATACGAGGAACAACTTGATTGCATCGTTCAAGCCTGTTGGATGCTCGTCTGGTCTCATGACTCTCTGAGATGTATTTCATAAGAGTTGACTTTCCAGCTCCAGGCTTCCCAGTAACCCAAAACATACTGCGTTGTTGTTGGTACTCCTGAGTATCTTCTTGGAGGCATTCCCAGAAACCTGGCCCACCTTCTTCTTCCGTTAACCATATCCAGCCGTAGGTGCCCTCATGTACACCTGAAACATTGTCTAGTCGTGGGTTATCTAGATACTTTTCGAGGCTCGACATAATTTCCTCGGGTTCGACGACTACAAAATGATGTTAGTACTTGTTTGAAACGATTTATACATTGGGGACCCATGCCTGATTGGAATTGTTTCAACACATACCATTCGATCTGATGACGGGCTCTAGCTTTGCGATGACAACTGGCTGGGGAGTGACCTGAAACTATTTTGCGAAAGCTGCCGCAGCCGCAGCGGTATATCTTTGCCATTCCCAGTTTTTGTGGCCGTCTGAATAGTCTGAGATCCCGCGGATAACAAGACAACGCTTTTCTTCGATTACTCCAGCGGCCTCCATCTCGAATACTCGAGCCCCGTAGCACTGGCGACTGATTCTGTCCCGCTGGAGGCCGTTTTTCATCACAGAATTTCCTGATGCTATAGTACTTCGGTGGAATACAAGGTGGGTTCCAGAACGTTGCGGCCGCTCCACAAGCTGGGCCTGATCGCACCCACGGCAATCCACAGCATCACCGTTGAGGCAGTCTACCTTGAACAACTGATCCTTGGTAATTCCCTTGTGTGCGAACCTTGGGTTCTTCGCAATTATATCTTGGAGATATACGTCATATCTGGTCTCACCGAGACCTCTGTAGGTAAGGATAGAGCTTAGGGTGTTGAGAAGTCTTCTATCCGGGTTATTGAAGTGACTGGTTATCTCGAAATCATCTCTTTCCTTGCGTCTTCCGAAATCATATTGTACAACAGCGGGAGCCCCAACCTGTTCAGGCCACCCGACAACGACATCGCCAAGATGAATATCTTCATCCGCATCTTCACGCGGAGGATCATACGGAACACCTCCACCAATGCCTACAAACAGGTAAACCTTGAGGTTAGGAAAACTTTGGCTTAATGGTTGTATTAATATACTGGCAGATAAGTTCCCGGGTCTCCCAGCCAGCATACAAGAAATGTCTATATTATGATGCTGAATGGAGCCAAAGAAGTAGGCATTCTCATCGTCGATCGTCCAAACTGGCGCCTTGTGCCGAATATCAAGAGCCAGTATTGCTGCAGCCTGTTCATTCTCTGGTAGAGCGCAAAGCCAGGCCACAGTATAATCTTCAGCTTTTAGTTGCATTTCGCTGATTTCGAGTTGGATAAAAAGTCTGACAATATTTGGACAAAAATATTGTTACAGGCACGATAGTGGAAGTGGTTATGAGGCAGACCCGAATAGCAATGTACAAATTTGCTCAAGCCGCAAAATGCATAAGGTCTGACGATGAGTCCGCCTTGTTTGTGGAAGACGAATCAACCTCTTACATTGAAGAGTTAAATACAGAGGCGCTGATATACAGTTGTCATCCGGTCTCAGCCTTATAAAGTCTGTTAATACGTACTACCTATGCTCATTGGCGAATATTATTTTCTTAACGTCTGACTAGATCATTAAAAGTGACTGTCTAGTAGGATATTAAAAGCCCAGTCTTCATTTTTGAGGCAAGACTGAAGAACTTATACATACATCAATAGACAAATATTGAGGTCATTTTTCATCTGTAGTGAAGCCTTGTAACTGAGTAATTTTGAATTAACAATTTGTTGAAAATCCGGTTCAAACAAATGCAAAATACACATGTACCAATGCTCATTTATTAAGACATCATGCATAAGTCTTAACACAGTGACCAAAAGTGGATTCACTGCATATCTCTTTCAGCTCATCACTTCTTAATAGTTATCCGTTCCAATATCCTCCAATCATCCTTTTGCTGATCCTTGTCTCTCCTATCCTTCCCTTACCATCTTCTCTTACGGTGTCTTACCACAGCCAATCCGCCCCCACCCTCCCAATTCTGGTGGCAATTTATGTTTGAAGCAGAATCACATGAGTTGTTCGCATAGTCGTCGCTATCAATAAGCACCGATATCAATAAAAAAATTTCAAGTGTCTCAAGGCAATTCATTAGTTCGAATACCTTAGCGTTTTAAAATATCAAAAATATCTAACAAGATTGCTCAGTCCAAACAGTTCTTGGGTTGAAGAATAAAATTGCCAAACTTTGAAGTTTATTAGCTGATCAGTTTCGTCGGAATACTGTTGAAGAAAGAATTTAGGCATCACTTACAAGTCAGATTGGATCAATATTGGAACGCACAGGTACTAGCACAGTCAAAATCCTTCGGATGAAATAGTAGGACAGCCACCGCAGCCTTAAAGAAGGTGACTTTGCTTACAGATGAATTCTTTCTCTTACTAAACTGCGGACAAGATCATATATCTAGATCTAAGCTCTACTCTTGAAGATATCTGTAAGCCTAGCGCTATCCTAGATATGATGGCTACCTTTTCAACGGTGCAGCTTCTTATACTTAGGATATAACCCGTCAACTGAAGCTCGTAGAGCTTCTCTGGCCCAAAAAGGGATATTTATAAATTGTATTCGAAAACACTCAAACACTCGAAGTACTTTTGATACTTATAGGGTATGCTATGTACCGTTTTATTTCTTCATAATATCTTCTACGGTACTTGAGTCTACTAATCAAGTGGTGATAATCTGTGAATGCTATTGAGTGCTGCTATTCCTGAACTAATATAATTCTAGTAACTATAGAAACTTACCAGTCTTATTTTCTATGGTTTCTCTAAGAACTTCTTTGGAATAGGAACATAAACATCCCGAATAAATTCTCCAAATCCCTTGCCTAGCACATCCAGCAATTTGGAGCTGCTGACGCCTCTGCCTAATGGACCGTAAATAACGAAATGCACGGCCTTGAGTTCGGCGAACTCGACGCGCTCAATGAAGAACCAGTCCTGCCAGTCTGATCCCATGAGCTCCTGCATCTTTTTCCGCGTCAAGAAGCTCCGTAACCAATCCCACTCTTCTGTTGTATGGACAAAGATGCCAAGGTTGATATTTGATCCCTTGTCTCCCGAGCGCGCGAGAGCAATATCACCCAGAGGAGCGTCGATAGTGGGCCCAAAACTAGCTAGATCAACCGGGTTTGTGGGTTCATAATTATCACGCTTCTCAAGAGGTTCCGTCTTTGGAGGTGGCCCGACGAAGGTTTGTTGTATCTTTCCAGTTGATTGGTCGATGATTGAGACAGACTCCTTCAACTCGGACTGACTTACGATAGCTGGATAGTATCCGAGGAATGGAAGCGGTGCTGCAGTTCGAAAGTCAAGAGAGCTGTGCAAGCCTGCAAGAAAGCGTCAGCCTATCTCTTTCTCATTTTTACTGGTAGGCAAAATAACCTACCTGCGAAATGCGCCATTGAGTTGTATTCCCAAGCCTTGTAAAGCTTTTCCACCACTGCCGCTTCTTTGGCTTGGGCGAAGATGCGAAGATAAGTCGTCGAGGCTATTTGCGATCTTGGATTTTTCTCCGGCACCCCGACTCTTTGGAAGTCCAGGACATCGAAACTATCCAGAATCCCCCATTCTTGAAGCTTTGTTCGAACCTGTGCTTCTTGCAGATCGTACTTTTTAGAAGTCGCATACCCAGTCGCGTTGATCAGCATTTGCGCCTGGAAACCGCTTTTGTAGAAAACTGCGAGCTTGGTGGTTGGTGGTGGAGGATATCCCTTTATGCCAGACACATGCACCCTGTCTTTAGTAGATGTGTCAACAACGCGTACATTGGTAATGTCGGCCTTGACGTCGCTGTTGAGATAGATGTTCCCTTGTAGCTCGTACAAGAGCTGACACTTGACAGTATCGGCCGTGACAAAACCAGGTAGAGAAGGGTGTTTAGTAACAGTGGAGTCACCATTGGCTTCAATTTCGACAATAGGCAGGCCAAGATTCAGCAGGTCATTGATATCATACTTATAGAACCCAGAGAAGTTACCCCCAGTGATATATGTCGAGCATTCGATCAGATGGCCAGCAATCAAAGCACCAGCAAGCTCGTCATATGCAGTGTCTGACCAGCCATGCCACCATGCTGCTGCAGCGATAACAGGCGAGGCATCTGAAACGCGGCCGCAGATAATGATATCAGCGCCTTGCTCTAGTCCACGCTTGATAGCTCGGATACCGAGATATGCATTTGCGGAAACGATAGGCATTCTTTCTGGGTCATCCAAGAACGAAGTCATCTCCTTGACAACGTGCACATTCGAATTGGATCCGTCTAGATGAGGCACTTGCTCAATGAGCTCGTGGACTTTCGGTAGCAGGTTGTCTCCCTCGACATAACCGACTTTCAAGTTCAGTTTTTTCTCTGTTATCTGGATAGCAGTATGGGTCAACAGCTGCTATAAATAATCAATCAAATTATCAACCTACTAAAGCGAGAGTCTTTTCAGCTAATTCTCTTGGATTCAAACACCCGCCGTTGATGATGATCTTGATTCGCTTCTCATCGGCCAACTCTATGGTTTTCTGAAGGCCGTCCCAAGCGGTTAGGATCCAGCCTGGATGCTCGCCCTTGTTGTAAGCATCCGCATAGCTTGCAAGATTCATCTCTATGAGAGCATGAGCTGTGGACTATTTACAGAGGTGGGTTTACAGACCGGCTAGATAATCGCCTGTGATCACGTCAACAGGGCCATGTTTTGCCTGGTTATACATATGGTCACCAGGGTCATCTGTACAGTCAGTCAGAACGAGATAATATGTGGTTTTTCTTTTTGAAGCCGTGACTTACTAACAGCGCCCGAACAGTTAGCAACACGCAACGCTCTTTTTGGCATCTTGTGATTGTAATTATTCTGATTGAAAGAAGAATTGTTTTTTGTCAAGACAGGACTATTTTATAAGTATTTAATGAGGAAGGACTGTGATGAGAGAAATCTTACGGGGGCGGTTTATTTTATAAGCTGCCATGTTGTAGCTGTTTGATCATGTGGCAACAGGAAATGTCAACGGTTGACGTCAACAAGCATCTTGTAGTTGGAAACTTTAGTCCAGTTACGATTATCCTCATTTAACAACTATGTTTTGGCAGCGTTTGTGACGTGGAGAGGTGGTGCCGAAATATCAACTCCGGATAATAGCACACCAATACTTCCCCTCTTTCGGATTTGTGCCTCGGATTTGGTGTCTTTCGGAATTCTGTCCTTCGGATCCGAAACCCACTGTGACTGTTGCTCATCTCCACTAGACGCACAGTCAAGTCAGGGCTTGGCATACGTGCATGAGTACTAGAGAGGTCTGTGAGATGGATCTCGGCACAGGGCAATCAAGCTTTGTGTATACTGTACGCGGAGTCCGCGCTTGTGCAATAATCCCGGGCTGCGTATTCCCTTTTGTGCCATTGACATGGAATAACCCATCGCGGATATGCATGATGTGCATGGTTATGAAGTTAAATCACCATTATGCAAGCAGTGCTTCCATAAATTTTCCATCCATGGGGCTTGTGGATATCGCAGATATTGAATCTACACGCTGATTGGGGTTTATCAAACTCAGCGTTGTTGTGTTGGAGAGCTATTGCAGATATGTATGTCTATAGACTAGGACCACGGAAGTATCCATCAAAGAGAGGCCGCGAAACTGACATGAGTTTCCCAAAAAGTTGACTTGTATGGCATGATGGAGGGGTTTGTCATGAAAGTCCCCAGTTTTTGTTATGGAGCTTTGGGACTTCAGGCTCAGGTGAAACCCCTATGCGCTGGGTCATACGCATAGAAGCTAGGAACAAAGATATCGGACGAGGGTTATTATCGCTATGTTGTTTATGTGCAAGAATATATATATGTATAAAGATATCTGATGTTGCTTTCCTTTTTGGAGCCTTGAGTATCAAGTCTATTCTCTAGCACTTTTCTCACCATCCCACTACCGAAAGTCCAATACTTCAAATCATAAAATGGAAAAGAAGGAACTAAGAGTCGTTATTGTGGGCGGATCGGTTGCGGGCTTGACACTTGCCCATTGTCTAGCTAAGAATGGAATTGACTATGTTCTCTTAGAGCGAAACAGCGACATAGCTCCCGAGGTTGGCGCCTCGATCGGAATTCTAGGAAATGGAGCACGCATTATGGATCAGCTAGGATGCTGGGATGATATTGAAACGTCAAGCTCGCCTTTGCAGATTGGTACGAATTGGACCGCTACGGGAAAGATGATCATGAGATCGGATTACCCACAACTTCAGAATTCACGGTAAAGATTCCTGGAAATAGTGTTTGTTTCCATGGCAAATTGGATTGATGGAAGGGGCATATATTTTTGAAAATATGTTTGCTTCTCTAATGAGTTGGTATATTAGCTGACGATTGGATCATAGTAACGGTTATCCTGTGTGTTTTCTGGAACGTCAACGAGTTTTGGAGATTCTCCATGATCACCTACCTGAAAGAGAGTCCCGAGCCTTCACGTCAAAGAAAGTCACCCGAATCGAACACTTGGAATCGGGCGTTGTTGTACATTGTGAAGATGGTAGCAATTATCCTGGAGATATAGTAGCTGGTGCCGATGGTGTGCACAGCTTTGTTCGAGAAGAAATGCAGAACTATGCTACATCGCATGGTCCACCAGGTGTAATGGATAACGATAAGAAGAGTATGTTCATCCTCACATACTCTACACAACGAGAACTTATAATAACAATTTAGGCATGACGTCGGAATATTATGCTGCTTTCGGTATCAGCAGCCCTGTTCGCAGCCTTGTGTCCGGAGAGTGTTATCGCACATACAGCCCAGACGTCTCTACCCTGACTATCTGCGGCCAGGGCGGCAAAGTCTTCTGGTTCCTGTTTAAGAAGCATGCAAAGAGATATCCCCGTGGTCAGATCCCACGGTTCTCACGTGAGCAGATTGCTGCAGAGATCGAGCCTCTGCTGAAATTCAAGATTACCGCCACCGTGGATCTCGATGCAATTTGGAAGAACAGCGTCTCCTATACTATGGTGTCACTTGAAGAGAGCAACAACGAAAATTGGACCTGGGACCGTTTCGTTTGTCTAGGCGACTCTATCTGCAAGGTGATTCTGACACTCTTGAAGACTATTGAGCAGGGGACTAATCTAAATAGATGACGCCGAATATGGGTCAGGGCGGAAACAATGCTATTGAAAGCGCTGCAGCTCTTGCTAACAATCTTGCAAGGACTGAAGGTACTGATTTCGCAAGCATCAAGAAAGTTCTATTAGACTACCAGAAGGATCGCCGCGAGCGAGCAAACGCAGTCGCTACGTTGGCTAACGATCTTACCCGCCTCGAAGCTATGGCTGATTGGAAGAAGAAGCTTATTGGACTATATGTTGCTCCAATACTCAAAGACTATCTCTCGGACAAGACATGTAAGACTTAACTACCCACAACTTAGTATGTATAGATGTCTAGATACTGACACTGTTTTGAGCTTCTACAATTATGGGTGCCGAATACCTGGAGGCTGTGCCTCTACCTAAGCGCTCCCTCAATGCAAACATGATATGGGATCGTAGCACAGGAATTGGAAGATCTGAACCTCGCTGGAGGAGAGCGTTGTATGGACTTCCAATCTTGGCTTTCACGTTTTTGGGAACAAAGACCATGTCCGTTGTGACAAAGCAATTCTATCCAATGCTTGGAGCAGGTCTTCATAGCGGGACTCTCGAAGTTGGTAAAGGCATGGTAGCGACGATTGGGACTAAATTTCTTGGGATTTCAGCACTTGACACACTTGTCAGACCCTTTGTTGCTGTTTTCAGCCCATCAATTGGATGGTTTGACACAGCACACGCATTGCAGACTATGACATTCATGTGGGATCTGTTCCCGGTATATACTATCTGGACTATTGAGAGTATACAACGCACTACAGCCCTGCATAACGGCAAGAACTGACTCAGATCCAGGTCTGCGACGAGGCAATGTCTTTACTGTAGCCCAGCTGTAAGTATTCCCAGTTCTACCGAGTTATAGTACTAACTCTCCCAAGTGCTGTTCCAATGGGACTTTATAGCCAGCTGAAGGGTATTGGCTTGACGGCACCAGTCTACTACTTCCTTCACTACGTCCAAAGCCCACAGGAGAAATATGCCGCAGCCGACAACCGCATGGTGCCAGCGGCCTATGCCCGTACCCTGTTGCCCGCCGTAGCAGCAGTCTACTTGCCACTCACCTATTTGATGTTTGACCGCTCCCTCCCACTTCTATCCCGCCAGAACATCAACGCAATCTGGCAGTTCTTCCCACTACTTACAGCCGTCGCACATCGTGCGCTGGCAGCGCCTCTCCCCGATACCGAAGCCTCAGATCGCCTTCAGAATCCACGGGCTGACATACCATACCTGCGAGCTGCGTACGCGGTGTCATCAGCTGTTTCGTTTGCGGGGTATGCGTATGCTACGCTGACATCTCCCGTATCATTGACAGAGCTGTTCTTCGGCGGCATTGCACAACCTGGAAAGGCGGTGGCCGATCTGACAGCGGGATTGGCAAGGTTCATGAAATACGATTATTTGTGGTCGAGTGGTGCTGGCTATGCTTGGGTTCTGCTGAACTTCTGGGACTTAAAGCGTACTGGCAAGTTTAGGGAGGGATGGGGGAAGATTTTGAGAGCGATGGGGCTGAGTACGTTGCTTGGTGGACCTGGTACTACCATGGGCTTGATGTGGTGGTGGAGAGAGGAGATCTTGGCGAAGGAGCCCTCGGAAATCCATAGTGAGGGTGAAGCGGCGTAAATAGACGATGAAAGATGCATTGGAAAACCAAAGTCCTAGAATACCTTTAAACTGACTGGTTAGCCCCTCCATATGAGGATAAAATACTCTAAAATACCAATCATAACCGAACCTCGGTTTCCTCTAAGCAAAAGCCCACAATAGAAATTGGAAGTTATTTGGAAATCCGCTATCCTTTTAAGTTCACTTTCGAAATCGCCTGCCTTCAATGTAGTCGCAGCATAGTGTGAAGGCACAAGCGCGATAACGCAGTATCGATGAAGGCAAAACAAAGAATCGACTTAAAAGCTGTAACCTAGTCAATGAAGTGTGTTCCCATTTTGGAGTTCCTAGAGCGCCTTCTCCATCAATATGGAAAGACAAAAGAGCAAACTTTCCAGACGGAAATCTCTATAATCAAATAGTTTCTTGGGGCTTCCTTTGCACAATGAACTTTTTCATCATGCATAAGCTTGGAATCTGAAAAGCCCTTGGGTATCGAAACGTGCCCGAGTGATAGCATTTGCATCTGTTTGGCATTTATCATGGCAACTAAAAAGAGTTGACAATAACACATTAAAAAATGAATTATACCGGTCAAATGTTTCACATTGTGGTAAAGGTACTTAAGTATAAGTTAAACCTTGTCTTATCGGCTTAGTCCCCTGCATGTTCCTCGGATAGATCTCGATCTTCCCGCATGAACCAGGAGCACCAAGATCTGGCGCTAGACCTCGTGAAGCTTGACTATGACGACATTTCCTCCGCACCCTCAGCACCTTATGTCGCGAAACAAAAAGAAAGGCGCGTCGTAACTTCAATGTGATCGCATCGCTGTGATTTCCTGATTTTCAATCAATGCTCCAAATACCCATCAGGAGTCTGCTGCGTCAAACTATCATCCGAACTACATCCAATTCCTGTCCAAGTCGAGTTTTGAGAAATTTCACCACATCGCCAGTTCTCAGAATGCCCCCGAAGAAATCTACTATTGGCAAGCGTAAGGCTTCTTCGCCCCCAGAAACCCCAAGCAACGGCACGAAGAAATCGAAAATCATCAATTCCTCCTCCAGTGACCCATTACGACAACCGCATTTCAGTGCGCAAGAAGCAGAGGACAATGGGATTGTTTTGAGAAAATATTACCCGCATGAGATGAACAACAAGCGATGCCTAGCCTACAACAGCGATGAGCTGCCACGTCCCATAGAATTACTAGAGCGGGCGTTAGAAGAAACGAAAGAAGAGAGGGAGAAGATCAAAGTTAAGGATGCCGTGGTGCATTGGTTCAAATGGGATTTGAGGACGACAGATAACCATGGATTGTATTTGGCAAGCGAGAAGGCAAAAGAAAAAGGTGTGCCATTGCTTGCAATGTATATTGTCAGTCCGCAAGATTTCGAGGCCCATTTAACTGCACCTGTACGAGTAGATTTTCTTTTGAGGACATTAGAGGTTTTGAAAGAGGATTTGGCAAAGTTGGACATCCCGTTACATGTGGAGACCGTGGAGAAGAGACAAAAGCTCCCTGGGAGGGTCCTAGAGCTTCTGGAGGAGTGGGGCGCAAGTCATCTATATGCGAATGTAGAATATGAGGTCGACGAGCTACGGCGAGAGGCTAGGATGGTTCGAGGATGCTTAGAGAAGGGAATTGCCATGGAGGTTGTCCCTGATACTTGCGTTGTCTCCCCCGGTGAGCTTCATACGGGAACAGGAAAGCAGTACTCGGTCTACAGTCCTTGGTTTCGGGCTTGGGTGGCCCATGTCCATAGCAACGTCTCACTCCTTGACTTATTTGATCCCCCATCAAAGAACCCTTCAAGTGCACGAAAGAACTTTGCTAAGATTTTTGAAAGCAAGATTCCCAGTGCGCCTGAAAACAAGAAATTGAGTAACGACGAGAAGAAGAGGTTTAGATCGATGTGGCCACCAGGGGAGCACGAAGCCCGAGACAGACTGGACAAATTCCTTAACGAAAAGATTGGTGGATATGGCGATCACAGAAATTTCCCTGCACAGAACGCGACATCCTCAGTGAGTGTGCATTTTGCGAGCGGGACATTGAGTGCTAGAACAGCCATTCGATCAGCTCGAGACATCAATAAGACGAAGAAGCTGGATGGAGGACACCAAGGAATTCAAACATGGATCAGCGAAGTGGCATGGCGGGATTTCTACAAGCATGTTCTGGCTCATTGGCCATATGTCTGGTGAGTACTCCCAAAGCACATGTAGGAAGACAGTTTCTAGGCATAAGCTAATGATGAGTAGCATGAACAAACCCTTCAAGCCCGAATATACCAACATAACCTGGGAATACAACACTGAACAATTCAACGCGTGGTGCGAAGGCCGAACAGGTTACCCGATCGTTGATGCCGCAATGCGTCAGCTAAACCACTGCGGTTACATGCACAATCGCTGCCGCATGATTACTGCCTCCTTCCTGGCTAAAGACCTACTTCTAGACTGGCGAATGGGCGAGCGCTATTTCATGGAGCACCTGATCGACGGGGACTTTGCGTCGAACAACGGCGGCTGGGGCTTCAGTGCGTCCACTGGCGTCGATCCCCAGCCTTACTTCCGGATCTTTAACCCGTTACTTCAAAGTGAGAAGTTTGATGCTGAGGGAGAATATATCCGGAAGTGGGTGCCAGAGTTGAGGGGGGTGGAAGGGAAGGCCATTCATGATCCATATGGGAGGGGTGAGGGGAGCAAGGCTAAGAAGGCAGGATACCCGGAGCATATTGTTGTGCATAAGGAGAGTAGGGAACGGACGCTGGCGAGGTATAAAGAGGGGTTAGGGAGGGATACTGCTTGATTTGAGTGTTGTTTGGGTGGAGTTGGGGAGACTTAACGTCGGATAGACTAGGATATCCCAAACATATTATAAGTTATTTATACAAATCATACTAGTCACCAGTGTTTTTTCCTACTAGATAGAAGGTTGGTTACCATGATGAAGGCTGGCTTGTGTAATTATTAATTCACCTAGGCTCTTTATTGATATCAGAATGCGGCTCAAGAATTTCAAGACAATATGCTTCTACTCAGCTATCATTCACTTTGACCTGTAGTGCTAACAACTTTTGCTGAACTACCAACAATGATAGATACAGAACAACCAGCGACCTTTTGAGGAGTCAGCTTTCGATGATTATTGTTCACAAGAGGAATGATTGTGCATTTGTGAAGTTATGGCGAGTGTCAAATTTTGAAGATGTTGATAGGATGGTATATATATATATAATCGAGTAAATTCTGTGTATAAGAAGAGTATATTTCGTATTACATGCTTTAGAACTATACTCCTGTCAAATTTGTATAAGACTTTCCCTTCTTCATTGTATACTCGTCTTAAACTTGGGCTTAAAATGAATTTGTATGGGAAACTGCTTTCTTGTTCAAGAACATAGGGTCAGGTTTTGGGCCAAATTGTACATATAAAGCCAGTTTTCACATCTTTGTTATTCGGAACGTTATTTATGTTTCTTGTTCTTTCATTAAGAAAAAAACATACTTCTCACTATATATAGCATTTACCAAGCAGGTCAGCCATTGTGTGCAGAGTGGCCTTGGGGCTTGCGAATATTTTTTGCAAGCCTACTCACTTGCCTTCTTACTCGCAGTCTTTCTGTCTGCCACCCACAACTCTTCTACCTCAACCATAACCTCTCACACGACACAAAATATTCTTGTCGCAATCTACCACCACCATGGGATCGGTAGATGGCGACACCCTCCAGTTGAGTAGTCCTGCTCAGCTAGACAAAATCGATAAGCTTCGTGAGCTTGGCATCTCTGAATACATTCCGCTCCCTCAGGTAAGTTTGTGCATATTGAAACTGAACTTTACTGACGCGTTGAGTTCAGCTTGTTGTCGTTGGTGACCAGTCAAGGTAATGTCCCATCATCTTTCCCAGAGCTTCTCACACATGCTGACTACAATAGTGGCAAGAGTTCTGTCCTCGAAGGCTTCACAGAGCTGCCGTTCCCACGCGACAGTGGTCTTTGCACTCGCTTTGCAACGCAGATCGCTTTTCGCCGTACCGCTCAGGATAGCATCACAGTCTCTATCATCCCCCGCACCAAAGTCTACGCCTGACCAGGTAGATAAGTTGAAGACTTATCGCAAAGATGGCTTGAAGTCTTTGAATGGAAAGGAGTTTCTCACTATCCTCAAGGAAGTGAGTGATTACGGATGCTTGATATCTTCAGGACTGACATATCTTTAGGTGTTCAAGTTAATGGGTATTCCTGGTCCAGGTGACTCCCTCGAGACAGGTCAGTCCACGTCTAGTGCCAGTGTCTTAAAGATCGAACTCTGTGGTCCTAAGCGTGAAAACCTCAGCATGACCGATATTCCAGGCATCTTTCGGACTCCTACTCCAGGAGTTACTACCAAAGATGACATAAAAGTCGTTCGTGATATTGTGAACGAGTATATCAGAGATGAGAGAACTATCATTTTGGCTGTCATCCCAGCTCCAACTGAAATCGCTACGCAAGAGATCTTGACGGTAAGTTTCATACCAAGCTGGAATATCACTGAGGTGGATTATCTAACGCCTTAAAAGATGGCAGAGGAAGTCGATCTCAACGGATCAAGAACTCTCGGAGTATAAGTGAATTCATCCAAAGCTGAGATAGGATATGCTAACTAATTCATAGACTTACAAAGCCTGATCTCGTCGACAAGGGAGGCGAGCAGAACGTTATCGATCTTGTCGAAGGCAAGCGCAACCAACTTCGTCTTGGATACTGTGTAGTGCGCAACCTCGGTCAAAAGGAGTTGAACGCAGGTTCAGTCGAACGTCATCTCAATGAAAAGAAGTTCTTTGAAACTGAACCATGGGCATCCCTGGACAAGGAACGTGTCGGTATCACTTCGCTGAAGCAACGTCTCCAAGAACTCCTTTCAGATATTACTAGACGTGAGTTCCCTAAGGGCAAGCTCCAGATCGAGACGTTACGATCGATCTGCCGTCACAAGCTCGCTGCTCTTGGTGCTAAGCGTGCAAACCCGGAGCAGCAGCGTGCTTATCTTCAACACATGGCCGTCACCTTCCAAAAGATCACGGACAATGCTCTTGATACATACTACTATCGTAGTGAGATCTTCAATCAGAATCAAGCTATGCGCTTACCAACTCTCATCTCTAGTCGTCGCGATGCATATGCTGACGTAATGGGAAAGTGCGGACATGCAGTGCCCTTTGATGATGAAACAAAGACTGGTAATCCATCATCTAAGTTGGTATCTCCAACCCCTGCACCAGAACTTCAACCTATCATATTTGGTATCTCACCTGTCATAAGTCAAGGTTTTAAAGGCACGCCGATGTCTAGTACTCCAGTGTCTCCTCCTGCTAGCGGTGCAACTAACAAACCAACGAGAGCATATTCAAACCCTGCACCAGATTATCCAGAGCTTTTAGATCTCATTCCCGAGAAGATCAAATATTATCCCCCTAGCACAGAGAAAATTTCGGTTTGGGTCAAATCTGAATACCTCAAGGCACGAAGCTGCGGTGTTGATGTTATCTCCCCTGCAATCCTAGCTACATTGTGGCAGCACCAGTCGCGCAACTGGAGAACCATCACCGTCGCCTTCATCCTGGACGTCATTTACATGGTGCACAATTTCATCATGAAGTTACTTACCCACGTTTGTTCAAACCAGCATACACGCGAAGGTCTCAAATCAATGTTGATGGATGTTCTCCTCGAAAAATACGAGAAGGTGCTTAACCACGTAGACTTCATTGTGCGCGTGGAGCGTTTCACAGCCCCGCAGACCATGAACCATTAATTCAATGATAATCTCCAAAAGAATCGCTCCCAACGCATTCAGAATGCGGTGACCAAGTACGCTTTCGATCACAGCTACGAGCAAGGTCGCCCAGTCAAAGCCATTACGCTAGACAGCCTGAGTACCGCTGTGCCTAGCATCAACATGGTTAATGCGGACTACGCAGTCAGTGATCTTGTTGATATCCTGAAGAGCTACTACAAAGTCGCTCGCAAGCGCTTTGTAGACACGGTTTGCATGCAGGGTTGTGATTACTATCTGCTCAATGACGATGAAAGCCCTCTGCGCACCTTCTCCCCCGAGTTCGTCTCGGAGTTGAGTACGGAGCAGCTGGATATTATTGCTGGTGAGGAATTGGCCGCCAGAAGAAGTCGTAAAGACTTGAAAAAGGAAATCATGGCGTTGGAGCAGAGAAAGAAAATTCTCAGGGCATGATGAGAATACTGGCTTCTCACCTAATTTAGTATCCACTTCGTGTTTATCTATGTAGATGAGGATCTAAGCTACAGTCGTAGTTATAGTATGCACCGATCATTCAGTAATTAGACAGATCGATGTATCTATTTGTTTAAAGGAAAGCATACCTCGTGATTACTAATTATAGCTTCGCTTTTCTCCCATCCAGCACCTCAGACCGTACCTTGATCTCCATATCCCTTGGTCCCTCCTTTTCAAACCTAACCAACACCACAGAGTGGAAGTCTCCTCCTCGCCCAGTTGAGGCCAACTCATGCCCTGGTCTATCTAAACCAAATACACTCCTCCCATCCTTCGCAAACAGCAGCCCTAGGGGAGTCATAACCTTATCCGCCCACAGTATTCCTCTACCATCTCCATCTGTCTCCAAAAACTGCAGGATTTTCGTCCTCTGCATCTCCAGCTCCTCCCTTCCCAGTTTCTTGCCCTTAGCCTCAGCCGAAAGGAAGGGAGCCAATAAGTGCAAAAGATAGAACTGCGGCGGGAACAAGATAATCTCATTCCGCTTCGCCTTGTCTAACCATTCCTGAGCGGGCGCAAACATCGCAGCAGTGTGCTCAATCCCGCCGTCCGATGTCGGCACATCAATGATAGCCTCTTCACCGACCGGCAACCCCTCAATTGCCTCGTCCGCCAGCGGCAAGAAATAGATATACATCTGCGTGCTATAGCGCTGAGGCATATTTGAAGGCGTGATCCAGCGCGTGAACGGTTTCAAGGCATCGACATCGATTACGCCTCCGAGGCTTGCTACCCACTCCTGAAATCTCAGCCGCCCAGAATGGATCTCCTTGCGCGCGTGCTCGCGCTCGGCGGTTGGCACTCTCAGCAGCCCGCTGCCGTCTGCTTTCTTCGCGAGTAGAATGCCGCTCTCCTCAAAGCACTCGCGGATTGCGCCGAGACGGTAGACGAGGCCATCTTGGTGCCGCTCAGGATCATCAGGTGGGGGGATCGTGCCGTCTTGCGCCTCTGAGAGGTTCCCACCTGGGAAGACGTGCGCGGACGCGAAGGAGAATGAAGACTTGACACGGTGGAGAAGGAGAATTTCGTTTTGGGGGGATAGAAGGATAACACTATGGAGGTTAGTGGATTTGGACTTTGGATGTACTTGGGGATGTATGTACCTGGAACTTGGACGAGAGATTACGGGCTCTTCCCTGTCTAGTGATGACATGTATTGTTTTTGTAGACGGGGAACCATGGTGATGATGGGACTCTTCCGGAATGAGAGAAGATTTCTACGCAAATATATTGTTTCCTTCTTGGTGGGTATTGATGAAGTTGAATGAATAGATGATGACGGTGTTGATGAAACCGGCCGATCAGATAGTCTATTAATATTCAGGAAATGTCTAATGGGAAGTCTTGAATTCGTGATTTTCAAGATACAATTCGGCCTTAAAGGCAGAGTTCTCAAAGATGGATTAATCATAGATAGACACAGAAGAAGATATCAAACACGGGCTTATTTACGAGTTAAGAACTAAAGTTCAAATATCCAACAGAGTGGCATTGTTAATTGCGGGGCAGCCGTACCTGAACCTGGGGAACCGAGGCTGCAAGGCTACGAACTGACAAGGCTGTCTTTGCCTCTTCACAATATCATACTAGAAAACTCAGAGAGCCCATAAATGTGAGGCATTAATTTGTAGTGAGAATTATAGAGTATTGACAAATCAAGTAAGGAGCCTATGTATACATGGTAATCTTGTGCACAAGAATAGAGCCGCATGAACCTCAGGAAATCCACCAGCCAGCAAGGGCAACGCCAAAATCAGCCTACCGATCTGGAACACCAAGCTAAAGCAAATATCAACATGGCTCTCAATTTAAAAGCCGAGAGCCAACACATTTAAGATCGGACGACTCTGAACTCAAGAACCTTGACCATTCTGATTCTGCCCAATATCAAACACAACAAGTGGCCATGTTACACCCGGTATACCATTTTGTTCTGACATACTTGTTGGCTGGCCAGTGGAGGTCATATCCGCCATGGGGGCAGCGTTGACGTCATTCTGATTTTGGTTACCACCACCGAGAGCAATCAGAGCTCCGACTGCATCCCCGCTATAGCCAAGATCTTGTGGTTCCAATTTGCCTGCCATGGTAGTAGTCCATTCTTGCCATGCATTCGCACCAGAATGGGTGTTGTTCCCGTGAGAACCAGGGCGAGGCCAATTATTAGGGACGACTTGACTAGCTTGCGCAGCGAAGGCCTCGAGGAGGGGTGCAGCTGCTGCATCTGAAGTATGATACCCTGGGAATGACGTCGCCTCTTGATTAGGATAGGTGATGCTGTGCGAAGAGCTTGGTGGCTCTGGGTATGCTGAATATTGTGTTGCAGCGGGGTATGGTGTTTGTTGATGGGTCACATGACTGTCAGTTGAGACGAAAGAATTACTACTTCCTCTACCGTCATTCGTCACGTTTTCTTGTTGGAAATTTTGATTGAACGATGGGTTGCTGAATCCTCCCGCATTGTTCGTTGCGTTCTGATTTAAAGGAGATCTGGCATCTCTAGCCTGTGCTGGCTGGTTTGGTGTCGAAAATGAAGCGTGCTTGTTCTGCAAGCTATGGCTAAGAAGTCCAAGGGTTCCTTCTGTAACCACACGTACTGCTTCACGGAGACGCGTTCCTGAGCCTAGTCGTATATATTAGTCAATGCCATCAATATATCAGCCTGGTTGCTTACCCAATAGTGCTCCAACTTCCCCCATTATATTTAACCACATGTCCATTTCTTCCCTCAAAGCAGCCAAATCCGCCTGTATCATGTCATTTCGTCTCTCCCACTGCGCAAACAATGTAGTGGTGATGGCCATAACATAAATCGCGCTATTGTACCAGGTTGTGTCCAAACTCTTGAACTTTTGTAACTGTTTCACAACAACAAGTAGTTGACGCGCAGACTCCACACAAATGCGCATGCTTTCAGCATTGAAATCTGCGTCATTGGTAAGCGATACCGAAGGATGTCGAAGAAGCAATCTAAACTCCAACGACCAGCATTGCAGGTAGAGGGCAAAGAGGCGGCCTTCTTGCTCGGTGTCGCCCGATTCGCCCTTCATAAGCTGCGGTGGATGACCCTCTTTCCATTGGCGCAGTCGAGATTCAAGGCTATTGACTGTGTCAATGTATGTCTCGGGACGCCTTCGGACACCGTAGATTGTACTATACATCTCCATGTACAGAGGCTCTATTTTATATGCTTCCATGCCAATAAGGTGACGACATATGCCAGGCCTAGATGTATCAAGACCTGCTTCTGACATGAGCTCATCATCAACAGCTTCTGGCAGCTCAACATCAAAGTCCTCGTAGCGTAAATGCATGGGTCTGCCCAGTTTGCCACTGAGGGCAATATGAAATGTAAGTATTCCCCAAAAAACACGTTTTCGCATCTCGACTTCAAGGAAGTTAGGAGCCTGATCTGCTGACCATCTCTTGACTGATCGATGCAGGCCGAGTTCGATGGCCAAAGAAAAGGTTATCGATGTAAGAACCCAACTGGCACCAGGTTTTGGGAAGTTGCGGAGATGGGCACAGATCAGAGCAAGTGCCTGAATATCTGGAACAGTATGGCCGCATGCCAGATTATAAAAGTTTCCGAGAGAGAAATGATAATGAAGGTTTGATTGGTTTGTAAGATGGGCTTGTTGAGCCGCATCTTCATGATTGCGCGCAGCGTATTGGAAAAACATAATTGCAAATACCATGTGAACAGTAACGGTTTCCGCAGTTGAAGGCCGAAAGTTGGGATCATCATACATGCGTTCCAGCAGTCTCATAAACGTTGGCTTATGGAGAATAGGACAGTATGGATTTATCACACGGAAGTACCATTGTGCATAAGTAAGACCCTCGGTGCGACTTGGTAGCTCCACTTTCTCAATCCTTGGATTGATATTGAAAGTGGTTTGAAGGAAAGCCTGGTATGATTTGTTGTAAAGGGCTGGGTGAGGAACAGCTGGATCTGGTTCATCCATGTCCGGAGAACTGAAATCTGCAATATCAATCTCCATACCCAAAATTGACAACGCAGTCCCATTGATCGAGCTCAAGTGTGAGTTTCCAGATGAGACGCCGAGATAATTATCACCAGTGCAACCGGCCCGAAATACAGGAAGAGCTCGGAAGATATTGGTTTCTTGCTGGGACTGCTGTTGCAATGGACCTGCAACTGGTGCTGGTGGATAGCTGGTTATATTGTTTCCACCATTCCAGGTATGTGGTTGAGCAGGAGCGCCGACATTGTATTCGTAGGATTGATGATAACCGTTATGCGACTGGAAATCCAACCCATTCTGTCTCAATCGGTCCTCGAGTTCACGCACCCTATTCTCTAAATCCCTATTTCGTTGTTCAAGTCCTTCTACATGTCCTCTCACGGTGGCTCGGCCGGTGATTCGATCGGTAGTGCGACACTCTTGGTTGTTTTGTAGACATGGCGAGCAACCTCCTGGCAAGCCATCACATCGGATTTTGCGAACCTACTCAACGCGTCAGTACGTATAATTACGCCACAGCAGTGAGGACGCGAATACCTTGCATCTATCACAGGCCTGACCGGTACGGGTTGAGGTCTTTAACTTCTCTTTCACCTGATGAGAGAAATTATCACTGTTGCTACCAAAGCTTTCGGTCTTGACAGCCTTTGCGCCCGGTGGGTTTGCGGGGGATCCTGAAGCAGGTCGCTTTGGAGGCATCGCGACGGCGAATGCCTTTTTGACACGGAATAAACCGATGCGTCAAGCACGGGTGCCAGAGAGTAGCGACGGGGTTAATATGTGGTCTACCACGAATACCTCAACACGGTGATTGAGGATGTTGATGCCACGATTGCTTTTGAAGACTTTGGAGGAATTGGACTGAAATAGTCACCCACGGTTATGTCCTGGAGCATTGGTAGAGAAAAGCGTGATATTTCCACGATCCGTGGTACGGATGACTGGGGTAGCCAGGTATGCACTTTAGTCGTTACGTCCTGGATTCATGGACCAAGGGGATATTGACTCTCAGGCATTGCTACAATCCGGCTGAGTCACTTTTTCAGACTTAATTATGTACTTCCCCATCTTGAATAGACCTTGGCAATTTCTTTATACATTTCCTTCGGATACAAAAGCTGTGATATAAAGAATATCGACAAAAGTTAGCATCCCTTATTGGTTCATCGTTGACACGAAACGGTTATTATGACATGCAGATGTCCATACGCCGCGCCCGAGAATGTCTCAACTCTGAATACTGGGTCTCTATATCCGTAATCCGTGCGTAAGAATATTTATGCTGAAAACGAGGGAATTCTTCTGGATGAATTAATCCATAAATGCTCTGTGCAGTCAACAAACAGTATGATACGTTGTGGTGATTAGATTGATATTCAGCACTTGGACGACCCATGATGATTATAAGTGCTCGCCCAGATTTGTCCCCCCATTCACCTAAATATTCTTTTCCGGGAAACTGGAGTTTCATATTGTATATGTTCTATGGAACTGAATTTTAGTTAATGAAGTATACTTAAAAATTCAAAGGAGCGTCCAAATCTCACTGATGTTAAAGAAAAGAAGGGGAAAAAGCACAATGCCATCAATATCGCTTAGTTGAGCCATGTTTCCAAGGCCAACATCAAATCTTTATCACAGAAATACATACCAAAGCGGTACAGAGTATCACACACCACATAGCAAGAAAAGCGAAGTGCCGGATCCATATATCAAGTTCTCTCAAATACCACATTCACAAGGGCCTTGCAACTACAAAACCAAGCCAGCATATACATACCAAACGGAGTGACCCAAGAAGTTCACCTCGAAGAGTCAGAAGCAAGTGAACATACCCTCTCATTCAAGAGCAATACGAGCACTCTCTTGCACCTTTCTACCTCCACCGAAAACAATGTCTCTCGAGACACTGCAGCTGGCTCATCTCCCAAGCACATACGCAGTGCATGTAGCGCTATTCAAAGACGTCAGCAACGCCGCATTTCTACACCAACAATTACTATCCGGCAACACGGATTTCGAGTATGCATTCATAGACAGCAGCGTGGTATGTTGCTCCACTATCTACCTTGAACTCCTATCAAATCCCTCGAGATCAAAGGCTTTCTTAAATATCACGTGACATACTCATAGCCGGACAGATAATATCACGAATGCAAGCGCTCTCAGCAGTATTCCGGGCCGTGAACGATAGCATAGAGAACCGTCTGAAGAGCAGGAACGTACACTCAGAGATCGTATTCGGTCTGAGTCCCAACAACAACGTAACGCTCCTGTCCCTGGTTAGTCATTATCAAAACTAATACACTCGCAGATCGCAGAGTCATTCCGACGATTCGGTATCACGCCTACTACCACCAACCTTCTTGTTGTGAAGGTTGTGGACACTACTTCCTCTCAAACTACCGCGGAGGAGATCCAAGCACATCTGGCGGAGCATGTGCAGGGCACGCAGGTGGAATTCAGTGATGAGATCCTCGCTGGTATGACAGATGTGGCGAGGGTTAAGAAGATCTATAAGCTCAATGCTGCAAGTGGTGGAAAGAAGGTTGTCAACGGAGCACCGAAGTTAGATGAGAAGAAGGAGTTGGAGGTTGCTGTTTTGGCGGCTATGGCGCTTAGGGGTGTGAGTTGAATGATATTTAGATTTGAAGCATGTTATAATAAGCTTCTTGAGGTTTAAGTGGAAATATTATAATTAACACAATCTAGATCGTTTGAGCCAGCCTTACAGGTTGTGGTCTTATATGTGTCGTATCAAGGTCTTATCGAAGCTTATTAATTCCGATTTACTTTAAGTTTAGTAAGTCAGATTTTCAATAACAGAACTGTGTAGCTGGCCACTGATTCCTCTATACATACGAAATTCAAATTTAAAGCACTGAATGATAGAATGGAGAATATGACCGAAGCTTACCTCAAAGAAGCTTGCAGATCGTTTACGCTGAGAGCTTGGTTGGTCTAAATAACAAACTCTTTCCTCAGATGGAGAACAATAAGAACGAGAACAAGAAAGTAAGATCCTGAGCAATCAGTTGTCGTGTCTAGTAGCGAAATAACATCGTGAACACTTGCATTTGGATCTTCTGCCTATGGTATAGAATGTAGGATCACATTTTGTGTCTCGTGATGGTATTGGAAGGAGAGCTCTTGAATCAGGTATGATTAGTGGCATCCAAGCTGATCAGAGACGGGAGCCTTGGCCAAAGCCTCCAGACTTACAAATGAGAGTCCAGACGCTCTTCGAGAACACATTTTTGACAATCATCGTCTCAAATACTGCTGGCTGCTTGCTAGAGACATTCCAACCGAGTATTCTCGCAATAAATGTCGAACCAATCAACAAACAACTTGCCATAACTGCTAATGAACTCAGCTATCAAACAACCATATCTCACATCATCGTCACATCGAATCACACCAGATCAGCCAAAGAAGCAATGAGGTCTACAAAAATACCACTATCATAATTCATAATACCCATCTACCCCAACGCCACGCTAAACGAAATGCCGCATTGGTCATACAAACACCTCCAACGCTCAAGCCAAACCGAACATCGCCTTCACACGTCTACCGATTTCGCCCGCCATAGCATTTCTCCCCTCCACCGTCCTCTGCACCGCATCACGGTTCTCCTCCGCACGTCTGAGCAGGTACTTCATACACTCGCCGGTAGTTCCCCAAACCAAGTATTTGAAAGCCGCAGGCTTCTCCGCCTGAGCGGCGGAGTTCTCACCACCTTGCAACAGCTCGCAGGAGACTTCGTCCGCCATTCCCTGTAACTGGGCGTAGACGAGCGGGATACGCTCTTCGCCAGCAGCCGTCTGCGCCTCTTGAAGCTTCTGGGCCTTCTGGACGGAAGCCTGGTTGTGGGAGGCGATCACAACGTTAAGGGCTGGGAAGGGAGTGTTGGGTGGAGCGGATAGGACACTGTTCCATTGGCGGCGGATGAGAGCTTCGGAAATGCCGTCGAAGCAGTTGTCGGTGTCGGCTTTGGTGTCGTGGATGATGCTTCGCTCGTCACTGTGCATGTATGCTCCGCGCACGAGCTTGACGCCTAGGGTGAAGCCTTTGTCGTGGGCGAGCTTGAGATGTGAGGCGACGACCGAGGGGCAGGCTTTGAGGTATGCTTGGTAGGTGCCGTAGATGGTTGCGTCGCCAGGGGTGCGGTTGTTGTACTTCTTCATGTACTTGATTGTCCATGAATCGATGCCCGGTTGAATGGCGTTGTTCTCGGCGTCGAAGAGGAGCTTGATACCACGCTTGGAAGCCAGGTCGCAGAACTCATTGATGGATTCTTCGAGGTAGGCGGATGGTTCGATGTTCTTGTAGAGTTCAAGACAGGCGAGCTTTCCTGCTCCAGTGAATCTGAAATTGTTAGTTAATGTTCAAAACATCGAGGCAAAACAAACTCACTTGACAGCGACCATGTCTCCTGGCTGAGCCAATCTCACAGTTTCGACCATGCCAGCTCTCCATGGTTGGACCTCCTCTCTAATGCACTTCTCCAACTGCTCATCCGAGAGAGTCTTCAGCTTCTTAACCTCCTCCTTATCAACCACCACTTCCTTGGCATATGTCAAAATTACACCGTTATAACCCAGCTGTTTGAGGCCATCAATAGTGCGATTGATTTCCGTCGCGTTCTCGCCAGCACAAAATTGTTTGTAGATAGTTGGTTTGATAAGAAGCCTAAGAAGAGGGTTACGGTCGGGATCCAAGAGGCTATTATTAGCGTGTGCGATCTTAGCCATCATCCACAGAGATGGACTGAGAAGAAAGTTGGATGAGGACACTGAGAGGATGCTCAAGGAGCGCACGACAGTCCACAACGGAAGAACAGAGAGAGCTGCTGATTTCTTCTTTGGCTGTTGGGATGGCGTTTCCAAGTGCACATCGGATGAGGTAGCAACATAGGCCGTTTGTCTCGGAGATGTACGAGATGAAAGTGCTCGAAGTTGTGTATATGGTAGTCGTTTCGTTGCAAGCAACGTCACTGATTTTGTTGGTGCCATTTGATGATTTCCAAGATTGTTATGAGATCTTGGAATGAAGGTTGGTGGAATGGAGTGTACACGCAGCGATATCAAGTAGGCGGGAGGTACACATGAGATGGAGAGATACCATGGAAATATATAGAGATGATGTATCATGTACCTGGATGCGATTTCGGAGGATGATAATAAAAAGTACTTGTGTCTAGTCCAGAATATGTAAGGGAGGCTTTACTCTGCCGCAACTACGCAGCCAACATATCTCGGGTTTGGTATGGGCTGTGAAGCGCAGACATGACTGCTATTCGATGGAATCCCTTATCGACATGCTTATCGAGCTAGAGGGTGCATGCAAAGCCGTAAGTAGCCGGCACAGAGATTAGCGAGCTACACGGACCCAGCCTCAGATGCAATCCCAGACTCCTGATTGGTCAATCACCGGGGCATTGATCTGGATTCCTCGTGGAGTCTCCTGCAAACGATACCGACGACCAGAAATGTTTCTCCCGTCCAGACTCGACCCGACGTATCAGCTGACCTGTCATACATACATATTAAGGTAATGTATGATGAGGTGCGGTACCTACCACACTCTCTCTCTCTCTCTCTCTCACTTAAGTTTGGCAACACACACAGTCACGTAGAACAACGCAGGCACGCAAGCACGCAGGCACGTGCAGCATACGCAGATACCTCCTGTCGGCTTTAAACGGCGTAAGCTGAAAGCACCTTCATACATCGCACGACACGCCCACTTAAACAAGGTCTTGGTCTTGCAGGAGGAAGAAATGAGTATTGATTTGCTAAAAGATATCACGTAACAAGACATGTACCTACGTCTCTGGTAAAGTATCGAGTCAAGCTTCGACTTCCGACCATGCCGTTTGCCCTTCTCATGACCTCTTCCCTTCTTTTTTGCTCCTATATTCATCCGAATATTATCAATCAAAACAAAGCTGGCCGTCCAGATACTCAGCTTCGTGCCCCTCTTGAACCCTTCCTTGATACCTTGAGCGCTACACTATAACTCTTCCTCTTGTACTTAATATACAAAGTTCTAGACCCATACGAGCTAAGAACGTGACAGCTGGAGCGACAGGTTGGCACGCAACGAAGGGTGGTAGTGAGAGCCAGGAAACGTTTTTCCTTACATTATAGCGTTCTTTAGACACTGGATGGCGTGGTTTCTTCTCTTCGATTCTGGAATGTCCGCTATGATGTTGTGATGTAGGTTGTTGTAAGGTGCATCTAGTACCTATTGATATTCTGTTTGAAGAGCATACAATCACGTGACTGCGCGCATAGATTTCGCGATGGGGATGCTAGGCCTGAGGCGCGTCATAAGCTGCTTTATGACTTCATGTTGCGACACGCCTGTCCAGACATCCCAAAGTTTACCCACCTAACCACCGACTTCTTTCCAAGATGGTATGCAGATGCACCATCGACAAATACATGTGTAATTCTAACTATTGACAGGCTGGCGACGGCGTTCCCTCAGACTGGACAGTCCGTTTCAAGCATGGCCGCACAACCATCCTGATGCTCATCGACCCTCGCACTACTCTCAGCGACATCAAAGAATCCCTCTTCACTACTATTACTGAGCGCTTCCCCGATGGCCTTCCACCAACTCCAACCAACTATAAAGTCGCCGATCACCCACCTTCTGCCGCTGACATTGTGCTCGCATCCCCAAAGAACGAACTCGACCTTGCTAAGGGCTGGAACGAGATCGACGACTACTCAAAGACCCCACAAGACTTGGGATGGAAGGATGGCTGTCTGGTTGCCTTTAGCTATGAGGGCTTGAAATGGGATGTTCAGATACCTAGCTACGAGGAGGCCTATGGAGAGATGGATCATGATGCTGCTGAAGCGCAGCTGTCGGCTGAAGAGGATAATCCCTATGATATGGATGCTGACATGCGTGCATGAGGGAGTTGAATTTGTGAAAATAACCGGCATGGGCTTGGGCTAGGCGTTGAGGATATTGATTGGCATTTGTGGAGGCGTTATCGGTGGTGAATACCTAGGATTTTCTGGTATCAGAATCCCTTTGCTGACCAGATACTGAGAAAGATGAGTGCAAGTCTTAAGATGACTTATGTTACTGTTGTCTGAATGTGAGCTCAACTGTTTACCTCTGTGCTTCTTCTGATTTCCTGGACTCCTCCTAGATGCACATATCCGTACTATCTGCGTCAGAATAAGCTTCTTTGACGGATATCTGCACCTAACCATCATGTGCAATATGTGGTCGCTCTTGATACAGAGTCAGAAGCGGTGAATACGGGACATTGCATTTGACCTCTATTATCCTTGCTAGGCCTTGGTCTTTATGGACAGCGTTGTGGCATTGAAAGCTGAAAGTGAATCTTACACTCTGCTTCAAATCCTGGATCGTCAGGAAGTTGAGCTGCTACAACGGCTAAGGGACTCTTCGTGTCTTTTTCTAGGGACCAATCTGAAGTGTTAAGCACTCAAAAAAGCACGTGATTTACATAGAGGTACCTTAAGGTAAGTATTCTACGAACTGTAAGTTCTAAGAGTGGAAGGCCCTGTCACGTCTAGCGTGTGTCTCTCTGTGTGTGTCTGGAAGCCTGCAGGAGTCGAAGGAGACTCAAAGCCTTAACAACTCCAATCTATCACAACTTACTTGCTCACTTTGAATTCTTCCGCGTCTTGGTATAATCCTGGATATTCCGGATACAGTACGCCCTCAAGGCATTTGTCTTGGGTATGTAGTCAAACAAATTGGACTCTCCGCCTACTTTCACTACCTACCTAGGATATTAAAAGCTTTTACTCACGGTCGAAAAGTTGCTTTATTCTTTAAAGTTGTTGGCTGTCGCATGCGCTTCCAATCACGGTTACTAGGTTCATCCAACAAAAGAGGACCGAATCTTTGCGGCAACTATACTATCACCATAACAACAACATCAACTCAATCTTCTCAATCCCGGAAATCCGAAGACTGTCATCCACCGCAGCGGGTTTTGAACCAACGTGAATTCCAAAGTATACGCAATGCTAATTGAGTTGCATCCCATCAATGCTAACAACCTCTTGACAGCAGGCATCAGTCTAATATCTTCTCACCAGTTCACATCATACCATCCACGAAAAGACCTCGAAAGCAAGGAAACGATACATATTCGGTTCTGGACACACTCTCTACAAGTTTTCACACTTGCGCCCCTAACCGTTTACTATATTTGCTTCGCTTCCAAAAGACGCGTCGCTGTAGAAATCGGGTGGCGGGCAAAGATCAACACAAAGCTCATCAGGCAGACCTAACATAGCCCAGTCCATCCAAAAACTACAATCCGCTGTTTCTATATGCACAGCACAACTACTCACTTACCAAACCCACCGGAAAAACAACAGTCAGTTGGGCTTTGACACCCATACTCCCTCTAGCAATCGCAAACATGGGGGAGGCAAACATTAACGATGCCTTGGGCGATCTGTTCAAAGGTATTGAGTATCTAAAGAAGGGCATGAGAAAGGTTAGCAATATATCTTGCTTATATGTTGTGTATGCTAATAGCTGTCAGATGCGGAGCATCGACCGAGAAATGCACAATCGCATTGAGGAACCAATCTCTACCCTCGCCGAGGCCATTGGTGATGCCATTGTTGATAATGATCGATCGGGTCCTATCTCAGCTCCAGTCGAATCAAGAGCTACGCGTGTTGGTTCTGATGGTACATTCGGTGATCATGGTTTCAGACATGGGTCAGGCACCCCACAGTTTCCACCAGGCTTTGGATTTGGTACCGTATGCAATGAGTAAGTCACACGTTCAGAGTAATTATAGATCTTAAACCCCGACGAAGGCAATAAATGCAAAAGCTATCTCTATTTCCAAGCTGCTCCGTGTACTATGCTAACCAGTGCACAGGCAAATGGAGAGCCTTGACAGTCTCCAGCCTTCATTCACACCACTTGCAGCTGAAAAACATACGAGAATATCCTCAACTTCCGCTCTTTCACCTATTGCACCACCATTTTCCCCATCTATCTATTCGCCTAGCAGAACCTATACGCCACCTCCTGGATATCAGAATAATTTACATGGAGGCCGACTGCTCTTTATTTCACCTATCCCGGATAACATATCTCAGAGTGAGCTGCGTGATATTATAAATCAGTATGGAGAGGTTCATCAGGGCCCCTTTTACTACCCAGCTTCGTCTCATGGACAGCTACCTTCTTACGTCTTCCTGATCATGGCGTCCAATGATGACGCGAATAGTGCACAATCTATTCTAAACAACACTGAACACGGCGGAAATGTTATGACGGTCAAAGTTGTACCACCTCAGGGTATCGCAAAACCAATTCAAGTCAACCACTCCATCCGTAGAATCTCGGGATACAGTTCGCCACCTCGAGAACCCCCTTCTCCGCAGCTCTCCATGCAGCACCTAGTGCCAGAACCCGCGCAAGATGGGTTGAAAAGCTTGCTAGCTTCAAGTCCTCCGCCATCTCCAACTCCTGCTGAGAAGCGAGACAACGAAAAAGAGTTCTCTTGGGCCAAAATCACTAGCAAAGATGTCACAGAGGGCAAGAGCTACTCTATTCGCCCCGCCAATGAGACTCGCCGTCGAAGTTCTGCGGCACGAGGAAATGGATTTGTGTCGCTTGGTCGTACTAGAGAGTCACTAGAATTCCAGGGTCGTGTGGTCTTCATAATCAACCTTCCACCAAATGTTACTTTACAGAAAGTCTCCGATGCTGTTCAAGAAGGTCCTGTTGCTTCAATTCGGTTTGGTACAAACCCTGATGATAACAAGCCTTATGTTGGTATTATTTTTCAGCATGCGACAGACGCTGACGCATTCCATTTGATACTCAAGAGGGAGCAGAGAGATCAACGTGCCCGCCGCTTTACTTTTATGCCAGAGGTCGTGCGTGGTGAGCCGCACCCTATTGATTCCGTCATCCAGTCTATGTCACCTCCCACCTTTGCTCGACGCCGCCTCACTATCGTCAAGAAGGGTCTCTTCTTCAAATGGGGCAAGCGCGATCTCACCTCCATGTGCAACAGAATCGTCGGTGAGGAGCATGTACAGCTGGTATTTCTGTACAATGGAGGCAATGCAACAGTTTGCTTCTCGGATGTGGATTTAGCCTCTAAGGTCAAAGCTCATTTGGAGAGAATGGAGAAAGGCAGACCTGGTTTTGAGGGTTTGGTTGTTAGCTTCTCTAAGGATCCTTGTGAAAGTCCTATGAGGCTAATCTCAGCTGGTATATAATGTTGTACACGAACTACTAAACACATCGCATCTATGATGTGGGATCTGAGGGGAATCTTTTGGGAGTAAACTGTGGATTCGCATTTCAGGAGCTTTCAGTTGACTGAGGAATCTTGACTGCACTTTGCGACTGCTAACTGATACGGATTCATTCATGGTTCCTCTTACAAAGCGCTTGCGGCGATTTATTAGAAGGAACATGTACCTTACTCGGACAAAGTGGTAGAACAATGCCTCAGATCCCGAATCTTCGAGGTAGTTATGCAAAAAGCTTTTCATATTGATACTCGTGATGCTGCACTTAAGTGATATAGAACTTCAGGCATATGATGCGACACATGCATAGTAGTTACACATCTGTTGAAGACGTGGTATTTTGTTTTATCTACTAGCTTCATTTTCTTAAGAGTGATTTCCTCAACCAAAAGCCCACTCCCACCAACCCTTCTTCCATGCGCGACCAAATACGTGGTTGATGCAAGCGGCATCTTCGTTGAATGTACCCGAGCCACTATGTCTCTGTCCGCTGCCCCAAATGTTGATGGGAAGGATACCAATGCCTCTTCCCTTTCCACGACCCTCTTCCATCTTCTCTCCTGGGATCCATACGGGATATCTCAAAGCATGAAATCCTTTCCATGTAACCCTGCTATCCAACCCCGCATTTCTATCCCTCAATCCATGCATACCTCCAAGGCCTTCATTCAAGACATCAAGTATTGCATCGGTGAACATTCCCGGTCCTGTAACTTCTAAGATATCGCCTTCCCCATACCGCTTTCCCTCCACAGCCCTAAGCCATCCGGATTCTCGCTCATGAACCATAGCATGACTGACAGCTCTCACGACAGCAGTTCTTAGGAAAGGATCAAATCTCTGAGGCGCATAGATCACAAATTGGCCGAAACCAAAATTCCGACTCCAATGCCAAGCTTCCATCGTAGCTGCACTAAGATACGGCTCATCGATTTCCACCCCAACCAACAAGCTAACATCCACCCTCTCCTCCAAAATCTCCTGCATAGGCTGACAATCCCTCAACGCCATTCTGTTCCACGTATCCACATCGACATACAGCCCACCATGGAACCAAAGCAACATATACCTCAGTATATCCGCTTTCAAGACCGGTTGCGAGAACCCATCAAAAGCCTCCACAAGCTTCGGCACGCTTTTAAATGTCTCGTGAACGAATTTCTCCGCATCATCATCGAGAACAAACGTATGCTCCCACTCCGGGTTATTGACCCTCCACTGTTCCACAAAAGTCTCCCACTGCTTGCCCATATCCGGCGTCCCAATCTGCCATATCTTCGCGGGAGCCTTCAATACTGCGCCATTCGTAACCTGGTACTCAATCGCCAGCAATTGCTTCTCGAGCTCGGCCTCGAGCTCGGCGGATGCATGGGCGCGATAAAGCGAGTGGAATTCGTAGGTTGGCGTCGTGTCACGCTGCACTGTCGGGGCCGATGCAGGGGGCCGGTTATATTGTAGTAAGGACGGGAAGTTCATTGGTCGCGCGACGAAGTAGAGTAGTGCCGCCAGCAGCAGGAAAGGGATGCTGCGCTTACGCAACAGGAAGCATCGCCGCGCCATGCTGGTTTTTGGATAGTGGCGAGGTACATGTTGTAACGTGTGCGTTTGCTTTCGTAGAATTGGCGTGGAATGTAAAAGGGGCAGTTTACGTCGCGTAAATATTAAGGGATGTGTCGGACGAGCTTATTTTGAGGTTATGCCGACGACATCTCCTTCTCGGCTTTCTTGGTTACCAACTCTACTTATGTAGATCTTATGTGATGAACCATCACAAAATAATTATTGGGCTCTAATAAATCCATAGGTCTGGATTAAATCTTGCTCTGTACAGCGTCATGTTTTTACTAAACATTTTTCGCTTATCTAAGTGCTCAGTCGATTATGAATATATCTGCTTTCATTCTTCTACGATGGAATGAAGCACAGTTTTCTTTCACGTTACGCAAAATTGATAACATCTTCCTGAATTCATACAGATGGTATGCTTGTTATGTTTTTTTCTAGCAAGCCAGTCCAGACGTCTATTGAGAACTAAATTCAGAATCCGTGTCCCCATCAGTGATTTCTAAATTCTCATCCCACCAGTCTTGCATAACTTCCCAAATATCGAAATGATCTAAAATGGTCTGAAAACCAACATCTCACTCACAAGAATAGAACAGGTTCCCAGATTGCTCGTCAGGTTCGTCGTGAATGTAGAATTTCCAACGTAATGCATACATTGAAGTGGTAAATTCAGCATATTGCTGTGTCACTTCTCCAATCTCTTGACTCCAAGTGCCCAATATATCTTGACAGTAGCTCTTTCGGTCTCGCAGTATGACATCCCCTACTACAGGAAGTGTTTCATCGCAGATTATCGGACGTCCAAAGCTTTGACAAAGCCGACTTGCAGAACAAAGTAGACAGAGCCCCACTTCTTGATCCAGAAAGTCGTAGATAGCCAGAAGAACTTGCAGAAATTGGCGGTAGGAGGGTCGTTGGGAGGAAGTTTCCTTCCAATCCACGGCAGCAACGCTTGCTTGATACATCTCAGAGCATACCATTTTGTCCAGGCAGCAGCCATGATCCTGATCACCAACCGACTGAACGCAATCGCGAGAACAGTCTCTGGTGTTGTTGTGGTCAGAAAAATTGACACGGAACAGATGATCATTTCCCAGATTTTTGATAAATTTCTGACATATCCCGAAAAAAGCTTTGTGCCAGCTTCCTACAGGAATGAACAACATGAGAACCTCCGGGTCTTTCCAGCCAACCCTTAACTTGTGTCTCCAGTAATCACAGCCATTCGGATAGCCTTCTTCAATCGAGCCGGAGGTAAGTAAACCAGAGCACAACTTCAGATCGGAACAGAAAGATTCTGCTAACTCCCACAAAAATATGTTTCTCTCTCCGGCATTATATCTTTTCAAAGCTTCATCAGATGGGTGGGGGTCCTTGAAATACATTCTTGGCTCATGAATCGACCGCATGAGCGAGACAGGCCCCCAGATCTTCCAATGAATTCCATAAAAATAGCGATTCATCAGCCCTAGACACATAGAGCCAACTTGGTTCAGGAGATCGAAAATTTCGCGGTGCAGTTCCGCTGGCAGGTGTTGCAACGTGTGGTTTGATGATGCGTTCGAGTACATCGTTGGATCCATGACTGGGCAGAGAGAATTGCTTTCTACAGATGTAGATATACGATCCTCGGGGTTGGTTACGCCTTGATTTGTGTATGCAACAACATCTTGCATAGCATCCCGAATGGTTTTTTCTTCGTGATCAGGAGGTTGCAATATTTTGTTGTTACTTTGGTTGTAACTTTGTGCAATGATTGTCAAAGGTGAAAAACGAATAGGCTGCTGTCAGGTAAACAGGTAGTTGGGTCGCGCGTGCTTCGAATAATTGTGGAATGGAAAGACCCAAAAGCGGGAGCAGTTGACGACTTCTCGGTAGAAATATGAGCTGCCAACTTGGTCATATCCTTTTTGACTTGGATATTAAAAGGCGCACAGTTATTCATCTTTTTAGGTATCTAGTTGTTTAGGTAGACACACTCAAGTACTCATACTGCTTCCATCATCTACAGCTTTCACTTCTCTATGTACCTTCACATGTCTGCAAGAGTTCTATGATAATCATCGTCTCAACGATACAATATCTTCAAATTCTTTGCGAATAATATCTGGTAAGCGGATGACATAGTTGCTTTTACTCTGGTTTTTTAGAGATCTACATATGCTAGGATATCTAGTTGTGTTACTTACCAATCTTTTTGTTTTAGCTTGTGCGTGTTCTCCTTGGTCAAGCTTTACTTAGTATATGTAGTATGAGAAATCTTCTAACTACATCATGTAAAGAGTAAAACCATCAAATACACCTCAGCTAGGCTACATTAGAGCTAATAGATGTTTCTTGATGTGCTTAGGATAATCAAAGAATAAGTAGAGTCTTGGAAGCCTACTTAAATATCACAGCATAGTCTCTGTAAGGAAATCACAAAAGGTTCTCTACTGCACGAATATATCTCGGTGCTGCTCCTAAACTCATGTGCTTATAATGCCTGTTTCCAATCCTCATTGGTATACCATCAGCCATCGAGATCTGGTCTGCGATATCTCTGAAGAGGTACATGAAGATTATATTGAGTTCAACCCGGCAGTATCATTGTCTCACAAAAGACAAAACTTCAATGAATTATTGATTAACCCGAACGACAGCATGTCTTTGTGGAAGTGGAAGTAAAGTTCTGGACTAATCAAGGGATGAAGCCAAGGGATGAATAAATTCTCGTACCACTGGGTGACATCAATCAAGCCTATCACATTTCTAGGAGAAGTATCGAGCTCACATACCCAAGTGTTCGCAATGACCGAAAATGACACCAAACAACCACGCTCAATTCTTATTCACCATCACTTCGCAGAATTTTAATTCAAACTTTATAACGCACCAACTTTTCCGGTTATCAGGTCTCAATTCTTGGCTTTATATCGTTCGTTGCCTTGAAACCTGACACCCCATCGCGAACTATTTTAGCATGAGCGCCACGGCGGGAACGTCCCAGAGTGGTATCATCACCAACGGACTTCCGTAGTATATCTGGACTTCAGGAACAACAATGCCATCTTAGATGTGGAGGTTCATCCAAATTCATATGTTGGTTGTGAGAGAAAATCTTATGCTGAAATCTACAATGAACTGGGAACGGGCTTGAGAACTCGGATACTTGACCAGTATCATTCTTTAAAAACTTATACTTACCATTACGAGATTGCTTAAGCCAGGGAGACACAGTCAAGGGGGTTTAATATTCCCTTGAGTCCGCAATGGATTCTCATGGGGTATCTCGACAGGAAAGGTGTGCATCTCGACGACAGAAATCGACATCAGGATCTACGAAGCATTGTTCAGAGCAAGAGACAGAAGAACCCCCACTGATCAAGTAAGCATACAAACCCAATACAAACCTGCCTTCTCAACCCAACTGACCTCCAGTCTAATGGGCGTAACAATTCTCGACCTCTACGTCGGCCCTCACAAGAAGCACTTCCGCGTGCACAAAGACCTTCTCTGCAACAGAGTCGACCACTTTGACGCCCTCTTCAACAGCCCAAGCCCAAGCACCTCACAACCCTCGGCAGCAGAAAACATAGGCCACTTCCCGCATGCTGACCCCATCTCCTTCGGCCTACTCATCGAATGGCTCTACACATCGAAAGTGCGCCCCATCTTCCCCACAACCCTCTTCGACATCCAAGCCGTGCCCTCCGGCGTGTGCGGCCAGCTCTCAGAACGCATCCGCCTCTACATCCTCGCCGATCATTACGGGATTCCTGCCCTCCAGGACCGCGCAATCGATCAGATTGTCGCGGGCTATCGCGCGCTGCGTAAGCGGCCGTTGCCTGAGGACGTGGCGTACGTGTATGCGCACACGCGCGCTAGATCTCCACTGCGTGATTTCACGGCGAGGTATGTTGCCTTCCTTGTGCGGAGACGGGGGGAGGATGGGGTTGGTGATGGGGCGGCCGTGGAGCTTGTGGTTGAGATGTCGGCGCAGAATGGGGAGTTGCTTAGGGATGTTTTGAAGATTTTGGGGATTGGGGGTTATGGGAATATTGAAGATGGTGCAGGAAATGGAGTTGATGATAGCAGTGGTGAAACTGGGTATGGGAATGGCAATGGCAATGGCAATGGGAATCCTACTCTCTTACCTCCATGTACTTTCCACGTTCACGGTGCTGTGTCCGTAGCGCGCCCACCGGGTGACAGGACGCCAGATCGTCGTCAGGCGCCTCCGCGTATACCGGGTGGTTCTTCACGGTCTGCTGGCTACGACTTGGAGAATGGCGCCGTTGCGCGGGGGCAGAAGAGAAGACGAGGTTGAGGTGAAGCGGTGACGGTTGGAGTTTGGCGGTGGATGATCTCAGGGGCTTGAGTGACTTGGATTTAGCTAAGCATATCACGTTACGCCATCCCATTGCTGCGTTACGATGATTTTGCGCTCTACAGGAAACACCGCTCAGTAGTGATGTGCATTCTGGAAGCTCTTCCCCTCTTCTGTGTTTTAAACTCTGCTGAATGGCACCTATATTGGAGTTGTCAGCTGTGAAAAGTGATACACGAGGATTAAGGTAAACAGTCAGCTAGATGGAGCCGGAGCCTTGTTCTAGAATCGGGCTTGGAAGACGGAATGGAAGACTTCGGCGGTGCCTGTCTTACTATTTGCTTGTTCGGCCACCCTTGTAATGTGGTGTGCCATCCCCATTCTGCATCCCTGTAGATTGTCTGAGGGGTCCGTCGGCTACTGGTTGGATGGCGTCGTAGGGCATGGAATGGTGGTGGAAAAGGCGCAGAAGCAGAAGAAAACTTCGGGAGTGGTAGGCGAGTTTTTTGACCCCTCAATTGGCCTGCGGGCCTGTTCAAGGTGACGAGTGCCTTTTTCCATCTTTTTTGTTGACTTTGCACATCTGATCTTCTGATAGGGTTTGTTTGGACGGACCTGCAGAAGAGAATTGCTTTTTTCTCTTTTTTCTCTTCTTTCTCTTACATCGAGGAGTGTTTGGGTGGATGGATGTATTCATGTACCGTGTATTGTACATCCTGTAACAGAGAGATGAGAGATCAGAGATGAGAGATGAGACGAGATATACTTTGTATGCAGGGAGGGGCAGTATGTACCACAGTCAGCGCATGATGTGCTGCAAGTACACGCAATGGATAGATAGATAGATAAGATGAGACTGATCAGAAGGGAAACCGAGTTTGAGGTGGTGGTTGGTATCTGGTTCGTCAATCAGTCAGTCTCTCGTACCAATACTGGACTTGTAGTAATATACTCCTCCATAATTACATACGAATCAAATCTACAGCTCATCTCCAGGTTGTTTCTCACACACAAGCGAAGCTGAGATAGTTGTGGTCGAAGCTATTGATGCTGCTACTCCTTCGCTGACTTTTCTTGGCCTCGAGTCGGGGATTCTGACGTTTGACCTGGTTTGTGCTTCGACTCTATTCGTTGTTGCTCCGACAATTCTCTGCTCCGTCCACACCCACTCCCAGTCTCTCACCGCACAACCTTCCCTGTCTTCGTCCAAAGTCCCCATTCCACAAACTATCCACCAGGTAACGACCACCACCACCTGCTGAGGAACGACACCCTCTGATGGAATTTCTCACTTGTCTGCGTAGCACTATTACATTTGCTAAGAACAAAGCACAGTCATGGCGTATCAGTCAACTTGAATTCTTAAACAACCTGACAGCTTGACAACTTGTCGACCGGTCAGCCTTTCTTGTGCAAAGTGCACAAAGCTCATACTTTTATGTGATGTGATGGATGATTTCTAAACAACGGACCCTGAGGGACTCATGTTGGATCCTCAAACGAAACATCGTTGGTAGGTTCGTCATAGCGCGTGAGGGCGGCCCGCAATCGATTCATCCATCACGGAGAACAGACCAGAGATCATTGGTGTACATAGGTCATGTACTTAGGTTGAGTTGTCCGGCCAAGGCAATTAATTCTCAGAAAGAGGTGAATATCTTTCTTTGCACGCCCGTGACGCCCTTCTCTCACTCTCTTCCTCTTGGAGTGCTCCAAAACTAACTGGACATAGTACCATGTTTGTATCGTCACTGTATCAACCATAACACTCCGTCACATCTGCCTCGGTTTGCTCATAGAACGCTTCCAAGAACACAACTGATTCTAGCTCCAGAGCCACGAGAGCAATGGAAGAGATGTCCGACACAGCTAAAAGGGAACAGCGACCGAGGAATATGCACTTAAGCACTGCCAAACCCGCTAATCCCACTTAATCCTCATTAAACCCTCCCAAACGCTCGATCCTATGAGCGCCCCGTGCTGGATGCTGTAGTGCCGTAGTAGTAGGAGTCGTAGTGCAAGAGTAAAGCTGCGTGACGCTGCTGTGGGCGAGGTAGTAAGGTAGACAGGTAGAAAAGGTAGAGAACGATAAACTGCTCGTCACCCTCAAGGTCTCGTCTCATGGTACATTCATTAGGTACGTACCTTAGTAAGTACCGTGTATGGTACCTTAACAAAGTCCCGGAGTAAAGCTACTAGAGAGCAAAGCAACGCGACTTTCAGAGCGAAACCTCAACTTGCAGTCCAAAGAGTTCTGTTCCACTTCACCAAGAATTCAAGAACTCCCGAATGCTCATTCAAAGTCACAATCATCATCGTCGTGAAGAGATCTTCCACTCAGCAAGCGCCCTGCATATCTCGGAAGCTCCAAAAACCTAATAGCTGCTCTATCACGACTACTCGTCATACTGTAGTTCCACCATCTATCTATCCGCTGTATGTTAAATGTTCCTGCTCGTGCTCCCCCGCGCGCCGATGAGACGATTAGCTGAGCACCTCGCTGATCATAGTATCGCAACTCGTTAGACACGTCGTACAGCAGCATCTACAGCATACAAGGCTGTCACTCTATTCACATTGCTGACGCCGTCATCCTCGCACTTCTGACGAACTTCCATCAACCGCCACTCTTTCTCATTTTTCTCAGTTTCTGAGGATTGCCGGCACACTCTCGCTCTTCAAATCACCCTCTGACGTCGCGACTGTCCCAGTGCTTCGCAAGCACGCTACATCACCAATCCTTCATCCCACCGAATACCCTATACTTGGAAGCAGCGGACCTGGCCCAGCATCTGGTACGCCCAGCGGCGCAAGGCCGGTAGGCCAATCTGGTTCTCACTTTCACGAGACCGGCAACGAACAGTCCTCATAACCTACCATCATTACAATGAGTCGCAGGGCGCGAAGCTCACCATTCCGCAGCAATGGCGTGGCCATCCCGGACTCCGTATCGCTGCTGCGCTCCTTTAACGTCGAGACGAACCCTGCTCGCCCTGCGAGACCTTCCCCGCTCACAGCTTCGAATATACCTGATATGCCGCTCGATCTTGTAGACCGTATACGCAGCTTTCCTCTGTTTCTCTCCGCTCCGGATAGTTTCTTGTTCGCTATTGGGAAGCATTTGCGCCCACAGGTTCATGGGCCTCATGATCATATTTTGACTGAGGGTGATGACGCCAAAGCCATGTATTGGCTGGTGCGGGGTGCTGTGGCGGTCACGTCGCGTGATGGGGAAGCAACATATGCAGAACTGAAGGCCGGAGCATTCTTTGGAGAAATTGGAATTCTCATGGATGTTCCCCGAACAGCGACTATCGTAGCTCGAACAAAATGTCTGTTGGTTGTGTTGAAGAAGGAAGATTTGCAGCATGAATTACCGAACTTCCCTGATATGGAACGCGCTATCATGGAAGAAGCACAGGAGAGGTTGATGATCTTGAATAGAAAGAGAAGAGAGGTCGGTTTTGGTCCGAAAGTGGTCTACGAAGATATCCCTTCGAGAGGCGGCAAACTTGCGCGGGAAGCCATACCTGGAGAAGTCGCTACTGGTGAACGAGGCAGCATAGATGGAGGGATAGTCGTTAATACGAAGAAGCGCAAGTCGCCAAGCCCGGGGATAATAGAGGATCCTACAACGAGTGCTCTTGGAAGTGGGTTTGTCAATGTGCGGACGACTTTGAAAGAATTGCCAATCTTCTCTACATTACCACCGGACATTCTACATTTCTTAGGTCTCAATGTACAACCGAAGACATACCCACCATTTACCGATATCATCAAACAAGGCTCGGAAGGCAGTGAAGTATTTTTTATCGTTCGAGGAGAGGCGGAAGTTATTCATGAGAACCCAGATGGCTCTTTGTCTCCTCGGAACAGAAGGCGCTCATACATGAGACCCCGACTGAAGCAGGGTCAGTATTTTGGAGAGGTTGCGAGTTTGGCATTGGCACCTACAAGAACAGCCACTGTGCGATCTATTACAACGGTTGAATGTCTTATGCTGAGTGCCGAGGTACTTGCTAAACTATGGCAAAGATGTTCACCTGATATACGGAGGCAGGTGGAGGCAACCGCAAAGAATCGAATTGCTCCAGAAGCCGATGATGATGTTGAGATGGCAGATGCGGACAGTTTTTCAGCGCCTGCGATACATGGCCTTGAAATTGCTGATCGACCTCAAACACCAAATCCATCAGCCCTACCGCAGGTTACTTTGACACCATCGAACGCTCCAGCTAGCCCACATAAACCAAGCCGAGCTGAAGATGCTCAAGTAATAGAGCCCTTAGATCCTGACCCATTCCTCAGTGTTGATCTGGACAATATGCGAGATCGATCAAGGTCAAGGAGAGGATCATTGGCTCCGCCTCAACCGGAGTCTTCGGAGTCAGAAAATGGATCAAATGGACCACAGACAAGATCTAGATCGACTACTCCTCATACTTTCAAGCCTGTACACCCCACAACACCCCCTGACTCGCAAGCAAGACCTAAGAGACTTCGGACCATACAACGACGACCGAGTCAATATAATATGGGCCGATTCCCAGACAATCTCTTGATATTAATATTCCAGCATCTCGATATCTACCAACTGATGCGAATCCGACGAGTCTCCCTTCACTGGTCCAAACTCCTCTCCTCTTCGCCCCACATCATAAAACACCTCGACCTATCAATCTTCAACCGTAAAGTAACCAACCAAGCACTGCGCGATTATATTTGTCCCTTCGTCGGCCGGCGACCACGTTCCATCGATATCTCCAATTGCTTTCACGTGACAGACGAAGGCTTCGCTGCCCTCACACAACAATGCTCCCAGAACATCACCACGTGGAAGATGAAGTCCGTCTGGGATATTACCGCCTCCGCTATCCTCGAGATGGCGAACAACGCGAAGGACCTCGAAGAAGTTGATTTGAGCAACTGCCGTAAAGTCTCGGATAATCTCCTCGCAAGAATTGTAGGCTGGATCGTTACAGAGCCGACGATTCACTACCCCACGAGCGCAAGACTGCAGCGCATGCAGGCCACTCAGGTCATCCCACCCGTCGGTACGATCGTTGGATGTCCGAAGCTGAGGAAGCTTACGTTGTCGTATTGTAAACATATTACAGACCGGAGTATGGCGCATTTAGCAGTACATGCGCACAAGCGTATTGAGGAGATCGATCTCATGCGTTGCACGACTATCACGGATGCGGGCTTTCAACATTGGAGTAACTATAAATTCGAAAGGCTGAGGAAGTTGTGTCTCGCGGACTGCACTTATTTGACCGATAACGCAATTGTGTATCTCACTAATGCGGCGAAGAACTTAAGGGTTTTGGATTTGGTGAGTTTGCTCTTCCTCTGTTTTATGCATTCAAAATGTATGCTAATACTTATCAGTCTTTCTGCTGTGCCCTGTCCGACACCGCAACTGAAGTCCTTTCCCTCGGCTGTCCGCACCTCACAACGCTCAAACTCTCCTTCTGCGGGTCCGCCGTCTCCGACTCCTCGCTACGCTCGATCGGCCTGCACCTCCTCGAACTTCGCGACCTCTCAGTCCGCGGCTGTGTGCGTGTCACCGGCGTGGGCGTAGAAGCCGTCGTCGAGGGCTGTAATCTCTTAGAGAGATTTGATGTCTCTCAGTGTAAGAACCTCGCGCGGTGGATTGAGAGTGGCGGTGAGGAGAGGGTGCGTAGGGTTTACAGGAGTTCGGTTGTTTTCGAGAAGATGAAGGGTGATGGGAATGTTGCTTACTTCAAGTAAGCTTGGGTTATGGTATGGTGCTTTGCTTGTGTTTCGCTGTTACAGGCTGGCTGTGAATAAAATAGATGAGATAAGATGATACGATATGAGGTTAGGCGAGATGGTTGGGCATATTGTGTGTATTTATGAATTGGCGGAGATGGTGGTTGATGGATGTCCTGATGAGGTGGTTGTTGTTCTCATGACATCGGTATGATATCAGTATCAATAACAATACCAACGAATTTCAGAGTTATATTGAGGTTTCCATCACTTATGTGTATGCCTATATGGACTATGTCTTAATGTTTGCTGCAAGTGATGCCGAAGATATCGGCGTTAAGGATGACTTTATTGTTTGGAATCATGGTGATGTTAAAGATTATCCTAAATCCAAACTTCAGTGGCTTCAACGCTTATAGTAGGCCTTCTAGCAGAAACTCCAAGAACATTAGCTCGCTAGTCAAGGTTTGTAGAGTATATATATTCCTGTATGCGCACTTCATTACACCAAGCAACTTAATATCACACGCGATACTTGAATACGTAGGTTAGCTCCTGCAACCCCTTCTCTTCACGATACCTAGTGCAATCGCTGTTGTCGTTCATCGTCGTCATTATATGATCTCTCATCGCCATCTACGTTCTCGTCGTCATTTTTATGCCGTGTTGATTGATCAGCATGAGTATTCGACTTATGGGCCCTGCTACCAGCACATATGCTATAGACGTTCGATTGGGAGTATCTTCGTAGGCTGATCATGAGTACTGGACTTAGCGATATTTATAGCTGCGTGGCTCAGCAGAATGGATCCAGTCATGCATCGTGAGGCAGCAGTTTGAGATGCAGTATACGGTGGGCGGAAATACGAAGAGATTGAAGTCAAAAATCTGAGTATTCAATGGAAATGATGCTTTCATGGTTCTAAGTCCTCTTCAAGAGCTATGGCTGTTGGAGCACACCTTCGGTTGAGTATACAGATAGATATATTAGGAGAGGAGAGCCCAATAAGGCAAGTGGAGAGCGTTCGTGGAGTGTATAATCCCCATGCGCATGGGCTGCACCTTTTTCCTACAGAGACTATCAGATTACGGATCCGAAACAGATATGTTGCATTCCATCCAGTTGCTTCGAAGTATGTAGAGCATCAGCTTACGGTTCTGATCATTGCAATCATCATCGTATGCTCCCTCGCCATCATCTACCTCTTCATCAATAACCTTTTCCAAATTGACTTGAGATGTCTTGTACTTATTTCAGACACTATCCATTTACTGATATAAGCAGATGGTAGAACATTATCAGAATACAGTCGTAAGTTGATGGTGGAAGCACCGTATTTATAGCTGAGTTGTTTGATAAGCAGGAAGGCTGTTCTCAGGTGCAGTTCCAGGGTACAAGCCCAGCAATACGCATTGTGCTCAGTTCTCAGCAACTTTCTTTGTCGGCTCTATGAGCTACTAGTGACACTTCTGTGAACACGCCTAGTCCTACCACAAGCCACACATTATTTTGTGTGAATTTTGTTGGTGACAATAACCTATATGAACGAGGTCTCATCGATGAGTTGCCCCGGCCGTCGATACAGTTATAGCCCGTGATGTAGGTACACAACATAAATCTCAAGGTATAAAAAGGTGTAATATCACAAACTGTATCTCTGATAAGTACAGCAACGATCTTCGTATGTGCTTCTATGGTGTCTGCAAAGTGGCGTGAAGTTAACGACCTCGGGATGTCAGATAATATCAAAACCTAATATTCATCGTCATCGTTAATGGCACCGTCATTCAGTATCACCTCATTATGAGCGCCATTTCCAGGCATTATCTACTGCAGATCATACATGACTCTGCTTACACCCTGTCTCCGTGTGATATGAACAACGTTCGAAGGTAAATGACTTAACCATCTTCTCCATATTGCTGGGCATAGATCTGCAAATAGTAAGTTAATTTTCCTATGTTTCTTTCAACTACATACGCATGGTAGAATCCGCGCAATGATATTGACTCTTGGATCTGCTCATACCTCGGTTCAAAAACGTATGGTGCCTCGGAAAGATACTTGCACTTCTTTAACTAGGCACCATCAAATGTCACTAAATATCAACAGCATAGTGCTCTTGGAATTTTATAGATTATCAGTGGTACACACCCTCTCTATCAAACAGACTCAAACCATACAAAACACCAACACCATGCCCATCCCATCCTACAGAGAGTCGCACCGAATCGCGAGAGCAATTCAACTACTGAAAAGAAATTCATAATGTCGTAACCCAACCAGAAAACAAACTACAATACTAATACAATCGTCTATCTCCACCCAGCGACACCCCCTCTAGTCAAGACTGTCTCACGAGGCTTAGGTGTACTGCCCACAGTACCATTCAAGCGCACAGCCTGGTTACTAGCAAGCATTGGCGTTGGATTCGAATGACGGCCCTCAATCGTTGTGCGGCGGGCACTAGCATGCTTAACAACAGGTGCAGTGCGCGGACTCAAGACACTAGAGATAGGTGTCTCAACCTTGTCACTCTTGACCATACGGCGGGCATGACCGGCAGTGAACAAAGCGTTCTCATTAGGTGGAGAGCTTGATGCCGAGGCAGGTGGACTACGAGCACGACGGTGAGCGCGAGTCATATCGCCGCTGCCGGTGTGGGCGTGGCCATGCCCATGACCGCTACGACCAACAGAAGCGCGGCGGAGCGCAGTGCGGATCTTGTCACTGTCAGATTTGTCGGCTTGCCACGAGGTGTTTTCGCTGTCCGAATTATGGGAGTCATTTGTACCATCATTTTGTGAGATCTCAGTGACTTGAAGGGAGGATCGGCCGTTGGTCTTGCTTGGATCGATAGATCGCAACGGGGAATTCTCAGAGTCAGAGCCGGAGAGGCTTGTCATTGTTGGTGGGGTGGGTGAGACTTCAGTTTTTTTGGTTAAGAAACCGGCCTTGAAGCGATTGCTCTTTTGTCTGAGGTCAAGTGTTGGTTGAGGCGCTGCTGGAATTGGAGAGGAACCTGGAGAATAGTTTTCGTCATCCTCAAGGTACGAAGGGGCAGCCGGTGGAAGAATCGTTGTCTCTATGTGAGAAGCCTCTGGGGTATCATCGAGTCTTTTAGGAGTCTTCTCGAATTCTGCAAGAGCTCCAGAGTCTGTATCATCTCTCCACCTCACACTTCTTTTCGATGGTGACTTCTTCTTCGGCGTATATGACAGCCCTTTCTTGGAAGCAACAGCCTTCTTCCTTCTTGGAGAGCCCTTCATCGGTGATGCAAATACTTGTGATGCAACAGCCAATGCTGGCATTGGTGCCACTGGTTTGGCCTCACCTCCCAAAAAGTTCGCTTGCTTCTTTCTCTTTGGAGTACCACGCTTCGTTGGTGGAAATGATTCAGTAGGGATAAGCGACCCATCTGGTTTGATGACATGCGAAGCTGCTGATGAGCAGTTCTGCAAGAGCCGCCCAAGTATACCCTTTGCATGTTGCACTGCCTCCTCCTCACTCATGGCAAGAATGTCGCTGAGAGAAGAGATAGTTTCGAAATGAGCAGAAAGCAGCACTTGCACAACTGCCGCATCGGCACCTCTCTCCATCTCAGAAACTTCCCGATAAGCCTCTCGCTCAGCATTTGCCTTCAACAGCTCCGCTTCGCGACTCAATATAGAGGCATCGCTAGCGTCATTGTCCCCATCCGCCTCTGAAATTTGTCGAAGCGAATTCTGAAGTGCTGAGTCAATTGCCCTCTCCCAAGTACTCTTTTGAAGTCGTTGATGGAAGTGCTGTCTGCTTCCTTCGAGTTCAATCTGAATTCCTTGGGCAGTCTTTCTCATAGCGACCAAGCTCTGTGGCATATCTTCATTCTCTCGCGCATCACAAATACCATCAAATGCTGCGATCCAGGCTGAAAGAACACCGATTCTTCGCTCCACTTGGCGTAGCTTTTTCATGTTCGATAACTTCTCCAGACGTTCGGTGGCGCAATGTTCATATGCAGATCGGATTCGAGCTACGCCTTCTTTCATCATACCATCCCGCTTCTCACTCTGCTTCTTGAACTTCACGAAAGCAGTTGCCTCTGAATCTTTTTGCTGAGCCTGTAATTCTTTGATTAAGGCCATCTGCTCATCGATCTTGATCAAGAAGTCCTTGACGTGGCGATTGACATTGTAAACATTTCTTGTAACCTTTGTCTGGATGTTCTTCGCACGGTTCGCATATCGTAAGGTGTTTTGGGTCTCATCGAAGTGTGCACTTGAAGGACTGACACAAACAATCATAACAGTTTTACAGTTTCCACCAAGAGAAAACTTCAAGAGTCGAGTGAGTTTTGAATTTCGGTAGGGCACGTGAGTGCTCTTTCGTGGATCGCAGAGGGCGTTGATGCAGCTTCCTAAAGCAAGGAGAGATTTGTTAATGTTGGCACCTTCGGTCAATCTTTCGCCCCGGTTCTTTGTAGCACTCGCACGTTCACTGCCAGCAAGATCGATAATGCTCAACGTGGCCATGGTGTGGGGTTCGTTGACAGCTGCATTTCGGTCCTTCTGGGCCACATTGATCTGTAGCACTGCGTGTGATCGGGAGGATGTCGCATTCGCCAATGTTGGGGAGACAGTTCGGTACTCATTTCCTCTCACAATCATATCCATGACCTCCTGGACATCCTTTGGCTGGTGGCTCGACAGGTTGGCAACGGAAACGGCTTGATTGGCATCCTCTCGAAGCATGAGTCCCTGCTTACTTCCACCTGGCACCAGAAGATCACGAATCGTTTCATTGTAAATTTCGAGGTAGGATAGTGAGACCTCCGTTTGCTTCTCGTCGCTTCTCTCGGCAATTTTCTCGAACAGCTCTTGCATAGTAAGGAAAATAATGCCTGGTTGTTGAGCTGTTCCAGTGATCGTGTGGGTTTTTCCGCAGCCTGTTGCACCATAGGCGAATACTGTCGCGTTATATCCATCCAAGACACTATCCAGCAGCCCTCGAGTAGTCGATTCGTACACGTCGCCTTGAGTAGTGTTTTCGTCGAAGACTCGATCGAATCCGTATGTCTGGTCTTTGACCCTCTTTCCCATTTGTGTCTGTTGTCGACCAAATCTCTGTACGGTGTTTTCTGCTGGGGGATCGAAAATACTGAGAACTCGGTCAGCTTATGGGGTATGAAAGACTGCAAGAATTACTTACAGGCATTTATCATCGATAACTTTGATCACTGGTCTGATACCCTTTGAGGTCAACTTTGGTGCAGGTGTACCAGCCAGTGATCCGTCGCCGAGGAAAAGTGTGCCATCTTCGCATTTCGTACTGTCGATCAGTCAGTACAAGGGTATCTCAGGAGAATCTGAGTTTCTCACAGTTGCGCAGCTTCTCGAATTGTAAAAGGTCGTACACGAACTATCTTTTGTCAGTAAAAATCAGAAATATCTGAAGCTTCAATTCCGTACCAGCCACCGAGATAGAAGAGGCGCCGGACGGAGTGGCCATGCTGGAAAGATGATTAAAGCTCTTCCCATGCACTTCTATCAGCGCGAAGTAAACAAAAGCGGTCGCGGCAGGTTTTGACGGCGACAATACACTTCAAGGGTTGTAAATAAGAAAATATGGGCGGGTAGCAATTTGCAAATATTGTAAAATGAATGTTGTCTTTGTCGGTCTTCTCGAATTTGTCGTGGTTTGGCGGCTTAATGTTCTTGCAAGTTGAGTGATGTTGAATTCGCTGAAGGAGTAAACAGCTTAGCGTGAAGGGGCGGTTGCTGCGGAAACAACAATGGCTTGGCAAAGGCGGTAAGACACCTCGACAATTAATGATGCGTTTGCAATGAATGACTTCACACCTCATCAGATTCATGCAAATGCAAACATGCATATTTGTGTTAGATTTACAAAAGGTCCCTTGGTTTACTGATCAAACACATAAGATATTGTTTAGGTAAATAGATAAAAAGATACACAAGGCGTTTCTGCGTGCTATACTAAATGATTCACCTCGCAGTACTGTTCGGTGCTCACGGCAAGTGAACACTGATAAAACTAACTGATATTCTCCCATTGCGTAACTTTTAAATCCATCCGAATACAAATCACCTAAGTGCTCGAAGCCTCCACTCGAAAGAAAACCGGTAGATCGGATATAACCAGTTCAAGATACAATGATAAAGCTCCCCCCCCAGTCATCCATAATCCCCTAAATCACAGATACCTAGTTTTCCTAAGCCAGTCTTTTAAGTCGGCAGCCTCCCTGCGTCTCGATGTGCGCGTCAATGACATCCCCGTCTTCCATCTCCATCTGCTAACATATCAGCTTATGCTTTACTTGTCATCAAAAAGGGCTTACCTTGGCTGGTGTATCGTCCGCCGACAAACGTTTTCCATCGAAGAGAAATCGGAGGTTTCTTCTCTCCCACCTCCGCTCGCATGACCGAAACAGTTTCGAAAGCTCGGTGTTTGGGTTTACTTTAAAGAACAATTCGTTTTCCATTTCATCTTTGACCTTCAATGTGATCTTCTTGCTCGGTAGTACATCCTCCTCGTTCTTTGTTGGTTCATTATCTGTAAAAGCTTGTGGTTGGCCGTTGGGATAATACTGATATCGGCGTTCTTGAGAGTTTGGAAGAAGGCCAGGCGGTGTGTTCTCGTTTTTGGCGCCTTCGTCATTGATCTTCTCCCTCTTGATGATTGATTGACTTCCACTACCCCCAAACATTTCCTCATATGCTTGGATAAGGTCTCCGTTCACAATATTGAGCTGTGTTATACTGGTTAGTCGAAACCTTGTACCTCTTTATGGCTATGCATATACTTACCGACTGCGGAGTACTGTCACAAGAGATACGGCTCCCTTCAAGAAAATAACGAGGTCGCTGAGCTAAGTTTTGCCATTTTTCTTCTGCGGCGCGAAATATCTTCTTCAATTTTGTTGTTGGTGACATTATGAAAAGAATCCTAGAGTCTTTACGTAAGGGCAGCTCCACGAAAAGCTCAACTTTCTCATAATTCAATCCTGCCGGTGGCGTAGCCGGAGATGTGATTGCTAGAGCTGGCTTCTCCGGTGAGTTCACTGCTGCAGAGGTAGAGGTAGCGACTAGGTTTGAAGTCACAGTTGGCTTCTGAGGTGAGTTCACAGCTGCAGGAGTGGTAGAAGGAATCGAAGCACCAGCTGAAGATACAGTTGAGGTGACTGGGGCGCTAGGAAGCTCTTCCAGTGTGATTTTCTCTAATTCGCTGAGGAACCGAACCTGCGCGGCATGCCAGTTCCAATCCGAGGTAGAAGACAGATCAATGATCTGGAGGTCATATGTTGGAATAGCACGGATGAAAACTTCAAAATCGTCTCTGTTCCGAACACGGAGCTCAATTTGTTTAATTCGTGTTGGTGCCATCTCTAGAGAATATTTGAGAGGGAATCTGATCATAGAGTTATGGTATTGAGATAGTCTTGGTGATGTAGATTTGGTGAAGGAGGAACGTAGCAAACCTCAACTTAAAGTGAGAGTAAAACGTGAAGAAGTTTCAAGCTTGAGGAAATCTGGAACGGTGTTCTAAATCCAGATGGGAATTTTGACATGTAAATAAGAAAGTCTAAATATATGAATAAGCACCGAGGTACAAGATAGTTTGCCTGAGAAATCCAGAGTTAGAAGGGTCAACTTCAATATGAAGTGAGATTAGTGAAAGTCTTGAAGTTGACGGAAGTAATAGGTGAAAATTTGCCTTACCTTGAAGCTAAGCCTTGTACTGCCACATAAGGTTGAGGAACTTAGAAGTGCTAGAGACGAGAGCTCGACGTCTAGGGTATCCTTCAGAGATTCTGAAGGACGGAGGGATGAAAGATATTAAGTGAGGTGTTGAGCCTCACTTTCGAGATGAGTTGAGAGAATCTAAGTTGATAGCCTTCAAATATGAGTTATATAAGATTGAAGCTCGAAGAAGTTCAAGTTGTAAGAAATGAAGGCAAGATAAGGGAAGTTTTTTTTGGATTAGAGGGGTATTAGTTCAAGTGAACAAGTTGGGAGAAAAATGAAGTTCACGACAAAGTATCAAGATCTACCACCCATGAAACTCTATCTACAGATGAATGATACACGGATTGATAAGTTAGTGAGAAGAACAAAGAGTTTTTTCCAAAGACTTGTGTTTTTGTTGATTATGGCCTAGAGGTTAAAGAAGGCGATAGATCTGAATGGTGAGGTGGTGCGGAAGTGTATGGTGAATTCGTAGAGCAAGTTGTTCATAAGCTGTGGTCGTAGCTTGAAGTGAAATTGGAATAGAGGACAGGTTAAATTGAGGCTTAAGTTGGATTTGACACGTAAGGCCGAGTTGAAGTTGAAGTTGAAGTTGAAGTTGAAGTTGAAGTTGGAGGTCGTGTTGGGGAAGGAGAAAAGAATGTCGGTCTTTCCACACACTCAGCGTCTTCTTGTTGTTTTGGAATGAATAGAACACTTTTGTAAGGACGATGAGACAGGGTTCTGGAAGGCGTACATATGGTGAATTCTAGGTGATGAGCAAGTATTCAGGTGAGGAGTCATGTGATTATTGTGATACAGTTCACAAAAGAGCCCGATGGAAGAGTTCTACAACCTGATTTTGAGTACCAATTCGGACTTTATTGGGTTTCATTTATCCATTAGAGCGATCAGCTATCCTTTCTGGTATAATGATTCAGATGAGAGGAAGTATCCAATGTGATATAATATGATCTTGGAATGAGCAACGACGTAGAATGAACTTATATTCGACATGACTTTTCATGCACATATCAGAGCAGAGCAACGACGATGGGAACAGGCAGAAACATAAGAAATAGAGCTCAGAACCTAGGTGTCTAGATGCAAGAGCTTCAGGACGGCGAACAAGCAGAGGACAAGAAGAGAATGGATCACGTGTCCCACTGACACCCAATTGAGCAAGACGAGGACGATCCTCACTTGAAAGAACGAAACAGCTGATACAAAATGAATAACAATATGGATGCCTGTGCCCTCGAGACTCCTATAGTAAGGAGAGGAAGCTCGCTTATGATGGGGAGGAGGGAGAAGGTGCATGAGCCACACCGAGAACAAGTCTCACCTCATTGGCTGCAGAGCAGATAACCGACTATAAAAGCTGCCCTCCCCCCAACTTTCTCTTCCTCTCCTTTTACACTCACACTCTTTCTATCGAAAGCCTTTTGCACATCGATCAGCATCATTTCACCTGATGATTCATCAATGTGCTTGAGCCTCAATATCCCCTCGCTTAGCACATATAAGAGGAAACCTTCTGGTACCCTCGATTGCTTTTGGACATTGTGAGGCACGTCGCTTACCGTACTGTCCCAATGGCCCCCACTACACCCCGCTGTGCAGACTTTATCCTCTTCCCTCACAAAGGTGCCTGTCGGTCCGCAACACAGAATTCAATCTATGGCAGAGAAGAACAGAGAAGTTCATTGCTGCCTGTACTCAGGGCTCCTCATCAGCCAATACCTACCACTACGGTCTTTGACCGACACGGTTATCCAAGCCAACCAAGGAGCAGGCAACAGGAAACTCATAGTTCGACACTGAATCCACATCAGGATCGCCGCGAAACATCCATCATAGTAGAAGAGGACGAGAACGGTGTGCACTGGTCTCCTCCAAGGAGAGCTCGTCGGTCGCTGTCAACCGACACAGAACCCACGTTTTCAGCACAGCACCTTCTCAACTCAGGTTCACCACGACGAGCTTCATTTCTGCCAGTGTCAAGCTCTGGAAAGAGACGTAATAGTAAAGTGCCTCCTGCAGTACCTGACCCACCAAGACCTGGACGGCTACCCACACCTGAACTTTCAGATGTCGAGGAGGAGAATTATTATGGATATACTCAACAAGCAGAGCCATATTCCAAGCTTGATTCTCAAGGTAAGTCATTTTCTCGCGGTGCTGTTACCGTGGTCAGATGGTAATGATACCCAGTCGCTGCAGCAAGCCAGTATATCGCTAGAAGTCGGCGACAACCTGGTTACAACAGTGCTGTAGTACACAGGCGCAGTGCATGGTGATGAGATCGATTTATCTCTAGATCTGAATTTCGTGAAGTTGGGCAATGATAATGCAGAAATGACTTATGAACAATTTCTTATGGCTTACCGGGTATTGAGAACTACTGTATTTCGAGCGGGTAAAAGGATCGATATTTGTATTTCTTAGCTAATTGAATCTCAATCAGCAAAATCAGTGAAAACTCTGTAAGGTCGTAAGAATTCTCTGATGCCGGTGAGTCTCGCTGATCGAAATTTCCTAGCATCTCGCTGAAGCAGAGAATTCTCAGGGTGGTAGCCTAGAACGAGCTTCCTGCGCTGAAGAAACAGTGCGTCACTGTGCGGTGAAAATGCGACCGGTGAGAATAGTGGGCATGCTAGAATGAGCCGAGGCTCATCTCAAAGCCGCAAAATATCGGACGAAAGCATTTCTAGAAAAGAATATGGCTGCGGAGAGAGATGAAGCTGTTGATGAAGTGAGGTCGGCCATCGGAGCTTGAAGCTGTATTCATTGTCCTGTAAGTGATAACTCATCTAGCCTTTTCGAGTTAGTCTGAACCCCGATTACATGCCCGAGCCATGTAATCTCGAGACAGGCGATGACAGCTTGCTTTGACCTGCTGCCCATAAAGTAACTGATACCCTCGACGAAACACATTCCTTTCCCTTCTCACCCACTCATCGGAATCTTCGATACAGCTTCAAGTCGACGACTTATATACCCAAGCTTTTTGTCAAATTTTGTCCAAGCTATCTAGAGGAGCTCCCGCAAAAACTATGCTCTATTAGATAGAGCTCTCGACACCGCGTAATCTCCAATCAGTTATCGGTACTGCCTTTACAGTCGCAGCAAGGCTGCAACAATTGAAACCATGGACGACCTTAGGGTGCATGTTAATGTAAGCTCATGAAGGAGAGATTTATCAAACATAGATTTGACGTATTATAGGTTTTCCGGATTTTGGCAGATGTGTCGCATACACTATCGAAATGTATATTGATATGGGCCATCCATTCCAACAAGAGCGCTGAAGGTACGGCAACATGAGTTCCACAATCACCAGAGCGATAACACTAATAGCTGTACGTACAGGCGTCTCACTCATCACACAAGTTTTCTATGCCATTGTCTTCTGCACACGATACCTAAACATATTCTGGTACGATCCGTTCCGAAACTGGTTGACCGAGTGGAATTTCGTCCTTAAGATTTTCTATACCTTATCATCCCTCTACATTATCTTCCTGATGACACGAATATATGCACGTACCCGCGAAAGAGAAAAGTCATGGAAGCTAGGCGCTTGGTGTCTAGGAGGCTCCATAGTAGCCGCGCCCCTAGCTATGTTCATATTGGCTGATAAGAGACGTCGGGGCTTCGAAGAGGTAAGCGCATCTGCTTGAGAAACTATAAGATATAATCACTAACAAATTCCAGCTATTGGTAGATTTCTCCCTAATCCTCGAGTCCGTCTGCGTCCTCCCTCAACTGGTCCTCCTACGTCAGACCAACGTGCCTACAGTCATTGACTCCTTCTACCTCTTAACGCTAGGCTCGTACCGTGCGCTTTATATCTTGAACTGGATCTGGCGGGGAGTTGATGAGAACGGCAAGTACAACCGACCTGAGGCAATCCCAGTTATATTTGGAATCATCCAAACAGTATTGTACATCGATTTTGCATGGGTATACTGGACGCGGCAGCGCGTAAAGCTGCGCAGTGGTGGCCTCGTGGACGGCGAGGACATGCGCCGCGGCTGGCTCCTGAGCAAAATCCTAGGCAAGCCGCATGAGGAGGACGAGGAAAGCGCGCCGGCGTTGGGGGCTGATGAGGGCGATGACTATGAGCAACCTGGGGCCAGGAGGACGGGTAGTGGATGGGGACAAAGAGGCATCTCGGTCAGTGCTGACGATGGAGTCCTGGAGAATGAGAGATTTGGTGACGAAGCTCCGGATGCCAAGATGCAGGATCCGGATGAGCTTGCACGGGTCCTGGACGATGAAGATGATGAGGATGAAGCGGAGGCAAGCCATTCTAATGGCCATTCAAACGGTGTTGTACCCGGGGTAGGCAGTGGGGAGGAGTGGAGAGATGGCGGCAATAAATGAACATAGCATATAGGACAAATGGATATTACCATGTACAAAAACAAATCGTTTTCTGGGATGCAATCAATCTACTTGTATCTACGGGACCCAGTTGATAATAGTATGTACAAAAAACTCCAATGCAGAAAGTTTTCAAGCCCACGCACCCACAAGTGCCATTAAAAGGGCTCCTCCAATAACAGCCAGATATGCATGCAATCTGCGCTTTCCCTTCAAGATGCTATAACTTTTTTCACTCAGGAAATCCTCGGCAAGTAACTGCACGAGCCCTGCAAAAAGCAACAGTCCACTCGAAATCGCATTCATAATCCCTACCATCAGCAATCCCGTCTGGCTCTGGGGATCATATAAATTGTGAATGACCAACCCAATGGCTTGCCCAATTGGTGTAGTTGTACCATACGCCAGTACCATAAGATACGGACGTGGACTCTTAGCGGGAAAGTTGATAGATGCAATGCGTGTACCGAGTGCAATGCCCTCAAACGTTTGGTGGAAGGCGATAGCAATCAAGAAGATGACAAACGGCGTGCCGGTCGACACTGAGATGGCCATGCCGATGAACACTGAGTGGAAGAGAATGCCAGCTTCGAGGAGGAGGCACTGCAGGAGTTTCCGCTTCGCTTGCTCAGGGGTTGTCTCCTGGCTCTGGAGATGCGCCTCGTCATCGTGAGGCAGGAGGCCCGAAGTATGCTCTTCCAATTCTAGCTCATCGAGATCGAGATCGAGATCTGTATCGTCTTCTTCACTCTGGTTCCATTTCCTTGTTGAACCATTAGCCTCGGTCGGGGTTGACTCGGGTAGCGGCGATGCTCCCTGAACTAGCCCTTCGCTCTCACGGCCATCGCCAAGGTTATGCAAGGCGATGTGCTTCGGCTTCTTAGCCTTCTTGATGCCCAGCCCTGCACGCTTCGCGCGTTTCTGTGTAATATCCCGAACGATCCCGTTTGCGCGTTCGCCATGACCGGCGTCCGAGTCATCCCAGCCATGATTGTGTGAGTGTGAGTGGCCGGCGCCGCGGGTAGTCAGGAACATTTCGATACCGACAACAATGATAGCAGATGTCATGGCGATGAGGCCGGCCATCGGCTTATAGCCTTCGCTCCAGAAGTAGGGGAGGCATGGATCTGTGAGCGATGAAAAGGCTGTGGGTAGGAGGTGTACGAAGGCGGTTGCGATGAGGACACCTGTGCCAAAGTGCTGCGATAGGAAGATGAATCTGTTTGGGCCAGAGGCTTTCGCGGCACGGTTTTTCGAGATCAATGGAAGACCGCAGGCTGGGCACTATTAGATGTGATCATGAGGCTGGTTGGGAAGATGGCAAGTACCTATTGTGCTCAAGACGAGGATGAGGACCAGCGCAAAGACGTGGAGTGGTGTGTTGTATGCGCCTTTATTCCCACTTCCACATGCCGGCTTCGTGCCCTCTTCCTCCTGTCTTCTCCTCAGCTCTGCTCTCAGAAGATCGCTGGGGATTTCGGTCCATGAGGTACCTTAAGTATGTATGTCAGAGCAATAATTTAGAGAGATATCAACCGGGGAGGGGTAGTATTTACCTCTGGATATAAGACCATGATCTAGCATGATGATTTCAGAGGCTTTTTAAGAGGAAATCAGTGGCATCTCGTTGGTTTTAACAGTAAAGTCTAGAGGAATGCACAATCAGATAGATATTCGTGAATTCAGATGCTTCGGAATGATGAATGTTAGTCTTTCGAAGTAATAGGTGCGGTAGTTGCCGAGGCGGCATCTTCTGAGGTATGTCATTTGGTGATTATTTATGGATAGTTCCAAATACGAGCATCTTCGAAGAACAAGATCATCTGGCTTTATCCTTGAGGTGTTCTAATGGCACAGATCTGAAGAATCCTTACAAATCATACTAACGACCAAAAAAATCACTCCTTTTGTTTCATCAACGAAGTTATTTCTATAGAGCATGTAAGTTCGGCGCAGTAGATACCTTGTCATGCACTGCGATAGTGTATGTAGGCTTGTGAAACGCTCTCGGATCCATCATAATCTAAGACAAGACAAGACATCGTGAAGGCGATAATCAGCAAAACGTAAACGAATACGAAATAAGATGAATATATGACTCTTGCATATTTAGTAAATACTAATTATTGTGCGTAAATCATAATAGCACTCCACTTAGGAAATAAGTATTCTGCGCAAGTACCGACTGCAAAGTCGTGACACAAGGTTGTTCCTAAACAAAGGTTACAATTACACCAACAACACAAAAGACATCACACTATTGCATTTGATTTATTGAGCATATCTATCGTTATTATGCACAGGTGACAGCAAACCTGTGAAGCTGGTTGTTCCATATCTCTGCATATTGCAGTAGCAAAAAAAAAGTAAAAATAGTAAAAGCCTAGGTAGCTATACTGTCAGCCACTTGTGCTCAGACAGAGCCCGTTCCTTCTGCTCTCAGAGGGCTTAAGTTTTGATACGAAATGCGAGGTCCAAATAAGCAAGTAGCTACCACCCTTCGCACACGTGAATTTTTTCATTAATCTGACAACCTAAAAGTCGTCGGTTTGCTAGGTCGGATTTGGAGAAGTAAAAGTAAGTGTCGAGTCAAAAGAGTTGTATTGGCGATATAACGTATGGCTAAACCGTTAAGCTTATTCAGGGATGACTAGGGGGCCTATTCCCATCGTCCGTGTGACCGCGGATGAGGTGGGCGGCGTCACGAAACCCCTCGGCAGCTCTGCCAAGTGCTCGGCCCGCAAGAGTTGGGGAAACCTGCTGGGTAGTAGCGGCGCTGGTCTCATTCTCACTCTCGCTGGCTTCTTCGCTACCCTCACCAGCTTGGCTGCCTGGGCGAGCCAATGCCTCTTGACGGAGAGCAGCAGCACGGTCAGACAGAACACGAGCCTCTTCGGCAGCTCTTTCGGCCCTGATTTGCTTCTTCCACATGCTGGCATATCGCCCCTTCTTTTCCAACAGCTCTTGATGTGTGCCAGACTCGACGACAGCGCCAGAGTGGAGAACAAGAATCTGGTCAGCGTTGGTGATAGTTGATAGACGATGACTATGTATACAATTAGTGATTTTCAGAAATTTCGGAAGAAGAATATGGACTTACGCGATAACAAGCATTGTGCGGCCCTCGGAGAGCGTCGTTAAAGCCTCCTGAATATGTTGCTCGGTCTCAGAATCAAGTGCGGCAGTAGCCTCATCAAGCATGATTATTCTTGGGTTCTTCAAGATAGTACGGGCAATTGCGACTCTCTGTTTCTCACCACCACTTAAGCGAAGACCACGCTCGCCAACCTTTGTTTGGTAACCATCTGGGAATGCCAGAATCTTATCATGGATACTAGCAGCACGGCAGGCTTCATAGATTTGCTCGTCTGTGGCATTCTGATTGGCATATCGAAGATTGTAAATAAGTGTTTCGTTGAATAGAACGGTGTCTTGTGGAACAACACCAATGTGGCTACGGAGTGAGTCGATAGTGACATCGCGTACATCGTTACCATCCAGCTGGATGCTGCCCTTCTGTGTGTTGTAGAATCTGAAAAGAAGTCGGAAGATGGTAGATTTTCCACCACCGGATTCGCCAACTAGAGCAGTGGTTGTTCCAGGCCGACATGTGAAGCTGAGATTTTGAAGTGCAGGCTTTCGAGTGTCATATGAGAACAAGACATCGTCGAATCTAATCTGTCCCTCGCATGTTGGCATGGGAGCGGCACCAGGCTCGTCAACGACGGTAGGCTGCTCCTTGAAAAGCTCAAGAAGGCGCTCACCACTAATCATTGCGCTTTGGATACTGCGGTAGAAAGTTCCGAAGAAATTTAGTGGAGCCTGGAGTTGTTGCATGTATGTAACGAGAGCAACAAAGTCGCCAACGGTACGCTGGCCAAGAGTAACCTGGTATGCTGCGATAAAAGCAGTCACCAGAAGACCAGTCATGAAAACCATGTTCTGTGTGATGTTCATCACGTTCAAAGACCAGAGAACCTTGTATTCGGCACGCTGGAATACTTGAACAGCCTTGCGGTAGCGATTGAACTCATAAGCCTCCGCATTAAAGTACTTTACAGTCTCATATGACTGAATAGAGTCATTCTTGACTGCATCTTCTTCCCTATCAGCATTGACCATTTGACGTCGTTGCTCGGCTCTCCATTGTGCCATACGAACGGTCAGGTACATGTACCAGAATGCAACAATGAAGATGACCAAGCCATAGTAGGCATCAAACTCGATAAGGAAGTACCCAATTGCCAATCCCAAGTCAAAAAGCATAGGCAAGACCTGGAAAGTGACCTGCTCCAAGAACGTATTGATGGCACTTCCTTTACTGAGAGCAGATAGTACTTCACCGGTTCGCTTGCCCAGATGAAAATCCAGACTCAGGCCATGAACATGTTCAAACGAAGCAGTTGAAAGAGCCTGGTAAGAAAATTGACTAATCGGAATCCAGAGCACTGATCTCAAGGCGCCGAGCAGACCAGAAGAGCCTTGGAGGAGCTTGAAAACGATAAGGAGGGAGATCTGAAGCCATGGCATTTCAGGTGTATGCCCATCATCATTAGAGAGACGGTTAGTAACTACACCGATCTGTATCGGAACAGCCACATTTATGACACGCTGGAGGATAACCAGGATAAAACAGATAATGACGACGATTTGCAGCCGTCTGGACTTGCTGGGCCAAAGGTACGGGAAGAACAAGGTGTAACCCTTGAGATATTCCCACCAGGTCTTTGATGGAGCAGTAACAGGTCTATAGAATGCTGCACGCTCTTCCGTGCTTGGAGCAGCCGCGCCTGAGGCACCATTTGCTTGTCCATTTCCATCTGTAGCGCCCAAAGTGCCTCCAGCACTACCATTCTCAGCAGCGTGTCCATTGAGTAGAGGCGTATTTTCTGATGCAGATGTCTTCGAAGCGTTTGTAGACTTTCGATCCTGAAGCACACCTTGTATAGTAAAGATAGCATAGAAACCAACTATGAATACGAGAAGCAGGACTCGAATGGCGTCGATGACGAATTCAGCAATCTCCCATTCACTTGCTGACTTCCGAAGTTTCCCATGTCGCTCGCGTAAAGAATTGAGTTCTCTATGAGGCGAGGTGTATAAGGCCCCAGAGACGACGAGAAGTAAAATCTCTCCGATCAGAGCAACGGACCAGGTGATTTGGTGTGCGATAGTCGGGGCAGATTGAGTATCGATCAAGGAAATTAGGAAAAGTACATAGAGAAATGCGGATGCAACAACGTAAACCTACGCGACAATCGTCAGTCAAGGGCTCGTGACTGGGCCATTAGAGTAATACTTACCGCGGTTGATTCACCACACCACCATCCTTTCTCACGCTCAGTCAAAGCATGCACGATGATATTGATGGCATTGCAGATGAAAGAGGCAATTAGAGCAGCTGAGATGTAACAGAAAAGTAACTTTTTTGCGTGAGAGAAACCTCTACGGTGCTTGCCAGACTTGGATGGACGGTTGTTGCGTGGGAGGGGTTTGCCACCAGGACCGGTGACGGCTGGTGTGCTGGTACCGGACGAAGATGCAGGAGTGTCAGTTGAAGAGCTGGCGATACCATCAGCCGCTAAGGCCGTGAGGAATATAACGAGGAGTGCGAGCGGGTAAGTGAAGTGGGTGTAATAGATTATAGACTCAGCAACATCTGTTGGGATGAAGTGAGGACCTGGGCCTCCGGTCGTGATTTGGCCCGCCATTGCGAATGGAATTGGTTGTCTCGATTCTATTTATCGAGTTTATACTCTTCTATACCGTCGATGATCGAGTGCTGAGGGCTTTAGAAGAGTTAAAAGTTGTAGGAGAGAGTCCGATGTGAAGTTTGTATGGTTCGCTGCACTCAATAGTTATCAGCGTTGACGTCTATTGTGACTTGGACGACAGGTACAAGTGCGAGCCAACGAATTCGTCGTTGCTGGACTGGACAGGTACAGTAAGTACCTACTGAAAAGGGAACACCTTCAAGAACCCCCCACCCCTGCTTTTTCCGGTACAAAACGAAGTCAATCTTTCTATACCTGAGCGTTCTGACAGAGGAGCATAGTCGTTGATGGTGCAACTTATCGCCGCTCAACCTGTATCGCGATTCACGGCAAGTGCCGATAGCCTTGTGCTCTCTAGCCACACTGCCATGCCGGTGAGCTACCACGATTCCCTACCCCCATAACTTTGGGACCTTGAGCTACCTGGGTATTCGGACTCCACCTCGTGACTTACATATAGAGAGCATATTCGGAGATCCAGCTGCAACAAGCCTCAGAATAAATCAACCACAACAACGAAGAGTGAGTTGTAAACTTCCTTTCAAAGTGCACAGACCCTTCTCTTTTCTTTTCTTGCTGACCAATACTAGAATCGTAAGAAACGGAGATGTAAATCCAGGCTGAGGGGCTTCGCAATTCGTCAAAATGTCGAACCCACCTGTGGATAGGCCCTCAGCCCCGGGCTTCGTTCCTCCACCAGCTCCGCCACTGCCACCAGCTCGCTCAAGCAGAGTAACGAATGCATTCTCTCGAATGTTTCCTTGGGGAGCTGCGTCTAGGTTGCCGGATGGCAATGGAGGCCGCTCTGCCCCTTCGGTGCCGCCAACCAGCGCCCCACATACCCTGATGTAAGTTGTAAATTTCCTTCTCAAGATGTTTTGAGGCACAAGCATAGCATCCTGGTGTAATCGAAGAAGGATATGACAGCGAGGTTTGCTTCGGCCTGCAATGAGCAATTTGAAGGAAAATATCATCAACAGTTGGCACCTGGTCTACATGAAATCCTCCTATCTCGGCGTAGGCCACAGACAGATTTCACATGGATCAACTATACTGGCAGACGTTCCAAGTGGACGTATAAAGTATCAAGCTGCAGCTATAGATACTCCTATTATGGAAATCTTTTGGCCTGCCAATAGTCTTTAACAAAAGCATCACGATCCTGAAATGCTGTTGATAGAGGGATGTCCCACGTGATCAGGTCGATAGGCCTAAAACGATCACAGTTAGATATATGTGACAGCATACAACAGTACGTATCTGAGAAAAAGCAAAGGTCAAAGATGTGCAAGAAATTATAGACCTACCTGTAACTCCCGGGTTGGTTAGGCTGTAAGTGCAGCCTTCACCCTGCAGATACGGCGTCTTTCTTGGCAAGTTGACGCCTCCGGCCCTGAGTATTGACAGATCACAAATCGAGTCTTCTCACTGGAGTGAGGCCTTCTCTCTGTAGCTATCATGCATACTCATGAGGCGTGAGTACTCGAAAGTATTTATACTAGCAAGACTGTGGCCTTTCTCTCATGTCCGTTACGTTGATGACTTCATTTGGCTCTCCAGTTGTCTTATACTCCCATATTCGGCTCTGTATTTCTTATTCTTTTCGTACAACTCCCTGGAGTTGACGCCTGTATCGTCATTGTGAAGTATCTCGAATTTCTCTACTGAATCTTATGAACTCCTATCTGTTTTGTTGTCATTAGATTTGTCTTCAATTGGGGGCGGAAAAGATTATTTTCTACTTAGTATGCCTGTACCCTGCGCTCATACGCTTCACTGAAACCGATGTCGAGTTGTGTCGTCAGTATATGCTGTTTGATCGCGGATTAAAAAAAGAAAAGAAAAGATTACGTATCAGAAGATGGTGAAGCGTGGTCAATCGACCAGTTGATGATCTTGGGGTGCATCGACATACTGCATGTCGACTACAGTACAGTGTATTGTCTGAACAAAATATTTGCGCACATGCAAGCTATCTCCCGCTTGATGAGTTGCTGCTGCTTGAAGGCTTGAGATGCTAGGGGCATCTTTCAACCGATCATCTCTTTGCTCTCATAAAACGAGTTAGACGTAGTTTTGGGAGAAGACTGCTTTAACTCTGACAAGCAACCTGGAATCAAACAGAGATATACCTGTAGTTCTGGGAATTATCGGGTGCTTGGTCCGAAGCATTCAACGAGTTTGAATAGCTGAGAGCCATAACATCACTGTGATTCTATCTTACCATCTGAGCTGGTTTCATGTCTCCTTCCGATCTCGTTCTGTCTTTTGGACTCAGCAGAGGGTTCTGGCTGGTACCACGTCGGCCATTTGCAGAAGGCACTAGTCCGGCTGCGAGAGCCCATCTCGCCCCTTCTCAGACGTAATATCCTAATTTAACATACAAATTTCTCGTATATGGATTTCCACTAACAATCGACTCAGACCTTCATCATCTCAGAATGCCATTCATCAGACAGGACTAGCAATGTCTTCTCTAGCAAGATCTCCTGATGGACTTCAGGCAGTTCTTGCAGGCCAGAGAGTGTTCAAGACTATCAGAGTTGATGGCGCTACTATCACTGATGGCTACAACATTCGTGCTGCACTAGGAACTCGTGCACCCACCCATCTTGATGCGTCTGGAGCTGAACAGATAGATATCAAAGACGTCAAGTGGTCTCATCAAGACTTCGGCTCTTACATAGTCACTGCATCAGCTAATGGTAGAATAACCATCTACGATCTTGAACGTGCAGGTGCCAACGTTGAGGTGGCTCGCATCCAGGAACATTATCGCCAAGTTCACAGACTTGCCATTAGTCCTTTCAAAGGCTCATACCTGTTATCTGCAAGCCAAGATGGCTCTACAAAACTTTTCGATCTTCGTTCAGCTGCCTCCACAGCTGGTCGAGGAGGCTCTACATTCATCAGCAAAAACACCTTTAAGGGTAATGCAGATGCAGTTCGTGACGTTAAATGGTCTTCTACAGATGGCATGATGTTCGCCTGCTCAACAGATACAGGAGTCGTACAGAAGTGGGACATTCGCAACTTCAAGAGCCCACTACTCAGAATTCATGCCCATGATACTGCTTGTCTTTCAATTGACTGGCATCCTGATGGCCAGCACCTTATTAGCGGCGGCCTTGATCAGTATTGCTGTGTTTGGGATTTCTCTGCCACTGCTGATAAGCGTCAGAAGAAGAAGTACATGTTTGAAACTCCAGCGCCTGTTGGGCGGGTCTCGTGGCGCCCTGCTTGCTGGTCATCTTCCGCTAATGCGTGGAGAGCTGCCCAAGTCGCTGTTGTATACGATGATAGCAATATAGCCAAAAACCAGATTGCCACCGTCAACATTTGGGATCTTGCTCGCCCAGGCTTACCCTTCAAGGAGATTGAGGATTGGGATACGTCACCAACTGATCTTGTCTGGCATGACCGTGATCTTTTCTGGACAGTCAATAAGGACGGACAATTTACTCAATCTGATGTTGCGTTCGCACCAAAAGTCATTGACAGACGCAGCCTCTCAACCTTTGACATAGGTCCGGATGGAAACGTTATCATGGTTTTACAAGAGCGTGACCCACCTGTCAGATCTAGACCGTCACTCTCCGGCCCAAGTGCTAGTGTCTCTCGTGCCACTGGTATGTCAAGTCAAGGCCCAAGCTCAGGTGGTCCAAGCCCAGGCGGAATACCAATGAGTACCAGTCGTAGTGAATCGGATGAAGAGCTCGCAGGCAGCTTTCTTAACACGAGACCAAATCTTCCAGGTTTACAGCGTAGTCAGAGTGGACGTTCAACTCAGTCTTTCAGCCGAACACCTCCACCTCCCAGGCCAAATCCAGTTGAAGTCCTCAATCTTGAGCAATCTATTGCTGTTACTGGCGATTACCAGCCTCAGCAAGTCATCGCTATCGGTCGAGCTCCACACACGATAGGGCCCAATATGTTCCAGTACCTTTCACATAACTATTTGGTTGGCGTTGCACAATACTGGGGTCGTCCGCGCTTTGAGGAGGTTTTTGACCTTGGATCAGATCAGCCTACTCGCTTGAAGAACGTTATGGAAATGTTTGCTCAAAGTGCCGAGAGAGCAGAGAAATTCCGCCTTGGGCAATCCTGGAGACTCCTCTCATACTCAATCGGATTGGTACTCCCTAGACGCGCCGAATTCCATCGTAAGCAGAGAATTGAGAAGCGTGATCAAAAGAGAGCTCAACAGGCCAAGCAGCAAAAGGTTGATACCAAAGCTGCAGAGCGACAGAAGGACCATCAACACAAGGACTTAGATCTGCCGCGTCATGTTAGCAAATCTATATATGAGGGCGTGGACCTTCCTGCTACCCGCAATATTCGTCTTGAAGACATTGAGAGTACTTCGAATATGACTACTCCTCAAGCTCGCCCCTTGAAGTCAAGCATTCAAGGGAACAGTGCAATTGAATCAGATGCCATCGAGGCTGACACATTGACTCTTCCTCCCTCTTCTTACGGTGAAGCAAGCCAGAGCCCAAAGAAGTCAGATGAATCTTCAGCTGGTAATGCCTCAAGTCAAGTAGATGATCTTCGCCACTCAATGGCAGCCATTGACATTGCCAGTCCTGGTAGAAAATTACCTGAACATCTTCAAGTTGGTCAAGAAACATATGGAGCCTCTCATACAGATCCTCTCCTCCTACATTTAGGATCACTGGATAGCTTGCAGATGTTCTCAACTTCCGAAGACTCGTACCCAGCCGCTCCTCCTCTAAGCTCAGACGGTTCCCATAGGGCAGCACATTCTCCTGGTATTCAAGAAACCGCTCGTGACGTTGGATCCAGCTGGGATAGCAGTGTCGCTTCAGGGGTGTCACAGCCGCCTTTTTCGTATGAGCCTGAGCAGCTAGATTTAGTCTCTCAAGGTCTCTCTCACTCAGATGCTATCGGTGAGCGTGTCAACTCTGATGTGCTTGCTATTCCATCCCAATCGCGTGTGGAGGAGGTTCCTACATTGTCATTTCAGCAGGAGATGGACTCGGATAAAGTTGGCCCAACTACGACACACACAGAAGTAGATGCCATGGCTCGAAGTGATGTTTCTGATAACGAGTCTGATTCTTCCGAGATTATTGATCGAGACTACCTTCCACAGCCAGGTGATCCTGATTTTGTTTCAAAACCGATCAATCCTGATAGATTGTTCGCTAAATATCTTGATTACGAATGCCTCACAAACAGCATCACTCCAGCTGCTATGGTCCTTCTTCTGAGACCTTACCTCTCCGAAGATGCTGTTGACCCGTATCACGCCGAAGCCATCATGAGTATGTTCCAAGACAGATTGCTTAGTCAACAGTTTTTCTACGAAGCACTCATATTGCGCCATCTCTGTGAGCCAGACTACCCTGAAATAACTTCTAGACATCATAGCGCAAAGATTGGATTGTGTTGCAGTGTCTGCAATAAGACTTTTGCGGAGCCTCCTGTCCTTGGTAAAGGATTGAAGTGCAAGAGATGCAACAAATTCACAGATCCCTGCCAGTTTTGTATGCAGCACGACCCTCCTCCACCATCTGAGTGGCATGAAGGCCCACCGGTTGCGCCACATTTTTACCCAGACTGGAAGAAATGGGGACACCTGCAACGCCTTTGTCTCACTTGCATGCATGGTGGGCATAATGCCTGTTTGGAGGCTTGGGGTATAGCCAATACGGGTACAGAGGAGGAAGGAAAGTGTCTTCAGTGCGATTGTGCTTGCGAGAGTGGCATCTATGCTGAAAGACTGAAGGAGAAGGCCGAGGAGGAGGAGCTTATGGCTGAAGCCAGGCGTAAGGAAGCTGCCGCAAAAGACCTTGAGCGAGCAGTTCACGACAATCTTCGACAGTCAACATTCAACGGTGGCCGAGGTGTCCGACGTGACTCCCATGAAGTAACTGAGAGCCGTGCTATCGAAACAGTACGCGGTACCTTGCCTGGTAGCGGTAGTGGGGGTGGTAGTGGAAGTGGAGGTACTGAGAGGAAGAAATCTGTTAAGTTTGCTACACCAAGGGAGGATTAAAAACTTTGGGACTTATTTGCTTTCCAACATTCACTGGACGCATTCAAAGGTGCATTTGCTTTTAAATTAGGAGTTGTTAAGATACCCAGGGAATCAGGGGGAGTTTGAGGTCTCTGGCGTATGGTATGTGTTCGCTAGAGGTTCATATGGCTTTGAGGCATCGGATAAGGAATCAACTTGCTGTAACTTGCTTGTCAATATGGGGTGGAATCATGACTGTACAACAATCTGAGCGATATCAGAGATAGCTAGCAACAATCAATGGCTTCCGTGTTATTCCCGAGATCAATTTGTGATATGGATTTTCACCTCAAAGCTCGAGTGGACATCCAGATTATAGGCAAAAGTTTGAGAAAGAATTCTAATGGTAGTTAGAAAATCAAGATATATTGATCACGTGAGCACGGAGACAAGTCGAGCACAGACACCTTTGCGTATGGTGCTAATAGTGGTAAGTGCTCTCATTACTCTGATGTGCCTTACGATGTTAGCACCTTGAGTTTGCATCATATGCAAACAGCATCATATTGACGCGCATTCCCATTATTATTGAATTATATTTTTCCACACAACTAACGATAGAAAGCAACATGGATTACTCAAGTCGCTCGTCGAAGCCATCAAGTGGACGTCGATCACCAAAAAACGATATCACTGCCCCGCGAAGAGATCAGAATACTCGAATTTCAAAGCCGACTCGTAATTCAAACACTTCTCTAGATTCTAAACAGTTGCGACAAAATCAAGCGCAGGAAGACGAAGAGTCACGAAGATGGGTATCCCAGGAAGACAGCTTCGTTCTCAAACAGCAGAAGAAGAAAGCCGCTATTCGTGTCCGAGAAGGAAGAGCTAAGCCGATCGACTCGCTCGCTGTTATCCTTCGAATCATAGACCCAGACAGAGACTTGCTTGATGATGATGAGGAGGAGGTGAAGACAGATGTGGTCGATCCTGAGGGTGTATTTGAAGGTCTTAACGATACACAACTTGCGGAGTTGGAATCTGAAATCAAAGGATATCTGACGCTTGAGACGAACAAGAACAACCAGGACTATTGGAGGACCATGCAGATCATCTGCAAGGACAGTCGACAAAAGCTCAACCCAGTAGATCGCGAGGGCCGTGAAGTCAAATCAGTATCCGCAGATATCGACAAGATACTGAGCCCCAAAACATACGAAGAATTAGAGGCACTGGAAAAGCAAAGCAAGGAAAAGCTAAGATCTAATGACCCGAACATGGACACGGACTTTTGGGAGCAATTTCTTCGTACTTTACTTGTTTACAAAGCAAAGGCGAAACTCAAGAAGGTCTACCAATCGGTATTGGACAGCCATCTCCAAACTTTGCGAGAACAACAGAGAGAGCGTGCAGACGAACTTCGGTCAAAACTACAACTCGAACTGGGGGGTTCTGCCATGGATACTGATGCCACTACTGATATCTCCCCTCAACCGACACTAGAGTATTCTTCAAACTTGGATCCCGAATCGTTACTCAACCTCAAAGCAGAGGACAAGGTCATTGACGTTGTCGACGAATCAGCATTCTTGCGTAAGATCGTTGCTGAACGTCGGAAAGCACTGAAGCTAGGCTACATTCCCGAGCCTCATCGTAAAGCTGAAAAATCAACCAATCCTATACATAAGGCTGTCACGGCGCAAAGTGCAGGTCGTGCCCCACCTGGAACAGAACGCTTCACCGCTCCAGTTGCAGAAGACCTCTCAACTTCCACAGCATTCATAGAGAGGGAAATTGCCCGCGGTGTGAACGAAAACGAAGAAGTCTTCACAGGGGAGGAGATAGTTTCGACCTTGAATCCGCAATGGGCCGATAAATATCGCCCAAGAAAGCCCCAGTACTATAATCGTGTGCAGATGGGCTATGAGTGGAACAAGTATAACCAGACACATTACGATCATGACAATCCCCCACCAAAGGTTGTGCAGGGTTATAAGTTCCACATATTCTATCCAGGCTTGATTGACAAGTCAAAGGCCCCCAAATATCGTATTGAACGTGAAGATGGTCGTAGAAGGGGAGAGTCTTTCGCAGCGGCTGGCGAAGAGGATACATGTCTTATCAGGTTCATCGCGGGTCCGCCATATGAAGACATTGCATTTCGTATAGTGGACAGGGAATGGGATTATAGCGCGAAGCGCGATCGTGGCTTCAAGAGCAGCTTTGATAAGGTGCGTAGGTCGAGAATCCGCTCTATTCCTAGTCTATGTTGTGCCCCCAAACGTATTTACTAACATTCCCAGGGCATATTATCACTTCATTTCATGTTCAAGAAGGTTGGTTCAATTTGTCATCTGTTTCTTACGCATTACGCTAATAATTTTAGATTTACTACCGAAAGTGATGGGTTACACTTTGTCCTTCATCTGACTTTTCCCGGATGTATATCCTTTTCGTGCACATATTTGGAAGGGTACTGTGATATGGCCCTCAATCCGACCTATCTATATTCTCGTCACTATCCTTCTCCTAAAGACCGAGATTTGGAATATACCGCAGTTGTGCTGCCGAGAGGTACAGGCTGCAATGGGGCGCAGCTTTCGTCGGAAACTCCGATACGCAGTAACAGTCACCACATTCCCTTCCATTGGAGTTTGTAAACGATGTTGGAACGTGCATTCGGAAGCTCTGGCATTACTTCATTTGTGGACAGTGTTTTGACCGGGCGTTGGATGTGTAACTATAACGCACTCCCTACTGCAGGGCTCTTGGGCAGCTCGGCGCACATGGGTATCCTTTTCTGGGTTACTGCTGGGTTGTGGAAAGATCTGTCGGTAGGGCTGAACGTGTACTATTCTTCATTAGTGAGGGAGGGTGCCTCAAAAGAAGGTATCGCGGATCAGTACAGATCATACTGTGAACAGCTGGCGCTCTATTGGTAAAGCATGCTTGAAGCATTGTGGAAGGCTTCTGGAAGGTTACCTACGTGCAACCGGCACGCCGGAAATATAATCGGCTTTGGCATATTTTATACAATGAGGCCAACAATGCCGCATCATTGTTCTACATGTCGAAATCAATTGGCATGGGAGAACGCTTGTGTGATCCTTGCCTTGCGCATGCTGTGCATTTCCGTCGTACAGGGGTCATCACAAGGGACATGTGACCACCAATTCGGTTACTTGCATCTTCATACAAAACAAAAAGTGCCATGCAACACATACCGTCTATCTCTTCCTCATTGTAGTGACTGTGAACATCTTCATGCATTCGTCAGAATTACCTGGTGCTTGAAGCATGCAAATAGTCGGTAGTGAGCCTCCCTGTTTGATGTTGGACTATTTTCCACGTCAGTTGTGCTTATGCGTCTACAGGCAGCCAGCATACAAGAAGCATATTTGGCTCTGGTCATCCTACAAGCCCGGCATGATAGGTGGATGGTCTGGAAATCGCCAGCAGCGGGCTTGACCTCATTTTTCAGATCTCTCTAAATCCCCTGATTCCCGTCACAGAAGTTTCATAGTTTTGTCCCACAATCCCAAATGAAAAATCCCGATTCTCTGGCCAACTCAGCACTGAAGTGGCTTCACACAAGCCTCATCATTTGAAATGAACCAACTCCAATACCAACCATATCAAAGTGACGATTATATGTCCATCGATCCCCAATACACCCATGATCTCAATCAGACAACTTCTTATGATTCATTGTTTGATCATAAACTCGATCAGAGGTTGGACCGTTGTCCATTGGAAATCCCCGATACTCTGAACTTTCTCGAAAGTTCAGCTTATATTACTCCAGTAGCTCAACAAGAAGCTTCTTTGGACTGGCCAACGGACGCTCTTGTCATGACTAATAACAACTTTTGGCCACATACTCCTCATCAAGCTTATCAACAGAATGATTCTATGATGGTGCATGAGCCGATAGAATACTCGAATCCCAGTCTTGATGCTACTTTCACGAATAGTTTCTCACATCATTTCAACAGCATTTGTGATCCACGTTTATTGGAAAGCAATGGTGTTGACCTTGAGGCTCCCTCGCCTCCAGATCCAGAATACCACTATGGCTTTGGAGAGAGTCAACCAACCAGTACTCCTGTACTTAGCCCTGAGGATGTTATGGAACCCGATAATTTCGCTGATAATTTCGGAGGAGAACGTTTTGCTGCTCTCACGTTAAGCCAAAATTCGAATCAAGATGAGATCCCTCAAAACGAATACCCGTGCCTTTCTTTTCGAAATGTGAATGAGGGGGACGAATATGCCAATTTCTGTGATGAGCCGGTCGCTCCCGAGCCCGATGATGCCAATGAGGAACCCTACGCAAAGCTTATCTGGAGAGCTCTTATGACGAAGGACTCTCGTTCTATGGTGTTGCAAGAGATTTACGACTGGTTCGACAAAAACACCGGTAAATCGAAGACAAGTGGGACGAAAGGATGGCAGAACAGTATTCGCCACAATCTCTCTATGAATGGGGTATGTTAATTCTATCAGACACAAGGCTTCATCTAACATCGGTGAAGGCTTTCATAAAACGTGAAAGAGCGCAAGGTGGAGATGATACAAAGAAGCACTGCGAATGGGTTCTCGATCCGGTTGCCGAAAAGGAAGGTGTCAAATCTACTACTAGATACCGTCATAAAGTCCAAGGCAAGCGTACCGCCAAGCATGATCCACCATCAGGAGCAAGACAGAACTCTGGACGACTGGGAGGGCAGAGGTCTGCAGGACGATTTCGTGCTCAGAAGCAGAAAGCTAAGCCTGAGCCAACCGAACAACTCGAAACACGTCTGTCTAGAGATGAGCCATCGCTCAACCGCGACAATCTCTTTACAAGTGGGTCCAGAAGCTATCCCATGCGGCACACCTCACCTCCCCCAGATCTGAAAATGGAAGATCCCAATTCGAAATCCCCGCCTTTCATTAAACAAGATTCAACTTCAGCATTCAGAAATGTGAAAGGCGTCTTTGAAGACCCGAACCTTCTCGAATTACCACCATTTGTTGGTAGCGAAGCGCCCTGCCTCGGCTCTGTTCCGGAGGCTATGTATGGCTATCCATACGGTTAGGTAGAGTGGATCTCTGTCGACTTGTCACTCCTTTTGGTTCTTTTTTTCCCTCTTTTTTGTTTTTTGTGCCTGTTTGTTTTTTGTTTTCTTCATTAGTGTAAATAAGTGCGCGACTTGTTCTGCTTGTTGAGTGATCAATAAAGAGTTGTTACTCGTATCATTTTACTGGGATACACAATGGGTTGGAAGGAAGTATGAAGTATGCACAAGGTGTCTGTCCGTAAACTTAGCGTGCGGTATCTACTTGTATCCACTAGCAGCTGAAAGAGAGCGTTGGTAAAATGGCAGGAGTTCCGGGGGGCCGGTTTTTCTTTTCTTTTTTGCTCAATGTTTAGATTACTTTGATCAGGTTCATGTCGATTTGCTCAATTCTACACGTACATAGCATTGTTATCTTCGCAGGCTGTAACTTACCTCAATAGGAACATATCCTTGTCACTACACCCTGTCCACTTCCTCACCCTGTCATGCTTCGTCGCATTTTCTGAGTTGATACTACCTTAGCGATAGATGAGGTGGACGTTACTCACATCGGAGTATTGACCTGGAGCTGATCGAGAACTTGTCCGCTAAGATCTTGACTCAAGATTTCTTGCAGAAAAGATGCCCTGTTACCCGGTTAGGGTATCGCTCCAGTCAGTTTCATTCACGACCGATTCTTCGATTATATGCGGTTATCCGTCTACCGAAGTCGTTGGCATGCTTCGGCTTCGGACGAGTAACATCAGGTGGGGGTCTAAAGTCTGACCTTTACAGGGGAGATGACAGCTCCGTAATATCGCCTTTCACTACTTTCGTTGAGATAAAAAGATGCCGGCAGTAATTACTCGCCCCAGTGAGAAGCGCAGTTTACCTGGCAAGCTACTGAAAGCTTAAAGTGCGAGCTACTTCGTCCTGATGATGCCTTGGCCACGGTATTCATTATGCACGGCAGTCGGAACTCCATCTTCTGGGGGTGCACTACACCTTGCACACTTCCCCGGCCGTGTGGATCAGCACCAATCTTTGGAGGGTCTCAAGTGTCTGCAGAGCTCGAAATCATATGATAAATAGTATTATGCATGCTTCGCAGAGTATCTCACGCCTGTTGTTCAAGAAACCATACACAATCGAATCGGTAGAAGTGAGATACGAACGATATGGATCTACTATGCAGATAGGGTGCACTCGGTTATTGATGGTTTAGTATATCTACGAGATCTGGAGCGTCAGATCCTTGTGGCTGAATATCAGACTCTGAATCAACCTCACGGAGATGTTCTCCGAAGGCGTCGGGACTATATCCGATGACGAAGACGCGGATGACGAAACATCCCGCTATGCCGTAGATGCCTCCGAGATTTTGTTGAAAGATGAAAGAGGGCAATTTACAATGCGATATAATCTTATAGGTTTGCCAGGCTATCGACTTTCATCGTCTCTCGGAAAGCTACAGACCTTTGCATAAACCTCTATATGGCGTTCCAGACGCCACATACTGCACGATGAATGATCTTAACATTTCAAGAAGTAAGTGCAGCAACTCAACCCCACAGAACATCTGATAAGACCAAAGCAGCACTCTACACTGGACTCGGACCGTTGGTCACAAATGGAATTCCACACCGCTCGGAAGGGAAGTTGCACAATTCATTTAATAATGGCGTAGTGCGTCGTGGCGAGAGCATTTTAACAATGAGACCTTCCACCTGTTCATGGTGCCAGTAGATTAAAGAAGGGAGGGGATGTATCAAATACCGTACCATCATACTCTTCAAGTTCTCGGGGACAGGAATGGTAACCATCCCAGTACGAAGCAGCTGCAGAAAGTCACTTTGGCAACCAAAACGCAAAGCGGTCACTAATGTTGAGAGCAGTGATCACCAGTCGATCAGATGCATCTGTTCCTGGCTGAGATGAAAACTCGGTTACATTTGATGCACTTCTATCCATTTGTATCCAATCCTTGCCCGTCCGGAGAGTCGCCCATATTTTTGTGTGTGTTACCTAGTTCTGATAGGGCATTACCATGCACTTGAGAGGTCCCGAATACCTTGGAGGTGCAGCAAAGTATGTAGATATGAACAGTTCTAAGGTGCCAAATATGCCATAAGCGGTATGGTTTGCGGGGGCAGCGCCTCACAGTAGGCATCTAATTCGTCTGAAACAAAATATGCCAGCGGGTTCTCGGTTGCATGCAAGCACCTGGCTATATTCTACCATTACAGACGCGCGGTAATCACTTGGAAGTTACTCGTCATAAGACCACAGAGTTACTCTAGGTATACTTGAAAACCACCTGATCTCACGTGACATGACTTGCCAGTCATCTCTTCCACTCTCACCCTGAGTTTATATAAAGTCTAGAGACTCCCCGATTCAAAGACGAACACGACCCCTAATATGAAACCGGTCGGTCAAGCTTCATGAATAAAATGGGCTTAACGATGAATCTACTTCTGTCTCCTCATTCCTTGAAAGAGAGAGCGCAAAGTCCGAAACGAAAATCTGACAGGTTCTGTTCCTATCGTTTTTATCTTGTAATATCATCGTGAGTTTGCGGGTTTCGTTCTTGGCCTTTGTTCTCCGCTGTTGATATATTCGCATAAAAGCATCATCTCCGGAAAGGAAGAACAGCAATCTTGTTATTTCGGACAAAATATCTACTAGGCCCCGACTCCTCATCATCTACTCTCAGCCGCAAAGCGTCGACGTGCAGAAGTCGAATCAATGTAACTTTGGTACCTCATAAACATCACACAACGTGATAGTGACATTGGAAAACTCACCATTCGTCTCTCCTATCGGTACAACGGCACACGCGCAATCCCACCAATCACCATTTATCCGCTCGAATACCAACCGGGATGCCACGTCTTCACCAAGAGATGGTTCCACATATATGTGGGCCGACGAATAGGGTGAAACCAAATCTGAACTTTGCGGGGTTGACGATCTTTCTACCCCAGAAACTCCGGCTGTCAGAGTCTGGGGTAAACAGAAGAGTCGTATCCCATAGGTCGATGTTCGACTTTGACTTCGAGGCACCAAACGCAATTAATTTCTCAGGGTCGAAAAAGCCCGCCAATCTGGGGCCGGCGGAAGAAAGTTATTGACTGTAAATTGAGATTATGCAGCGATGCGTCTTGATCTGGTGTGCGACGTTGCGGCTGCATTTAAATAGATGACGATGCAAGGACTCAAGTCTGCCTTGTTCATATATTGGACGCATCTCCTTCGATCTTCGGTTTGAGAAAAATCAAGTCAAAATGTTGTTCAAATCGAAGATTGGTTTGGTTTTGTTGTCAACAGCGCTGGTTGCTGCTACTCCCACCTTTGCGCCTCTTCAACAATGGAAGAATAGTCCACTGGGGAAACCAGCACAACGTCATACTTCACCAAAACCCGATGTCGCCTTTCATCCAAAGACGCCAAAGTTCGCTCCTCCTCCACCTACACCTAGGAGTAAAGTCTGCTATGTTCAAAGCTACGGGAACGGGACGGACGACTCTCCATATATCATCGCAGCAATTGATGAGTGTAACAATGGAGGTCATGTCGTTTTCAGCGAAGGCACCCAATACACAATTGGTACAGCTCTGAACCTGACCTATCTCAATTCCATCGATATTGGTGAGTTTTCCTGAGTAAATTATGATCAAGTGGTTGATGCCTAACAGTCAACAGATATCCAAGGTTACATTCAATTCACCAACGACACAGACTACTGGCAGGCCAACTCCTTCAAACAAATTTTCCAGAACGCCACAACATTCTTCCAATTGGGAGGCAATGATGTTGCTGTTTATGGAGGTGGGACAATCGATGGGAACGGGCAGGTATGGTATGACTTGTATGCCAGTAACATCTACACTCTTCGCCCCATTCTCGTCGGAGTTATCGGTCTTCACAATTCTACCATTAGTGATTTGGTCTTGAGATATAGTCCTCAGTACTATAACTTCGTAGCCAATTCCTCGAATGTTGTTTTTGACAACATCAATATCGCCGGAGGAAGTATCAGCAAGAATCCCGCCAAGAACACCGATGGTTGGGACACTTATAGGAGTAGCGACATCACTATTCAGAACTCTGTCATCAACAATGGCGATGGTAAGTCTACATTAACGTGAGATGACTTGATGCTAATTAGGTGTAGATTGTGTGTCATTCAAGCCAAATAGCACAGATATCTTAGTACAGAACTTGTTCTGCAATGGCTCCCACGGAATTTCTGTCGGCTCTCTGGGTCAGTATGTTGGCGAATACGACATCGTGTCCAACGTTTATGTCTTCAATGTCTCTATGCACAACGCAACTGTAAGTGTTCTATATTCCACAATCACAACTGTCTTACTAATGACTAATCAGGACGGAGCACGCATCAAGGTCTGGCCAAACGCTCCATCAGCCCTTAGCGGAGATCTCCAGGGAGGTGGAGGAACGGGAAGAGTCGATAATATCACATACGACACAATGTACATCGACAATGTGGACTATGCCATCGAAGTCGACCAATGCTACGGTCAGAGTAACATCACTCTCTGCTTGGAATACCCCTCACCGCTCACTATCACCAATGTCATCTTCAACAACTTCCAGGGCACGACCAGTAAGAAGTATCAGCCAGAAATCGGGACATTTGCTTGTTCCAGCGACACTGTCTGTAATAACATTACGGCCACCAATATCAACGTACTGAGTCCAAACGGCACGAATGAAGCCTATTGTCAAAATGTCGACGAGTCTACGCTAGACATTGAATGCTCGACAACTTTGAAGGGATTCAATTGAGATAGTAGTCTATCGCTGCCTATGGCAGAATTTTCTTTGTATAAATTAGCACACATATTGTGGAGATATATAGCTCAAATTGTAACCATAGCTTTGCAATGCCTGTCACAACTGATTCAATAGACAATTCATCCCATTTGTCCCATGTGCTGGTCAACAATGGGATTTCTAAGAAGGTCGCAGTGAATTCCTAAAGTTTCTCTCTATATCAGCATCCTCTATGAGCAAGGAACTTGATCTGAGCAACGTTGGATTCTTGAAACATCTTCTCTGCTCTCCGCGTGCTATACGTCAAGTATCAACTGTTCAGCCCCGACTCAACCATTCATCATGACGTGCATAGAGCTGAGCTAACCAAGGTATTGACTTATGGTGGGTCGCAATGGGCATTCTGCAGAGATGACATGCATTGTTCTACAACCAGGTTAACCATTTTAGCCTATCAATTCAAGACACAAAACCCCCGGGGTAACCAATGCCCTTGCTGAGTATGTGCGTACTGCCAGCTCACCCTACATTCTCTACACCGGCACCTGTAATTGTGGTCAGTCTCTCGAGTGGAAGGACGCAAAAGGCTGAATTGTTATTGGGCCGTCTATGGCCCAACTTAGGGTTGTTATTAGCATACGATAGCTGTGGGACATACAATAATTCGATATATCCCTTTTGAAGGATGAACGCGTTAGTCACTGTACAGCGCATCCCTGGATGTTTCGGTTTCCGCGCGAGTCGCGGGGATTCTTCATGAAAGGCTTCATTTCCTTCAACCACTATGGTTCATTTGGATCATTTCTATCTAGCATGGTCTCAGTATCTGAACGGGGTATATGTCTATATACATCAACAACTTCCGATGCGTGAATGTTGAGCGATCCATTAGGCTTGAAAACCACTGGATCGTGTGCTCATACCCCAGCAGTGGAACCTGTGAGAAGTCACATCGTCACATCTCTATGCCCTTGTCGCATCGGAAAGTTTAAAGCACATCAGAACAATAGGGATCCTTTGTTGTTCTTGTCTTGGTTCTCGCTGCTGCCACTGCCGACCATGATTCTTGAGAAACAGAGTCAAATTCCATCAGAGCAGTTCTCACAAAGGTGCTGCAGAAACCTCTGGCTCGACAGAGACAGCGATGATACTCTTATACGCCTAGATTACGTGTTGATCGTACACTCTGCAAGTTGCGATATCAATTTTCATCAACCAGGAATCATCCATACGCCGGTGTCATAGAGTAGGAAACAACAAGCTGGTCATTAACCTGGAAGCACTACGTTCTCATTAGCCGCGAACACCAATACCGTCTGAAATACATACGCGATGTAAATTCCCCACAATCTCATCTAAAGCAGGCGCAAAAATCTGGTTGATGTAAAGAATCAGACTATCTGTCGGACCGCACTTCAAGATGCGTCGTAAATAGCTCACGACGGCTTCAAAGCGCTGTTTCGATGAGATCTGGCAGATAGGACGCCGAAGTATTGGCGCGGATCCAATAGCACTGAAGCGTACTGTGACTGTAATACATCTATCAGTTACTTTCTAGTAGAATGCTTTTGTGATTCGCTATTGTACCTTTTTCTTTGGCAAAGCTACCTACGTCTGCTAAAGCAGTTGTTGCGTCTTGGGGTAGGTGTGTTAATACCACTGAAGCGGACATGGTGAGTGGTAGATCAGCTTCATGGTTATCGTCTGGTATAGGAGTCGAGTTCTCCGAGCTTCGATCTGGGAGAGTAGAGGTTGACATCTTGAAGTTTGGTTGTTGTTGCTAGGCGCCGTAGTGAGAGTTGATGTTGTTGATGTTGGTAGCCTTGTGTGGGTAGATGCGGTTGCTGAGCAAGGCTAGCTTCTTATTGTAAGACTGGATGACACGCTCTACAACTCGTGATTCTGCACAAATACATCTTCTTCCATCATGACTGACTACGAATATATTGATGCCGTGACGCGAATAGGGTACTTTAAATTGTTGAACGATATACGACAAGGAACGGTGGTGCATCTTCGTTCTCATCCTTGATGTGTTGGAAGGTAGCAACTACGACGTTTTGGAGAAAGCATTGATCGAGGGGATCAAGACATCTACGGGTTTCAGTATCTAACAGAGGACCGGCCCGGTCTTATAAACGGGAAAAGCCTTCATTGATGCTTGATCGTTGCGTCATCAGCACCAATAGCTCAGGCAGACATCTTAACCTCATCGCGTCGCGACGTTGTTGTACGGTAGGTGCGCTATGGCCGGTTGATAATGACCGACAGTTGGTCCCGAATACGGGATTGGCTGCCGAAATATTGATTATGGCGTAGTATTACAATACTCGAACAATGAATAAAGTGCAGTTCTATGAGTTATATTCAGTTTTCTTTTTTACACTCGTTAGATAGTTAGCTAGCTAGTTCAATTCATAATTTATCTATTCTAATAATTACCGTACCTATTATTGAAATCTCCAATCGCACGTGATTGATTACTAAGCCTGTACTGGCCAATGACAATCTCAACAAGGACTTCGAGAATATCAATGCCGAGATTAGAGGAAAATTGGTTACACGTGAGTTCACCTGATATTATCCGTTATGTGCCACCCAGTATATCAGCGTATTCACATACTATTCTTAGAGCTCAGAAGATGATGCACTCAACATCTACGAAAGATTGACCACTTCGAACTTAAGTTTAATCCCAAACTAAAATGCACCCTTCTTACTCATTTTTACATGGCTATTCAAGTGTCTCTCCCAATTTCCCTATCGTGTGTAATGCTTCCAGCCACATGGTATCAGCGGAAGAAATTCTGGTTATGTAGAAATGTTACTCTGAACAAGTCGTGTGATGAATTCGTTCCAATATCGAATGCGTTGGTGAAATTATGATCTGTGCTCTTGTCAGTGTGATTTATTCATGCTCTATATTTTGAGGGATTGCTTACACCAAGTATCGTCAGCTTCAGGATGTGTGCCCATGATACCGACCGTTCCTTTGCCGAAGATGCTCAAAGTTGCAAATGGATCACCGCTGCTTGCATAGCGTCCAGTTACAGATATGTTTAAATCATCACCCGGAGCAGTGATCGCAGCTCCATCCTGAAAGAACATGTTTTCCTTATTTGCGACTGTGCCATTCTCAAAATCATAATCCACATTGACCAAGTATTCTCCGGCGTCGTCATACTGCGATTTTGGAAGATTAATCTCATCCTGGACTCAAATATTTGCTGGGAGTAATTCGAACCCATGTTTGGGACCAGCTAGGTATGCTCCCATGCAACCTCCTAGGTATAGACCTCCCCGTTCCACGAAGTCGACTATAACTCTTCTAGAGTGGTTCGTAACCTCATAGGCTGGCTTTAGGTCTGAATCGCTTCCAGGCTGGACATAAAGGCCTTCACCAGCAAGGGCTTCGGCGGTGATAGGAGATTCTGTACCATCACCGATCAGGTGGACTGACTCAAACAGCCCTGTCCTTTTCAGAAGGTGTTTTAAATCTTCGGTACAGCCGTTATCAGTGCACCTCGCAGCTTCGCCTTCATGGATAACCGCATTCATCCCAATCACATGGACTATAACAGGCAAGCAGCTCGAGATGAGCAAAAGTGAACCAAGAGAAAGCATCATATTCAAGTACAGAAGATGGCTATCTTCAGGTGTGAAGTTGGTATGATAACGTAGGCAATTGTATAGATAGACAGAATGAGAGACATACTGAGAAACTCATAATAGCTCCAATCCCAGAGACTCATCTTATACAATCCCCTCACCCAGACCCCGATCACATCTCCGCGCAACACTCCCACATACAATGGAAGCTTCCCTCCATGCATCAAAAGCCTCTTATACCACAGTTGAAATTTACATGATCATGCTTTTGTGCAGGATTTCAGAGTAGACACTAAGTTCAAGTTGTCGTTGACTGCAAACGTTACTATCCCATGATTGGTACTAAGCTTGAAGTGGCCATGGTATGTGAATAACCAAACTCGTTACTTTACTTGGATATTTTCCAGATGGTAAGAGGTGAAGCAACAGGAGAAGCTTATTTCAGCTACAGATCTTACGGATACCAGGTAAGTCTATATGTTGTCGGGTGTTGTCTAATAGTCATATACCAGCTAGGTACTATACAATTTATCATTTCTTAGTTGCCCTTAAGTAGATAAGTTAGTAGAATAAATAAAGACTTTCAAAACTAAACAAGTTATTGAAGCTATCTATAATATTTATATCAAAATCATGGGTGCTTTATGGCAATTTCTTTTCACTGTTTTGTCCTTGATAATGTTTACGACAATCATTTTTGAAATATTCCATGATAAATTGCGATTAATCCGATGAAGTTTCCCACATCCAAAAACCCGCGGACCAAGTCAAGAGACATACACCATACAAACCACCTTCAGGACTCCTGATTAGAACATGTCATTTATCATTTCCAAGACCCAATCAGTCATGTTGATATCCACATCCATCGCCCTTCGAGCAAGGCACAACCACGATGACCACCACCACAGCCTCCAGCACGCCCCACAGACCCACTTAATCCACCCAACACCACAACCTGTTAGGTAAGGACATATTGACCATCATCAATACAAATAAGCGCCTCCCCTCCATCAATCAGCCTCATCAGCAATTACCATCCGGTATAGTGTAGGGGTTAACATACCCCGCTTTCATCCAGTATGATCCGGGGAGCCCCGGGTTCGATTCCCGGTACCGGAATATTATTTTTGCATTTTTGATGTATTCATCTTGGAGAACTGTTCAGGAAGCAGTTCAGCCGTCGCAGGTTGCGTCGCTGGCTGGGGCTGTAGCTGAGTAGGGAGGGACTCGCGCTGCAGGTACGTGAGTCAAGTGCAGTGCTTTGGTGGTTTTCATTTTGTGCGGGAAGCGAAACCAAGCGAGCTTTTGTCGAAGAACGAGGCGGGTTTTGTGAATAGATGTGAAATCGGGTATTTTATGATGTATGCAGATATTGTAGAACACGATTTGCTTTCTGCTGCTGCGATGTCCAGTGATTGCTGATACATATGACTGCGTTTATGGTTCTCAATAAACATGTCCAGCAAAAGGCGTGGTAATCCAGATGCCTATGGACTGCAAGTGATTTCCAAGCCGCCACCGAGTACTGCGCATGTGCCTCAGCGGCCTTCCGTATCCCCCACCAGCTTCACCCCACCAACGAACGACAGCTCCAGTAGTAGTAGAGAGTATCATAGCAGCAGATAGGCTTTGGGAGGGGAGGACAGCTAAATATGACGACCCACCCGGAATTCACGACGCAGTGCACACCAAAATGACTACTATGAGAAGTGCGTCGCGAATTCTGTCAAGCACCGGTGCCCGACATCGCACAGCAGCTCATAATATAAGACGAATCATTCTACCACACGACTCCAATAATCACCTTCGCAATACCCACCAATCCACCAATTTCCACTCCAATTCATCCAGAATGTCCGAGCAAAAGGTCATCTTCACCAAGAATGCCCCATTCCGTAAGTCATGCGTTCATAATCCCGAGAACAAGGTAGCGACCAAGCTACCGTCATCAACACACAATCTGACTCCCCGCAGCGGCAGGACCATACTCCCAGGCCGTCGGCACCTCCTCGACAATCTACTGCTCCGGCCAAGTCCCACTCAATGCCGCGGGCGAGATGATCAAGGGCAGCATCGCCGAGTTGACCGAGCAATGCATCAAGAACCTGATTGCCGTGCTCGAGGCCGCTGGCTCATCCATCGAGAAGGTCGTCAAGGTCAATGTTTTCTTGACTTCCATGGACAACTTCAAGGAGATGAACGGCACCTACGAGAAGTACTTCGCCCACAAGCCTGCCAGATCCTGCGTTGCTGTTTACCAGCTTCCGCTCGGTGTGCCGGTTGAGATTGAGTGCATTGCTCTTGCTTAGATGCGATGATGGAGATATGAAATGAAATTAAAATACACATGTTGAGTTGGATGGTGTGCTGTGGCTATTATGTGCGGTATTCTCTATTGGGTATTATCCATCATTCAAGCGTGCTCCGAATCTTTTGCTGTCTTAGATCCTGTCCCAATGCCAGATCCTTCCATATCTATATACCCCCAATCCCAAGCCCGGTCATTACTCGCGTTTCTTCATAGTAGGTGGTTTAAATTGACCTCCTGTATACCCTCCCATACCCCTCCTTACTCCATATGCCTTGTTTGTCGTTTTCATTGCCAGTTTCTGCATGCTAGTCAAATGTGTCGTTTGTGCTGGTCTCATTGTTCCCTCCTTCTTAATTTCAGCCTGGGGCCGCACTGGAATGTTCTCATTCTCTGCCTCACTGATATGAGTTTCAGGTGGTGGTGGTGAACTACCGTCAATCTTCAAAGACCCATAGTGGTGATGCGGCACTTCCTCTCTCATGATTGGCCTTGGTCTATTCAACTTTGCTCCCGAACCGAGCCGATGAGAGGTGTGGAGAGGCTCAAAACTCGGCTTTGGCATATCTACTGGCTTTGCTAGAGAAGGAAGAGAAGGATTTCTTTCTAAAGGCCTGGTATTGTTTGCCGTCATTTTCATGGGCGCCGACGTGGTTCTTTGAAATTTCGATGGCAGTGTTGTTGGTTGTGGAACCTGTGCCGGCGATTTGGATCTTTTAAATGCGGCCGCGATACTCATCTGACCAGACTCACGTTTTGTAGTCCTCGCCGGAACCCTTTTCTCCTTCCTGTTACCACCCGTTACCGAATCAATAGATGGATGGTAATCGTTTTCACTCGAAATCTCCAATTTGGCTGCACTCACGAAGCCCGCTCTACTTGCTGTAAATTGTTCAGCCTGCTCCATAGTTGTTACGTATCCAGGTCTCCAGTCCGCAGCAGGTTGTACTCGACCTTCAGCTCCTAAGCCTATCTTTCGACGTTTTGGACTTGACTGTCCTCCCGCGTAGATGTGATCATGCCCTAGCTCGTCGCTCTTCTTTTTATATTCACCATCCACTGGATATTGATCATCCTCAAGATGTTTCAAGCCATGCAAAGATTCTTGTATCCTCAGAAGAGTAGGGGTATTCCGACGAAGGATATGAGAGATAGATTGGATTGTGGTGAAGGTGAACTTTGGCCCAAGATTCGCAAAACAAGGACTCAACAGTTCGGGAGGCAGAAAAGGAGAGAGAATAGTTTCTTCATGCTGAGAGTTCTTTCTGGGATAGCTAAGATATAGCAAAGCCTTCGCCCGAGTCATGGCGACGTAAAGTAATCGTCGTTCTTCGTCAGTGTCCTCAGCTCGAGAATGAGGAATGGAGCCATGATAGGCTGCGGGAATAAAGACAACCGGCCATTCAAGGCCTTTCGCAGCATGGATTGTGGATATTGTTACTTGTGCCTTGGCCTCTGAATTTTCGGCTTTGATTTCTGCAGCAAGAGCAATGTTTGCGAGGAACTGAGAGAGTGGTGTTGAAATATCAGACTGGTCGACACCATCAATCGATGGCAGATTCTCTTCTTCAAGGCCGCTTTCAAGAGCAATCGAGAAATCTGTTGCTTGAGAGACCAGTTCTTCAATGTTCGCCCATCGCCCTTCATGCTCCTCCCCATACGTGCTCCTGAGATAATCATATAATGATGTTTTTGTTATGATGTAGTCAATCAAACCTGTTATGGACAGCTCTGTGTCTTCTGGGTTTGCAAGCTTTTCCTGGGCTGTGAGAATAATGTCTACAAAATTTCGGAGACCTTGCTCTGTGGGCTTTGTGACTTTAACCTTCGAATCCTTGTTCCCCTGGCAATGATCTAATATGACTTTCCAGAGAGTTTTTCCAGATTGTTCTGCCTCTTCAAGCAATGCTTTTACTGTCGTTTCGCCTATCTTACGAGAGGGAACATTGATGACCCGCGCTACGGCATCATTGTTCTCAGGTTGATATATAGCTCTCATATAGTCAAGAACGATCTTTACCTCAGCCCGATCAAAAAAACGATGGCCACCTCCATGACAAACAGTCAGTCCGTAATCACCGCATCACAATAGTAGAACAATGAACTTACCGACCATCCGATATGGGATACCAGATTTTCCCAGAGCACTCTCAATATGCCTCGACAATGATGCTGATCGCAACAGAATGGCGATATCATCGAACCCAATCAACCCACCACTCATTCCTACGCATCTTTGTATCTCGCTCACCAACCAAGATGCCTCCTTCTCAGAATCAAATAACTTTCTAAATACAGGTTTCGTACCAACAATATGAGTAGCTTGCAAGGTTTTAGCGATTCTGGCACTATCCTGCTGAATAACTTCCAATGCCGACAATAGAATTGCACCCGAAGACCTGTAGTTTTCCTCCAATGGAATTGTGACAGTTCCAGGATACTGTCGATACATCCTGCCGAAGTTTTTCGTCTCAGCAGATCGAAAACCGTAAATACTCTGGTCCGGATCTCCCACGATTGTAACTCTCTTTTTCTGCGCAGCGAACAGGCGCATAAGATCAAACTGAACCAGATTCGTATCCTGGAACTCATCGATAAGAACCGCTTCGATATTCGAGACGCATGACGGAAAACGACGAAGAAGATCGACGCATTGCAAGAGCAAATCATCATAGTCCAGCATATTCGAAGTTTTCAATGTTTCTTGATACTCTTCGAAGCACACCTCGTACTCCTGCTTCTCCAAATTCGCCAATTGATCTTTCGGCTTCGTATCAATATATTTATCACCTTTAGCCTTCCTTGAGCTGATTCTACCCCTGGCAACAGCAGGTTTTATCCCAAGTTGCCTTCTCTTCACAATCCTCTTTATAATTGCCATACTGTCTGCTGTGTCCGCAATGCCAAAGTTCTTGGGAATCTCAATGAGGTGTCCATACCGGACGAGGTACCGTCTCGCAATGCTGTGAAATGTGCCCAGGATAAGCTTTCCTTCAAGACCATTCCCGATCAATTTCCCAATTCGCTCCTTCATTTCGCGAGCTGCCTTCACTGTGAACGTGGCAACGATGATGTTCCATGGCTGCAACTTTTCGTGTTGGAGAAGCCAGGCAGTGCGGGAGGTGAGCGTATGTGTCTTTCCACTGCCTGGGCCGGCGAGAATCGCGAGTGCTTGTGCGGGTGAAGAGACGGCTGCGCATTGAGATGCATTGAGATTTCGAAGCAATTCATCCGACATCTTCTGATCCAGTAGATGACCCACAAGAAAGGCGCCCCTTATATACGCTTAAGTAACATTTGTGAGTCGAGGGAGACAGTTCTGAGCGCTGGCGACTTTGATGTAGAAAACAGAGGTGAACATGACGCGATACAGATCGCGGTATTCTGGATACGCGTTGCTGTACACGCTGTCATGTGACCAAAATAAATACCTTACAGATAGATCACATCAACCTTCTCAGGTCTATCCAATCGGATTATTGCAATAAATGCAGGAAACGGGGAGGTGGATACAGAAATGTAGGACATTGGTCAACATACAAGAATGTTTTGCTGCTCCACAAGCAAAGACTTGAATTATACCCAAAGTCCAATCATTCCAATCCTCCGCTTCCTGCCAGTGATATAATAATCCACTTTCAAGTCGAGACACATCTTGCCTTTTATAGCATGCTTCTTTCCAAGTACCCGGCATGGAGACTTTTCGTGGATTTCGAGCTTACATTAAAAAGTACCAGCATATTCGTCCATCGGAGTTGTCTAGTGGACTTCCCAGTTGTTCAGTGCAAGCCCACATGTAATGGATCCCTCTCTTCGTCCAAGATAATCAAGACTCGATGACTATGCCGTGTCTAGTACACCGGAGTTTCCATTAGCACCGGAGAACAGCAACAGCGAGCCTTGGAATAATACTCGAATCGTACCCCTCACCATCTTGGCAAAATTGTCTTTGCATGGCCGTTGATCGGGCCGCAACCGCTTCCCGAAACAGCCACACCATCCGAGGAGGGTTCTCCACACATACACATTTAGAATGCCGCCAACGACTCATGTGCCCTGTCTTCCACTGGAGATATTTAAGAGTCCGAGATATGGATACACTCCGTTGCCTCCAGATTATCATTAGATAATTCGCTGTCATTGCCAAGTCGAAACTTGATTGGGGCGGTAGTATTCTCGGCCAAGGCACCATGGACAATCAAAAACCGAGCGGTCAAGTCAACCCCATATTACCAGTCTAGATTTATTTACCTCCAACTACCTGCATGTCACGACACTAAACCCCACGAATAGCCTTGTCGATCACCCCGCAATATCTACTCTCACCAAATCAGATAATACTTCTTTAGGCTATTACAGCAAAAAATCGACACTCGCATGTCCAAGGTGATCTTTATCATGCGCACCAATAAGTAAACCAATAATGAGAACGGAACTCGAGGAATGCTTTTGGAAAAGGTACCAAGACGGAGTGGCAGGTGGGGCAGGTGGGGCAGGCGGGTGAGCAAGAATTCATGACTGGTTTCTATGGACTGAGATTCGTCTGCTCTTGTGATGCTGTCTGTGCCCTGCATGTACACTTTGTGCGTACCTGAGGGGTTTACAAAAAAGCTGACTTGCTAACAGATCAACTTGGATCACGGCATTTATGTGTTATTAGACAGAGAGGACCTCTGTTAGAGGTGTTATAAAAAGAACAATGAATTCCGTTAGTTGTGGCGCATCCTGATAGCATATCTTCGAAATCGTGATCGAGTGACAAAAATCTATTAACATGTTGCTTGCGAACGCTGGCTTGGCAATCTTCATCGGCGCTGCAGCCGCAGTGACCATTGAGGTTGCAAGTACTGGTGGTATCGATGTATCGCCATTGCAGTATGGGTTAATGTTTGAGGTAAGCTATATTTTCAAGTCGTGTTGCTCCAAGACTGATAGCAAATAGGATATTAATCACTCCGGCGATGGTGGCATATATGCCGAACTTATCCAAAATCGAGCATTCCAAGGAAGCACTGCCAATCCACGAACCACAGAGCCATTTGCAGGAGTAGGAGGAGCTTCTTTAACACTTTCGAAGCTTTCGACTCCCCTATCTTCGGCGCTTCCATACTCTCTGAATGTAGCTGCTGGAAACTCAAGTGGCAATTCAAGTGGCATAATTGGGTTCTCAAACCCAGGGTATTGGGGAATTGATGTGCAGCCTCAACTCTACAATGGAAGCTTCTACGTTACCGGCCACTACTCTGGAGGCTTTACAGCTGCTCTTGTAAACGACATCTCTGGTATCACATACGCGAGCACGAATATCACAACTAAATCCGTAGCTGGGAATTGGACGCAGGTAGCCTTTACTCTCGAACCTACGAGTGCGGCACCAAACAGTAACAACAGTTTTGTGCTCACCTTCGACTCTGGTGTTGCCAAATCGTTGGACTTCAATCTCATCAGCCTTTTCCCTCCTACCTATAATGACAGGTATGTATGAGTGCTCTTGAATTTTGTCGAACGATCCTGATTCAGTCATAGGCCAAACGGCTTGCGGATCGACTTAGTGGAGGCTCTAAAAGATTTAACCCCAAGCTTCTTGAGAATCCCTGGCGGCAACAACATGTAAGTATCCGATGAATTCTCACGTTGATAATACTAATATTTGTAAAGTGAAGGAAATGCTCCTCCTACTCGTTGGCACTGGAATGAAAGTATTGGCCCACTGAAAGACCGTCCAGGGTATGACGGAACCTGGGATTACGAAAACACTATGGGACTTGGCTTGGTCGAATACCTCAACGTAAGGTCTGACCTATATCTTGCCGAAATATTACTAACATGGTCAGTGGTGTGTGGATCTCGACGTGGAACCTGTTTTCGCTGTCTGGTCTGGTCTTTGGCTTAATGGAAGCGTCGTCGCGGAGGATGACCTGGGTCCCTATATCGACGATGCACTGAACGAGCTCGAATTCATCCTGGGCAATACATCTACTACATACGGTGCTCTCAGAGCGTCACTGGGCTATCCTGACCCTTGGGACGTCAAGTATATTGAAATCGGCAATGAAGACAACCTCAACAGTGGATCGTCTTCCTACAGCGCCTATCGATTTTCGGCCTTTTATGATGCCATTACCGCCGTCTATCCTGATAAGGTCATTATTGGGTCTACAGTTGATTATGACCCCAAGCCTGGTTCTGCATATGGCGATTATCATCAATACACTCGTCCAGATTATTTCGTCCAGCAATACACATATTTCGACAACTTTTCAACGGTTCACAAGACTCTTGTTGGTGAATATGCGGTTATTCAGCAAAATAACGGAAATTCAAGTGATGCAGGAAACTGGAGTATGCCATTAGATCTATGGCCTACATGGATTGGCAGTGTGTCTGAAGCAGTCTTTGAGCTTGGCATGGAAAGAAATGCGGACAAGATTCTTGGAGCCAGTTACGCACCGCTGCTTCAAAATCTAAATAGCTACGAATGGAGCGTAAGTATTTTCTCTATTGATATCATTAACTATACTAATTTTGATTTAGCCCGATCTCATTTCCTTCACCGCCGATCCATCTCAAGATGTCTTTTCAACTAGCTACCATCAAATCAAGCTGTTCTCCAACACTCGCGCTACAACTATCCTCCCATCAACGTCCAACACTACAGCTGGACCATTGTACTGGGTGGCCGGTATTAACAATGTCACAAACTCATATATATTCAAGGCAGCAGTGTACAATGCTACCGCTGATGTACCAGTGACTGTTTCTTTCGACGGACTGCCTTCGGGTTCAGCTACTCTCACAATCTTAACTGCACCAGATGCAGTATCTTCGAATACAATCGGTAGTGATGTTGTAGTCACCACGACTTCAACGGTTACTTCTGAGGGAGGGGGATTTTCTTTCAGCCTACCGAACTACAGTGTTGCGCTTCTTGTCGCATCTTCATAGGCTTGATGGTTGAATTGTAGCATAGCTTCGAACCACGAAATTTGCCTTGTTTAAACAACAAGCTTGCCTTGAAAATCGCTGCCCAATCGTTGTATGTGATTTGACCTAACATGAATATTCATGCATGCTGCGCCAACGCAACTCAGCACAGCCTTGCCTACACCATGTAATAATTGAGTACCCCGCCCACATGAACTTTGATCACTCTTATCTTTCTTCACTCAAACTTCCTTCTCTAGCTTTACAGATCATAAACCTCACATTTCACATCACCTGGACATGGAAGTTGTCTCTGCGATCACAAGCGTAACTGGTATCATCGGCTTCATCGGCCAAATTGCCAGCGGTTGCAATGTCATCAAAAACGCCATTGGCGACATCAAAGATGCTCCTGAGGATATCTGCCGAATCTCGTCGCATGTCGAGTTAGTGAAAGCGACCGCTGGCGATGTTCTTCAATTACACGAAAGGGTCAAACAATGCGTCGGGCCTGATGACAGTCTTGGCCAGAATGTGAAGCAATGTTTCCAGGCTATAAAGAATTGGAGATCGAAATTTTGACATCGGTAACCGTTTTCAAGACGACTGAAGCAAATCAAGATTCGATTTCGTTCAAAAGGAAATCATGGCAGAAAGTTCGCCATCGGTTGAAGTACTTGATGAATAAAGATGATATCGAGGAGCTTGTTACCTGGCTAGACCGAACGAAGAGTCAGGTGGTATTAGTCCAGCAGAAGCTAACACTGTATGTTTTTAGGCTACGTAAGAAGAGGTATGGTTAACTGATTGATTGCAGAATCCTTCAGCTGAAAGAGCATACCATGTTGACAGACATTGGCACCTCCCTGGATGACACGAAAACGACACAACAAAACATCGAGCAAAATACGACCAAAATACTGGCCACAGTTCGGGAGACGAGTAGAAACATAGCTCCTAGTCCATCCGTAGAAATCATTACAACAAGCGTGTCAACCGGAGTTCTCGAGAGACTGTTGCCTCATTTCGAAGGTCTTCAAGCAACAGGGGCCCAGCTCCTCGAGAAGTTGGATGCGCAACAAAGAGTCGAGCTCTCACCCATGTTCCAGCTTGGAGTTATGAATCATATTGATCAGGTCATTGCAATGCAAACATCTCGGTTGCTGCAATCCCAGACTGCAACGCATCCAGAATCAAGTGAAACTCCACGGGCAGGAAAACCCTCGAATGTTTTCTTCGAGAACAGGCACGAGAATCAAGAACCTTCCAGGAAATTGATAGCAGGGTCGCATAGGATGAGTAACACTTGGATTCCAGTTTCAGCCACCTATAAATCCTTCAAGATACTTGGAATAATCGGGGACATCCAGATTTGGATCTACAAGTGTACCACAAGTTCAACAATCGGCCTTTTCGAATCATATCGGACAACAATAACGCTCCAGGCTACAATTCCATTGTTGCATCGAGGGTTCAGAATGACACATGAGAGTCCGAGTGCAAGTTTCATTCGAGGCGGCGATACACAATTGCAGGTTTACGGCATTCACCGTTGGAATAGCCCTTATACCATTGCATGCAGAAGTGGTGATATCGCAAAGATGCAACAGATGTACAGCGAAGGCAGTGCATCACCCTTGGACTATATGACATTCTGCGGTGAGAATGTTTCGTTTTATCCATTCCCTTGCAAGGTTATCGATAGTTTCTTCTTTAATCAACCAGACAACTTCCAGCCTGAGCAAGCGCTGGAGTCCCTGAAGTTCTGGCTATCAATTGCTCCTAGGAGTTTACCTAGCTCTGTGAGCCGGGTAGTTTGGCCTCTTGTAAGTCACGATATAACAACGAAGGGTAGTTCTTCGAAGAAAGAAGTTCTCAGACTCTGTTTGGAAAGTTGTTTCGAAGATCCACTAGCTATGATCAATAGGCCGATATATATAGAAACCTCTAGCAGACTTCACGACAATGATTCAGAATTCCTGAAAGACCAAGGATTTTATCATCTGGACGAGATTTGCCACGAAACCTCATATTTCCCGGAAATTTTCTTCGAAAGCGTCGTTCAAATATTAAAAGAGCCGGGCGGACTGTCAACGTACGAGGCGGTGCGGCGCGGGCTGGAATATTTCCCAATCAGAGATGCCTCCCACGTTCAGTTAGAACCAACAGACCTGATGCCAGCTATATATGCGATTTTGTTCATCGAATTCGAAAACAAAAATTCAAAACATCTCCAGGGAGAGAATGATAAAAAGCGGTTACGAGACGGTTGCGCCAACAGAATTTGTCTTCTCATTAAGGATCACTTTAACTTACTTTCTCGTGAGTGGATACGCACCATCCACGATGATTCAAACGACATAATATTTCCAGGACGGTACTACACTATCTTGGAATTCGCTAGAGCTACAGAGACTTCTGAAACTCTTTCTCTAGCCCTAGAGAAGGCTCATTACAATGCTCATGATATACTAGATACAGAAATGTATCGAGGTGTGCCGGAGCTTTTGAGTGGTGATTTGCAATACAAGACCCGAGAAGAGCGTCGCGAGGAATTCTTGGTTGAGATGTGTGCAGGAGGGCACTTTCTCAGTGAGGATAGCCTAGACGAGGATAAGCTGGGAGAACTGTCTTTGAGCTTAGGAATTTGGTGGGGGTGGGACAGCGTGCTGGAAGTCGTCGTGGAAGCCCGAAAATGCTTAGAGAGGAAGAAGAAGATTCCTGGGTCTTGGGCGGAGGACGAAAGTGCGAAGTTAGTGGCGGGCCAGGACTTTAAAATTCCATGGTGCCGGTGGCTAGGATTTTGCATTCATTATGGTACACACCATGTTCAATGCAAAGACCCAAGAGGACAGTTCATTTGGTAAAGTAGTAGAGGGATCATCTGGAAACGGCAATGTGGCAAGGAATGCTTGGAGTTCTGGAGCATACGAAATATATACAGCATGATGACAGTATCTGTATCAGTGACGGTCAACCTGACATAATACCATCAGTGCCTGTTTACATCCGATACTTTCTTCCCGATTCTCAATAACGATGATACGACCAGGTTGAGAGTTTGACTGATGTAAGTTGCATAAAGCCTCACCTTGCGTCTTCAGCTCGTCTTCTGAGGACCTTTCCGAGATTATATAAGCTCTTCGACCTTTCAACTTTTCAGACTGTAGAGAGGACGTTCATGCCGCGGACGAGTACTCTTTACGCATTCTTTGCCCAAGTCGAGTTGATGAGGTTCGGTAATCCAATCACAACCCGCAAATATCGGCATCAGCCCATCACGCCTCAGGCATAGATTCATGACTAAGCATCGCCAACTTCGCAATTGAAGCTCACACGAAATCGAACGACAGCCAACACATCCCGCAAAGCCCAATTGATTTCATCATGTTCCTCCAACGCTCAGCCTTCGCTGCCGCCCGTCGCGCTGCGGTCCGCCCAGTTGTTGCCCGCAGCTTCACCTCCTCCATCATCCGCCGTAAGCTCCGTCAACCACCACCGCCAGTTACCTGATCTAATCTTATACAGGGGATGCCTCCAACGACGGCAAGATCAAGAAGTTCGAGGGTATGCTACTTCCGCGCGCAATTGGATATGAGGCTCGGAGTGGAGGGTTCGGGAAACATTTGCTGATCCGGCTCGCGAATTGCAGAGATTAAGACCATGGACGACCTCCTCCCACCTGGTGCTCCACCTGGAACCATCCCAACCGATCTCGACCAGGCCACCGGTCTTGAGCGTCTCGAAATCCTCGGAAAGATGCAGGGTATCGATGTCTTCGACATGAAGCCATTGGATGCTTCCCGCAAAGGTATGAGAAGATGGGAAGTGAATTCCAGATATTGGGTCTGATATGAGATAGGTACGATGAAGGAACCAATTGTCGTCAAGTCCTTCGGTGATGAGCAGTACGTTGGATGTACTGGTTTCCCAGCTGACTCCCACGTTGTCACCTGGCTCACTGTAAGTTATCCGGACACGCAATTCGGAGCTGTACTGATATTGATAGACTTCCCGTGACCGCCCCATTGAGCGCTGCCCAGAGTGCGGTAACGTCTACGAGATGGAGTACATTGGCCCAACTGAGGACCCACACGCTCACGACCACGGACACGGTGCCCACGCTGACCACGATGGTTCCCACAACTACGAGGGTGAGCCAAAGACGTTCGCCGACTTCGTCCGCCCAGAGTACAGATAGATTTGAGCAGGTTTTTGGTGTATAGAGAGGAAGACATCGTAGCATAGTGGTTCAATGAGAAAGTTTTCAGAAAGGTATGCAGATTTTCGAGAGTTTCATGCTCCATGATCTGCACTTCAATTGAGTTTGCCTTTGATTATTGTCGAATCCGGGAGCTTCGGATATAGCATATACCTCGAATGCTTTTCTCACCAAGAGTTACACAAGACAACCTCATTCTGAAGTCAAGGAGTAAGGTCAAAGCGCGCCTCACTGGCGGTATTGGCATCCGGAGAACTGGTAGACGATCTTGAGCGTAACGACTTCAGGGAGCGCAAGGCTAATCTAAAGATTACTCATGCAGCGAGAAGGAATATGCAGGAACTTCCAGCGGTAAAAGCAGAATCTCATTTTGTCCGTTTCTCATATTATGAAGTTAGTGTGAGAAAGACGTCATTGGCTCACGACGTTTCTTGAGTCAAATATTGGTCTGACAAGCAAGTACATGCTCTTTTGACGATTTACACAAAGTCCTTCAGCATATGCAATCAATCCAATTGCCATTCCCTTTTCGTCATCAATCTCGATCTTGTATCATACGCCACAATTCTAATGCTAGCATATAATTACAAGCAGGGTTTCCTGATATGTCTAATGTTACCAGGGCATCATCTCCAAGTCGGCTCGCTAGAACTTCAACCGAACCCCGCACAGTGTCAAGAACCAATAGACACATGTGTATCATTGTCATCCTAGGCGTTCTCTCCATGTGTCTTTACGCAATATTACCTTATTTTTCACAAGTCAGATCTAGTATCTGATCTGCGACTCCGCAAACCACAAAGCTATCCTCGCTGGTCCGTTCACACCACAATGCACACGCTGTGTACCTGTGATGGCTGCATCCTCTACCCAAGCTGGCTTGATAGTTGGTGGGAATACGGACTTCGATTGTAGGTGACGTTTAGAGTCTATGCAAGTAATGTTAGGAACGATATTGTGGTAGGTGCATGCGGTGCTGGATCTGGGGATGCTCCCTTTGTCCGCCACGGTCAGGTATCCGAGCGTATATGGATTTCGTTGTCAGGGGCTCCAGGATCAAGCTGTTGAGATAGTTTGAATGTGGCAAAGTAGGGCCAAGTCCTTTCATGCATTCCAGCTATTTTGCACTCGAATCTTGTGATGTCGACGGACGAGAGGATACGAGAAATTACGTTATTGAGAAGAGTTTTCACTAAGCCAGGATGATAGTTAACCGGTGGGAAATATCAATTTGCCTGTTAGTTGACTGCATGCAAGCAATCACGAAATGCAGTATTGAGTGTTGCCGGGAGAATGGAAAGTGAAATCGCAGAAGATATATAACACATGTTATGAACATTAGAAGGGGGTCTATATCTGAACACAAGTTAATATCACCACAATTACATCACTTGAGAATGCATCGACAAAGCTACCTATGTCACCTCGCGGCTCTCCTCTCCACCATTAACGCAATCCCCCTTGTCTCCAATAGCACCATCACCAAACCACCCGCCTTCATTCTCGCCGGCGATTCCACAACAGCAGTCCAATCAACAGGCGGCGGTGGTAAGTTTCCAAACACCCTCACAGCCTCCCTTCCCTCTCAGACGCAAGACCTAACCCTCCCAGGCTGGGGCGTCGGCTTCCTAACCACAACCCTCCACTCGGGCGCCACAGGAATCGACCTAGGCCACGACGGCGCAACCACAGTCTCCTTCCGCACCGGTGGCGACTGGGCGAACGCCCTGGCGCTAACGAAGAACTACAGCACGACGTACACGCCCTTCGTGACCATCCAATTCGGCCACAACGACCAGAAGCCCGCCGCGAATATCAGCCTGGCCGAGTTCGAGGCCAACCTCGTCCAATTCGCCGCCGACGTAACGGATTTGGGCGTCGGCGCTACGCCGATCATCCTCACGTCGCTGAGTCGGCGCACCTTCAATGACACTGAGATCCCGCCGGCGGTCGTGGAGGACTTGGCGGATGTGACGGGTGCGGCTATCGCTGCGGCGGAGGGCGCGGGGATTGAGTGGGTTAATTTGAATCGGGAGAGTACGTTGTACCTGAATAGTATTGGGGCGGCGGATGCGGCTACTTATAATCTTATTCCGACGGATTTTACGCACTTGAATGGGAACGGGAGTGTTGTCTTTGGAGGCATTGTTGCGGACTTGCTGGTTGCTGAGGTGCCGGCGCTTTGGGAATGGGTTACTGTTCCTGCGGCGTTGCAGGAGGCGCTAAAGGTCGGGAGGTATTATTGGCCGGGAGATGATTAGGAGATTATAGGGGGCTTTGAAATGGAATTGGAAGTGGGAATAAGTTCATGACCTTACTGAATTGAATAAGTTCACTCTCTTTCATCACTTGTATTTGTGACCTGCAGTCATATTCACACCAATCTGGCTGAAAAGAGCTAAGATCATTCCATCTTTGTGTTTTGAAGGCAAATCAAGCAGCATCCTTCCAATTACAAGCTACGATCAACCTTAACTTTCACAAAGAGTTTGCATTTTTAGTAAGGGCACATACTTCTGACGGCGACAGGCTGCATTGACGGTGAGGAGCCTATGACGATGACTACAATATAGTTGATGATGATGATGATGAAGCTACATCCTTTTCACAATACATAGACTACACCATGCCAGAACAGACATAATGATTATCTTTCTGGTGTGAAGCTTCGTGGCGGAAAGAATCGGATAGAGACGGCAGGGGTATTTATATCCGACCGGGGACTGCCTTGAGCTAGAATTGTCTCTTTAGCTAGGTGTTCGAGGCTGAGAGGGTCTACAGTACGCCTCAGTTGGGACGAACGGTTGATGCTAGTTTTGTGGCATACAATATGGATCTTGCTGTCTTCATAAATCGAAGAACATTCAAGCTTGGCGAGCACGAATACGTCTTCATTCTACTAAGGGCATGTATGTGATTCCCCATGAGTATCGGGATGCACTTCACGGTGTTGGTCTATTTATGGTCAAGATTAAAGGTGTCTTTGACTATGAAGAAAGAGTCTGGATGGACTATTACAGATTCATAGGACGGAGTTTAAAATTATGAGGCACATACATCTATGTCTCTATTGTAACATCATATCTAGCACTCAAGTATATAAGTCAGCATCATAGAGCACACACCACAGTTATCACTAAAAGCAAGCAATCACATCGCATCGAATCAAGTCAGTATCCAAAGCATTCCATCTCATTCCACAACTACGCTACAAATAATCGCCCATTCAACCAAATCCCCAACTCCAACTCCTATCCCAACCAATATCAATCCATCAAAGCATCACTCATCACATCACTCATCCAAACCTAAACACTAGCCACAATCCCCTCCTCAATCCTTCTAATCAACTCCCTTTCCCGTGGACTCCTAGGACTAGCATCAATGCCCAACAGTGCCGAAATGCTGGTCTTGCCCTTCTCAGCCTCAACAGGGGTCGGCAACTGCCCAGTACTAGCCCCAACCGAGCTAGCAGCACTGCACCGCCTCTGTAATACATAAGCCTCGACGCTTGCACAAGTAGCGGCAGTAGCAGGGCTAGTGGCGGGAGTAGGTGGCGCGTTTGTAGCGACGAGTGATTTCCACGCGTCCTCGAGGAGAGTTGGTGAGATGCCACTGCCGTACTCGGCGGCTATGCGTGCCCAGAAGGCGGGCTTGTGGGCTGCGTAGAGAGCAAGAAGGCGGGGCTTGTCGACGGAGGAGAAATTTGTTGAGGGGGCGGTTGTGAGAGGGGGTGTGGAGCAGTCGAGGCGGAGGGGTGGTGAGGCTGGTTGGCGGGGTGGAGAAGGTTTGGGGAGGATAGCGATTGGGTGGGCTTGGAGAGAGGGTTGAGGCGAGGTAAATGGGGGTGGGCCATGGATGGTTGCTTGCGAGGGCGAGTATGACAGGTAGGTTGGAGGAGGTGTTGTGGAAAGGCGGGTGTGTTGGCTTGAGGTCGAGGTTGAGGAGGCAGTGGAGTTGGTGCGTTTGCGGCGGTTGGAGCCGTGTGAGAGTTGGTGGTAGTGAAGACGACAGGCGAGCTCGGTCTTTTTGAGGTGCGCTGCGATGTGCTTGTATGGCATCTTTTGGAGGCGAGTTTGAAGGAGGTATACTTCCTGTTGAATGGTTAGTATACGAGGGCGGGTATGGTGGGGAAAAGAACCTACCTCGTCTTCGCTCCATGCTCGTCCTCCTCCAGTGGAGGCTGGCTTGCGGTTCTTTTGAATACCGAAGTCGTGACGGTCGATAGTATCGATGGGGGAGTTTTCTTCTGCTTGTCTGAAGGACTGCACTGAGGTGTTCATCTGGAGTGCCGAAGACATGATGATTCGTGATGTATAAAATATAGGGATAAAATGAATTTCAAGTGGTAAAAAATTCTATGGTAAAACAGGTGTATTGATCCAGCAATCTCGAAGTGAAGTTTGGTAAATAGTTCCAGGCAAGCTGAAGAAGAATATAGTTATAATTGACAAATTTGTAAATTGGTAAAACGACGATTAAACGACAGTAAAGAGTGTAAGCAGCCAAGCCAGTTGGGCAATTGAAAAGAACGTAAACGAAAAGCTGCGGAGTAGTGATCAACGTCGAGTGTAGTGAAGAAAGGAAAGGGTGGTAGTGAGGGCGATCAATGCATAATATATCTTTGAGTCAACAACCCATATCTCAGGGAAGTTGTCGATATGGTTTGGGGCTCATTGCTCTTGCCTGGCCGTGCGCTTCTCAGATGAATACCAAACCGCCAGACCCTGATTGGAAGGGTATAGCTGGTGTTCCAATCGGTTTCCAATTTTGCAAGGTGGGGACCATTTCCTACTTGCATGGCTCTTGGGAGATCCACTGAGTGTTTCCGCATGCGGATTGTCGCTGGTGATCTTAGAGGCGGGGAGGTCAGGTCGACGACATACGTTTGATATTGAACAGCGGGGTGTTCTGTGTTGCGTTACAGCTTCCTCCGACAATCAGACTGAGAGTCAAGTCAGAACAATGCTACTGGCAGTGTAAACGCTGACGAGCCCAAAGACAGAGAGACCGCAAAAATCGCCCGACGATCTGCGACGCAGTATACTTCAAGTGTTCGAAGATGAAAGATCCGGTGAACTGAAAGTCATAGTGACCTATTCACAACCCTAGACGAAACTCGCTTTGTGAGATCATATCTGGTAGAGCCTTAGAAGACCCTGGTCAAGAAACAGCCAAAGCGTGTTACAGTGACCAGCATGGTGAATGAGAAGCGAGAAGCATAACCTTTTTGAGTCGGAGGCTGGACCCAGAAGACCTCGAGCTACTGAGCGTTACAACGAATGGCCGTTGAGTGCCAGAATCGAGCACGGTCGTCCTGTACTATAAGTCAAACTTTTGCAGCAGCTTATTTCTGCCGTTTGGCCCGTAAAGCCACAAAACGATCTGGTAGCCTTGGAGATAGTGATGGAAACAAGCCTTGAGAATCTGAGTCAAGGCAAACAATGGCAGGCTATTTAAAGCTCTATTCAGAGACAAACGTGCGCACGAGTATGGAGAATGGTCATTGCGGACTTCTTTTGAGGTGTGGTGTAGAAAACGTTGGCCACCATTCACGCTTAGCCAAACGGGTAGGACAGACAATTATGAACGAAGGAAGGCTGTCAAGTCCATGACTCAGGAAATAAAGTAGCCTACCTTTCATACAATGCAATGCAATAACAGAAATGAGATGATCATAGACGACCCAAAGAACAATGATCTGTTCACTCAACCGGCTGAGTATAGAGAAGGTGTGAACGTGGAGATTAAATTCAACGGAAGGGATATAGACCGACATGAGCATGTTAAGCAAAGAGCGTCCGTGAGAGCAGAGTGCAGACGGACATTTGAAGGGAGCCCATTGAGCACACCATCACAGGCAGTCCACCCAGCCTTATGCACTATACGTAGATGTACGTATGTTAGTAGGCCTATATCGTTCATGAGCACAAGAGCAAGAAGCCTTGAGTAATATCGATGGGAGTCGAGGGGTATGGAATGGTGGGCAGAATGGTGAGCGTCGCGCCGAAATGTGCATCAAACCTGGGGTGTTGGAGGTTCGATTCGGCCGGAGGCGAGATCGTCTCAGGGGAGCATATGAGGGGCAGCGCTGGCCGTACCACCAGCAGTCCAGAGTAGCAGAAGTGACCTCAACGCATAAAAAAAACCAGGTGCGTGAAATGTTAGAGATGTGCGAAAGCTTCCTCAGCACCCGCTGGAGATCTGCTACTATCAAACTCACAGCCCCTGGTTTGTTATGATTTTTCTTTCTTTTTTCTCTCGAAGGGACATGGTGAAGACATCGGCTCATTGCATGGAATGGTTCAGTGAGCAGGTTTGATGATGTGCCTGCGCGTCTTCAGCCTCGGAACAATGATGCTATGTATGTCAGTTGAGGTTAATCTGCAGTGGCATACAGGGAAGAGTGGCGTTTTCGCCGTCGGAGCTGATGGAGCTGAGAAGACTACTGTCATTGATGATGTTGGTGATGATGGTATATTGGTGAGTGAGGCGGTGACGAGACTCTAGAATTGCAGTCCAAGCAGTTCCCAATTAGTCCATATTGGCATGGGCGTGTTTCCGTTTAATGAGACGATAACTCCAAACAAAACAAAAACAATGTGGACACGATCAAAGCAAGAAGCTCGAACGTCAAAGTGCATTGTAGAATTCCGGCAGAAAATGGATACGAGGTGCCAGAGAGAGGATGCGTGGTGATGCCGTAAGTCGCACGATCGTGAAAAACTCGTGGCAGGTTGGTGGATACTGAGTTTATGCTGTGGGTGATTGAGTTGGTGTACTCCGTAGTTTATGAATGTATGGATAGAGAAGAAAGTATGAATTCAAGGACTCGGGTCAGCATTATCTCATGGTGCAAAGTCAAAATTGGATGTATGCATATGTGTAGGTAGGTAGAGTACATATATTTCATGGTGTAGTGGAGTGTATAGCGATGTATACTCTACTTTGTGGAGCTGAAACTTGAAGTTCAAGAGAGTTCCCTTGAGGTATGGATTGAGATAAGAATAAGGTAAATCCGTCGATAGATGAAATAGATGACATGTCTCGGTACCTGCACCGATGGTTATGATATGGTGGATACGTACATACCTCTGGATTGGAAATTGAGTTGGAGATGTAAGAGCATGAGCATCCAAGCACTGAAATCCACGGTAACCTACCAACGCCACCATTCATTCAATCACCATCCACTCCCTTCATGAAATCCATCAAACTCTAAGTTCTCTATCTTACTCTGCCTTACCTCCCGGAACACGACCTTGGCACTGGAACTGTCATGATGCACTATGGAGACCGGCTATTCCGAGCGCACATGTCCAATTGCTTCCATCCTTCGTATTGACGCAAAGAAGACTTCGTGATACTTATCTAATCGCGGACTCTGACACCAGATCTTGACTCTGGTTGGACTAGAAAAGGAGGAAACAGATGCGCGTTCGAATTGAAAATCCTGTTACTCTACTGTCGTTGTCCATTCTCTGCTCCTGTTTCTTTGAATTTCAAGGACTGACCGCTTGCTGATCAGCTCTACCGCGGTATGTGCTGTCAATTGGAGAAGGACCAACTATATGTGAGACATGTCACAACTCTTGAATGAACGTCTATAATAACAGTACATATAGGCAACCTCAGAGGTATTACGATACATAGTCGGTGAAATACTCCGAGCGAATATAGAAGTCTGTGTAAGGTGTGTACGCGTACCAGATGGATGTATATACTCCGTAGATGCGTCAACGCCCAAGACACCATGCACATGTACTTACTGTACGTATGTCTGCATATGTACTTCCGATGTAGTGTACGAAGAATTATGGGCGTATAATATGTACAGATACATACATTCGTACATCCATACAGCCATCCAGCCATCCATCCATCCACAAAGCTGTGCTTTGTATGTAATTCATATCAACGGTGAAGGAACACCGAACAGCTATGTATCAGAAGTCACGACGACAAAGACACGCCCCAAACCCTGCAAAGCCTACAGAGAGTTCATGTATCACCAACACAAACATGTAAGTAAGCTTGTTCTATGCCTGCACCACTCTAACGCGAGTAAGCACTGAGCTTTGACAGCGGACAACCGAGTCTATTCGCACAGTCGACACAAATCAATCCCTTTAATCTACGAGAAGGACTGATTCACAAAGCAGTCCATACAAAAACCTAGTCCCTCTCCGAATCCATCCTTTCATTCATTTCAAAAACCTCATCTTTCAATCATCCTCAGAGGAAGAACCAATTATTCCCTCCCACGGCCCGTATACGAAGTACGTACATAACAACGATGCAGTACACACACCCCACCACGCGCAGCACGAAACTACCTCACACAGCATGATGACCTGCAAAGTCCTCCTCCACAAGTGATTAGCTTCCTTCCAGCCTCTCACTTCTCCAGACCTCCTCCAAAAACCTAGACATAATCAGCGAATCCCGCAGGGCCAATAACACGTCCTCACGCGCCCCGACCGGGAGGATAGGCTGGTCTTCGCATTCGCAAGCAATGCACTCCCACATGCACGCAAGCCGCCGGCCCACGGCCTTATGGAAAGCCATGTATGTCTGAATGTGTGGATATATGTATGGTATAGATGGCGCTCATGCAGCAGCTGTGTGCTTGTGCTGCGCGCTGCCGTCAGGGAACCGAAGTGCGCCGGAATGAACAGCTCAAGCGCTGTTGTTGTTGACTCCGAGGCGTGAACGGTACGTATTCCGCGTGTGTGTCCTCCGTAGATTGTGCTCCCTCTCTCTTTAGATTACCCCAGAGTCAGTCACACACGGTACCTTGTACATATTTCTTCTACATAAGCCACTCGAGGTTCGGTGCGATCTACGTACACATCTCCATTTCTAGAAGGAAAGTCGAGAGTTTTGTTGTGTCTGCGAAATTGAAAGGTGGCAGGGCTTGGCTATATATTGCTTTCCCAGGCGTTGAGATTAGTCTCGACTTTTGTGGCCATAATCGGTCATGAATGAATACTTCTGCCGCTATATATATCACCGCTTTCTTTGTACTGTAACATCCAAAGAGTCGATCTTCTAGTTCTATAATGCCACCGGAACTGTACCTTGTACTGTGTACTCACTCATAAACCACAACAGAACAGCTTGGCGCGAGTCACCACCAATCTAAGATTACCCATCTTCCACAACATATACAGGATACAGGATCTTGAAGATCATAATCCCACGAAGTTCCGACCCAATCCACCCAGGTAATAGACCGCAACTCAAGATCAAGGATACAGAAAATACGCATGCCCAAGTGTTATAAAGGTAACGTGAAAAGACAGTAACACCAAGCACGAGCTCATCACCACGCACCTGGCGATATTGCACTCCGAAGCATACGTACGTACACGTACACACATTACCGTCCGAACCTCAGCGCAAACTCGTGCGTGCGCGTCTTCAGCCCTTCATGCCGCTGTTGCATTCCCCATAGCTAGCAAGTGAAATTGCTGAACGAACTTGTCGTGCTATATTCATGGCGGCTTACATGACTGCTTTTCATCTTCTTCGCCGTGACCACTGTGTTTTCGTTTTTGGACGCGTGGAGCCAGGCACTGGAAGATTGGGGGTTGTTCCAACTATCGCCGTAACTTCACACGACAGATTCACCGGCAACCAAAGTGTGGCACGCCGTTTCGCATGGCAGAAAATCTTCCGACTGGGACTATGTGATTGTTTAGATTCCGAAGTCGCACAATGTTACGGAGTTGAGAGAGATGTCCGGAGATCGGGAGGGTGGTATTCTATTCTTCCGTAGTGGGCTTTTGGATGTACTGTACACAATGTACGGAAGTATGTATGTATGTGTGTACATACATACATATCAGGGAGGAGATTAAGGACAGGTATATTGAGGAGGACGACACCACTAGATTCTCGATGGCGTATAACTGACTGTGCTACCACCATTTCTTTACATGGACTCTCTGAGGGTACATCTGCTCGACTTGCATAATCTCCATGAAAAAGATGCTTTGCCATCCTCTCTCATAGAATCCACAGTAAAATCCAGCATCTGTAAGATCTCTCCACCAAAAGCTCCCTCAATGATATTCCTCCCAGCCCATGCCTAGCAGATCGACGATCCATCTCATCGACCCTCGGTCTCAGCGCATGACGGTCTCTGCAGCGCCAATTGGTGGACAGTCCCGTTCATCTCTACTGTCTATTCCTTCGAGACAGGGCAGCGCGCGCACGGCAGGAACAGGGCAGGGCAGGCATAGTCATGGCAAGGGAAGAGGGCTTGGGTGCAGAGTACTTTTCATGCGTTGTTGGTAGTAAGGCAGTGTAAGGTATCTCATACGGCGCGCGATGCTGGAGAAATCCAGCTGGTCTGGCTAGCCAGGTAAATGTCGCTGTGGCACCCTGCGATGTCGAGGTGGAATGGAAGGGAATGTCCAGGTGTCCAGGGACGTGTTGTTCAGCGATGCGACGGTGATGCGGGGCAGGGATGGAGATGGAGATGGGGGAAGTGAGTAAGGTAGGGTAGGTAAAGTAGTTTAGGTATCTGTACGGCGTACCTTACGGAGGATATGTTACTATACATACACATATAGTAACATCGTGCTGTGCTTGAATGACATTATTGGACTTGTATTGAATACACGAACACCACATACTGTAGGACCAAAGAAAACTTCTCCGTCCGCTTGTCATATTGCCCCCATGATTGAAGAACATTTCGGAGTTCACCAATCCTCTCCTATCCTTTGTCATCATATCTTCGTTCTCGTCCTCGTCCTCATCCTCACAACAAACAACGGTACCATAATAAATGCTCTTCTATAACCCCCTTAGCCCGCCAGTACCAACCCCGGTTCCCTCATGCTAGAAGGGCTGAACGGATATCTGACAGTCTTCTGGCATCTGACATGAATGTACAGGGTATTGCAAGCACTAGAGCCTTGTCTCGCGCGGGAATGCTTGCTTGCTGCACCACTGTCCAGAGTGGTTGTTTACTACCTACGGAGTTTTCTTTTCTTCTTTCTTTTCTTATTCTCATGGCTGGGGCGCCTAGGATTACTGGGGGGTTATGTGGCACAGGCTGCGTGACCTTGGTGAACACTCTGAATGGAGTTGTGGCGTGTTGAGAGAGTGGAAGGGTGTTGTGAAGTTGTGAAGTATTGGGGATTGAGTGGTACTTTGATGTTGACAGTGAGGGGTGGGGAGATTGGGGAGAGGGAGATGGAGAAGAGTATGGAGATGGCAGGATATACATCTGGTGGTGGTGGTGGTGGGTTGTTGTGGACATGGTAGGTAGGGATAGGGCGGGTAGAAGTGAAGGTGTACATGGTACGTACATCAATAGATGCGGTATCTTTGATATATTTGTACTTCCATACACAAGCTACTGTATGTATGCGGTGGAGTTGAGAGAGACCGTCTCCAATCTTCATCCCGAGTATCTTTCATGGAATGGAAGCATCTATACAATTCTTTTCCAAAAGACGAGTATATAGATAGGATATTGATTATCAGGTGTATTTTATCTGATATAATACCATTTCCCCGACCATCCTCATGATCATTATCATCATCATCATCATCATCATCAATCATCATCATCATCAATCATCATCATCATCAATCATCATCAATCATCATCAATCATCATCATCAATCATCATCAATTAGCATATTCAAGTTCCGTCGTCGGCTCCAACCAGCTACCCCGCATTGCTGTTCAAACGTTGTCGCAACGGACCACCGTGCGGTCATCATCATCCATGCTGGCACATCTTGACATTCAAGGAACTTCATTCGTACATGATCCCGAATACATGCACGCGAAATACTAAGATGGCTGGGACATCTGTCTTTTCTTGTTCTCTAAACATGAATCGAGGGAAACCATTCCAGTTAAGCATCTCACACCTTCACTTCGTGTATGTACCATGATATATGTATGTACATACATACGTACCTTGAGTCTCTCTATATTATCTCTTACACTCAGTCACTCAGTCACTCAGTCACTCAGTCACTCAGTCACTCAGTCACTCAGTCACTCAGTCACTCAGTCACTCTCCCTTCTTCTCCGGACTTCTCAATACATGATCGCTACTTTAAATGCGTACTGTAAGTAGCAGTACTGCGCAGTCGACTCGAATATGATATGGCCGCCATGCCACATGTTCTCCAAAGTCAAAAGAAGTCCAGCGCAAAGCTAAACACGACATCCCTCCACAGGCTAGCAGGCACTTAAATTAATTCGCAATACTTACGTCGTCACATACCAGAGTTACATACCTCACTCACAAAGAAAGATAAACAAGCAGAATGAAATGGATCGAAAACAATAAATATAAATAAACCGTAGGAGATATATGCACAAGCCTCGGCGAATGAACGTATCCGAGTAGAATGCTCGTCAAGCGGAGAGAGAGATAAAGAAAGAAAAACAAAGAAAAATAAAAACAAAAATATAAAAAATTGGTAAAAAACGAGAACAAGCTTGGATGATACTTCGCCATATGGATAAACAATTAGTATGGATTCCTTGATTACGCGCCGCATACGCATTATTCGTGGTGTACCATACCCCTTCAAGAGCTCATTCAAGCTTCTTCTTCCCTAGCCTAGCAGGCGCGTGCGTTGCGGGCAACCCTTCCATGCCAGAGCGGCACAGAAATGATGAAGCACGCAAGTTCCTTTTCGTTTCCTCCCCCTTCCCCCTCCCTCTCTCTTCCCCCCAGACAAGCAAGCTTATTAGGATATTCGGAGAGTGAATGAATGAGTGAGTGAATGAGTGAGTGAATGAGTGAGTGAGTGAGTGAGTGAGTGAGTGAGTGAGTGAGATTCAACGCTCCTAACAGATAAATTGCCTATTGATGGGAATGTAGGAATTCTGTCATATTTCATCAAGATAAAAAGAAAGAGGGAAATATGGACATCTACTAAGATTGACTAGGTAAAGGTTGAAAGGAGTGCGTGTGGCTGATCGTCTGATCTTGGTATTGTTGATCATTTGTATACTTATCATATTTGATTTTGAATGTCCACCTCCATCTTCTCTCTATTGTTCCTTTCCCTCGTTCTCCTCCTCCTCGTCCTCCTCCTCGTCCTCCTCCTCGTTCACTCTCTACCTTACATCGTACTCCTCTCCGCGCGCGCTAAGCCCAGCATTTACCTCCCAGTACTCAATACTCAGCAAGCCACATTTATTAAGTCCACTCTCAGCAAATGAAACACAATTAATTAGCCCCCAAAAGTACGAGTAATCTTCGTGTAATAGAAGGAGAAGAAAAAGGATAGAAGAAGAGGGCAGGGGAGAGAAGGGGAGCAAGTAAGCTCAGCTAGCTGTTCTACCTCTCTTCCATACCTTGCTCAATTACCTTAAGAGACCTTAGTCGTTAGTCGTTATTCGTTACCTTACCTTACCTTTAGCTATCTAGCTGGCCTACCAAGCTACTTTAGTCACAACGTCTTTTTTGCCTTCTTGAATAGAATCTCGAGGCTCTTTTACACTCTTATCTACATTACTTATTCCACTCCCCTCTAAACCTCATCTATCCTGCCTTACATTGTTATTATATTATTATTCTTTCCAAATTTGACCTTTCCCCTTCCTCTTCCTCTTCCTCTTCCTCTTCCTCTTCCCCTTCCCCTTCCCCATTCCTCAAGACCACTGCGCCTCATCTAATCTACGATTTCTCACCTCGTGTCGCTTCGCCTTGTCTCATTTCGTCCATCTACTTTAGTCCCAGTGCATCTACAACACCCAAGCAAGCTTAAGCGCCGCCTTTCGCAACCTACTTTCAACGCATCCTCGTACACAATAAAGTACCTTACCTCATCTTACCAAGTTGGAGATCCTGACCGCGGACCTTCAGATATACATACGTACAAAATATACCTCAAGACAGAAGACAGAAATCCAAAAGGACAACTCGACAGCAAATCAGAAACATACCATTGCCTCTTCTCTAGCTTGCTCTTGCACATAGCTTACCAAAAATTCCTGTTCCTGATGTATAGCCAGGACTACAAGACATAACAAGTATCCATTTGCTCAGGAAAGTTGGACAGCGTGAGTGAACTTGTGAGGCGCGAGTGAGAGTAAGCCAGACAAAACATCTACCTCACCTCACCTCACCTCATCTCTTCACCCATCCATTCATCCAACAACCACCCAACAAACCTGGCAATCATCGACGGGGTATCGTTGTCTCTCCAGCCGAAATTCTCTCCAGCCGAAAAACCATCAAGTACCTGACCAACCCTACCAACTCTACACTTACTTACTCACTCACCTACCTCACTTACTTCACGCTCGCATTTCCATAGACAATCCCTCTCCTCATCACCCTCTTGCTTGACCTGCCCTGTTCCCTTCTCGTTCTTGTAGTACAAATTCATACCCGCAAGCTACTTACGCTTTACCGCACCCTACCTACCTTACTCTTACCAACCTCACGAATTTACAAATCCTTAATTTTACCACAACTCACCGCCGATCTCTCACCTCACTTCACGCGCGCAGCCACAGCATTTGCACTTTCTGTATATCATTCTTCCTTAAGAAGGTCTTCAACGGACGGCTACTCAGATCTCATCATCATCATCATCATCACCTCGTTGCAATCTTCCAACAGGCCGGCGCATAAGGCGGATTCCTCAAGACAAGGCTGGCGCTTCAAGTCTTGCCTGTTACGTACCCTTCCGGTATTTCATATAATACACGACGCCCACTGCATCGCCAATCCTGGCAAAGTGTATCATACTTTTCGAGAATTTGCGACTGAGTTCTTCACTTTACTTGCGAATCGCGTGGCCCGCGAAAGAAATCTTGATTTGAAGTGTCTATAGCCTGCGAGAGCCGGCAGAATATGAATCAGGGACTTCGCCTCTACATCTACGAGCGCGATCGACTTTTTAATTTGAAGTGATTACGGATAGGGCGCAGGTGAGTTCCTTCTTTCACTCACTTTCACCTTCCCATCTCATAAATTCGTCGATCTATCATCCAAACAACCCGCCATCTTCATTTTCATTTTCACTGTCCAGTCCGCCTTATTATCCTCCCCAACCTCCGTTTTCTCCTTTCAAATAATTCACAACAAATTTAACACTCCCAGCAAAATGTCCAAACGATCAGCCCAGACTGCTGATCTTGATACCCACCGACCAAAACCTTCTGCAAAACGCCAACAGCCCACTCACGCTCAGTCAGCCGCGCAAGCACAGGCACAGGCACAGGTTCAGGCACAGCGCAACATCAACCCCTTCACGCACGGAAACCCACTCGTTGAAGCAGCGACGATGGTCGTTCCAGGAAGCATCGGCGGGTCAGGAGGACTAGGAGTCGGCGCACCAAGTGGAGGGGGGACCGGCGCGGGGAGAGGAGGCGGCGGGGGGGCTGGAGCAGGTGAATCGGGGACTGGCGCGGCAGGCGGTAATGGTGGGGCAGCGGGAGTGGCGGCTGGGGGAGCAGCGGCGAAGAAGAGTCGGACGAATACGCCGTGGACGCCGGCGGAGGAATTGAGGCTCAAGAATATGCGCGATGAGGGCAGGAGTTGGGCGGAGATTGCGAAGACTTTTCCTAGTCGGACGGAGGGGAGCGTCAAGAAGCATTGGTATAAGGTTTGTTGGCCCTTTTGTTTTCGAGTGAGTTTTGGGCTTTTGCTGGGAGGAACCGGAGATGTGAGGGTAGACGGGGGGTTTGATTGAGATGGGGCTGAGTGGGGCAAGACGAGCAGTAGAAGAGAGGTTGCGGTTGATGGGAATTTTGGATCTTGGATCTTGGATCTTGGGATGAATTTGGCTGATCAGCTCTCAGGACATGCATTATGCGGAGTTCGCGGAGGACGAAAGTGCGGCGCTCTTGAATGCCATTCGCGAGTACGAAACAAATAAATGGAAGGTTATTGGACAGAAGGTCAATAAGCCTGCAAAGGTATGCTTGTTTTGTTTCCTTCAATTTCATCTCATGAAGGAACGAGATGATATTGACCAACTCAACATCATATTGGCTCAAGTCAAGCGAAGACAACGCCAATGAGTTAAATCGTCATATCAACTTCGTCACTTACCAATCCCTTACTGACATTCGCAGGCATGCGAACAATACGCCAAAGAACACTTCGGAAACAAACTCTAGGCTACCATCCTTCCCCTTCCCCTCTATCCCAATGATTCTCACGAATCCCACGAAACCACGATAACGATTTTTTGCACCCCTCACTTGGCTTGATCATGAATACTCATGCCCACCATCACAATCCACATCACCTCCAAAGCCCCACGAAACAACGAACATATGAACTCATGACCACGCGCACATAACCCTAATACAAAAATCTCCCCTCCCTTCAACTTCCCCCAAGGTTTCGTCCAAAAACAACAAGACTGCGCCACAAAGTTTCGGTCCCCTCGGTCCCACGGTACACGGCGAATATGGGGCAATGTACGATAACGAATGCAACGGAACAGAACGGAACGGAACGGAAACGCACCGGATACGAAAATACGGATTATGATTCGGGGGTTTCCTTTGTCTTCTTACCTGGGGTTTTTTGTTCTTTTGTCTTCTTCTTCTTCTTCTTCAGTCATTACATCGTCTCGTTTTCGTCTTGTTTCGGATTCGAGCTGATCCAAGTCGATTCGATTCGATATGATGCTAAAAAAGTCAATACACGCGACTATATTTTCTCCTGCGCCGGATCACTAATACATACTGGTTTTTTTCTGCCCCATATCCTGCCCCCCCCCCCTTTTCGCTTTTCTGTTGGTTCTTTTCGCTTGCTTGTGGATTTTTTACTTGTTGTTTGGTGAATGTTGCTGTTGCGATGGTTCATACCCCTTTTTTTACTTGACTGTATGTTTTCTTTGCGCGTGTTTTTCTAGTCTTGATCTTCGTCATGGTCCTTAGTCCTGGTCCTGGTCCTGGTTCTTTACTGGATCATTGGACTTGTATGAAGGGTTGGTGGTTGGCTGGGGATGGCTTGCATGATTGGCATACCTGGCGGCTTTTGTGAGCTGGGGAGGGAGAGAAGATTGGTTGACGGATGGATGGGGAATGGGGAATGGGGAATGGGGAATGGGCGGTTTGGTTTGAGATGGGGCGTTAGGCTATGAAATAAATGAATGAAATGAATGGATGGGCATATGTGGTTTACGAAGAGCTGGGGGGTTTGTGGGTGATGTGAATTGAAAGGAGTCTGTGTTTGTTGAATTGAGCAAGGGGTGTTCCATCTCTTTGCTTGTTCGGCTCTATGTGATGCTCTATCATGCTGTCTGCTTCTTTGTCAAGTAGATATCTAGAAGTTCTCTTGTGCCCAGGCTAGAGGGTCGGGATAAGGCTACTTTCATGATGCTACTTGATCATGTAGCCATCAAACACTTCCTGCCTGTCAAACGGATGTACAGTGTATATGGCCATTCACACTCCTCCATTCACCTGTCACTAAGAATCCACCTCCACGCACCCAATCACAGTTCATAATCCTACAAGTCCACACCGCACTGCACCGTCTCCCGTCCACAATGCTCAAGACCTCCCACAATACTCAAGTACTCCACCATCACCATGGTCCATACCACAACACCCCCAACGAAAAGTCACCTCGAACAATGCCGCAACGAACTCTATCGATTACCTCGCAGTCCTTCATCATCCAGGTACCACTTCATTTCATTTCACTTCACTTCACTTCACTTCACTTCACTGATATCCTGCAGTTGGCCCGAGCCAATGGTGCGCTTACCGTGTTCATGTATGTGCTTCGCTGTGCTGTGCTGTGCTGTGCGCCGTCGCTTGCCACCGGCTCCGTGCATCGCGACTTAAGCTTACTACGCAGTGGGGCCGGGGGCGTTTGTTGATGTGGTATTTTACTGTATCCTACTGTATCCTACCGTATCCCATCGTATGTATGTGTATGCATGTATGTATGTATGTATGTATGTATGTATGGAGGTAGGTGGGTATGTAGGGCGGCAGTTTACGTTGTGCAACGTCTAGATCTCATATCTTGTAATCTCATGTTCTTATTTCGAGGATTCTATGATCTTCTTGAGTGGTAATGTTCTTGTGCTTGTGCTTGTGCTTGTGCTTGCGCTTGTGCTTGTTGTAGCTTGTGTGATTATAGTGTGCTCGTGTATTACTGTGTATTCACGGCGTAGCTCGTGTGGATTTACTCCGAGCACCAGAAGGTTTGGGTGGTTGGTGTTCGCCGGCGTGCCGAGCGGAATCAAGTACTCTCTCTCTCTCTACCTAACCTTACTCGACGTCGTACTCACTCACTCTACTACTGCATATGATATGTACGGTACCTTATTCGCCGCGCTATTTTTAACTGTTTGTGATCTGATCTACCTTGAGTTGAGCCCTTGCTTCTTTTCCCCCTTCTTCTCTTCTTGTCTTCTCTTCTTCTCCTTCTCCTTCTCCTTCTCCTTCCCCTTCTTCTTTGGTGCTGACAATAAAGGGAGAAAGAAAAGGCCCCGTTAATCCCTTCATGGCCTGTTGATCAACGAACACGAACGAATGTCACTGCAACAAAACTGATGGTTCGTATTCATGCTGTACGATGCATGGTGGGTAGGCTGTGTACTATCCATCCCATCCATCCTACTACGTACATGCCCGGTGTAGGTGGGCGCACTTTGCACTTTGGTGCAGCATGAGCACGAGCTGGCTTATTTTTGGCCTTCATGCGCCATTTTCACTCTTTTCGTGCGTTCGTGCCGGGCGTTAGTCACTGTTGAATACTGTCTCTGTCGACCTGTGCGGCGAATGGAGTGCGCGTGACCGTGGTTTGATGATGTATCTTTTGGTAGTCACGATGCTTGTGATGTGTTTCTGGTCCACCAGTCTATTGAGGGTATTGATAGGTATCAAGTAGAAGCTTGAATCATGATGGTGTTTCTGTAGGTGAAGTGACGGTGTTTCGGTGTTACGTTGTTGAGGCGTTCTTTTTCTTTTCTTTACGGTTTTTCTGGTGGTGGATCCTCTGAAGCTAGGCGGAAATCCGGGGAGAGGTAAGGCAGTAGAGAGGCCGGACATGGCGACTGAACTTTGTTGTTTGGCGTAAAAGGTCAATAAATTTCAATGCACAGTACACATGAATATTCACCAGTGCATAGTACAGCCACATTTGGATGATTGACGGACTTTGTAGATGATTGTTTTCTACTTTGAGCCTTTAACTTTGTTCTTTACTTTTTGTTCTTCTTCGATTTCTACTCCGGGCATATTATCTCATACCGATAACTCGAATGTAGAATAGAATAAGATAAGCATACTAGGTCAAGACACACTGAGTGGTGATGTTTCGTAACGATTATGGTCATAGTCCTAATGATTTAGTGTATTGGTTATGCTTGTTTCATTGGACTATTACTCGTGTTAAGCTGGGTCTTCTCCCTCTTTCTTCTCTCCTCCTCCTCCTCCTCCTCCTCCTCCTCCTCCTCCTCCTCTCCCTCCTCACTCCTCCTCTTCCTCCTCTTCCCTCTTCCCTCTTCCCTCCCTCGATGGCGACTCATATGAATTCCTCAGTCGTTAGTCTTTAGTCCGTACCTAATCCTTAGGTACATTAGTCCTTGAGTTCGTAGTCGTTCATCCATAGCCCGGCAATTGCTCTGCTCTACTCTACTTACCTACCTATGTATTCCTTGTTACAAAAAGAGCGGACAAGGCAGGGCAGACAACACAAGTGAGACTGGTGGACGAGTGAGAGTGAGAGTGAGAGTGAGAGTGAGACGAGCGAACATTCCATCCATTCCTTCATAGATGTGACATCCACTTTCTCCAACTCAAACCATCCAATCCACTCCACTCACTCCAGTCCACTCCACCACCTACCTCTCTCTCTCTCTCCATCTCTATTCATCTCCATCTCCACCTCCACCTCCACCTCCACCTCCACATCCACTCACTTCTACACAGACTTTCGTTTCTTCTCAATCGAGATCTCCTCATCATCCCTCATCAATCATCATTCACGTCGGTCTGTCGTTCACGATACATATCTCTTTTATTTCTATCATTAACCAACAATCACCGTCGTTTTTAATTAGAAACAACCTTCTCCTGTTCTGTTGTGTTGCCTGAGAACATCCCAACCCTTATCCCCTCGCATAATCGCATCAAACAAGGAAATTTACCTCAAAAGACCGATTCAGTAGTGCCAAGGCAAGGAATTAGGAACACTAAGAAAGGATCCAAAAAAGCTTTCCGAATATCTCTATTCCCTCAAATCTACAAGGACATTCTTTCATAGATTCCATCTCGAGTGACCAAGTCACATACGAACCTCATCGATCCCGCGTGTGATTTTTCACTATGGTGCGATCAACCACTCTCGTTGCCACATTGGCATCTGTATCCGCAGTCTGGGCTACCACGACATCCTGCGACGTCAACAACAAATGTCCAGCAGATTCTCCTTGTTGTTCCCGTATGTGCCCTGCCATCGGTGATTTCAGGCAAGACTGACATAAAAATAGAATATGGTGATTGTGGTGTCGGAGCTTACTGTCTCGGTGGATGCGATCCATTGTCTTCCAACAGTCTTGACTCATGCGCTCCAGAACCAGTCTGTCAATCAGCAACCTACACCTTCGATACTCTCGATGGTGTCACTTCCAAAGACAAATACCTTGGTGATGCTAGTACAACCAACTGGGTGATGGACGGTTCGGCTCTTCAATACCAGGACTCAGTACTGCTCACCATGGCCCCAGATTCCGTGGGTACCGTGCTTGCTAGCGCTTCATACATGTGGTACGGAAATGCCAAGGCAACTTTCAAGACGTCTAGAGGACAAGGAGTCGTGACGGCTTTCATTCTCCTCTCCGATGTGAAGGACGAAATCGATTACGAGTTCGTCGGGGCTGACCTGGGAACTGCCCAAACTAACTACTATTTCCAGGGCATCACTGACTGTATGATACTCCCTCCGAGCCTTGCATATCTAACAAGTCGCTGACCGTCACAGATGACAACGCGGGCAACATCACCCTTTCAGACACCTTTGACAACTGGCATACCTACGAAATCGACTGGACGCCCGACCAAATCACTTGGTCGGTAGACGGTGTCGTAGGCCGCACGAAGAAGAAGTCTGATACCTGGAACGCGACCTCCAACCAATGGGACTTCCCACAAACACCCGCCCGCGTTCAACTCTCGCTCTGGCCAGGTGGTTTATCCACCAACTCTCCCGGAACAATCGCTTGGGCAGGTGGTGAAATCGATTGGGATTCGACCGATATCAAGAGCGTTGGCTACTACTACGCCATGTTCCAGTCCGTTGAGGTGCAATGCTACAATGCAACCTCGGCTCCGGGTACAAATTCCGGCAAGAGCTACACATACGACGACGCAGCTGGAACAAACAACACCGTTATCGATGGCGACAAGGACACCATCCTCTCGAGTTTCTTGGCCACCGGCACCAACATGACGGTCGAGGACCCAAGCACTGCTTCTGCGTCGGGTTCGTCAAGTACCGCCACCAGCACCCCCAATACTGTGCCCGGTGGATCGAATGTTGGGTCCGGCGTCGACTCACACTCTTCTGGCGCCGTGAGCTCTGCCTCTGCCTCTGCTACCGCGTCCTCTGGCAGTTCGGGCAATGGTGGATTCTCGCAGGGTGATTCGGCGACTTCCACTAGTAGTAAGAGTGAGGCTGTTGCCGTTAGTGTGAGGGAGAGACTTGGCAGCTCGGCTTTTGCGGTAGTTGTCGGCGTCTTAGGATTGATGGTTCTTTAGAAGGGGATGGTCCTTTAGAGGTGAGGATATGAGGGGATGATTAATTATGATGTGGATGGTAAAATGGGGCGTTTTTGTTTGCTTTTGAAATTTGGACGTGTCTCTTGAAGAATGCGCTGCATTGCATGGTGGATTTTCGTGTCATTGAATCGACTTGGTTTTGGTTCTTGGCTTTTGACTTTTGGTCTTTGGCTTTGGCTTTGGCTTGGATAATTGTGTGTCTAGATTGTGGATTGTGGTTGTTGAATGTTTGAGGGGAAAGGGGAAAGGGGAAGGTGACGGTGAAGGCGAAGATTACATGGAGGGTTTGAGGATTGGTGGAATATGTACATGAATGAACTAATGGATTGTATATTTATTTTAGGAGGCGATTTATTTGGTTGTGATGGGTGAGTGAGGATGTCATGGTGTATATGTGAGGATGTAGTGACGTGAACGTGAGGATGCAATGGGGTGAATGTGGGCAAGAGAACTTAGGTGGAGAATGGCTGAGTCAGGGGATGGGGATTCAAGCTGTGAGTCAGAGTGATGTCAATGATATTGGTTTGTCTATTGCCTGAGAGGTATTGATGTTTATGTGATAAGTATTACTGAGGATGATGTAAATGGTATAATCATTCAAGGATCAATACTTAGAGTTTTCTTATTATCAACCTTTCTGCCCACAGAACTATATGCTTCCCAACGGCTTGACATGGGATATATGAGCCAGCAGAAGCCACTAATGTTCGGATGGAACACGACTACTTACACTTGACCTCGTAACTTGAAAACACAACCTACGATTGACACAAATGGTAAGGTTGGATATAGTGAGATTACTACCAAGTTAGCCACATAGATACTCAAAAACACTATGCTTCGCACGAGATCAGTTTCAATCAGATTTCATTCCATAGAATTTTGACACAATCGATACTCATCCGCCTGCCCGCTCACTCACTCAGTCCCATCACTTGCCCAAAGACTGCCCAGCAAAGGCAACCTCGTACCCACTCTCCCCCATCCAATCCTCTCCATTCACCTCATTACATCCTCACACTCACCCCCTCCACAAACTCCCACCCCCAACCCTCTCACGCCCACCCCTCATCCCAATCCTCTCACACTCAGACGAACAAAACCCCCCAACCTCCCTAACCACCACATTGCCGCTATTCGGACAGCACGCATCGGGCATCTCGAACGGCAGCGCGTCCGCCTCTTGCGGCTCGTGGATCCGCTGTAGCTGGTCGTAGATTGCGTAACAGTTCGTGAGGGCGTGGAGGGCGCTGTGGCCGCAGAGGGGGCGGGTCAGGATGTAATTGCACATTTCGGGGTGGTTTGGGTCAGGAGATGGCAGGATATGTGATGATGGGAGGGATTGCCGGAGGAGAGAATGGGTGGTGGTGAGTGAGCATGGTGGTGGCTTTATGGGAGAGGTGAGGCTATTTGGTGGGTTGGCGGCAAGCTTGGGGTTGGGATTGCTTGGAGGTGATGATGCTGTCACTTGGGTGGCACGGATGTGTTGCTGTTGGGGTCTGTTGGAGTTGAGTGCCGGGTGTAGTGTAACAAGATGTTATACAGGATAGTGACACGAGTTTCCAGGAACTGATGGATCGTTTGTGGATGTAACATGGGCTTGTGTTCTTATGGATATTGAGGCTCTGTGTAACTGTAGATGATGGTAGCATCTCACAATACTTATCGGCTCTTGAAACGCCATGCGCAAATAAAAACAAACTATCACTTAGCTACGGAATCTGGCTAGACGTTGGGTGGTTGATGCATCTGAGGGATTGTATGTGAGCTGTCACTAACGAGAACAGTTGTGTAAAACTGTGATGTGAGATTTCTAGCACAGACTATACCGGATATGCACATAAGGGTAGGCACATCATTGACGTTGTTCAGCAGCAGTTTGTGGCTACCAACCACGTGCGACTGCATGTCTTAACATTTAGTAAAGGATTATGTCAACCTAGGGTATTCTCTAACGACAGTAAACCTCCCATGCTTCTAAAACCACGATTCATAACCTTCAGGGAAGCAAGTCTCTTCCCCAATCTAGAGTCCTTCTTACAAAGTCTGCATATTCTCTAACTTCTTGATGTAGGGAGAAATTATCTCAACCTCCTCAAAATCAATCGCATTCTCAGTAATGGATGCTTTGGCTGCTTTTCTGAGCTGCTCGGTAATAGGCTTGACATCGACATCCAAGTAATCTCTCAAGAATTTTCCAACCTCAATGTTCTCGTGATTTCCGCGAAGAGGCTCTGCACCTTCGGAGCCGTAGATATTGACATCTACAGCTGAATGACCATGGGTCGACCAACCAATTTGTGCGCGGAAACTAATAATGTTTGCAAAGATATAAGCTGCTAGAGGGGCGAAATCAACGAGCTGCTGAATTTCAACATCAGAGGGATCGTTAATTCCGAGACCATTGAGTATGAGTTCGGTCTTGATGTATTCCTTCAAATCGGCTGTAGAGGGCGAATTCTTTATCAAATGCTCGTTCAGCTTACGGCCAAGGTATTCAGCCGAATGAGAGGCGTTTGATAGAACAGCTGGATACCACAGATAGTGTGGATAGGCTGGCTGAGTTTGCTTAGCAACTGATAGTCCACCGGTCTCGTGGTCACTGGTGGTAACAACAACACCTTCAGTCTCGCTCTCGTCAAGAAACTCAAGGACACTGCTGAATGCCTTATCGAAGGCAAGTACCTCATGAACCTGAGCAGCTGGGTCATTTCCATGACCGGCGTGATCAATTCTGCTTCCCTCAATCATCAAAAAGAATCCTTGCTCAGAATCCTGTGTAGCTGCCTCCAAAGCCTTCAAGGCGGTGCGAGCCATCTCGTCCAAAGAAGGGTATACATCATTCATGTTGCGACGATCAAGCTCGAACGGGATATCTGTAGGGGCGAAAAGGCCAAGCAATGGTAGTTTCACCTGGCTTCCAAGCTTCAGTCCATCGAATCCCGAGCGATCATCGACATAGTTCCATCCATGCTTCTCTTGTGCAAGCTTTGTGATATCCTTTCCATCAGCTCTGCAGCTGCCCCGAGTGGTATTTGGGAGGAAATGGCATCGCCCTCCTCCAAGCATCAAATCTACTACACGTCCTAGAGGGTGTTCTCCCACTTCTTGCTCTGCGATAGAGTCCTCCTCAATCCGCAAGTTGACGTGCGACGCAAAACATGCTGGAGTAGCATCAGTGATATCGGTGGTGACAACCAATCCGGTCATGTAACCCGCCGCTTTAGCTGCTTCGAGAACCTGTTGAATTACGTTAGTGTCACTATTGATGACACTGATATTTGAGAGCACTTACGGTACCACATGGTGAATGGTCTGGCAGCATAGAAATAGCTCCATTATAACTTTTCAAGCCACAAGAGAAGGCTGTAGCACCAGCCGCAGAATCCGTGACAAGACTGCTAGATGATCGCGTTCGCGACTGACCGATGAGGTGCTTATCAAGGTTCAGTACATCATCGATCGGTAATCCACCTTCATACTGCCGAAAGCTACGGGTTAACGACAAACTCGCAGGTCCCATTCCATCCGAAACCATGAATATAAGATTCCTCTTTCCCGTTGGTTTTCCTTTCTTTCCATGGCCGTGAGGTGAGGTTGTTTGTGAGTGTTGCGTTACCACTGCGAGGATGATGACGGCAGCTGTAGCTATGAGGGCCCATGTAAATAGACCAATCTCTCGCCACCTAGCCCATTTCCTTCCCTTTGCGGAAGACTTTTGTGTATCCAAGATGGCAGCATCTTCTGCATCGGCACGGTCATTGGAGTACTGAGAGGAAGGCCGTTCGGACTGAAGTAAAGGCTGGGTCTCGCGCGCCATGGTGAGTATTGTGTAAGTACAGGGACGCTGTTGGATCGCCAAACTTATTGAACCTCAGTGCACAGGCGCATTAGTGCGCATCGAAGCTCAGCACTATCTTATGGTATGTCGTAATGGTCAAAAGATTACAAGTTCATGAATACAATCATAAACAATGTTCGCAGTGAACATCCATGCTCTATTTATTACGGTCAAACGTAGCAACTGCCCCTATCGTAAGAGGTCTGAGGTCCCATGGTACAAATATGCAAGACACTCTGGTCATGTATCACGCGCAAAATCACAACGATAGCACTTCGCTAGCAACCTTTTGAACTCTCAAACTCTCAAGAGATGAAATGAAGACTTTCTGCTAGATACTGCTAATCCTTGGCGTATCATGCAACCTTGCTCCCAGTGTCAATCCCATAGCAACAGTCATCAAAACATTCTCCTCCAACTTAACGAGCCTTCTGTTGGGACTCCTTAAGGACCTTCTTGACGATCTTCTGCTCCTCGATCAAGAAAGCACGGACAACACGGTCACGAACGCAGTTACCGCATCTTGATCCTCCGTAGGCACGCTGGACGGTCTTCTTTGGGCGGGAGATCTGGGAGTACTCGCGAGGTCTGAGAGCTGGGATCTACAATGAGGAAAAAAGGTCAGCAACTATATCCTATATTCTCCGGCACACTGCCGTTCTTATCCCCCAAGAGCGCGAAGATGATGGCGAAGTCGTCTCGGTTGGGTTTCTCTTTCCGCTGCTACGATTTTTGCAGATCGCACAACGAAAAGTGAGTGCACATGTTCGGTGCTTTCACGAGCTATACTGGCTGAAAAGTCGTTGGTCGTTTGTGGTTGAAATTTTATTCGTATGCCTTCATCTTGCGCTCGTCGGTTTGCCTTCTCTCGGTTGATCCGTCTCGAAATTAAGGGCAGTACTCACACCTGGGAGCTTGATGCCACAGTCACCGCACTTTGGTGCAGTTCCAGCCTTCTTGATGTGAAGGTATCTGAGCTTGCCACCTGGGGTCTTGACAACGCGGACCTTGTTCGACTTGGTGTTGTATCTGTAAGATTCCCAAAAACATCAGCCCAACCATTCTTTCATTCCACCATTTCTCCTCGTTTCGGTTTCGAAGTTGCTTACGGGTTGCGACGGCGGTAGGTCAATCTGGTGGACGCCATTGTGAATTCGGGAGCTGATGCTGCGGAAGTCGAGAAGGTAGTTGTCGTTGTCGTTTGGCGTTGGAGATTGTGAATTTCTCGCTCTGGTCTCGAATTCTGATTGTGGGTGACTAGTGGGCTTAAGCGAGCGTTCTAGCAGGGCGATTTTTGGTGGAAAAGTGCGTTAGTGGTACTTTTGGTATGCCGGGGCAAATAAATTTGACTGATGCCTCAAATGAGAGGCCTTCAAGCAGATTTAATCCTCATCTCACGTGCACGAGTGTCGCTTGAAGGTCCTTTGCGCAAGGCAGCCCAGCTTCGAGGTGATGTGTATCCTGACGAGACATTCATAATTATGATTTTGTATTATATTTGTTTAAATTTTAAAAGCATTTTGATGGAGAACCTCACAATTGCAGTATTATACGTTCTAATTTTAGACTTTGTAAGACACTGTTAATATTTCCGATAGTGCTGAGCAAGAGGCCGTACGGTGTTGAGTACCAAGAGGTCTAAGATAGAGGTGAAAGTCGAGGATCTCTGAATTCTGAAGCTTGTGGAGCATCTAAATCATAATATCAGATCTGCATCTTCAGAATTACAAGTTATGACAGAGCTCATTCTAAGAATGAAAGTTACTTGCGTACAAATAAAATCCCTGAAGATAATTAGTCGCAAGAGCATGGGAATTAGCTTATCTCTGTTGAATTGAGAAATTATTTACATGAATTCGTGATTAATTATTCTGCTCAAAAGTCGATTCTTTTTCCTCATTTGATGCTGCGTGCAATCTCAAATTTAAGAAGAGCTCAACCAAACCCAATTATGAAGACAAAATTTTCTGATAGACAGCATCATGCACGATAGTGCCTTTCATGTCATGGTCATTTAATCATTTGTCTTGCAGCGGTATTTTCGATACGTTTTTCGCAAGTTATGCTCTGGTGCTCTTGAGCTCTTCACTTGAAAATAAAACCTTTCGCCTTATAACTTAAGGCAACAATATCAAGCTGCGCGCCTCCAGACGTTGCTGGAGCTTCGCCAAAAATATCATAGCGCGCAGGTCCATGCATCAATACTTCCAGTGGCACCGTTTTTCGTGTGAACTTGCGATATCAACTCCTCCATCGCGACCGGAGCGAGCATAGCATTCGACGACATTTAATCGACGCGTTCGTGGATCTAAGCTACTTCTTCGTCGTCGGCGCAGTTTTCATCACTTGCCAAGCTCGCCCCAGCGAGGCCAGGCGTCGCGAAATATCTTCGATCATCATCTACCTATCAAATCGACGACGAAATAATCGATATGGCGTCTCTGCCTCCCCCTCCACCTCCAGGATGGGGATCAGCTGCTCCTCCTCCAGCGCCCCTTGGAGCTCCACCGGGCGCGCCACCTCCACCAGGTTATCGACCACCGACTGATCCTCAAGTCGCAAAGTTCGCTCAAAAGAAGAAGGAATGGCTACGAAACCAGCGCAACCGCTTTGGAGAGAAGCGCAAGGGAGGATTTGTTGAGACACAGAAGGCAGATATGCCACCGGAGCATTTACGAAAGATTGTCAAGGATATTGGAGACGTGTCACAGAAGAAGTTCAGCAGCGACAAGAGAAGTTATCTTGGTGCTTTGAAGTTCATGCCCCATGCAGTTATGAAGCTTCTGGAGAACATGCCCATGCCCTGGGAGTCTGCAAGGGAGGTCAAGGTCTTGTACCATGTGAACGGATGTTTGACTCTGGTTAACGAGATACCCCGAGTCATCGAGCCAGTCTTTCATGCACAGTGGGCTACTATGTGGGTTTGTATGCGAAGAGAGAAGAGTGATAGACGACATTTCAAGCGTATGCGATTTCCACCTTTCGATGACGAAGAACCACCACTTTCCTGGTCCGAGAATATTGAAGATGTGGAGCCACTCGAGCCCATTCAGATGGAGTTGGACGAAAACGAAGATGCAGCAGTATACGAATGGTTCTATGAGAACAGACCGTTACTCGACACTCCACACGTAAATGGACCAAGTTACAAGGAATGGAATCTCACCTTGCCACAAATGGCCACCTTATATCGACTTAGTCACCAGTTATTGAGCGATCTTGTTGATAAGAACTATTTTCATATGTTCGACCTCAACAGCTTCTTGACAGCGAAGGCTCTCAATGTTGCCATTCCAGGTGGACCACGATTCGAGCCACTTTACAAGGATGTTGATCCAAACGACGAGGATTTCGGCGAGTTCAACGCCATTGACCGCATCATTTTCCGCGCCCCTATCCGAACTGAATACAGGGTTGCATTCCCATTCCTCTACAATTCACTTCCTCGCAGCGTCAAACTGTCATGGTACTCCCACCCACAGGTCGTTTACGTCCGTGCGGAAGATCCTAGCTTACCCGCTTTCTATTTCGATCCTGTTATCAATCCTATTTCTTCGCGATCCGTTGCCCCAAAAAATATCACAGTCAGCCACGAGGATGAGATCTTCGGCTATGGAAACAACGACGAACCCGAAGAGGATGCTTTCGAACTTCCCGCAGAAGTTGAGCCATTCCTCGCTGATGAGGAGCTTTACACCGAGGAGACAGCTTCTGCTATCGCTCTTTGGTGGGCACCATTCCCATTCGACCGTCGTTCCGGCCGCATGGTCAGAGCTCAAGATGTTCCACTTGTAAAGCAGTGGTATCTCGAACATTGTCCTCAGGGTCAGCCCGTGAAAGTCCGTGTATCGTACCAAAAGCTCCTGAAGACCTATGTTCTCAATGAGGTTCACAAGAAGAAGCCAAAGGCACAGAGCAAACAGAATCTGATGAAGACCTTGAAGCAAACAAAATTCTTCCAACAGACGACCATTGATTGGGTTGAAGCTGGTCTTCAAGTATGTCGTCAAGGATTCAACATGCTCAACCTTCTCATTCACCGAAAGAACCTGACCTACCTTCATCTCGACTACAACTTCAACCTCAAGCCAGTCAAAACCTTGACAACAAAAGAGCGAAAGAAGTCTCGCTTCGGAAACGCTTTCCACCTTATGCGTGAGATTCTTCGTTTAACGAAGCTCATTGTGGATGCTCAGGTTCAATACAGACTAGGAAATATTGATGCTTTCCAACTTGCTGATGGTATCCTGTATGCTTTCAACCACGTTGGTCAACTCACTGGAATGTACCGTTACAAGTACAAGCTTATGCATCAAATCAGATCTTGCAAGGATCTTAAGCATCTTATTTACTACCGATTCAACTCCGGACCTGTCGGTAAGGGTCCAGGTTGTGGTTTCTGGGCTCCAGCATGGAGAGTCTGGCTCTTCTTTATGCGTGGTATTATCCCACTTCTCGAGAGATGGCTCGGAAACTTGCTCTCTCGTCAATTCGAAGGTCGTCACAGCAAGGGTGTTGCTAAGACTGTAACGAAGCAACGTGTGGAGTCGCACTTCGATCTCGAACTTCGTGCTTCGGTTATGGCTGATTTAATGGACATGATGCCTGAAGGTATTAAGCAAAACAAGGTCAATACCGTCCTTCAACATCTGTCGGAGGCATGGAGATGTTGGAAGAGTAACATTCCATGGAAGGTTCCTGGACTTCCTGCACCTATCGAGAACATTATTTTGCGTTATGTCAAGAGCAAGGCAGATTGGTGGATTTCCGTTGCACATTACAACCGTGAGCGTATTCGCCGAGGTGCAACTGTCGACAAGACTGTTGCAAAAAAGAACTTGGGTCGTCTTACTCGACTTTGGCTCAAGGCTGAGCAGGAGAGACAGCACAACTACATGAAGGACGGACCATACGTCTCTTCGGAGGAGGCTGTGGCAATCTATACTACAACTGTGCACTGGCTCGAATCTCGAAAATTCTCTCCAATTCCTTTCCCAAGTGTTTCTTACAAGCACGACACTAAAATTCTTATTCTTGCTCTCGAACGCCTGCGCGAGGCATACTCTGTCAAGGGAAGACTGAATCAGAGTCAACGTGAAGAATTGGCTTTGATTGAGCAGGCATATGATAGTCCTGGAACCACACTCGAAAGAATTAAGAGATTCTTGCTCACTCAAAGAGCTTTCAAGGAGGTCGGCATTGACATGAATGACAACTACAGCACCATTAACCCGGTATACGATATCGAGCCTGTGGAGAAGATTAGTGATGCTTACTTGGATCAATACCTCTGGTACCAAGCTGATCAGCGCCACTTGTTTCCGGCCTGGATTAAGCCATCCGACTCTGAAGTGCCACCTCTTCTCACGTACAAGTGGGCACAAGGAATTAATAACCTTGACAAGGTTTGGGAGACAGCAGATGGGGAGTGCAATGTCATGATTGAGACGCAGCTTTCCAAGGTTTATGAGAAGATCGATTTGACACTTCTCAATCGTCTTTTGCGCCTGATTATGGACCACAATCTTGCGGATTATATCACTTCAAAGAATAATGTTCAGTTGACATACAAAGACATGAACCACGTCAACAGCTATGGTATGATCCGTGGTTTGCAATTCTCTGCCTTTGTCTTCCAATACTACGGATTGGTTTTGGATCTCCTGCTTCTTGGTCTCCAGCGTGCTAGCGAAATCGCTGGTCCACCACAAAGCCCCAATGATTTCTTGCAGTTTAGAGACCGCGAGACAGAGACTAGACATCCAATCAGACTCTACACTAGATACATCGACCGTATTTGGGTTTTCTTCCGCTTCACTGCTGATGAGTCTCGTGACCTTATCCAGCGTTTCTTGACTGAGCAGCCAGATCCAAACTTCGAGAATGTCATTGGTTACCGAAACAAGAAGTGTTGGCCAAGAGATTCTCGTATGCGTCTCATGCGACATGATGTCAATCTTGGTCGTGCTGTTTTCTGGGATCTCAAGAACAGACTTCCAAGATCTGTTACCACCATCGAGTGGGATGATACTTTCTCCAGCGTTTACAGTAGAGACAACCCTAACTTGTTGTTCTCAATGAACGGATTTGAGGTCAGAATCCTGCCAAAGATCCGCAACTTGAACGATGAGTTCCCAGTAAAGGACAGTGTCTGGTCTCTGGTTGACAACACCAGCAAAGAGAGAACTGCGCATGCATTCTTGCAAGTCACTGAGGAGGACATTGCTAAGTTCAATAACCGTATCCGACAAATCTTGATGTCGTCTGGATCAACGACTTTCACCAAGATCGCCAACAAGTGGAACACCAGTTTGATTGCCCTCTTCACATACTACCGTGAAGCTGCTGTTTCTACTGTCAACCTTCTCGATACCATCGTCAAGTGCGAGACCAAGATTCAGACTCGTGTCAAGATTGGTCTCAATTCTAAGATGCCTTCTCGTTTCCCTCCAGCAGTGTTTTATACACCAAAGGAGCTTGGTGGTCTTGGTATGATTTCTGGCTCCCATATTCTCATTCCTACAAGTGATAAGCGTTGGTCAAAGCAGACAGATGTTGGTGTTACTCATTACCGTGCTGGAATGTCGCATGATGAAGACACTTTGATTCCTAACATTTTCCGTTATATCATTCCGTGGGAGGCAGAGTTCATCGATTCCCAACGTGTATGGACCGAATATTCTCAAAAGCGACAAGAGGCAAACCAACAGAACCGTAGATTGACACTTGAAGATCTTGAGGACAGTTGGGATCGTGGTCTTCCACGTATTAACACTCTGTTCCAAAAGGATAGAAGTACTTTGAGTTTCGACAAGGGTTTCCGAGCTCGTACTGAGTTCAAGACATATCAATTAATGAAGAGCAATCCTTTCTGGTGGACTAGTCAGCGTCATGATGGAAAGCTTTGGAATTTGAACGCATACCGAACCGATGTTATTCAAGCACTTGGTGGTGTTGAAACCATTTTGGAGCACACCCTTTTCAAAGCAACCGCTTTTCCATCCTGGGAAGGCTTGTTCTGGGAGAAAGCGAGCGGCTTCGAAGAATCCATGAAGTTTAAAAAACTCACAAATGCGCAGAGGTCTGGTCTCAATCAGATTCCTAACCGTCGCTTCACTCTGTGGTGGTAAGTTTCTCCCCCAACCACCCCTCAACTTCACCAACCCTTCCACAACTCAACTCAACCATGAATCAAAGTCTTTTGCTAACTCTAGCTCAAGGTCACCCACGATAAATCGCGCGAACGTTTACGTTGGTTTCCAGGTGCAGCTCGATCTCACAGGTATCTTCTTGCACGGTAAAATCCCTACTCTCAAAATCTCGCTTATTCAGATTTTCCGAGCACATTTGTGGCAGAAGATTCATGAGTCTGTTGTTATGGATCTGTGTCAGGTTTTCGACCAGGAGTTGGAGTCTCTGGGTATTGAGACTGTTCAAAAAGAGACTATTCATCCCCGAAAGTCTTATAAGATGAACAGCTCTTGTGCTGATATCCTTCTTTTTGCCAGTCACAAGTGGAATGTCACCAGACCATCTATCTTGTTCGATACAAAGGATGTTATTGAGCCAACAACTACCAACAAGTTCTGGGTTGATGTGCAGTTGAGATATGGAGATTACGATTCGCACGATATTGAGCGTTATGTTCGCGCCAAATATCTCGATTACACTACCGATAGTATGAGTATCTACCCATCTGCTACTGGTTTGATGATTGGTATTGATCTTGCATACAACTTGTACTCCGCATACGGCCAATACTTCCCTGGTCTTAAGACTCTTGTTCAGCAAGCTATGGCCAAGATCATGAAGGCTAACCCAGCTCTTTATGTCTTGAGAGAACGTATTCGCAAGGGTCTTCAACTTTACGCTTCTGAGAGTAACCAAGAGTTCTTGAACTCCCAAAACTACTCGGAGCTTTTTAGTAATCAGATTCAATTGTTCATTGATGATACCAACGTCTACAGAGTTACCATCCACAAGACATTCGAGGGTAACTTGACCACCAAGCCAATCAACGGAGCTATCTTCATTTTCAACCCAAGAACAGGACAACTTTTCTTGAAGATTATTCATACTAGTGTCTGGGCTGGTCAGAAACGTCTTGGTCAATTGGCGAAGTGGAAGACCGCAGAAGAAGTTGCGGCACTCATCAGATCTCTTCCGGTTGAAGAACAGCCTAAGCAACTGATTGTCACAAGAAAGGGTCTCTTGGATCCTCTTGAAGTTCATTTGCTTGATTTCCCCAACATCTCCATCCGTGCTTCCGAACTTCAACTTCCATTCCAGGCTGCCATGAAGGTCGAGAAGCTTGGTGATATGATTCTTCGTGCCACTGAGCCACAGATGGTGCTTTTTAACCTTTATGATGAATGGTTGAAGTCCATTTCATCCTACACTGCATTCTCACGTCTGATTCTTATCTTGCGCGCACTTCATGTCAACCCAGATAAGACGAAGCTACTCCTCCGACCAGACAAGACCGTTATCACCCAGGAGCATCACATCTGGCCAACGTTATCTGATGAGGACTGGATGAAGGTCGAAACTCAATTGCGTGATCTCATCTTGAATGATTACGGCAAGAAGAACAGTGTCAACACATCTTCTTTGACAAGCAGCGAAGTTCGTGATATCATTCTTGGTATGGAGATTAGCGCACCTTCTATGCAGCGTCAACAAGCGGCCGAAATCGAGAAGCAACAGGAAGAACAACAACAATTGACTGCCGTTACTACGAAGACCCAAAATGTTCATGGTGAGGATATCATTGTTACCACCACATCCCAATTCGAGCAACAAACATTTGCCTCCAAGACAGAATGGCGCACACGAGCAATCGCAACATCGAACCTCCGAACTCGTGCTAACAATATCTACATCTCTTCGGACGACATCAAGGAAGATGATCACTACACATACATCATGCCAAAGAACATCCTCAAGCGCTTCATCACAATTGCAGATCTTCGTGTTCAAGTTGCTGGATACTTGTATGGTTCTTCACCTCCAGATAATGACCAAGTCAAGGAGATTAGATGCATTGTCATGATCCCACAGATCGGAAGTACTAGAGATGTGCAGCTTCCACACAACCTGCCACAACACGAGTACCTCGAGGGTTTGGAGCCATTAGGTGTTATTCACACTGTTTCTGGTAACGAACCTCCATACATGACAGCCATGGATGTCACACAACACGCGCGTCTCATGAACGCACACAAGTCGTGGGACAATAAGACGGTGACCATGACTGTCTCCTTCACACCAGGAAGTGTGTCTCTAGCATCCTGGGCCCTCACTCCTGCAGCCTACAAATGGGGAGTCGAGAACAAGGATGTCGGCAGTGACCAACCACAGGGCTTCAGCACCAGCATGGGCGAGAAATGTCAACTCCTGCTGAGCGACAAGATTCGCGGCTACTTCCTGGTGCCGGAAACCAACACGTGGAACTACAGTTTCATGGGCAGTGCTTTCAGCGGTATTGAGAAGAAGCCTATCCACGTCAAGATGGACACACCATTGCCTTTCTACAGCGATCAGCACCGTCCGCTCCACTTCCAAAATTTCGCAGAGCTCGAGGATATCTGGGTGGATCGTTCCGACAACTTTGCTTGATGAATCAAATTTTGATGAGTAAAAAAGGGCTATATATAATGGCACTTTGCAAGCATAGCGGGTCATTCGGGAGGGTGGATTGCACTGGGTAAAGTGTTACGTGGATGGTGATGCCATAAATTGCATTGTATAGGTGCTTGGGTGATCTTATTGATTCGAGGCTGATGATGATCAGGGGCTGGCACTGGGCGTTTGTTTGTTTTTGTTTGTTCTATCTCGCCATCCACGTAGCTCTCCCTATCTTCTTCCATGTATTCTTCATGGCGTCTGGCGATCATGTATGTAGCATAGCACACTGATAATTTGAATCTCGGCATTTGATGTCAAGTTTTTTCCCTCTTCGCCCTCAGCTCCGTGATTGATTCATCAACACAATAGAGAAAATAGATTGATTGTCCTCTACCCCTCCCTCACATATATCATCATCATCATCATCATCATTATCATAATTTTCATCGCATCACAATAAATCGAAAAAAAAGACGCAAAAAAGAAGACCCTGTTCAGATCATCACTTTCCGCGTCCCATATTCGTATCCCGGACATTGGCCGTTTGATCGGTACCATGCGCGCAAAGTCCACCGAGTAAGCGGCTCCCTGTCCACATCCAAAGCATAAATACCCATCTCCAACAACTTCCGCATCGGGATGTTCAGTGGCTGCAAATAGCAACGAGGGGGGTTCGGGGGGGTGAGAGGATGAGATCTGCGAGGAAAGAGAGCCGATGCTCACCGAGAGAGGTTGATTGTTGCTGCGCTGTGTTGCGCTGTGTTGCGCCTGTGCCTGTGCCTGTGCCTGTGCCTCCTTAAAAGACTAGATCATGCTTTCCCGTTGTAGACTTTCCCTGCCGCGCGGGCTTATGCGCGTCAAATTGGTGCTGGGTGGGTTGCTGGCTTGTGGATTGGCGTTGGCTGATGCTGAGGGTGAGGGTGAGGGTGAGGGTGTCGAGGGAGGGGTCTGATTGCCTGCGACGCGCCCTTGTGATCTATGGAGGCTTGTTGTGGATTGGACTTGTGCGCTAATCTTCATCATTGGGTGGATTCATTCACCTTGTTGAATTTCTTGGGTGAGGGATGTAGTATGTAGGTTGTAGGTATGCAATCTTTGTGCATTCGGACTCGGACGGGGTGGGTTGGTCTGTCTTGAGGCTTGGGTCTTGGATACTGAGTTGTGTGTGGGCTGTGGCTTGTGGGTTGATGGATGCAGGGGCGCACGAGTGTGATTGTGGTTAATATAGAAGTTAATATCGACTATAGACTATAGACGACCTTACGCGCAATGTCGTGTCGTTGATTAGGTATTTACTAAGCTGCTTTTTGTCGTGGATACATTAAATAGGCATGGCATACACAGGTACGTAGTACTTCGGATGAAGTATGGAGTCCGTGGTCATCTAGGTGTATAATGTAGATTTATGTATTTTTATCATGCTACTTTACGTGTTAAGTGCGACGTCGTACATCCTGCGCACCTTGTAGTATGTACATATTTCTGACGCCATGAATATGCTTACCTTACCTTACCTTACCTTTCCTCACTGGTGTTACGACGTTACCATGTACTTGACTCTCCTGCATACTAGACGAGACCTGGGACTTCTACGCTCGTTCTTTCAGTCTTCTCCCGCGTGTGCCTTGCATAACCTTGTCCTTGACTTTATTCGTCATCATTTCATCTATCGTATTGTACTGCGTAATGATAATCATATTGACTATACTATACAACACCATACCTATTCTGTTATCCGATCCTATATGATGCTATGTGATACTCTGCTCTAGTCACGGACTTCTTTCCTCTGATCTACATGCGTCTGATTAAGTTGACTGTTTTTAATCGACTAAACCATACTTGTATCCTCGCGACCGAGTCTACTCTATTTGACTTCTAATAATGTACTCTATCACAAAGTACAGACGGATACAGAATCATCTCCACCGAAAATCCATTCCAACAACCAGAACCCCCTTCACTCTCACTTCCACGCATCATCATCCCCTAGTACCATAAGATATATTGTATCTACATACGAATCTACGTACTATACTGTACCCTACAAGTCCCACCCGAATTGCAAGCCAACATCCTCCCCCCCCATCCCCTGTCTGTCTGATCTCCCTGAGCCCAGACCTCCCAAACTCCCCCGTCCCTAAGGCTTGTCGCATCGCAACGTATCGCAAGCTCCACCTCATCCCAACATTGACACCCGCTCCACTACCACTACCACCCACCACCAGTACCAGTACCACTACCACGGCCCGGCCATGATCCGACGTCGTCCGAAACAGCACAGAACCCCCATAATCATGCCCTGAAAGGCTTTATGTCTCGACCATTGCACGCATCAGTCACAGTCGCAGTCAGCATCAGCATGTCAATTTAAAAGTCAATGGCAGCCTAGCGGTGTGTTCTTCTCTCCTGTCGTATCTTTCCTTGGTACTCGTCATTGCTGGCCCTGCCTGGTCTTCCCTACACCGGCTATTGACGGGCGATTACTCTATATGGTCGGTTATGATTCCTCGCCGATCATGTCTTATTACATACCCGCGCTCCGTATCTTGTATGTATGCTATGCTTTGGCGCGCTGTGCAGGGACAGGGCTTCAAGGTGTAAGGCGTGAGGCGTAAGACCCAATATTCGGGCTTGGGATGAGATGAGGTGGGGTGCGGGCGAGTTCGAGGGCCGGTCAATGGTGTCCATTGTTGTTTGTCTGCTGTCTTGGGTTTGTAGTGGAATTATGGTTCGTGGGAATGGTAGCGGCTACACCACTGCAGTGACAGGTGGAAATGGTGCGATGGTGGTGGTGGTGGTGGTGGTGTGGTGTGGTGTGGCAGTTAACGGTTTGCTACCAAACTTTGACGGCCGTTGTGTTTTGGATATGTCGCCTTTCGCCTTGACCATTGCCTTTGACTTTGCCATCAGCATGCTTCGGATGACCTTGCCACTGGATATGTCAAGATGTTCCTTGCGTGTCAATTCACAGTATATACATACATGTCATGTTATTCGTGCATAAAATAGTGTTGTGTCTGTGGATCTGCGTTCTTCATCTGTGTACGTAGTACGTACGCATGTACTGTACATATTTAGAGTGTTGGATTATAAATAGAGTCAGATAAAGTACTGTGCATCGGCTCATGACGAAGGATTCAATCCACTCTCAACCAACAGCACTCGCACGGACGAGATGAAAATGAGAGTGCAGGCAAAAGTAAAAGTAGAGTAAAAGTAGAGTAAAGGTAAAGTAAAATAGAAGTAAGAGTAAGGTACGGTACTGTACAGTAGTGCGAGGCAAAACTGAGGTGTTACTTGTACAGAATCTGTTGTCTTTGCCCTTTTAACTTTACTCCATCGTCATTCTACATCCTCGAGTCTCTTGTCGGTGTCGGTGTGGTGAGAATGATGTTGAGCCACGAATAATCAAGAACATATCATCGACAATGACGACGACGACGACGATGATGATGATGATGATCAGAATGAAGATGGTCAAGATTAATGAGAGATGTGTCAATGCTCATGCGATGTCAACGTGGTCGAGTCAATCTCGCCTCATCTCGCATTTCCATCGCATGGCTCTTCACATTCATCACCAATTGCCAATGATTGTCTATCACTACCAACTACTCTCTTCATCTGCTCACTCTCCAAATGACTTATCAACTCATCTACACAGATTCCAACTGATTCACGTGCCCGTCAATGCATTCAGTCATCATTTCACGAAATCAATTCATTAATTTATTTCAGCCTTCCAATCCCCGGTAGAGGCGGATGACCAGCACCGCCAGAAACTTCTTTCTGTGTATCTCTTAGACTTCCTCTCTTTACGTGCTTCATTTCCCAGGAATTCCCCATCAATCCAAAATCTATCCCCTTTCGTCCAGCTGAATAGAGTGAGATATATTGTGGCCTTCCACTTTCAGCCTCCACTTTCTTCTTCGGCCCAGTATCGCCACAGGGTCTACGTGGACCAAGCAACAAATCTTCAAATTCGCATGATTTTCCATATAGCCCCCCCCCCTGTTTGCATTATATCCATTTCGCCTCCACATTCTCGCTTCGTCTGGTCCATGAGCAAGGCAAACTCACACCCAAAGCACACCCAAGCAACCAACAGGGACGGACAGATACTACTAAACTAACAAGCACTTTTCTTGCTGACAGCATGGAAATGTCCATTGTACACTCCACTGACCCACTCAATGAGAAGAAGCCGCATCATGGTTATACTTAGTTCTACATGGTGTTTAATGGTCCTTACTGTCACTCACGACCGATGTCATGGCTTACAGAAGGAAGGGAAAAAGGGACAACAGAGAAGAGGAAGCACGAGAGACACGAACTGGACGAGGAGAATGGAGAAGGACACTGAATGTCTTTACTCTGTACAGTTCCTGATCCGCTCCCATCGTGGCCTTTTCGTACCCTTCCATGCCCTTTCCTGGAGCTCATGCTAACCTTGCACAATGACCTCTCTGAGATCCGGCAACATCGACATCCTCTCTATCGGGACCCATATTCCAGGCTTGTCATGGTTTTATTTCATTTCCCCTTCGTGCCCTTCTTTCTCATCCCCAGACCCCTGGTCACACACCCCCTCTCTCACCCCTCTGCCCTGTCATCCTGCTTCTGTCTCTATGCCGTCACAGAATACACAGTATGATGCGGGCCGGGATACCCAAAAAAAAAGAGGCGTACGGCCAGTAGGAAGTGCCGATTCTCTACGAAAAAAAGCATGGAATACCATGGCATAAGATCATCAAATTATGCCATATGGAAACCTTGATGGAAAGGTACGAACACAGCCATCTTCTCCGTAGGGCTCTCAGGAACAGCATGCGTCTCAGTAGACTGGCAGATGGCAAATGGCAAATGGAAAACGACCCAGCAAGCGCTCATATGTGCTTTAAATGCGAAGATATGCAATGGCCGGAGCGACTGAGAATAATTCTCCTAGCTTCTTCTCATTCGAAATCACTACCAACACCATCGTCGCCGCAGCAAGCAACGCAACACAACGCACAATCTCTTACTCCTTTTACTTCCCCGTCTTTCCTCAGAATAATAGATCCACGCATGCGAGACCCGTCAAGTCAATGCTTTATAGTTTCTATGGTGTGTGTTAGCCTTCAAGCCGAATATCAGACGATATAATGCCCTGCATGCCCTCACATCATTTCTTTTGATCTCCTTCCTCAATTCTTCTTATATTTTGATGCCCGGCCACCAAAAAAAATAAAATAAGAAAAGCTCTATATCATATCGCTGGATTAAGCTTATACCATTGTTTTGTCTTAATTACCCGTTGTCTCTCTTTCTGTCTCTACACTCACACTCTCTTCCTCTCTCTTCTACCCTCTCTTTTTTCTTCTTTCTATCATCCAGCCTCTCGAAACATTCCGTCCTTACCGATGCTCTTATTATACCACCAAGCCCTATAATACAACACGTCAAACTCAGTCGCGCTGCATCAAACACACGCGACACATTTACAAACAGCAAGCCTGACAGAAATAACACAGGTGCTAGCTGTGATTCAACAAATACTTCCTTTACAGGCATCGGCGACCTGCCAGAGCGGTCAGCTCTGGCGGTACCCATGCACAACCGCAACGCTGGCTGCACCCTATCGAGTAGGTCCGGACTACAATATAGACTACTCTGCACAAGACTCGCATCCGGACGAGCAGAGCCATTCGCAGCGCGTTTACGAATCGCACTCACATCATCAACAACAACTCCATCACGTTGGCGCCTCAAATCTGGATCAACTACACGAGCTCGCCGCCGCCCAAGCTCAGGCGCAGGCTCATCATCCCCACCATCACCACCAACAGGTCCTGCTAGATCAATCTCACATGGCCCATCACCGACAAGCGCCCCAATTCGGTGGTGGGCAGAGCCACATGGGCTATGGCGCCACTCCTCTGCAGCAAGTGGCGGGTACGAAGCGTGCAAGACCTCATGATGAGCTTGACTTGGACCTCGCGGCGCTCCAAGATGAAGATCTGTCGGCAATGCCTCACTCAGCTATGAGTGCCTATGCGCCGCAGACTCCGCAGCAGCATCATCATCATCATCGCCTACCTGATCAAGGTCCACCGTCCAAGATGTCCAGACGTGGTGATTCTGATCCAGGAATGATGTCGCAGAGCGCTCCAAGTGTGGTGGGCCAGGTGGGTATGCCTTCTCCTGCGCCGCGACCACGAGGGCCAAAACTAAAATTCACTCCTGAGGATGATGGGCTTCTTGTCGATCTGAAGGAGAACAAAGCCCTCACTTGGAAGCAGATCGCAGAGTTCTTTCCAGGTCGCTCATCCGGCACGCTTCAAGTGCGGTACTGTACGAAGTTGAAGGCAAAGACCACGCAATGGACAGATGAGACTGTAAGTAGCGAAAACTCTTGCTAATCATTCAGTTGTCACTATTCATCATATCAATATCTACGTCCAATACTAACAATAGCAGGTACAAAAACTCCGCACAGCACTTCAAGACTATGAGCAAGAGAAATGGCGTATTGTTTCCAATAAAGTCGGCACCGGTTTCACGCCTGCAGCTTGCAGAGAGAAAGCTAGGGAGTTATAGCATTCAATGTCTCCGGCAGAAGCATCCGCTTCTGATCTCGGGGACACATCTTACTAGCTCTCTTGAAAACCATCAAGAGACGCACACTCCCGCCGCACGTTATTTTGCATTCACAAGTCCTCCACTTCTAGACGCCGCAAGAGACAACTACCGCGAACAGGTTCATGAGTCCGTAACGCACGTCTAATGCAGGACAGACTATTCCGAGCAGAGCGCTTCAGATTCCTTCTCATTCTTCATTTCTCACCTCCGATTTAACACCATTTCTTTTCATTTCTTTTGTCAGCATCATGATACAGCCAGGGGTACGGGGCTGGAAAGGACGCCAGGACAGGGCAACCGAGGCAGGCGGGTAGACATGTGGGCGGGGTATGGATCAAGGCGGAAGGAGGGAGGGGCGGCGTATCGGAGTATTCTTTCAATTGTGTTCGGCGAGGGAAGGTTGGTAATTCTCACATATGCACAACTCCTACATCCTCAACACATTTCGACTTTCACACACGCTTCGCAATATTCTTTACATGTACTCCCACATACTTCCTCTCACTCGGGCAAGTGTGATTGGCCTGCAAGGTCCGAGTCCATCATTGCACATATGCCCCTCGTAGATTAGGAGAATTTAGCCTCTGACCTACATCGCAAGACTCTATCATTGGTCGGATATGAGAGCAAGATGGTGGTGGGTGAGGCCTGCATGTGTGTGGTGGTACAGGAGGTCGCTTGCGAGAGGAGAGTACGAGGGTCAAGGGTCGCTTAGCTAGATATACCCATTTTCATTTCTATGTATGTATGATAAGAACGAGGACGATATAATGTGTTGGATGGTAATGGAATTCATGTCACGAGCGCTACTTCCGACTTCTATCTGCGAGTGAGTAGGTGATACTTTATGCAGAGGTACATAATTCCTCGCTAAGTGAGGGTCACTTGAACCACAACCTGTACTCTATACTGTGCCATCTTCCGCATCGCAGAAAAACAAGTATCCCCCAATCACTATCACACAACCTACACACGGAGTCATTCATCCTTCCAAATAGTCCTCACTCCCCCTACAAATCCACATCCATCCACTCCACCCAGCCCAGATATTTATACCCCCAAACAAATTTCAAAACATCTCGCAGTTTCGTCTCCACCAACAAAAAAATAACCTTACTCTCCCCATCTCGCCCATCGACTATTCAACGCCATTCAAATCCCGCCCATGACGAATCATCGCCAGCTACCGAAACACGCCCCAAGAGCCAGCCCGCCCGTTTCGACCCACCTCGCCCCTACCCAGCGCAATCCCAATCAGCCGCGAACCACGCCCATCATGCGCGCCAGGATTGCTTCTTATGCCCCTCTTCGCCCTCGGCGCCGCCACTCGGCGCTATTGCCGTAGCCGGATCCGAAGCCGGAACGGCCGTCCTTCGTTTGTCGACTGCGCGTTTGTGTACGTATGTCTGTACGTGTGTGCTCGTAGATGTGTGCGCGTGTATGCTCTTGCATACCACATGCAACAAATCTACGCATGTGCTCCGCTCATCCTGCTCTGCTCATGCTCCTGTGCAATGTCTGACCTCGCTTGTGCTCGCTCCGCTCGCTCTGCTCCGGGGCTTCGTGGCCCTGGCTGCGTTTGGGAGATGTTTGTGGGCCTGGTGTGTGCGTTTCGTTTCCGGGGGATGTGGATATGAACCGTGCATTGGGTTCGTTTTGTGAGGTGGTTTGTTTTGGTGTGGATGACGAGGGGTGCTGGTTGTGTCGGTTGTGGGAGTGCGTAATTTGGGCAGGGCTGAGGGGTATATTGGGGGTTTTATACCCTCCTTGGCGGAGGGGGTTGGTGTTAGGTGGGTTGGGTTTTTTGGTGGCTGGGGATTAGTGAGTGTAACGGGAATTTCGCGAGGCTGTTCATGAGGAATTGTGGTAATTGCTCTTGAGAATAAATGTTGAGGTTGTTGATGATGAATTGGTGGCGGCGATAGTAATGGGGAGGTTGGATGGGAAACGAGTGTGAAAACAAATCCCGCGCGAATTCCAAATGGTTGAGCATCTGTATTTATTCAAAGATAAGGATAGACTCAGTTTTGAAGTTAACTGACAAATAGTGGCTACTGAAATTGCAAGTGTTTTGAAAAACCAGCATGTATGTTACAACATTCAAAACACGTGATATCAAATCACCATATAGAGCTGTTACAATTATTTGGCAGCGGTAGTTTTAGAACAAAAATGAAGACGTCAAAAGAAGATAAGTATGTAAACTACTTCGTGATGCTTTAGAAGTGTTCAAGGCATGGATATTTCTTGAGTGACCATTTTGGAGAAGGGATCAGGTGAAGAGTTATTAATCTCAAATTGTACAAGGGTCCTTTTTGCTCTGACAGCTCAATTATTTAGCTTCTAATAACAAGGAGACACCAGATACCTACTTACTTACTCAAGTTGTAGATAGTTAAAGTCCTATATGCATGTATCTACATTAGTAGCGGTCAAGAGAATACTGCAGGGGCGTGGTTTATATCCATATTATTATTCAAGTACCAAACTGTCATTACTCGTTATCTTTGTCAAAATTCAAACCCAAACTATAAGTATCCCGAAATCGCTTGCCCAAAAACGCTAAATCTTGTAAACCTATAGTCTTAACTCCAAATGTAGAGGAAAGTACTAAATTCCTTTGTAGTTCCAAGTGTTTCCTAAACAGTGTGGTTGTTATTTACATTCTCATCATCGTCTAACTCCTCGTCATTGTTTATTTCCTTCCACATTTCCATTGGTTCTTGTGAGCAACAGTTCCGTTCTTTGTTGCGACTTGTTACGTTGAAGTTCTTTCTTTGTATTTCCTTGAGATTTGATGGGAACAAGTCAAAGAGCTTATATAGTTCCAAACACTGTAAACCTACTACTGTGCTTTAGGTGTCAAAAGGTGCTAGACATTCATAGAACAACTGTTTATACCATGGGAAATACCCACTAACCGTATGACACGACTAACAAAAATTTACATCGTTGATATAATCAGGTGTGTAAATGTACCTTGGTCTACGTAAACTCAAGTGGCAATTGAGGAATGCATGAGCGTGTTAAGTGTATGAGCCCATCCATAATCATCCTTCTAGAGTGCATACTATCTTTCACTTCGAGAATTTCTCCTTACGTGTAGCGTAGCACTTCTCAACAACTAGAACAGCTGAATGGTATTCTGATGTCAAATAAGTGATGACAAGAAGTTTATGACGATGAGAAGTGGCAGAATGATGACAAGCTCAGCGATGGTGATTAAGATGTTCAAGATATGCTTGAGATTAGTATAAATTACTCAAAATGGCCCGCTTGGTGTTGCTACCAACTATTATGGAACAGTTTGGTGGGAGTAAGAGATTGGGCGGGTATGAGATATAGTGCAGTATTGAGCTGCCATCAGAATTCGGAGAGTAACTATGCTCGCAAACACAAGCGCTGTATAGATCAAGATAGCTATGCAAAAGTGTCTAGAATGAATGGTTCTATGCAAAGCAGCAAGAGCCCATAAGTCAACATATAGCACCAACACCCATCACCACACCTCCACGATCAAAAGACTACCCAAGCAATCTTCCATACGATCCCGAGCTCCTCAAGTATAAGTAGAGCATTGCCTTCCAAGAAGACCATAAACCCAACCAACGTCATAAACAGAACTCATGGGGTGTCGCTTAATAGCATCCAAAGACGCGCCCACAAAGCACAATGACGGCGACGTAAATGATGATGAGAGAAAGAACGACGACAAGAGAAAGGATTAAGAACGCAGGGCAGAACTTTGTACGAAACATCTAGGCCATACGTCTAGTTAAGGTCTCGTGGTTCCAGCAACTCACAGGCTGTATAGGAGTGGAATCGTGTTTGATACTGCAGCCATGCACTCACTAGACGCGTGACTCACGAGGCGTGTGCAGTGTGCAGTGCCCGGAGTTACTCTATACGCCATAGGCAATCAGTGATGTTTGCGGTAGAGTACAAGGAACCCATTCCTCTATTCGAGAAGCTCAAGAACTCCAGCTCATGAACTCGAAGGATGCAGACGCCAGCCAGTAGAGGCGTTGGTACGAGGAGTAAGCAATACACCGACAGGTCCCAAACCACGAATACATAATCACCACACAACGCAACAAAGACAAGATAGTATGTAAGGCAAGACAAATGCCATTGATTCCACTAAATCTAAGACGAGACCAGACCAGACCAGAAGAAATGAAAAAAATCTTATCTAATCCTCCACTCAACCAACAAACCACCAATCCCCAACCGCTAAACCAAAGTTCCCACCAACGCCACAGATCAGATATCAAGAATCGAATCGAATCAGATCAAATCCAAACCACACGTCCCAAACGCGCCAACAAATCACTTTTTTTGAACCCCCCCCCCCATTAACTGTCCAGTCCCCATGAGGGAGCCGGAGCGCTAGAGTACTAACTGATAGAAGGATGGAAAGTGTCCCAAATCTAAGAGTAGAGCTTCTTCTCGTAAGACTCCATGTTAACGGCTCCCTCGAGCTGAGCAGAGGCGGTTCTGATCTCGAAGCGGGTGTTACCCTCAGCAACGGAGACATGGAGCTCGTGAGCGCTCTTAACACCGATGTCCTGGAAGGAGTGGCGGACACCAGCGACGAGGTAAGGGACGAACTTGGTGACGGAGCCGCGGTGGGCAACGGCACCAGAGACACCCTGGGCAACGAGGACGGAGTCGCCCTCGGAGAAGTAGCGGGCGGTACCGGCGTTGGACGCTTGGCTGTCCTTGGCGCCGGCGCCGGCCTTCTTGTCTTGCATGGCATCGATGGAACCCATTCCGCGGTAGGCCTTGACTAGCTTACCCTCGCGGGAAACGAAGGAAGTTCCTGGGGACTCGGTGGTTCCGGCGAGGAGACCTCCCATCATGATGGTGGTGGCTCCGAGAGCGAGACCCTTGACGATATGTCCAACGTTCTGGATACCTCCGTCGGCCATACATGGAACACCAAAGCGGGCGGCGAACTTGCTGACGTTGTAGACGGCAGCGGCTTGTGGACGTCCGACGGCCATGACTTCCTGGGTGATACAGGCGGATCCGGATCCCATACCGATACGGAGACCGTCAACACCGGCAGCAATGAGAGAGGCGGCTTGGTCACGGGTGACGACGTTGCCTCCAATGACATCGAGTCCTGGGTACTTCTCCTTGACGTACTTGATCATCTCGATCTGGTACATGGAGTTACCCTGGGAAGAGTCCAAGATGACAATATCAAGACCAGCATCAACGAGCTTCTGGAGACGGATCTTGTCCTCTGGACGAGTACCAATAGCAGCAGCACAGATGAGCTGCTTGGAGTCTGGGAGCTTAGATGCGTGTGGGAAGTGAAGGTTCTTGTTCAAGTCGGAGCGGGAGATCATAGAGACGAGGTTTCCCTGTCCATCGACGATTGGAAGCTTGCCCTTCTTGGACTTGGCAAGAATGCCGTTGGCCTCTGGGAGAGTGGTACCGTGAGCGGCAGTGATGAGGTCAGTGACCATGACGGAGGAAACTGGAGTGTTGTAGTTGTCCTCGAATTGGATATCTCTGTTGGTGACAATACCAATGAGCTTGGAGCCAAGCTTTCCGGATTCTGATGACAATCCAGTCAGTCACTTTTTCTTTCCTCATATTCGATAAAGCAAGTTTGAAGGGTACAGTAATATCATAAACCAATAGTTTTCTCCCCATGCCCGTTAAGGCTTACGGATGAACGAAAGTTATTTTGAATTTTTATTAATCATAAAAGTGCAGGCGAAGATGGTGTAAAGAATGATGGGTAACATACCAGTGACTGGGAAACCACCGAAACCCCACTTCTCCTTCAAAGCCTTGGCCTCACCAACGGTGGTGCTTGGGCTAAGGACGACTGGGTCGAGGATGAAACCGTTCTCGTAACGCTTAACCTTCTGGACCATGTCGGCCTGCTCATCTGGAGAGCAGTTGTGGTGAATTACACCGAGACCTCCCTGAAGAGCCATGTGGATAGCCATTTCGTGCTCGGTGACAGTGTCCATAGGAGAAGAGACAAGAGGAGTCTTCAAGGTGATACGCTTTGTTACGGGCGATTCGAGGGAGACATCGGAAGCTGGGAATCCAATGTAGCCTGGGAGCACCAAGAAGTCGTTGTAGGTCAAACCTCCGTTCTTGGCAGAGTCAAGCATGGACTCGACATCGAGACCATCACGCTTGGTGTACTCATTCTTGAGGATCTCAAGAGCCTTGGTGTGGTCAAGGGAGCTACCAAAGAAGTTGGAGCTTGGCTTGACATCGCCGTTTGTGATGGTCATTTTGAATTTTTTTTGAGGGGGTTTGAATTCAATGACGAAAGTGATATAAATGAGGGGGTATCGAGAAGGAATATGAGATAGTTGACGTCGAGTACGCGGTAGTGGAAATGTACAGTCAACGGGTTGAAGTGGCCTTCTCCCAAGTAAGAAGAAGAGAAGATTCAAAATTCTTCTCACGAGCTCAAATTTTGGGCAATTGATTGCGTGGGGAGCTAGGCTATATCGGGGAAAGCGACGGAAATTTATAAATCCTCGCCGCGATAACGAATGTGGCCTGATACACACCTCAGCCGTGAGGCCACAAGTATGCTCATTCCTATAGTCACGTGTCGATCAGGTCTGCGAAGATCCGGTCGATCGGATCGTACGGGGAGCGGGTCTCCCTTTGTTTCTCTTTTCTTCGCGCTGTCAATTGGGTCCCCCTTGAGTTTCGTGCAGCCAATCACGGCCGTCAAACCAAGGTCAAGCTGCATAGCAACGACCAGAGACCGACCATGGCTTTTTTCTCTTGTCGCAAATCATGGACTTCGAAAGGGCTTTTGCTTTGTCCAGGACGCCGTTGCATGACCATCAATGGACTAAATAACACGCAAGATGCTAGAGGGATGATGATTCGATCAGCGAGACCACGATACTCGGGAGTGCAGCGGTTCATGAGAAATGAGAAGCGCTGTGTTGGCAAGTTCAATTTCGTATGTGCGTGGTCATTCGTATGTTCGTTCGTTGGTGTGCAAGTATGGAGGCAGTCACCGTCGGTGTGTGATAATTATGGGTTGGTGTGGTATGTGATGAGTGTCACGCGGATGTGTTTTTGTATTTAATATTTAATATTTGTATTTATCTTGATCTTGATCTTTATCTTTATCTTTTTATTTATCTTTTAATTTATATTTTCATCTAGGTACCACGGTACATACACAACACATTGTACTGATGTATGATTCTATGACTGTGTGGTGGTTCGGTGTGACTCTGTATGTACGTACTGCTGCGGTGATACCTTGCTTCCTGTGAGCGGCCGCTTTGTTTACTTCCCACTTCACGCATAGCCAGGTGCCAATATATGACGAGGCTGGGATGTGGGTTGGGCTGGGCTGGGCTGGGCACATAGGAACACTCTCCACAGTCACTCATCACTCTGTGAGTAAGGTACCTTACTCTCTCTTTACTCATTCACCACTCATTCGTTACCTGGCTTGTCTACTACTTGTCTACCACTGCATTGTTACTACGACTGCCTACCTTACCCATCACCACTATAGCAACAACAATCATCTCTCGCTTGTCCCGTGTGTCCCACTCTCATCCTCCTCCTCCTCCTCCTCCTCCTCCTCCCATACAAGGCACACCCCTCCATGACCTGGCTCTTTCCACCCTATATGAAATTACCCTCTCATATAGCTCCTCTTACTCATAGCTTCTATCATTGAGAACTACACTCCTCAATCCGATGTGCTATCGTCATTTGATTGATTATTATCAACCCGACCAACAATCCCGTCAAAAAGTCAAGGCCGGCCTTCATGCGCGCCTAATCTTCTGCTCTCAATCATAGCCAAACAAACCTCGACTCGCATTTCCCGTTCATCAACACAACAAATCAGAATTGCTGCCCGTAACACGAGAGGCCCGAAAACAGGCCTCTGACCACATGCATGTCTACTTGATCTGCCCGTGTACCTGGACTTCTGCTTCTTCTTCTTCTTCTACTTCTGCTTTCGTCATACTTCAGCCGCAATCCCTCACGACGGATTCTCTTTCATCGTGATGTCGTATCGAGAACACCTTCGACCCGTATCAACTGTTGACCAGTCCAATACATATTCTCCCACAAAGCGAGCACCATCCAACGCCTCAACAATCTCGTCGGCCTATTCCAATTCGTCCTATCCTTCCGAGATCAGTAGAACGAGTACAATCTCGTCAAACACCTCCAGCAGCTACTCAAACGGTGGACATAGGCGTGGAAAGAGCGAAGCAGCAGCCATGGCACCCTCGGCCCTGTCTGATCGATTTCGACATTTACCATCATTCAGTGAGCATCCCGACGACTCTTTTAAAAGCGCACGCCTGTCGCTTCGTCCTTTATCACAAGCGCCTAATAAATCCCCGCCAATGATTTCAAGGCCAAAGACATCATCATATTCTCACGGCCGGAGCCAAACGGTGGATGTGACCCACAACGACCCATTTACAGAGAGCAGACCAAAGACTTCATATCCGTATACGCGGAGTCAATTTGACGACGTCGCATTGCCGACCACTTCTCTACCAAGTACAAGACCAAAATCGCTATACTCACAATCGCGAAGTGAAATCCCCGACATTGTGCCGACCACTCCTCCCGGGAGTACAAGGCCAAAATTGCTGTACAATCATAGCCGTGGCCAGAGTGTTGATGTGGTGCAGTCAGCAAGTCGTGATGGATCACCGAAAACTCCTCCTCATGTTTCCAAAATGCGGCCACAGTCCATGCTCCTCAGTCGTGCTGATTCTGTGAGACCCGGCTCTCCACAGACGGCACGCGGCCATGCTTACCATACCCATAGTCCTCTTGCGCCGCCAGATTTACAGAGTCTTCAAAAATCATCAACAGGACATCTCAAGACCCTCTCGAAATTTGCGCGAGATGTAGGTGCGGATGAGTTCGCTATCAAATCACCAGAACAAGAGGTAGTGGGACTTCATGGTCGTCGTCGACTCAAGGCCGATTCGAGTGCAGCAAGTTCGAGCGCAAAGAACTATGGCTGGTCAGGTCGAAATTGGATGGACAAACAGCGTCAGTTTCTTCAAGCATACGAGTATCTGTGTCATATCGGAGAAGCAAAGGAATGGATCGAGGATATCATACACAAGTCCATACCGCCTATTGTACAACTAGAAGAAGCACTGCGTGATGGAGTGACTTTAGCAGAGATTGTTAAAGCGTTGTACCCAGATCGCAGAGTTCGAATATTCAGACATCCAAAACTTCAATTCAGGCACTCTGATAACATCGCGACCTTCTTTAACTTCTTGAGCGAGGTAGAGCTGCCGGACCTGTTCCGATTTGAGTTGATCGACTTGTACGAAAAGAAGAACATTCCAAAGGTCATTTACTGTATCCATGCGCTCAGTTGGCTGTTATATCGAAAAGGCATTGTGGACTTCCGTATCGGTAACCTGGTTGGACAGCTCGAATTCGAACACGATGAATTGGAAGCAATGCAGAAGGGATTGGATAGGGCAGGTGTCAGTATGCCAAGTTTTGGTAATATGGGTGCCGACTTTGGCGTAGAACCTGCACCTGAGCCAGAGCCGGTAGAGTCTGAAGAAGAGCGAATCGAGCGCGAACTTCAAGAGGAGAGAGACAGGATCAGTCGTGAACTTGAAGAAAGTGAAGCCACTATTGTGGAATTGCAGGCTCAAGCGCGAGGGGCTCTCATGCGAATGCGGTTGTCAGATACGATGCAACAACTTTGGGATGCTGAGCACCTCATTGTTGACCTGCAGTCGAGAATTAGAGGCGATTTTTCCCGTCAAATATCAGAGTATCGACTGACCATGCGACGCTTTGCGACAAACCTGCAGAGTGCGTCGCGGGGATTTCTGGTGAGGCAACGACAGGCCAACAGAGAGTCATTCTGGAAGAGTAGAGAAGGAGATGTGCTCAGGCTTCAAAACCTCATCAGGGCCAAGAAAGTTCGCGATGAGATACGCGCTTTGCGATCCGAACTACGACATGAGACATTCAGCATCACTCAACTACAAGCTGCTATCAGAGGTGCTCTTCTACGAAAAGCAATGGACCGTGCACATGCGGAGCGTATAACGGTGGATGAACCTGTCAAGAACCTCCAGGCTGCAATCATGGGAATGCTACTCCGAAACAAGATCTCTGCTGATATGGAGAGACTTACAGGACATGAAGCTGCCGTTATCTCATTGCAGGCCGCTGCACGGGCTAAATCAGTCAGGAATCGGGTGGCTAGTCAATTGGAGGCACTTGAGGAATCTACTGAGTCCACAACAGCACTTCAATCGGCCTGTCGTGCAATGCAGCTTCGTGCACAGTTGCTTGCAACCCGCGAAGAACTCAATAGCCACGCCAAGTCTGTGACGGATCTTCAGTCTTTCATCCGAGCTTCATTCGTCCGAGATGGAGTTCATGATACTTTGACAAAGCTTGCAGCTGAGGAAGCCTCAATCACTAATGCTCAATCCAGCGTACGGGGTATGCTTTTGAGAGGGCGACTCGCAGCTGACAGGAAGGCTCTGGATGCCCAGGTATCCGGAATCACAACGGTACAGAGCTGCTCGAGAGGTCTTTTGCTCCGAAAGAGAAACAAGGCTCTTCTTGCAGATTTGCAATCCCACGTGGAACAAGTTGTACAGCTGCAAAGTCTGGGTCGTGCCATGCTGCTGAGAAATGACGTGGGAACTCTTCTGGGTGAGCTCGAAGCCGAAGAAGAATCAATCACTGCTTTCCAAGCTGCTGCCCAAGCTTGTCTTGTGCGCGCCAGATTTGCCGAGAAGCAACGATTCTTCAGACAAAACATGGAGAAGGTCGTCAAGATTCAGAGTTTTGTAAGAGGTCGCCTCCAAGGTGAGGCTTACAAGAGCTTGACCACTGGCAAAAATCCACCGGTAAATACCGTCAAGAACTTCGTGCATCTTCTCAACGACAGCGATTTTGATTTCAATGAAGAAATCGAATTTGAGCGTCTCAGAAAGACCGTTGTACAGCAAGTTCGGCAAAACGAAATGGCAGAACAGTACATTGATCAGCTTGACATCAAGATCGCATTGTTGGTCAAGAACAAAATTACACTCGATGAAGTTGTCCGACACCAAAAGAACTATGGTGGACATAGCAGCAATCTTCTTACTAGTAATTCGCTTTCTTCTGGGAACCAGGATCTCAAAGCTCTCAACAAGAACTCTCGAAAGAAGCTTGAGTCTTATCAGCAACTGTTCTTCACTCTCCAGACTCAACCCCAATATCTTGCTCGTATGTTCCGTAGAATTAGGGAGCAAGGTACCGCAGAAAAGGACTGCAAGCGCATTGAGACTCTTATGATGGGCCTTTTTGGTTATGCCCAGAAGCGCAGAGAAGAATACTATCTCCTCAAGTTAATTGCCCGATCTGTCAGAGAAGAAGTTGAACGTTGCAGGACCGTTCAGGATTACCTGCGGGGAAACTTCTTCTGGAGCAAACTTCTCGCCAACTATACCAGATCCCCTCGCGACAGAAAGTATTTGCGCGAACTCCTTGGTCCTCTGATTCGTGACAACATTGTCGAGGATCCAGAGCTTGACCTTGAAAGTGATCCAATGCAAATTTACCGCTCTGTTATCGGTGATGAAGAGCTTCGAACTGGTCAGCCAAGTCGAAGACCGCTTGAAGTTCCACGTGAGATAGCCATCAAGGATGAGGAAACTCGTGCACTCTTCATTGATCATTTGCGTGATCTGCGCGAGATCTCTGATCAGTTCCTTACCGCGTTTGAGGAACTTCTCCACAGAATGCCATATGGCATCCGCTTCATTACACAACAGGCATTCGAGGCATTGTGTGATCAGTTCCCAAGAGAGCCACAAGAGAATTTATTGCAGATTGTTGGCAACTGGGTATGGAAATTCTACTTACTCCCAGCTCTCACCTCACCAGAACAGGTGGGTGTCATTGAGAAGGTATTGGATCCTTTACAGAAACGCAATCTTAGTGAAGTTGGCAAGGTTCTCAGCCAAGTTGCGCTTGGTAAACTGTTTGGTGGGGATAACATCTACCTGCAGCCGCTGAATGCGTACGTCGAAAATGCCATCGAGCGCATAAGTTTGATTTTCGACAACCTTATCAATGTACCAGACGCAGAGAGTACCTTCGATATTGATGAGTTCAACGACCTTTACTCGAAGTCGAAACCTACGCTCTACATCAAAATGGTTGATATTTTCGCGATTCACAACCTCGTTGCGGGTGACCTCCCTGAGATGTGTCCAGGACGCGATGATATGCTTCGCGAGATTGTTATAGAACTTGGTAGTGCCAAGAATAACGAAAACGAACTCTTGGGAGTTACCTCTGCAGAAATTCAGATGACACTGACACCCAAGCTTCATGAGATTGAAGATCCTGAAGCTGATATTAAGGCTCTCTTTATGGAAACGAAGCGCTGTGTGCTTTACATCATCCGAATCCAAGCCGGACCCAATCTTATGGACATCCTTGTTCGTCCAGTCACCGATGAAGACGAAGAGAAGTGGTATGATTTGCTCCAAGAAGAATTTAGCCCTGGCAGCAACAGCAGAGGAGCTTATGCAGATGCCAATACACTCGTCGATATCACTGCTATGTCCTACGCAGAGCTCAAGCGTTCTGCTCTTGAGAACATTATGCATCTGGAGCATACAGGAAGAATATCAAGACACAACCAGTACCAAGACCTTCTGAACGCTATTGCTATGGACATCCGCACCAAGAGCCGCAGACGTATTCAACGCCAACGTGAACTCGAGGGTGTACGCCTTACTCTTGGTAACCTGAACGACAAAGCCATCTGGTTAGAGCAACAACGCAGATCCTACGACAACTACATCGAACAAGCCATGTTGACACTGCAAAACAAGCGAGGGTAAGTTTACTTCACCCCCTACAAATAGAACCCCACTAACACCCCCTAGCAAAAAACGTTTCCTCCTCCCTTTCACCAAGCAATACAACCACGAACGCGAACTCGAACGCTCAGGCCGCAAGCCGAAATTCGGCAGTTACAAGTACTCAGCGCGCACGCTAGCCGACAAGGGCGTCCTGATCTCATGGCAGGGATACGACGCGCGCGAGTGGGACCGCATAAACCTGACCATCTCCTGCGACGAGGTCGGTGTCTTCTTCCTCGAGGGCTCCAAGGGTTCCATCCAGATCCCCGGAGCCAGTGCCCAGGTCCCCATGGATGATTTGCTCCAGGCGCAGTTCAATAATCATCAGTTTATGAATGTCTTTGAGGGTGGCGTGCGGCTTAATGTTAATTTGTTTTTGCATTTGCTCTATAAGAAGTTCTATCGTACTGAGTAGGGTTATGTGGAGAGGGGTGATGAGGGTGTGAGAGAAAAAGAGATGGGGATTTGGAGTGAGGGGTGTGGTGATGTGCATGGTTGGCGCTGCTGCTGCTTCTTCTGAATAGCGAAGCTTGATTTTTTTTTGGTTGTGTGAGGTTAGATTCATGGTTGTGTTGAGTGGAGTTGAGTGGAGTTGAGCTTCGAAGAGCTGCGAAGAGCTTGAACCTGACTCGGAGCTCCCTTTCGTCTCATGAGGCATGATACGGCGTATGGATGGACGAATGAATGAGATTATTTGGTACGACTAGTTAGTTTGGCTTTTTTTTTTCTGTTCCTTGTTTGTAGATATATTCTTTCCGTTGGGGATATGATTAGATGAGATGGATGAATGAATTGAATGGAATGATTGTTTTGATTTTTGCGTTTTTTTGGGGGGAGGGTTAGGGAATGGTGATGACTTGTGCTGGTGAATTATTTATGCTGGTGAACTGTCTATATTGATAACCTACACACTTTACACTTCTATGATGAGAATACGCTATGACGAGAGCTGCTACTAAAGCCATAAGGCCCCCTAATTCCACTTATAATACACATACCGAAACAGATAGTTTATCGGACTTCTGATGCTTACATATGAATGTGCAGACTTCAAAAAGGGAGAAGCTTGGACTTCAAGTGTGATTAGTTCAGTCGCTATCTTTGGATGGAGAATGCATGCACTTTCGGGAAACTAGACGGTACGTGAGGATACCACTATAGAAAATTCTTCCACGAGAATCTGCCAGTAATTCTTACAAAACACAACATGGATTTTTTGTATCAGCTACCTTGGAGCGTCCTCCATAATGATTAGCCAAAAGAATGTATGACCTAAACAATAACCAACGAGCGGATAAGGAATATAATAAAATGAAACCCCAATATAAATATTCGTTGAACAGATATCAGACAGGTTTTGCTCAACATTCTTTCTTTCGAGTGAATTTCCTGAACCATCTATAAGAGGACATTGCTCTCAGTGCACGTGCTGGAAGCATATGTCCATCCTGTGAGTCGGTTCGCAATGTCAGAAACATAGCAGTTAGTAGAGTCATCGGACTGGCCAAGGTCATTTGTGTCTGGAATTTCGCCACTGTTGTAGAGTCGAGCAGCGTAGTAGAAAGCTTGAGCACCAGTAACACCGTATTGACTTTGAGCCTCTGTAATAGTGTTAGCTGCATCCCTCGAAATGTTAGCAAGGTTGACTCACGGTTGATATTGGCAGCAAGTCCGTCACCACTAGGAGTACCTGCTGTACCATCTCTAATCATTTGAGTGATCTACAACAGAATGTTAGATGGTTTTCCAGCCTGTTAGATCAGGGATATCACGACTTACAGAGGATTGAGGGCAAGGATTGACCCCGACACAGTTCGTTGCGCCAGCGTAGTCTTGCATGAGGCCAGGGTTTACGACACTTCCATCTGCGGCGACCGTGGTAGGAACCCTAACACAACCACCAGACTCTTGCATGATGACCGCAAGAATGAAGCGGTGATCGACCAAGGTCTCAGCGGCAACCTGTTGGATGGCATTGTAAATATCGCCAACCTCTTCGCCGGAGTCATTGGTCCCGTAGTTGTTATCGCCGCAGGACTCTCTCATGAGCGGCTTGTTGGCGTTGAACATGTCGATGAAGTTTACCCAGAGGTTTATGGCTGGGAAACCAGCGGCTCCACCGCCTCGGTGAAGCGTGTAGGTGTCCGAACCGGCTCCGTTTCCGTCATTGTTGTTGACGCTGGTGGCAACATTGCCGGTTACTTGAACGCCAGTTGCTCGTCTTTGCACTCGGGTGGGTGGTAAAGCGGCTGCGAGGGCAGCGAAACTGATGGCGGCGATGATTGAGGATCTCATTTTGAATGATTGGAAGAATGATGGCAAGTGATAGGTCTTGATAGAATGCTGGATATTCTCTTGAAGATTGGAAATGTTGATTGAGCTGGGGATGATGAGAGAAAAGTGGAATCAATGCTTGGTTTTATAACAGCAACATGAACATAGTCTAGTCAAGTAGATGAGAACTCGACTTGGTTATGCGATGATACTAGACATCAAGATAGTGAATTGATAACAGCCATAAAGGGTATCGATGAAGAGTTTGAAAGATCCCCTGCAGAAAAAGAAAGGAAATCCGAAATCTGCCTTACCATATCATCAACTCAGGGTTGCAAGCTGATTCTCTGATATTCAAGTTGAGCTTGAGGAGTGTCACAGCATCAAAAAATCAACAAGTGTGGCTTGAGGCTCTTGAAATATCACTTCTTGTCATGCTGTTACTTGACTCATCAAAACGTCTGGCGTTCAGCATAAGAAACGGACCTCAGAATGGTGGTCAGCTATGCGCCAAAATGCGGATCTTATGCATTGCAACAACGATACTGTGACTGCACATCTCGGTCCTCTTGAGTTGATGGCTATTTTCAGCCGTCTTTCAACAGCCCGCATCATCGGAGGTTAATTCGTGCACCAGATGATCCAGATGAGTGACGGACCGCCATGGGTGCAACAGATTCTGTCGTCGGTATCATAGCAAGAATTCCCAGATGTTTGCTGTTCACCCATGATAGCGGTGAGATCACTTGGCCTTCATCGCATGTCTTTTATTGAAGATGTGTAAGCTGTCAGCCAGAATGCACAGGCAATGATCAGTGACTATTGAGAGTACCACGTATGTACCTTGTAAGTTTCATCTTCGAAGCCTTCGGTTTCAAAAGCTCCTTGTTTTTTGAGTTGAAGGACCTGTTTAGTCCTTTGATATATCGTACTCATTGTGTTAATTTATAGGATCATAAACATTAAACCAACAATTTGTTGTTTGAAATTGTTTTGTTAAGAACAAAACCGGAATTCGCAGTTGCAAACTGCTCATGTATCCCAGCGCCCATTCCCTGGCGGCTGTCAATCGCGGATATCTCAGACGCGCAGCATAACTAGGTTCTCAAGCACAGCCGAACCTTTTTAAGTAGCTGGCGTTGGGGCTTAGTAATAATTCCAGGACCCCACCAGTCATCTATCTCGTGGATATCTCTTTTGGGTAACATGTCCCCCACCTTTCCCCTGCGCATATGCACGTTGCCCAAAAAGCTTCACCTAGTTAGTTCACCTCATGCGGGCAACTTTAACTGCGCTGACACTCAATGCTACTCGTTTTTAGCCAAGGTGTTTACTAAGCCTTATATTAAATAAGCGAGGCTTGGATAGTCCTGTTACCTGTCTTAGAAAGTACTCAAACTCCGGCGGTATCAATCTCACTCGGACCATGCTCGGGATTACTGGAGAAAGGACTATCCTCAACTAGACCTCTGGAAGACACCCGAAATCTCTCTCCAAACGGGCTGGATAGTGAAGCTCAGCTGCTTTGTTGATGCCTGACCTTGCATATTGATTTCCAACGTGCTCAGAGTGGTAAGTGCGAGTTTCCTAAACGTGTTTCCACAACTCGAGATTGAGTCTGGGGCTGAATATCATTATATGAGCACAGACCCGCAGTTCTGCTGATATGATTATTCGGTGTTACCCTCCCGAGGTAAGCCGATCTTACCATCGTATGGTTACAATTACGGTCGTGGCGGCCGATGTTGCGCATCTCTGGATAATATATGCTTTGTATACCTACATTCAAGTGGTAAAGCGGTGTCTGAGGTAGCCGCAGATAAAGAGTCTCTTCATTTGAAATAGCTGTTCTCAAGAAATGTTTGCTTTGGATGGCCTTAAGACTAAAAGCGTTGTTGGTATTTTTCAGATAGTTGATTCTAATAGAAAACAATGCTGACTTCTATTCAAAAATGTAGCTGGTCGTCGAAATTGAGTTGGTTATGGTTCCTGAATCGTTCCTTTCATCTCAAGTCATCCGATCTAACAACCTTATTAGGTTTCAGATGACTCTAATGCCTCAAGAAGACTATCTTGACCAAAACTGCAGGCGATCTGTAAAGTTGGACATGGAATGTCATGATCCGACAAGAGTGCTGCATCAAGAGTGGTTAGATCTTACTGGGATGCATATTAAAGATGCTTAATCATCTTCAGCTAAGGCTTCTTTCAATGAATTATGCACCTGGATTTATAAGCAAAAGATTGGATGAGGCGCCAAGGGATCCAGAATTCAAAATGATTCGTAGGGGGATCTTTCCTCTGTGAAGGTAGTCTGAGTTATGAACATGCGAGGATAGCCGTATGTGTCCGCGGAAATAGCTACCCCCATAAGGCAAAAGTAATTTATTAGAAGGTTAGTATGACCCGTAAAATTGGAAAGTCATAATATCTTTTGGCATATGTTAACTCGATTGAATGGAAACAAGGTTTCGTGCAAGTCTTTCAGGTAGATATTCATCACTCTGTTTCTTGGGGATAAAAGCAATATGACCTCCACATCAGTTCCTTTTGGAGGCGACTCTGGAAAGCTGCGCAAATTAGCAGTTGTATTGATCCTTTGCCGAAAACTAATATATAGCTCGCGAGATCAACAACGATCCCAGAAGATTCTTGTAAGTCCTTTTTGAGCCTTTGTTCACATTTGTGACAACTCTGCTTCTTTCTTTGCGATGGCGGGTCATACACTTATGTACATGAATATATACTGAGTTACACTTCTAGCCAATCTCGAAGAATTATCAACTCTGGATGCCAAAGCCACATTATATGGCAACCTAGTTACTTTGTTGAGAAATATTCCACACTTAATCAGGAAATTCATCCTGATGTATGATTTGACTATCAACGACAATGAAATTCTATTGGGTATTCTCACCAAGCAACCAGCAGACATCTTTTTATGGCTCTTCATTGTCACCATAATTGCGATCCCCTGCTCAATTTTCACCGTGTAGGACTGCTACGATGAAAACCATAATCCTTGTTCAGCCTCTGAGTTGAAATTGCTAAAGATAAAGAACCAAAAGAAAGTTACTCTCTAGAGCAGTGCTAGGTGTTTGCGCAGATAGCCATGGTCAAGCTACAACACGCTCTATATAATTGGAAGACCCTAATGCTCTCGAAAAATACACAATCAAGAATTTCACACAGACACAAAGCTCAATCTTAGAAACTCGACGATTTCGATTCTATCTCCGAGAACATAGATTTGAAATCGAGAGCCAACTTGCGGATATATCAGCACTTTATGGTTGATCATCATGGCAATTGTAACAACGAGGCTATTGTTCAATACTATGAAGTCATCGTGTACAGCTCAAGCAGCCTTGAACGGTAGTCTTCCGCTCTTATTAATAGTCAGCGTGCATGAGAACTTGCTAACACCTTCATTACAGTGATGGGTTCAAGTCGATGGCCTGTTCATGTATTCTGCAGTAAAGAGGCGAAGGAGCATTAAAATGCGACCGTAGCACGGCTATGGACTATTTCATTGCTCCGTGGAGATATAGCACGAGATACTGAACGAAGCAGATGATAGGTTGATTGTTCGCCGTCATCATCTGTCACCGAATTCCAGGCCTGATTCTCTCACCGAGCACCCTTTGGTCGCCATTAGCACTTGAGACCTAGAAATATAGTCTTGCTCACCGACGCGTAGACTGACCGATTCTTTCCTTATTAAGACCGTAAGATATCTCGGAAGATATTTGATACCCTATTCTCTTCGCTTTCAAAAAGCTTTGTGCTGTTGATATTCAAGTTAATTCCATGACTTTCGATCTTCGTTATAGGACGAACTAAATCTAAGGCAGACTGAGGAAGTCTGGCGGCTTACTGAGAAAGCTAGGACTTCAGGTTCTCTTCTGTCCGACTTTATTAATCCTTCGGCGTTCGTTCTGCCAACAACTAACGAAAGACATCTCAATAACCTTCAACATGAAGGATATTTTACGCCGAGAAACCGCCTTCCATCCAATACTGCGATGTAATAGGCAGGCACTTCGGATCCTTCTCACGATAAATCACAGAGAACCAACGGCACTCCCTTTTTGTAGGATCTTACGGCGTACTGAATGGGGCGATGATGCCTATTTAGTATTGCTTGAATATATTGTTGGGGGCCAAAAGACATGGGATTCGTCACCGTTAAGGGCGCACGGGTGAGAAACCCCTGATGATAAGGCTGCATTTTGATAGCCAAACGCAATTTCCGCTAAAGTGATAGGTGGAAACCATCCTGGAGCTGAAAGACATGCCTTGCTTCTGATATGCTTGTGAGCCATGTACATAAGCGCGTGGCGCAGCCAACATAATTTCCTACAATACCGGCGTATAAGTACCGCCACTGCCGCGTCCATCTTCGATTCTAGTCTCCAGAAAGGCCACCATTTTATAAGCCACCAACTTTATCTCGACCATAATCTTCGTTAGTGTATATGACTTGAATCATGAAGGGATTGAATGTCTTTTTCGCCGCTGCATTTGCAGCAGTGGCAGTCGCTTCACCACTGAGTGTAGGTACCGAAACTTGCGAATGGGAGTCAGTTCAGTTCTAACATCAACAATAGTGGTTGAAAAACACCAAATCCGTTAATACCGCGGTCCAAGATGCTGGGATTGATCAACGAGAGCCACAGGTTGAAGCTCGCGCAAATGTCAATGTGAATTGTCCTGGTAAGCATCAACCTGAGCACGCACCTGAACAGAACTGAGTGGAAACTAACTTATGGATTAGACTGTAGTAAGAGATCTTTTCCTGAACGTGCGATTTCATTCGACTGACGTTGTTAGTCATTCCATCAGTGGTCATCACAGACACCGAACCCGAGATTCCCGCAATTCAAGTTGCTTCAATTGATCAACGAGAGTCAGATACAAATTGTTCACTAACCGTAGGTAAGCATCAACCTAACCATGCATCTAATCAAGAATTAAAGTGGAAGCTAATTTGTGGATTAGGGTGTGATTGTCCAGGTACGCATCAATCTAAGCACACATCTGACCAAGAACCGAGTAGAAACTAATTTGTGGATTAGACTGTAGTAAGAGAGTCTTTCTCGAGCATGTGATTTCATTCGACTGATAATGTTAGTCGTTGGATCAGTTATCAACACAGACACAGACACAGACATAGACACAGACACAGAAACCGAGGTAAGTACTACTACGCATTCAACAATAGATGAAGGGCTAAGAAACATAGATCACGCCTAGAGAAATAGAAACTAGGAGTAAGTCTCCCAATGAAAAGTCTATATCGACAAGGATTGATGTGCAGCATTAGGACCTGTCAAGACATGTCCAGGTAAGCATTTGTTCCTCCATCACCCTCCTCGGGCCTACTAATGCGGAAGCAGATTGCAGTAATAACCCTTCATCCCAAAGAACCTAGCACAGATACTCACCAATATCGATAGTCATCGCTATCGTTGAAGAAGACAGTGAGAGCAACAAGGAAGGTGAAGATGAAGGCAAGGATGACTGAGCTTAAAGTAGAGGGGTAGGAACTTGCTAGGATAATATTCAATGTCTTTATATGCTGTTATTATGTTGAATATAACTTTAGTTCAATGCTATGTTAGTGTGTTTTGCGCATGCTGAAAGTGAAAAGGAGCATAATATAAACAAACTAATGTGATTGATCGGTGGGGCGGAGTTCCTATGTGAGTATGTATCGGTAATAACGTATGAACCAGGAACTGAGATTACATAGCCATGTGAAATCCTTCCACTTCTGTTTTTCTCACAATGAATTCTTCTTCAAGTCCAGGCACGAGGCCAAGATCCCAATGAAAAAAAGATCCCACAAGGGAAGCCATCAAAAATTAAGCTAGGTGATGCTCCCGAAGGAGTCTCAACACTACCAACACCGCGATGTGCAATGCAGGTCGGCCAGTGTCCGCCCCAAAGTTCTTGACCTGAGGAGCAGCCAGCAAGGTAAGTATGAAGAAGAAAGGAAGAGGATTGCTGGATGAAGAGGCTGTATTTATAGGCAGTCAAGCTGCTCTCGCTAAGAGAATCGCTAAGGGACGATTTTTGATTTCTGTGACATGTTTGCTTTGTGTTTGTTTGATGTTTGCTGAAGTGAGTGAGGGGATGACTCGTAAATAACATGATGGTGTCGTTGAAGGGTGTGGCTGTCATGACTCGTGAGGTCAGAATCTGGAGGCTGGGTTGTTTATCATGAGGTTATTCATAATAAAAATGTACTTTGTTCAAGCGAAGGTAAGGCATCCTTTTTTATACCAACCAAACCTTTATTACGAGCACAGCTCTTCAGTCTCATTATAACTGACTAATTAAAGTACCTTTTCAAGAGCCTGATCAAGCCCCTTCCACCACTCTTCCTGTGGAAACTCTGGCGCTCTTGTTTCGCGCCCAATGGCTGTGTTTATAGCACTTTCCCATCCCCGGGGACTATGGTACTGATCGTCGATATTACAGAGATAAAAGCTCAGTATTTGCTATAGAGGTAGAGTCTTAAGGCTGTACTCAAGAGAGTAAGACAATGTAGGGCGTCATTTCCTCGAATGACATGCCAACCCATCACGCATATCCCAACCTTTGGTGGCAAAACATGAACGAATTGAATGGATCTGCACGTAAGTGGCTCAGTATCACAGAACTAGCTCGATTTCTTCACCGGAAAAACGCAGGAGTCCTGGTGTGGGGGCCAAAACACTATAGTCATATATTGAAGGCGGCCTGAAGACTTGCATACTCAGCCCTCGGTCAGCCAAAACAGGCCAATCGTCTCCACATGTCGGCACTTGCGCTTATTTTCCCTTACATTAGTGCAACGTTTCGCTTGTCATAGCTCGATTGCTGGTAATACCAATCAGTGGCCATGATGCGTGTGGTCTAACCATAAGCAATAAGAATCTGAGATTTTCTACACTCATGCACGTGGTCACTTGCTGCAACAATATCAATATGCATCCCAGCATCTTCACATCTTCGGGTCAGCAGACTAGTGGGGGCGCATGAGATATGGATGGGATGTGTTTTGGACATGAAGCTTAGGTGGGACCAACAGAATTTCTAGAACCGAGACGAAGAAATTAGAGCGTTAAGAACCATGTGTCACAAACGGGAGACCATAAATGAGAGTATGATAACTAGATTGTACAACCATCCATAGACACTGCCAATGTTTGCCACAAGAAGTCTGTTCTTCTCAAGATTACCCATTCTTTTTGCCACCTTCCCACATCCATGCGTCTAAAAATCCCATACTAGAAATGAGACCCCAAAAATGCCATGATGAACAACGAAATGCCAAAAGATGAAAAACAATCAAGGTAAAGGGATGAACACATCATCACATGAAACTAGTCGCACCAGTCGTCTTCCCACTCTCACTTTGCCCAATGCCGTTGCTGTGTCTCTCTCCACCAGGCCCAATAATGCCCGTACCCAGCGGCCCCGAGAATCGTCTCTGAGAGTTCAAACTCGGGATGTCAACACCATTCGCATACTCGCCTGTAATAGCATTCCTCTCACCGCCGTTAGGGATATCCCTGTGTTCAGATTCCGGCAGAAGAGTCTCCTCATAATTGACCTCATCCTCATCCTCGTCATCATCTTGATCCTGGGTTCCCCCAAATCCTTCCATCTCGACCAAAAACCACGCGGGAATCACGCCCACAAGACTCATGAGCGCAAGCGTCCACCAGGGCGTGATAACATAGCCATGCTTCACACCAAAACTGAATGCCAGACCCCCGACAGCTGGACCAGCGGCACGACCGATGGCCGATACGGAAGTGGCGAATCCATTGAGGGTGCCGAGGACGCGGAGACTGAGGGCGGAGTTGGTCATGAGGATGGTGATGCAGGGAAAGGCGAAGATGCCGCAGGTGCCTCGGGCGAGCATGATGATGAATATGACCAATTGTTGATATACTGGCGACTCGATGAGGGCAGTGTAGGGCGTGATTATGTATATTAGAGGGAACGCTACAACGCAGAACTTAAAGCATCTTAGGATTCCATATTTGCGCGCTACTGGTGGGAATACCACGAATTGGGTGAAGCAGCCTACAGCGCCGTATCTGAGGTTGTTAGGCATGGTTTGGTATTGGAAGATAGGTAGTGATGCACTTACAAGCTGAACAGCGTACCAATGCGGTCAGAATCGAGGCCAAAGCCACCTTCGAACTTGAAAGGAAGAGAAGTGTTAGGTGAGTTTGGGTCCAGACGTGGTTGATGCATAAAAACTGTGAGAAGTTGGTCGAATGTCACAACATGGAGCGACAAACATGCGTATGCGATCAAGTTGATAGTTGATTGGCGTGTGAAGACCTCTTTCAAGGACGGCGGTGGAAGAGATGGTTTTAGATCTTGAGAAGGGCGTTCTTCATCTTGCTTGGAAGAAAGAGATTGCGATGAGGATGCAGGCAGGAGAGCCTCAGTCTCACCACTCTCTTCTTTGGGAGAGAAATGTAGATGCTGGGATATCTTCTTAATCGTCATTTTAAATCCAGCCAGGAGCTTTTGTCCAAGGATGAGGCCATAGTCCCGACTATATTTCTTAGCCTCCATTGTTTCATGGAGGAATAGAACACCCGTAGTGATGCCAATCATGAAGAGAACAGCAGTAGCCATGTTGGGCAGAGCGAAAGGAAATTCGTTGAAGAATTTACTCTTGCCAAATACATCGGGAAAGCGGCGTGCAGGGCTTGCAAAGAACCCACCGATAGATGGGCCAAGAATACTTCCTATTGTCCAACTATTTTTACACAATGAGCAACGGAGTCAGTTTTATGCGTTAGGACAGCGACTCACACGAGAGGCATAATAGAAAAGGCACGGGGTTGTAGGACTTTCTCAGGCACCATTTCAGCAACCATAGTTCTAATAATGCCTACATTACCATTACAAGCTCCGGCCAGAGATCGTGCTGTAATGGCCCAAGGTAAACTTCTAGACATTCCAAAGATAAGACTGGTAATCATAGTAAGAGTCAATCCGATCATGATGACTGGTTTCCGTCCGTAACGGTCGGAAGCTCTTCCCCACATGATAGCAGTAAGGCACTGTGAAAGCGAAAAGCAGGCTGAGGTGATCCCAACCCATTTTGGAGCTTCTTTGCGAGGGACACCAAACGATTCTATCATTTCGGGCTGCACATTGTCAGTGATGGTTATTTCGTGTCACGTGGGTAGCGACTCACGAGATATGGAAAGACCGAAGTCATAACAACTGGTTCTGCGAATCTACATATTGCTGAATATTCATTAGCATAGGAAAACAATGGGGAATGGCGGTTCATGGAGCCTCACCTAAAATGGATAGTTGCTGTACAGGTAGTTTTGGCTCCTGTGAAGATCTCTTCTTCGCCGCCATAGCTTCACCACTTTTGGGGAATCGGTGAAACGCAACGAAAAGATTTTGGAAGCGATTTATTCAACGGGACCATGGAATCTGCGCGACGGAATTCTGTGTGAAAAGGAAGGACTGAGATGATATAATCTCTCGAAGACGGAGAGAATGGAAGTCAGAGAAGAAGAAAGAAAAAAGCCTTCACGACAGGAAAGCTGGAGGAGGTTCACCAACGGTGTTTTTGGTGTTGGTCTCTCTCGCTCTGACACAAAAGGACTATGTGATTTCCTCTTACCGAAGGGTTCGCGATCACGTACTCTTGACTCGGAGTATTCCACCGCATAAGAGTATTGAGCGTACACAGTACGGAGCAACTACAGGGACAAGATGCGAAATACGGAGAATGATAGTCAGTGTGTCGCATTCGGAGCATGTCCCTTTAACTGATGCGTCGTTTTATCTCATACTGGGGGGGGGGAGGTTTGAGCGGAACGCTCCGCCACGGCCAATGGTCCCCAGTGCGCACGAGACGCCCCAGGCACAGTCCCAGCGGTATCGGCATAATTAACCAATCAGTCGGTGTGGTTTGACAAGCTTTGGGGCGTGACGACTAGACAGCGGTGGGACTGGGATTGGTGATAGTTGATAATGGGGGTGAACGTTGTGATAGAGCAGTGCCTTTGTAGTACTACAACACGGATGTGGAAGTTGATGAAGTCGATGTCAATGTGGATCAGTCAAGGGACTGTACACAGTGGAAGACTTGATGAAGTGGGATGGGTGACACGTGAGGCGGGCGATAAGTGAGGCATTGTTACATCGATTGATGTATCACAGCGTATCATAATTTCCAATCAAATATGCAAAACTGCAAAGATGCGAACCCGCCAAGACGATAAATCAAGAGAGAAATGTAACAACTCAGAAGACATGAACGGTCACGCTGATGATGTTCCACATATGATGATATAACATCAACAAATTCCCCAACACTGATTTATTTCTCTCGAAATGGAACTCTTTTCTCGATGTGTTGATTTCGCGATTTATCAGCCAGCAAATGGTTTATCCGACCGTTGATATGTACCGATCTCCATCATAAGGTACACATATCATACACCATATGAATGGCAAATGACGACTCGATGCTCTCTCGCGAAGCCTGAGTTGCTGTGCCTGTGCGTGTGCCTGTGCCAGTGCCAGTGCCAGTGCCAGTGCCATAGCTCCAACGCGTGACCATCATCTTCCCCTCTCGGTTAGAGCATAGTTAAAATAGAGGTTCGCTACATACATACATACTTACATACATACATAGGTGCCTAGCAATAGCTTCATATCTATTATATTTTGTTATTTATAATCCCGATTTACATAGTTCATTGAAATACCTCTGTCATCTCTTTGCTACTCATCTCTAACCATCATTGGAAGGTCGAAAAGACACGCTCAAAATTTCCAAGATCTTCAAGAATCGAAGAGTGGACCCATCCCCGCTCATATCTCTCTCTCACGCACATCATTGCATACTTTCCCCGACAGCTCGCTCGCCTGTCTTCTCCACTGGCTCATCGAAGCTATCGCGCGATATGCTCTAAGCTATCGTAACTTCGACCCTTGCACATTCTCGTATTGCAGTATATTGTAAAGCTTCATCTCTCCCACCTGTTAACCTCTTTCTTTCTCTCTTTCCATCACACGCGCAACAGAGCATTGCTGACATCATGGGTTCCAGCGATTTTGAGAAAGAGAAGATGTCGAACAGTGAGCGGACGCCACTGATCGCAACCGTGCATGTCGCACAACCCCGCAATCGATATCCACACAACGTTGTACGCCGGTTCTGTACAATTGCTATCTGCTCATCGCTCGTATTCCTCGTTGTTCTCTTCCTCATCCCAGTGTCGCTCTTGTCGGGCTCCCATCGTCACTGGGGCCATAACCATCCAAAGATTCCCCCAAACACGGACAGTGGTCTCACATACGCCGAGCTACAAGATATCCTGGTCACTACCCCAAAAGAGGAGAAGGCTCAAGAATGGAGCAAGTACTATACGTCCGGTCCCCATCTAGCGGGAAAGAACTATAGTCAGGTACTATGGACTCAGGCGAAGTGGAAGGAATTCGGTATCGCTGCGACCATCGAGGCATATGATACCTACATCAACTATCCAATTGGTCATCGACTTGCGTTATATGAGAAGAAGAGCAACAAGAGTGATGCTGAGGAGATTGCTGAGGATGTTGATGCGTGGAAAATCAAGTATGAAGCTGTCCTGGAGGAGGATGTCCTCGAAGAAGACCCGACTACTGGCTTGGAGAACCGCGTACCGACTTTCCATGGATACTCGGCGTCCGGCAATGTTACTGCACCATACGTTTACGTCAACTACGGAACATACCAAGACTTTGAGGATCTTGTCAAGGCGAATGTTAGTCTCGAGGGAAAGATTGCTATTGCTCGATATGGAGGTATTTTCAGAGGACTCAAGGTCAAACGTGCGCAAGACCTGGGTATGATCGGCACCGTTCTTTATTCTGATCCAGGAGATGATGGTGTTACTGCCGAGGATGGATCTGGGACTTATCCCAATGGACCTGCAAGAAACCCATCAGCTGTGCAGCGTGGCTCCACACAGTTCTTGAGTGTCGCTCCAGGTGATCCTACTACTCCTGGCTACCCCTCAAAGCCTGGAGTTCCGCGCCAGCCAGTTGATGGTGCTATCCCATCAATTCCCTCGATCCCGATCTCATATACCGATGCTCTTCCAATTCTTAAGGCTCTCAACGGTCACGGTCCAAATGCTAAAGACTTCAACAAGTACTGGACGGCAAACACTGGCTTGGGCTACAAGGGTGTCAAGTATAACGTTGGACCCTCACCAGACAATCTGGTCTTGAACCTCGTCAACGAGCAAGAGTACGTTACCACGCCTTTGTGGAATGTTATTGGTATCATCAATGGTACCCTCCAAGATGAAGTCGTTGTCATCGGTAATCACAGAGATGCTTGGATTGCTGGTGGAGCTGGTGACCCAAACAGTGGCTCTGCTGCATTGAATGAAGTCATTCGAAGTTTCGGTGTTGCCGTCTCCAAGGGATGGAAGCCATTGAGAACTATCGTCTTTGCTAGTTGGGATGGAGAAGAGTACGGGTTGATCGGTTCCACTGAATGGGTCGAGGAGTTCCTGCCATGGCTGTCTGCTGCTAACGTTGCTTACTTGAACGTTGATGTTGCCACTACCGGTACCGAATTCCACGCCTCTGCCAGCCCCCTTCTCAACAAGGCTATCTATGAAGTGACTGAGCTTGTCCAATCTCCAAACCAAACCGTCAAGGGACAAACTATCCGTGATCTCTGGAACGGACATATCTCTACTATGGGAAGTGGTAGTGATTTCACAGCTTTCCAGGACTACGCTGGTGTCCCATCATTAGATATAGGTTTCGGCCCTAGGGCTAGCGATCCTATCTACCAGTACCACTCCAATTATGACAGCTACTACTGGATGAACACCTACGGAGACCCAGGCTTTCACTACCACATTGCCACCACCAAGCTGTGGGCACTTCTGACCGCCAAGCTCGCTGAAACTCCAGTCATATCCCTCAATGCTACTGATTACGCCGAAGCGCTCATCGGGTACGTTGCGAAAGTTGAGTCTCAACTCCATTCCGTCATCCCGACTGAGGAGGAAGAATTTGAGGCTCGTGCCCGTCCAGCACCAAAAGCTCCACGCGGCGATTTCGAAAGCCTCTCACTCTCCTTCAAGAAGCTTAACCATGCAGCCCATAAGCTTCGCAAGGTTGCTGTTGAGCACGACGCCTACGCCGCCGACTTGGCCTCTCAAGCTGGCGAGGATATCCCTTGGTGGAAGTGGCTCTCCAAGCTCAAACTGTTCTACAACATCAAGAAGGTAAATGGCAAGTATAAGTACCTTGAGAGACAGTTCTTGTACCAGCCGGGTTTGGACAGCAGGTCTTGGTTCAAGCATGTCATATTCGCTCCTGGATTATGGACCGGCTATGCTGGCGCCGTTTTCCCGGGCCTTGTCGAGTCGATTGATGAGAAAGATTGGGTGAATGCGCAAAAGTGGGTTGGTATTATTGAGAACTGCTTCAAGAATGCTAAGGCTTCTCTTGAATAGATGGGATTTTTATGTTCATTTGGCTCTCTCATCAACCCATGATGGGTGCTTGAATATAGTGAATAGCACATAAATGAAATCATGGTTTATGACTGACACGCACTATTCAAAATCCACAGACCGGATCACCCACTTATGTTGTTTGCACCAATTATTCGTATACCATACAAAAATAACATCTCTGATGCCCACAATGAGGACAAACTTCTCCATAAATGTTGCCATTAACTTTCCGACCACATTCACTGCAAAGCCACTGTCCTTCCAAAGGTGTTGTAACAATGCCCGATAATATTGTGTTCTCAAAGTCGAATCCAAACAGATGAGTTCCGGAGCGCCATGTTTTTGAGGTGAAGATGCCGAGAGGGTTCTGCAGAAATGCAGCGACCGAAATCTGATTCTCGAAATTGATTGGTTAGTGATGAAGCCTTACACATCAGAGGCTAAGAAAAACAAGAACTAACTGCTTGTGTAGTCATTTCTGAAACTCGTTATCAAAATTTCCCAGGTTTCGTCAGTATGATTTATCACTGAGTATTCCGTCCTTGTTCTGATATGGCAAAGGAAGATCCAGAGTGCGGGGTTTATGAGTTGCGCTTGAATCTCCCCTTGTAATCCCATGTGATTGATAGAGCCTCCGAGTTTCGTTCCACAGGTTTTACGAATTATCCTGATTTGTCACGGTGGACTTTCACTAGCCGGTCAAAGCCCAGAGTGTTGGGAGAGTACTATATAGCTGATGAGAACGATGCAGTTATCTACAGTCACACGCTTCATTTCGGGTCTTCTATCGTGAAAGGTATGAGCAAGAACTACAAAATAATCTGAGTGGAAATGCGTTTCTTCATTGCACCCAAGGACCAGGCTATACTTCCCCCATTCAACCAACTTCCAATAGTTGGATAACACATCATTGTAACACAATCATGCTCCCAATCATCATAGAAGTCATCTGGACTCTGCTCAAACTCTATATGATCTAGTTCAAGTTTTATTTGGCATGGAGTGCTGATTACGTATGAAACTGGCCATTCGCAGCAGTTTTCTCTCACACCTTCCAAAATCTGGCAATGAAACTCTGCGCTTATGTATCATTCGAAGCCATTTGGCAAGGCTGATCCACATTGATATTTTAGGAACCAGTGATTAGCAAAATCGATCGTGAGAGAAATGGGGTCAGACCACAGGCACCACATAAATGATTTCATGGTTTACGACTAAGATGCGGAACACAAGTGTTGTATCATTGAGAATCCAACCCCCGATTATGAATACCCTCTCAAGTAATAACCGCTACAAGAACCCATTATGAAATTACAACACAATAATAACATCTTTGATGCCCACATCGAGGACAATATCCTTCATAAATACTGCCATTGACCTCCAATCCGCAATGGCACTGCCACCACCCCTGATACCAAGATAAACTGTTGCCAGCTAGATTCGAGAGAGATATACTATCATGACCCGGCGAAAGCCTTGCTCCAGGGTGCCGCGTATTTGATGTTAATTCTTCGGTCGGAAATTCGCGAAGAGATATGACGATGGATCTCTCGTTTTCACACTGTGCTGTTCAGTACGGGTTTCAAGTCTCAAGACTCTAATATGCGAACGGGGGCTCACCGCGTCTGTACACATCTTTCAAATTCTCTATAAAAGATTATGTCTTCGAGATTATGTGATCAGCTTAGATGGTCACTGTTCCCCTCACTGAGCGTATCCATAGTGGAGTATTCCAATTTGTAAGACAATGTGGATATATAGACTTTGGAATACAGGATTGCGGGGTCTCAAGCCTACTTTCTGATCCTGGAAGATGCATATACCCAATCAGTTTGACTATCAATCGACTTGCCTGCTGGGAATCGCCTTCTATTCGCCCACATACCCTATGCAGAAACACCTGAACTTAAGCATTAAGGTTCTGTCCGGAAAATTATAGGCGACTGCATACTCATCAAGAGTTGTACATTTATTCTGAGCCCAACACTTATTGGGAGCGCATCTAATCGTCCAAAGTTGACCAAATTCTCCCTATCATACATTGATTCAGAAACAGCATCGTTAAAAGCGATACACATGCGGGAAGGCATACACTTATTGACAGCCGCGTCTTAATTCAAAAGTGAACACTCGTTAAAGACTGAAGACATATCTCCAGCCAAAAAGCTATTGCGAACTATACCAGTCGGTTATGCAAATAAATGGCGACTATAAAATCTTATATCTACCACTGCTCGAAGGATCCTGGTATTTTACGCTCCGTGTTTTCGACGAGCTCCCAAAATTCAGGCAAAACATCATTTATAACAAAACAATCTTCCCAAACCATAAAGAAATCATCAGGACGCTCCCCGAACTCCATTGAAACTATCTCAAAATTGCTTCCATCCATCGTGCTATATAGCCATGATATCTCGCCACTGAGCAGAACTTGTCTTTCACGCATCCCAAAATCCGACAATGAGACTCCACTCTTGTGTAAAACTCGCAACCACCTGATAAGGATAGTGCGTATTGAAGATTTTGGAACCAGAAGACAGCTGCAAAGAACTACCGAGAGAAATGGACTTGAAGCGAAGCCAGCCCCAGAGTTGGAGGTGAGCAAATGAGGATCGGACCCACAAGCAAGAAGCTCTACCATTATGCTTTCTAAAGCGGTAGCACAGTTATGGCATTCTACCGCGTGAACGCCTGTTTCGATTTGCGCAACTAGAAATGCCCACGATCTAGTGATAGTGTGGAAGAGAGTGTTTCCATTATCCGTATGGAAGGTTGCAATCCTGTGATCTGGACGATTTCCGGGCATCGAAACTCGAAGTAAGGCCGGTGTGTTCGCCCAACCAAGAAAGGCTATTTGCATAAGCTTATGCATACTGTCGATGAATGATCTTTCAAAATCCATTATCGGCACAGGTGAGTATGTCTCGAGACACCGCATGAAATCTGCTGGTCCTCGATATAAGTGAAAGATATCATGACCTTGTGAGTTTGTTGCTAGTAGGTCGCAACTACGATGCTCTACTAGAACGCGCATTGTGTCTTCAAAGTCTGTGATATTCTGAGAGTATCGAAAATTGGGAATGCAAGCAAGTGATTGTGCAGGAGTAAAGCTACGCCGTCTCTGTAAGCTTCATGTTTCGAACAACTGATGACTAGTAGCTTACTCTGAATGACAACTCAACATTGAGGTTGAGAAATGAGTTTGGTCTTCTTTACACACAAGATGGTAATTACCTCGGGAGTGGGACCTGGCATTTGGATCCAATCCACAGTCTAGCAATAATTTACAGATTTCTGGTTGCATATAAACTGCCGAATACTATATGATATTAGCAAGTATCTAATGCAGGTTTTGTTTGTATTTACATGAAGCAATGTTCTCCCGGAAGGATCAACATCAAAAGCACTTGCTTTGCCAAGTATAAAAAGCTTTCGAATCTTATCGATACTTCCAGTAGCACACAACTCTAGGATTGGTGAATTGTAAGAAACAATGTTATATGGTCGTATGCTGAAGTCCCAACCTTGGGTAGATCGTTTGCAGTTAAAGTTGTACCGCCTTCCAAGGAACCATGTTGGAAGTCGAAGACTGAATACTATTTCATCCGTAACCTCGGCATAATTTGACTTCTGATCTCCATCATCTACTGTTGGAAGATGTGTGACACTTCGGTAAGATATAATACCTAGCAATTCATGTGTTGTGGATATTCGACATCTTGCCGGTCTCCGTGTTTGGATAGAAGAATTGGTCGGGTTTCTTGGCTTGTAGTGATTGAATTGCTTATGAGATCCATTCGATGTCCGTGTATCGAGAGGAGTTGATGGTATACTTTGCTGCTTAGTAGAGATGCTTTGCAACATAGCTCTGATATGAATCATATCTTGAGACCGGGTTATGCCTTCTTGGCCCTGAACGAACCTGTTGCTCATTAGAACAAACCAAGATATTCGTAGGTTCATCTTCGAAGTCACTTGAAAGGCATACTTACTGGTAGTAGCATTGATTTACTAGTATCAGACACATCTTCGCGCGCTCAAGGCGGTCGCGAAGTCCATGAATCTTCGTATTCCGAAGAACCATCCGTATGTTTGCTCTCTTCTTGCCTGCCTGAATGCCCTTCTCCAAATCCTTCACGGCAAGGCTCAGATCTTCTGCACCTCTTTCGCAGAGCTCGATGGTTCTGTTGATGATATTCTGAATCCGTGACGACACATGTTGATGTTTCCCAAAGTTATCTGCAATTTCGTCTAGGACAAGCGTCAACAGCTCAATTTCATCGATGGTCAACCGCAGCTCATATGGAACATCTTTGTAAAGGTCTCGGAACTCCTTCAGTTTCTTTATACTGTCTCCAAGCTGTACAGCAAGAGCGAATATACCAGCACTGCTGGCTACTGTGCCCACTATTTCGGCCATTATTCAATTAAAGAAGTTAGGATAGAAGCTTATGCGTTTTCTTAACAGCCTTATATCAGATTCCAAAGTCAGCCCTACTTGCATGCACTGCCACCACACATGTAACAGCGGTAGGCTGATGAGCCTTACTTTCATTTTCTCTCAATTCGGGTTGTTAAATTGGGCATGGCAAACTTGATAAGACGAGTTGTATTCACTTGATAATATTTCATCATGGACTACCTAAAATAAGCATTGTCGATCAAATGTGCATATGCGTCCATCGAAGAAAATTTAGTGGGAGATGTTCATCACATAGACGTTGAACGGGTGTTTAATACTATCTACTGTGTAAGGACTATGAATTATCCAAAGTTCAGCCATGCGAAGCCGCATATCATCTAAAACTATACATCTATCTACAAAGTACAATTATTTCTTCTGACATTATGTTGTGGCGTCTCTGCTAGGTCATCGGTGATGCCAATAGTAACTCATGATACCCACAATCGCAACATCATCCACTTTCTTTATACAGTCGCTAGCATACCTTAATCAAAGCATAAATGTATCTTCAAAAATACAATTGAAATGCCCATCGTCAACATGTGACGATCCTTTAGCCACAGCACTACCGGCGGGAGAGCCGCTGCTTGGTAACTCGACCAATACTAAGAGCGGTTAGTAAATATTGCAATTGTTCCGCCGGGTCCACTTAGGATGCGTGCAGGTTACTGGTCCGAGGAAATACCGAATTGGGAATCGCAGGAGTATATATGTTCCGGTGACATGCCAAGGCGAAGCCGCGCCATATTGCTGGACCTTCAAGTCCACAAACATAGGAAAAGCCCGGCTCATATTCTCGGGACAGCCAACATGACTCAATCCGTCATGGATATTCCCCAATATCCCCTAAAGTTTATCAATATGACGAAAGTGATTTCAAAAGTATAGGAGTAACCTTTTTCCGGTATGATAACACAATATGTATAACACATATGGCTATCAGTAGGTCCACCTCTCTAGATTCTCTCTTCCATTCATACTTCCTTTCTTCACTTCTCAAACGAAATATCATTGAACAGTTTCGCCAAAACAATCATCAAACATGTCAGCTCTCAAAGCCGCTCCGCAAAATGTAGGTCCATCGTTCACAGTATCGTTACCTAGCTGAACTCTACGCAGCCCGATGAGATTCTCGCTCAAGAGGCCTCTCTTGTCTTGCCCGCATTCAACGCAGACGTAGCTTGGGCCCTCGGAACCATTCTTCGCAATCGCTTGAGGTCGTTGAATACCAGACCAACAGTGATATCCATCACTCTTGCCAACAGCAATCGCATTCTCTTCCAAATAGCTACACAGCCTGGAGCTGAAGCAGACAACGAGACCTGGGTTCAACGAAAGCGTGCCGCTGTTCTGAGATGGGGACATAGCACGTGGTACATTGGGCGGAAGTATGAAGGTGACGAGGTAGCGTTTGCGGCCAAGTTTGGGCTAGGAGAAGGGGCCACTAAATATGCTATTCACGGGGGCGGAGTACCAATATTTGTTAAGGGCATTGAGGGGCCCGTTGGAGTAGTTGTTGTTAGTGGGTTGAAGCAGGACGAAGATCACCAGGTTGTTGTGGAGTCTATCTTGGAATACTTGACCACAGTGTAGTTTGATGATAAATTATCTTGAAGTGGCAAATTTATCTCCTATTCTTGTAATGTGATATCACGTTGTCAGCCTCTGCCCAATTCTTCCTACTTTGCAGAGTCTCAAGTATCAAATATTAATCTCGCTCTATACACTGCAACGAGATTGTACAAATGGATAAGATTATTACTTCTCAAAACCTCAAACAGCTTGTAAATGTACGGGGCTAAGACTTTCGTCCTTTCTGAAACTTCTAGAGCGATCAAAAAGCAAAACTAGGCGCGTACCGTTATCTAACTCCCCTGTTCTGATTTCTCAGTCTCTAACAGCATGGTGATCATGGTACAAATCCTTCAAAATGAACCAACACCAACGAGCAACAGGGTGCACGGTTTGCATATCTCGCATCCAGTGAAGCAGCATACCATTACTGATATATACCATCTCTGGGTCACCCAAGACAGTAGGTGTTTGCAGGATTGCTTGTCGTGACTCGCACAGATGCATGAGGATGAGGATGCCGAAAAATCTGTGATAGTGATGTATTTAATGATTGTTCAATGGGGAAGGCTTCAGATACTTACGAATGACTGTAATCATATAGTTGAGGCGTCAGAGGCGTCGGGCCATTGTACATCGGAAACGTGATTGGCCATAGAAGACAGGCCTGTTAGCTTGATTAGATGGTGACAAATGAGTGAGGAGGTTATGACGAACACTAAGCGCCTGCCGACAGCATTGAAGATCTTGATCGCTTAGAGTACCTGGATAATGCAGGAAACGATAAATGTATGGTCTCCAAATTGTGTACAAAGCATATTTGTATCGAGTCTGTAAGGACGCTGCTAGGACAGGCCTCATATCCGACGTGAGTTGCGAATAGTTCCTTTGCATATTTTGCCATCCACCATTTCGAATGAGTTCTATCGATTCTTTTGCTGCCATTTCATCATTCCATGCTAACTCTGGTGGTAGATTTTGTCGCCAATTCTCTAACTGGCCAAGTAGTTCTTCGGTGACGCTCACGGAAGGCATCTCATTGTTACCATCATCACCGTCGTCAGTGTTGAATAGTTTCCCTGAAACCCTTAGCGTACTCTACCTGCGAGTTAAGATGTGTCTTACTGTAAACCTTTTGAGAATCGACAATGCGATCTATGACCGAATTCAAGGAGATCTGTGCCCGAAAGCACAGATGACTGAATATCTCGGCATCTCTCCTCGAAAGAATGACTGGATTAGGGTGTTGGGGTAACGGTACAGAGACTTTGAAGGTCATGATATCTGATCCTTCAATGTTTCGATCCCGTGTTGGGCCCCTTGACCATTCAGTCAATGTTTTTAAATTGGGGTACAATGTATACTTACCTTTCTAGTAGAAGGCACATCCAGTAGCATCTTGATAGCTGATCGCTTTCATTTGTGTCCCAACGAGTGTTACTAAGTTATTGGTCAGATTTAGTCAATCTCAACAGAGTGTTAGGCTATTGATTTACTTCCTGAGTAGGTTGTGGCACAATGTACAGCCCAAGACTGTCGTGCGCCAGTATTCCTAAGACTGAGTTAGCCTGATTATCTCATAGCTATGGTGATTGCATACCAGGTTCCGTGAGCATTGAGCAAAGTAAACTCTACTTATGGTTAGTATCTTGAGTGTAGTGTCCATTCAAGAAGGGACACCTCTTACGCTGTCAGTACAAAACATTGTAACGATGTGAGGCTCCAGCTACTAGCAACGAGTCCCATCCTTCGCCGGGCTTCATTAAGTAGAGCTACCCCTGAGGGCCTGGAACCATTCTGTTCTAGAATTCTCTCTGCATATTGTTGCAAATCCCCATATATTGTTGGATCTCCAAGAGACCTCTCATAGGCCAATGACCCCAACGCGACAACCAACAGGACTAACGTCGACCCTTCGTCTTTTTCTTGAAAGGAGCTGTTACATACTCGAGGTACAATAATCTTGATGAAGTTCTGAGCATCAATTATGGGGTAGACTGCGTGGAATGTCTGAAAATATATCGTACACATTGTCTCCACGTAACGTCGGTTGAGAAAGGTTGTTTCCGACGAGTCCTCTAGAGTCTTTCCAACCGTGTTATGAAGATCTAAGCGTTCTCCAAAGGACTCATCTTGATGGAAGTTTTCAGAGATCTGACAAAGCCAATGTTCTGCAGTTTCATCGATTCCTTTCCAGTATGGCGAGGTTGAATTGTCTATGCTCAACAATCGTCTCACCTCGGGCCAAGTCAGGATTCTTTGGATCTCTGTTGACTTTTGAGCAGGTACCGTGAACGGGTTCGGAGGTGCATCAGGAGAACGAACAATTCTTCGAGACTCTTGTGGTGCTAGCCGATCAATTTTACGTTCAATGTTCGTGAGATTTTTCAAGATGTACTTCAATGTTTGGTCTTGTCTAGCTTCATGTAAGCAAGTTATTCGTAGCAAATTCGTAACGACGAAATCTTAAACGTACTTGGTCGGCTTCGGATCACGGTATTCACAAGCTACATCCAAACGCTCGCAGACACTGCATCTTGGACGACGTTCATCGCATCGTGATTTGCGTCCTCGACAGGTTTCGCAAGCCTTTGAATTGAAAAGTCAGCATGCAAAATTGTGTAATGGGAAAGTCTTGAACCTAAGTCATATGCATATCATATAAATAAAAATAAAAATAGGAGGTGATGATGACGAGGATATGCTTCGTACCAATGCAGCGAACGATTGTTTGCGACCCCCACTCCCACCCAGAACAGTGCTGGTAGCTCCAGCCGCATCTAAAGGAGTCGCAGATGTAAAGAAGTCCATCTGTCCAATATCTGAAGGTCAAGAGGCCTGCTCGAGATATCCGCGCGGAGTCGGTGACTTCTCCGTCGTTGTAAATGTCAGGTTGATGGCACGGGCGACGGTCAGCAACTTCTGGGAGGGAGACCTTCGTAGTAGGGAAGCAGCGGGGAGAAGCATGGGGGAAGTGGGGAGTTCGATGTTCTTGACGGTGCCTTTACTGATAGGTCGGCTTATTGGCCCGTGGTGCATGGTTTGTCTTCGTCTACTCTGTATTATTCTCCAGCATTGTGGGCTTGAATGTAGGTTGGTATGGATGAAGTAAGATGATGAGCGTGGAGGCGGAACTCATCAGTTTTGATTGTAGCACTCCTGTAAAGTGAAAGGTAAGAATGACAAACACGGCAGGGTAGTAGGATGACTGGATAGCAGGGCTATGAGACCGGGGAACATGGATGGTATCCGGATCACTAGAGAGAGCTCTTTGAATGAGAATTATAATTTATGTATAATTATATGATGCTCTGAAGTATAATCATAGCTTTATATGAATTTACATGCAAGATGGATTGGAAGCAGCGGACTTTGCCTCCGTTGCGAATAATTGCCCGGGATTCTCATGCACTTTCACTGCTTGTTAACCTTCTTTGGTGAGTGAGTGAGTTGTTATCTGTAGATGATGATAAGTATCTCATCCGTTGATGCGATTCGAAGGATTTCCATGATTTGCATACTACACCCAAAGTTTAATTACTCCTCAGCCCATATTCTTTCATGTTTCACAATATATGATCGACATCACCTTCTTATGGGTGCTTTTCCTTTCGTTTTCCCCTTTTTTGGTTTCCTTTCTGGCAATGGACCTCTGTATACGCCGAGCATATGAGAGAGTTGAGTATTATTTGTTGAATTGTGACAAAGTGTAGAGAGGAATGTGGGTGGGTGTGCTGCTCGCAGAGTGACCCCCATGTAAATAAGAAAAACGCATGTTGGGATAACTGCCATGCACGCAACCTTCCGGGGAGAATCTCTACCCTGCCGGTTTCCGTCGTGCAGTTTTGAATTATGCTTCACCCGCCCTGTGTAGGCAATTGCAATTACGTTGTAACGGTGCAAGATGAACTGTTGAATCGACTCTTGTAAATTCTCAGGAGAGCCTCTCATGAAATATATAAAACATCAATCCATATAATATTGACATGCGCTTATTTGGCGCCCTTCAAGACTGTCACTTCCACAGGCAAAGTCGCTATGTGCCGAGCTTGGCAAGGTTTAAACTTTACCCATGAAATACCATCATGGGAGAAATAGGTCGACCAATTGCCCATCATGACCATTCACCCATGCTGTACTCCACGGCAAGTCAATGTGAAAAGACGTGTGGGCGTCTTTATTCACCCTTGCATTCATGCAATCGATCATGCAATCGATGATCGGAAATTCTGTTAAATCCACTGACGTTATTGTACTACCGCTGATCCCAAGTGATCAGAGAGAACAAAAAGTGGTGAAAATATCCTCGTTTCTCGTGTGCCTTCACTGTGAAAATACGACCGGTGGAGTATGCTCTGCACAAACAAACAAGAGGCCCCCCGCTATCTACACTTTATTCCTTCACCTAATATCATGTACGAACGACCCATCATGATACCTTACCATCCATTGTAAAATCTCCAAGAGGATCTGAAATTCTTCTCCACAGGAATCTCCAGCAAAAGTGCCCTCAAAAGTTCTATGGGCATCTCATTCTCCTTCAAAATACGATCATGGAATGATTTCTCGTCCATCATGCCAGCTCCGACCACCTCATCACGCAGTGCATAGAACTGCAGAGCACCAATCATATAGCCAGCTTGATACAGCGGAGAGTAGTCTCCGCTGAGTGAGCGACGCACCTCGCCTTCAGCTGTCGCACGCTCATGACCCACTTGGTGTACCAACATATCGACACACTCCTGGGGCGTCATGTCACCCAGATGGAATTTTATCGAGAAGATGATACGTGCACAGCGATGCATCCTCCAGAATAACATTCCTACGCGGTCTTCAGGCGAGCGCTGGAAATTCTTGTCCCATAAAATCATCTCCCAGTATAATGACCAACCCTCGATCCAGAATGGTGTATCAAACATTTGGCGATAGGGACGATACCGAGCGATCATATGCATCTGGAGATGATGCCCTGGAATGAGCTCATGAAAGACTGTAGCGCGCGCGAAATGGATATTATTGCCGCGCATGCTCATTAATTTCGCGTCGTGCGACATTGTCGAGGTTGGGTAGGAGACCTCTATAGATTCTCCACCAAGAAAGAAAGGATTGACCCTTTGAGCGGCTGGCGGCATCATGAACATTCGCCAATTTTCTGCGGCTATTGATGGAACCGTCACTAAATCGTACTTCTTGATATACTCTATCGCTTCGACGGCGAGATCGCGGATCAGTTTGGGCTGCTCCCCGGGTCCAACATAGTCATTCTTCACAACCTCTAATGCATCTTGCCAGTTGTCATATCCCAGCTCAGACGACGCTTTCTTCATCTCCACCTCACACCAGATCCATTCCTTTTCACCAATTGATATTAGCTCTTCCGGTGTGTAAGGGATCTTTTCAGCTTCCAGATCTGCCAACAATCCCTCGCGTCCTATCGGCTCGCCCACAATGGTGTCTTCGTCGCCTGGTTTGATACCCACCAATTCTTCTCTTATAAGAGCTGAAATATCTTCAAGGCCTTCAGCAACGTACGTGTGCGGCTCCTTGACCCACCATGAGAACATTGGATCATAATCATCAAAGAAACCAAACCATTCAAGAAGATGACCGCGAAGCTCATCCGTTATTGTTGCTGCACGAAAGGCGCTTGCCTTGTCCAACTTCATCTTTTCCTCCTTGATGTCACCTTTCGTACTCACAATCTTCTTTCCAATCTCGTGCATGTCTTGTGCAGCCTTCTTCCCATCCATAGGTATCATATTCTGTCGATCCTCACAAAGACGCGTAATACCTGCCGCGAATGAGAGTAGCAACATTGCTTTTTTATCTCTCTCTGCGGCGAGCTCTAGTTGCCGCATGTTTCGATGGAGGTAGTTTTGGAGTAGCAAATAGTCAATCTTTTCTTGTTGACTCAAGCAATCAAAGCAAACATTTCTCAAATCGTCTAGTTGTTCATTATAGTATTCCTTTAATCGCGAGCTCCGTGAAGTAGATGTCTTGATATTGTAGAAGCTCCTAATATCGTCAAGGTCCGCGGATACTCGTCCAATTCGGTGTTGCATGTCTTCAACTTCCGAGCCTAGTTGCTCATGATAGTGGTCCTGTCGCATGGTGGTTTGCTTCGTGGTCACGCTGCTTTCCGCTTCGCAGCGCAGCTGTTTCTTGAACTTCTGTCGCATGCTGGGTCCTACTTATTGGTTGGTGTTATTCAGATATACTGAATCGCTTGACGAAAACAAAAACGTGTGGTGGTTCAAAGAAATACCATAACAACGCACATGAAGATATGGCAGGATAGAAGTTGACTCTGATACTTCCATCATACAGTCAGTGAATGGCCCGAGGTCCCCTTGTTCCTCGCCTGCTAAGGTTTCTTATCTCTCTTTATATTATCTTTTATCGCGATTAGATACCACCATCTCATGCTTGGTTGTCCGGGGCTTGTATAAGGATTTCACCCAACACTTCATATGAGCTTGTACCTTTTGATGCTTGATTCCCCGTGTCTGCAGAAGGCCAAGGATAGACCCTTGATTGTCTGGGTATCTGTGTACGTATAACCTAGTCAGCATCTTTAGATAAGCTACCACTACTTGCAAACATAAAAACAATAAGATGCTGTGAATGGGTGAATGAAGCGAGCTCATGGATTACACAGAATGAAAGATGGGATATTCAAAGATAGTATGGGGTGCCTATCTAAACATAACACAGTGATAACCTAAAATTCCCCAGGTACAACGTTACATACCTCGAGAAAGGCTTCTAGATTCTGGAATGCTTGAGCACCGGAATAGAATGTGTATCTGTGGAAGTATCAATGCTCAAGTATATATTCGAAGTTGTAGCCATGGAGGACATGTGGGAAGTTTTGAGGTATTTCGGTATCATATTCACGGTCTCAACTAATCCGTGATGACGTGGAAACTTTGGCCCGCGCGGAACGGCCCGGCAACAGACATAATCGAGAGCTCATCAACCAATTCCGAGACAAACGAACGGCTGAAAGTCAATGAGAAGCACCCCGAACAGCAGGAAATTTCCGTTGATGCAAAAGATGTTTCGGCATTCGAGAAGTCGCATCAATGGGATCCTAATCTGCCGCAGGAGAAAATTGATGCTTTGCACCAAGCTGCCAAAACAGGAGATGTCGAGGCCATCAACGAGGTCGAATCTGCTTTCGCCGATGACTCCCCATACGAAGAAGTACGAGCTGCTGTGAGAAATACCGATGGAGAGGAGGTAGCGAATACTGTGCGTGCCTGGGTTCTTGGTATGATTTTCGTAACTATTGGTAGTGGTTTGAATATGTTTTTAAGCATGAGGTTTGTACAATCAGATAATAGTCTTATCCAATAACTGACTAAACAATTATAGGAGCCCAGCTATCTCTTTCCCATCTATTGTGGTGCAATTGTATTCACACCTTCTGTCTCTTCAGGAACTTACTGACAATGGGTGAAGACTTGTGTATCCAATTGGGTGTTTCTGGGCAAGAGTGATGCCTACGAAAGCCTTTAACACTTTTGGACTACGCTGGACCTTTAATACCGGACCTTTCACCATAAAAGAGCATGTAGTTATTACTGTAAGATTCTCTGGCTTCAAATCTTAAGAAATGCTAACTCGTCCTACAGCTTATGGCAAAGTAAGTCGAGTGATGAGAAGCTCAAGAGTCTTCCAGCCCTGAAAGAAGCAAGTAATTATTAACCTAACCATTAATAGCGTATCAATCGGATATGCTTATAGCACCGATGCATTGCTTGCTCTGGCAGGAAAGCGTAAGTGCACTTCTACAGATTGATTATCGGCACAGCTAATGAAAGAAGCATTTTACAACTTGAGTATGGGATGGGGCTTCCAATTGCTATTTACATTGAGTAGTCAATTGATTGGAATCTCTCTTGCTGGGTTGTTCCGCAGGTTTCTTGTCTGGTAAGTTGATCTCCCAGACATATCAAATAATGTTAATTTACTAGGCCTTCCGCTATGATTTGGCCCGGTCAGTTTTCGAATACGTCTCTCTTCTATGCTCTTCATGACAAAAGTCAACCGGCAACTGCGGAAACCAATGGATGGAAAATATCACAATACCGTTGGTTTTTGTATCTAATGATTGGATCCTTCATCTACTACTGGTACGTTTGGAACTCTTGAAATATATGGGTTTGATGCTAAATAACTTAAGGATCCCAGGAGTCCTTTGGCAGGGTCTCTCTGTGTTTGCTTTTATAACTTGTAAGTACAAATGCCCACATGTTTCTAAGGTCACTTCTAATTGCTTGGTCAGGGATCAAACCAAATAATGTTGTGGTAAATCAGTTATTTGGAGGGTTCACAGGACTTTCTCTGATTCCAATTACGTTCGACTGGACGTAGGTGCCAATTCCTTCTTAATATTGTTACATGTATACTAATGCTCTGGCAGATACATCACCGGTTATCTTGGTGACCCATTACTTGCTCCTGTTCATTCTTTATTCAACACCCTAGTTGGCTTAGTAGTTTTTGTAATGATCACCGCTATTGGGATATCTTACTCAGGCACTCTGTATGTTTTACTCAATCTAGATACATACTCTAGGCTTACAGTAATCAGATACTCGGATTATTTAGAGCTCAACACATCATCGACCTTTGACAATACCCAAAAAAGCTACAATGTTACTCGAATTCTCACATCGGACTTTACATTTGACTTGGCCAAGTACAAGACCTATTCTCCGATGTTTCTGGCTCCTACATTTGCTATGAATTATGGGTTGTCTTTTGCTGCACTTACCGCGGCCATCGTTCACACTGTTCTTTTCAATAGAAAGGAGATTTGGTACAGATGGAAGGCCGCCAAGAACCAAGAGCCTGATGTTCATATGAAGATGATGGCAAAGTACACTGAAGCTCCTGAGTGGTGGTATGCTGCTTTGTTTGTCGCCTCTATTGCGTTGGGTCTCGCGACTACATTGGGTTTCCCTTCGCAATTGCCTTGTAAGTCCATTCATCGTTCTGCTGTATGTGAATATCTTTCTGATAGAATTTAGGGTGGGCATTCTTCGTCTCTAATATCATTGCATTTATTTTTGTAGTAGGTAACTCTATGACTTCGTTGAAACACGCACTTAATTTCCCAGATACCAACGTGTATGATTCTTGCTACCACAAACATAGCTCTTGGTAAGCCTCCATCTTCCTAATTGACAAGACAAACTACTCATGATTATCAGCCCTCAATGTTCTCTCCCCTTTCTTGGCTGGCTTCATGATTCCTGGTAAACCTATTGGTGTTATGGTTTTCAAGGTATACAGCACCATTACCCTGGGCCAAGCGTAAGTAGCTCTTTAATCCTCCATGATTTCCGCGCCTAACAAAATGATAGACAAACATATTGCGGAGATCTGAAGGTACATGAAGGACTTGTGACATGATAACGGACACTATGGCTGATGAAATATAGCTCGCTCATTACATGAAAATCCCTCCAAAAACTGTCTTCATGTGCCAAATCATTGCTACAGTTTGGGCTTCGTTTGTGCAGATAGCAGTTATGAACTGGACTCTTGGAAACATTGAGGATGTGTGCACAACGTACGTCGATGTGAACCTTATATCATAACATGATAGTGACGTATTTAGAACGCAATCTGCTTCCTTTACCTGTCCGAACGGCAAGACCTTCTTCTCATCAAGCATTACTTGGGGTTTGCATTCATATCATCGATTCATCGTAACTTTGGCTAACTCCAACTCAGGTGTAATCGGTCCAAGCCGCATGTTTGGTCCCGGCTCCATCTACTCTGGTATGCAATGGTACTGGCTCGTAGGCGCACTCTTGCCGGTCTTTTTTTTCGTCCTTATGCGCGCCTTTCCACGTTCTCCAGCTAGACTTTTGAATGCCCCAGTCATGCTTGGAGCTATGGGCTGGCTACCACCGTATGTCTTGATCCTCCGTTCTTATTATCTAATCGAGAATTAACTTATCAACTTCATCAACAGAGCTACGCCTCTCTCCTTTTCCACTTGGGCTATTACAGGATTGATTTTCAACTTGTGGATCCGTCGTCGCTGGTCGGGTTGGTGGCATACGTACAACTATGTCACAGCCGCGGCACTTGACTCGGGACTCATCCTCGCTACGATCGTGATCTTCTTCGCTGTTACACTCCCAGGCGCTACCATTCCGCAGTGGTGGGGAAATGTGGGAGTATTCAATACCTTAGTATGTACTGTTCTTTCTGCTCTCAAAATGGGATTTAAAGCTGATGAAGATTATGTAGGATGCTTCATATACTGCCATCAGAAAAACAGTCGCAGATGGAGAGACCTTCGGACCTGCAACTTGGTAGCTCATAAGATCAGTCTAGATCTAGCATGTTACCGCCAAGGCCTATCTGATCAAACACATAGAAATTGAAGATAAGCTGTTAGACAGAATAGTTGTAGAATGCGAGACCTTTTCTTCTTGCTTTAGTTCTTCATTGTTTTCATTTATGGGAGGGGTTTGATCACTACTTGCTTGCATCTTCCATGAGGAGCCTCTTTCTAAATTTTACGGCTTTTCGTGATAATATTGCTGTCCTAATTTCTCACGATCACAGTATTTTCTTTTAGGTCCGTCATCGTCTGAGCGAGTATCTTTGTCCTGGCGTGTTTAGGATTTGCGGACAATTAGCAGTTATGGAAATAGTGAATTGAGCTATCTGAAGCCAACGGATGGTTACACCTCCCTGGCTGTCGTATCACCGTATCTCATTTCTGGATACTGCAGAAAGTCACATGCATGCGACGTAATGAATAAGCAAATCTCCAGTAACATAAATATCCCACTATTGAGACATTTTCAAAAACTGCTGATCGTAGTAACGGCCTCTTTGAATTATTAAAATTGCATTTAACACAGATTTACCTCCTGAGTAACAATCAAAAGCCACGATGTCAGCCACGAGTAGCCCTCTGCGAGTTCTGGTAATCGGTGCTGGTAAGCACCTTTCATCTATTTTGCCTGTATTACTATGAAAAATCGCTAACGACGCATGCAAAAGGACCTGCTGGACTTCTGATTGCACAAAGTCTGAAGAAGGTCATAGCTGTTTTGTTCTCTATTCATTCGACTGAGTCTAACATTGTCAGGTCGGCATCGCTTGTACTGTATTCGAATCTGATGCCTCAAATGCAAGCCGGCCGAGGGACTGGAATTTTGGCATCTACTGGGCACAATCTCCTCTCGCCGATTGTCTGCCTGAAGAACTTGCCCAGCAGCTTGAAAATGTTCAAGTTGATGAGCACAAACCTGCCGAAGATGACTTCATGCCTGTGTTCAATGCAGAGAATCACGAGCTGCTGGTTGCAATGGCAGCTCCATTCACCCTTCGTTTGCATCGACGCAAGTTCCTGAAATTGATATCTACTGGCCTAGATATCAGGGTAAGTTCTTTGGGTGCTACAGTTTACCATTTTCACTGACAAACAATCCCAGTATGGTAAAAGATTGACAAAGGTAGATTCCAAGGACGGAATTGCAACAGCGACTTTTGAAGATGGTTCAATAGAAGAAGGAAACCTTCTGGTGGGAGCTGAAGGTTCTCATTCACCAACACGAGAGTTCCTTGTTGGGCCGGAGAGAGCAGCTCTCATACAATCCCCCATCGTGGCCAGCGCCATCATGACGAAGCTTCCAGCAGAGGCAGCCTTGAAAGCGACGAAAATGCACTATAGATACACGATTCACATTCATCCCAATGGAACATTCACCTGGGTTGGTAGTAAGTAGCTTCTCCTCAACATAATACCGAACTCGACTCATAGACTCCCTCACAGTCCATGACACTGTTGGCCGCAAAGATCCAGCAGATTGGGAGTTTATGATATTGCAAACCCGGCCTTGCCCCGGACAAGATGACACTCCAGCGAAAGGCGCCGGGGTAGTTGCAGATGTCAAAAACATTGCGACGGATTTCGCCCAACCATTGCGGTTCATCTTGGAATCGATCCCAAACGATGCTCCTGCTTGGCATAACCGAAAATCATTGTGGCCTACGCAAGACTTCGACGACCGTAATGGGACAGTGACAATTATAGGTGATGCTGCTCATCCAATGACATATCGTGAGTTGATTCTGGGGTGTTTCTAAAGTACAATGCTCACAACGCTGTGTAGATCGTGGGCAAGGCCTCAACAATGCAGTTCTCGATGTTGGCAATTTCTTCAGGTTGCTCAAAACAATGGAAAGTCATACCCCAGAAGCTTTAGCAGAGGTTGTGTCTACCTATCGTATAGAACTGTGTGAGCGAGGAAAAGAGGCTGTTTTGGCTTCGAATGAAAACACACTTTTGCTGCATGACTGGTCTCAAATAAAGAAGTCACCATACTTTAGCAAGGGTCTTAACGAGACGTAAGGGTTCAATTTCAGAAAGATGAGGATGATCTGAGCGGAAACAAGTGAATCAGATTGCCAAGTGTTAGGATTGTATTACCAAATTGTCATTAAAGATCATTTCTCATGTGCTGCGCTACATTTCTGCGAACCTATATATCAAATCAATATGCCGTTGGCTTGGGTTTTGTCCCTTGTAGTATATCTCAGTCGAACAGTTCTGATGAAATATCTGCCAGTCTCTTACTTTTACATTGCAATAAGCCCTTGCCTCTGTTGATCTAGACAGCCATTTTTCGACAATAAGGCCATTGGAATGTCGTATTAACCCTAAGCCCCAAGACTCTCCAAGAACCATCATTAACTTTGAAGTTGAAAGTAGCTCACTGATTTATTCATAGATACCAAGCACCATACATATATAATTCATGCAAGTACGGAAAATACCATCCACGTATAAAACCCTTAGATGCTCAATGGAACATATGAGCCAGGGTTCTAACCAGAAGATCATAAGATATCAATCATTGAGTCGTATTCATGCTATCTCTAACTCATCAATAAGAAGAACCCATGTCTGTCCAGGAAACGCCATATCTGCACTCCATAAGGGTATACAAAATCATCAATTCTTCGATCTCCCAAAGCTCACCAATCGTGACAAAGCACTCGGCCTCCTGACCTCCTCCCAGCTGTCATTTTTCTCGTACCTCAACGCCGGCACCAGCAATTTATACGGTACCGTAATCCCCGCCGGATCCTTCTGACTAACCTCGACATTGAGCGTGATCTCCAAGCCATGTTCTAAATTGATGGGGCCAGCAAGGCCTAACTTCCGCTGCTTTTCGGAAAGGCCAGTAGGTGTTCGATGGAAGGGCGTGGGCCGGTCCAGCTGGCGCTCGGAAGAGAATCCATTCTTTGGCGGCGATACAGGCTCCTCGTCGCTGTCGTCCTCATAGCCGTTGATCCCTCCACTGTCGCGACGGCGAGAAGAGCGTCTGAACATGCTCCGGGTCAATGACAGTGAGCGTGAGTGACGGACATTCTCTGGCTCGGGACGGCCTCGAGTACTGACTGGTGGAGCATCAGATCGGAAACTGGGCGCATCGGATCGGAAGGTTGGACCACGTGAGCTCACGGGTCGTCGTAGGAGTCCAGCAGGTGGAAGGGGCGGCGAAGGAGTATTTCTATCGGATGGTGTCTGTGGTGGAGTTGTACCTGGGATATATGGTTTAATCGAGCACCAGTTTCTACGTGGTAGTAATCTCTTGTTGTTGCGGGCACTCCCGTTCACATCGTGTGTGAATATTGGTATCATATCTTCGTCTGTTTCGTGGTCCAGATGGTGAACCTTGTTCCGTTTGTTGAGTACATCTGCCATCATCTCGGGTGGAGGTGTGTTGACAATAGCCGATGATATGATGTTCGGCATGTATCTATGGTCGCGATCTTTCGGGACACCGAGCTTTGGATTAGAATAAAATTGGCCGATAGCTGCGAGATGAACGTCACCACTAGCAAATGTTAGTAGAAGCTCAAGTCCGTGAACTCAATCATTGTACTTACCCAAGGATAGTAACACGGACAGACTTCTCCGCAGCAATATGCTGCAGTTCTCGAACAAACCAATTTCGTTCTTCCTTGTGATTTCTAGCTGTCCAATGGTCATCAAGGTCATCCAAAACTTCCACGCCTCCATCAAACTGGTTCAAAAAGTTTCCAAAGATCCCAGACTTTCCAACTGCTTTGATAGGATCCATGAGTCTCGAAGTCAGGATGTTCTCCAACCATACCAGCCGAGGATATGCTATAGGAACACCAAGCAGGACAATTAGATGCTTAGTTTCCCCTTTCGAAATCTCTGCCTCACATCTATCAAGAACCTTGTCGTATGTTTCGTGCGTGACAATCTCATCTCGCATTCTCTCTGTACGGCAGTCAAGTCCCAAGAATGCCACCTCCCTTCCCAGAGACATAAATACGCTTCGACTAAGTTCTTTAATATAGGGTCCAGGCGCAGCTCCCAAGATCCAGCTAGGCTCAGTATCTTCACCTTCATCAATTATGCTCTGATGCTGGAAAAGCATGTAATACTTGAAAGCAACTGCACCCAGGCCAGCAAATACCGGTGTAGACATAAAATGATGAGGGTAAGAACCAAAGCCGTCAATGATATCGTGATCGTCATAAATGTTTACCATAGGGATTTGCGAAATAGCAAGACCGAAAAGACCCTGTGAGAACCACATGGCGTACCTCTCAAGATAGAATGCTTCCAATTCCTCCTGCATATGAGGAGTGAATGGAGCATGATGCTTTTCATGAGGGTTCCGGATTTCGAGCCATTCTTTGAATACAACCGTTTGCTTCATCACGGCATCATTGTAAAGCTGATCTCCACCTCCAAGCATAACATGGAATGGCTGTGACTGGTGTGTGTTTAGCACATCGCGCCACATCGGGTCAGGGCCGCTGAACTGGTCAGGATTTACGCTCATGCTGAATCCATTGCAGCTGTGGAACATGACATTCATTGATTGTCCTCGAGCCGGAACCCAAAACGCAGTGGCAGGACCTCCATTGATACGGTACGCGATTCTTTGTTGCTGTGGACGAAGTTCAACTTCGATGTGGAAACGCCAGAAAGTGACACCATGCTCGGCATGCAAACGAACTCCTGGGACTTCTTTGAACTTGCCTGCCTTTTCACCATCTAAACCACGTCTCTTATATCGGCCAGCAAATGATCCTCTAGGATCTTCACTGTTTCCATCAAATCCGGTACCCGCGTCCAACTTGCTCCGATGGCTTTCGAAAATACCGTTGTCCGTTTCATCGCGAGAAAGATCCAGCTCTTCTTCCAAATGCTCCACTGGTCTCACAAACTTCGTTTCGCCGGTTCTGCCAATTTTTGGCAATCCTGCAATTGGATCAACATGTTCAGGAGCCAGTTCTCCAGCGGAGCCATCAACCTGTTCAGGTGGAGTTGACATGAGATCTAAGGGCTGCAAAAACAATTTTAGTGTTGGAGTCGTCAAATATTTTGACTCAGAATCTTTAGTGACAATCATTACTGTGCCTCGCCATATTTCTCGTCTTAGGGAAGTGTCAGGTCGTGTTCGACTCTGTATAGTTTCACGACGAATACCACAGTAGCGAAGTAGTGGGCCGCACTTTACGAATAAAGGAGGGTCATATCTTGTAGGTACTATATGAGAACGGACGCGGATAGACCGCATCGAACGAGTCAGCGAATTGTTTTGAGGAGAACAAACATGGAAGGGATGAGACAGTTTATGTTGAGAAGGATGTAGACATGTAGATGAATAAGGAGATAAAATAGGAGAAGAAAATATCCTGCTAGCTTTTGGACTAGCTGTCTTCGTTGCCCGTAAAAGCCATGACCTGTTTCTTCGTTTTATTCGTGCCACACTATCAGAGGTCCCTTGATAACCAATATACTGTCGAGCACGGGGTAGAACAGGATCATGACCTTTCGTCCAAGACGAAGACGGATCATTAGGAGTACTGGTGGAACTGGTCGTGACAAAATCGAATAACTGAACGGGGACTCTACCACGAGTATCATCGTATGCGCCATCGTGAGCGCCGGTAGTTTTTGGCCTCAATAAGGAGCCTCTGCGAGGAGCTTTACCCCCTGCTTCCCACCAGGTCTTGTCATTTTCTGTGTCTACAGGCTTGTAGTCCATATCAAGTAAACTTCCAGCTAGCCGAGCAATCACAGGCTTTCGCCATTCATTAAGACTCCTTGTCGGGGCGTATAATCCTTTACCGGGCTGATAGTGTCGTCGATCTCGATGAATAATATCAGATAAGTGGTGGTGGTGGTGATGATTGTCTGGATGAGACCTCCCAGATTGTGGTGGCGCCTGTGGCTCTGGGGGGCTAAGTCGCTCACCATATGATTGTTGTTGCTGAGGAATTACCTTTCTTGGTGGCGGACCTACATCATCACCGGTCAGTTGCTGTATTTTCTTGGCCGAATTGCTGCGAACTGGCAGTCCTTCTAATTCGTCGATCGAATCATATTCATGCTCCTCTGGCGGTGGCTTGTTGTTCCGCTGAGATTGAACTCGTTGGTGTCCAGCTTTCTCGGCCTCCATTCTGATATTGAACCACGGGTCTCCTGGAGGTTCCTTTTTGAGCTTGTTGCTATTGGTCCTCGTAATGCCAATTGCAGCTGCAGTGCCAGCAGTGACCGCAGATACGCGATTTCGAAAGCTGTTACTGCGCTGACGCTTCTCATCTCCAGTTCGCGGACGTGAAACACTACTGTCTCTGGAAAATTTCTCCTGTGAGTTAGATGGGCGACTGAAGCTTCGTTCTTGGGAGACTTTAATACGTAGGTCGTCACGATTCTGACTCCTCCCAACCCTAGTATCAGCCGGTGCAGCTTCTCGGGACACTGCTGGGGGCTGCGGCTGCAGTAGCTCGTGATCTCTGGGGGCGGAAGATTCAAAGCCTGATGATGAGACCGGTGGGATACGTTCACCCTTGTTGGCCTGGTTTGGCCTGATTGTTGCTGATCGGTCTCGATTGCGTGCGTTATTGCTTTCGGCTTCGCGCTCAATTTCACGCTCTTTCGCAAGACTTTCAGCTCGCCGGAGCTTTTCACGCTTCTCTTCTCTTCCTGCTTCAGAAAGCGTGCGTTCAAGTCTCTGCAGAGGAGATCTGTCCTGAGCGATATCCTTAGCTGTTGTCGATGATGATGGGCGGCGATCTGAGCCGCGTTTGGATTTGCCTCTTTGGACAGTGACGTTCTCATTCAAATATGCTTCACCTTCCGTCACGCTACTTCTTCGTCCTCTTCCCCGACCCTCGTAACTTCTCGGTTCAGAAAGGTAAGTGGTGGGATTTTCATTACCCGTCTCTTCGCGACTTAAACGACGACGGGCACGTCCACTTTCCGTAGCAGTCTTCTGGTGAGTAGATCGAGATCTGGTGGTATTTGGACTTACAGGCTGCTTGCCATTGGAAGTACCTTTGTAGCTGATAGGTGGTCCATTCCGCGGAGCATCCGGTGCAGCTGGAGGAGCCTCGTCCTCATAATACTGACTCCTGTCTCTTTCTCTGCGGCGTCTTTTCTCCTGGAAGTCTCTCTCGTGGCCCTGCTGGTCGTGGTGAAGTGATGGTGGTCGAGGAGCCAGTCCACCCTGAGGAAAGACCGATTCGACCGGAGATGGAAACGGGCTATCAAATGTCGCTTCCGTTTGAGTTGAGCCACGATTTGCTCGCGGCAGTTGTGACGAGCCTCTCGTGGTCTCCTCCGAAGCATCAGAACTTCGACGACGTTCGGCCATCACGGCCGGGGAAGGAAGAGATCCCCAATAGGGTGTTGGCATTCCGCGGTAAAGTTCAATTGGTGTATGATTCTTATTCGTGCTTACTGGGGATGTCTGAGATTTGTATTTGAGTTCCGGGGGATTTTTCTTTTTTCTTTTTTGGTTTTTGGTTTTTGCTTTCAACGTTGTCGCGCAAGGTTCCAATTGGATTCTGAGTTTGAATTCGTTATGTTGTGGTTACGGCGTTACCAACATGGTACTCGAAGCATTATAACTCCAGTATCTATGACCTTTTGCTTCTGTACTTTGCTGGATTTGTGCAAAGATTTTGATATGTTGCAACGATCGCGTTCGTCATATATCATGGACTCTCTTTTTTTTCTCTCCCGGAAAAGCTGTACCTTTTACGGCGGTGAGGGGTTGAGGCTCAGACGCAAAGTGGTTGGTGTTGGTGGACCAAGATGGTGAGTGGGAATTGAGAGACAATTTGGATAATCGAGAAAGATGGGGAAAATGTCAGAAGCGATATGAGAAGCGCATCTTGTAATTATGAGACAGTATGACCAACAAGTCAAGGAACATTCGGGATATAGATTCTCGAGTAAATAAATGACGACGAGATAGATGAGGTGATGGATTTCTTCTGCTCTTATTCTTCTTCTCAAATATGAAAGGAAGAGAGGGTGAGTAAGAGTGAGAGAGTGTGTGAGCGAGAAAAGAAGTTGTTGTTGTTCACCTATGCTGTCGGCGACCTGCTTTTCCGTTGGCAAGATTTGGGTGGTCAATGGATGCACGTATCATATGCAAGCTGCACGCTCTATGGCACAGTGATTGAAGCTGAACCTTGGAACAATGGAGGAGGCTGGCCTGCAGATAAACGGCTCATTTTGCCTTTTACCTTTTACCTTTTACCTTTTCTTACCCAAACACCTCTCACTCTTACACTTACACGGAAGCGCACACATGTACGGAGTGGATGAAGGTGGAAAAAGGACATGGACCGTTGGGGGAAAAGGCAGAAAGGACATAGTGAAGAGACAAACGAAATGGAAAGGCATGCGAGAAAGCATATTCACAACCGGAATAGCTGCTCTCTATCACGCGACTGTACCTGATGTAGTACATTGTGATAGTCCGTTGTGAAAGGCGCAGGGAATATGAGCCGGGGTGTGTCATTGAGCATGACCAGGGGTTGTAGAGTTGTAGAGTTGAGGAGCTGAGGAACGATGAGGTTGGGCCTCGATGATTCAATGGAGAGAATGTTGTAGCTACCACCATACGCGGTACGGAGGTATATATTGCATGTATATATATATATATATATATATATATATATATATACATACAAATGTCTGTACTTCAGTATCCCAACATGTTTTGCGGTGTGTTTTAACTTTTCACTTACCTATGGTATCTTTAGTTAGGTCCCAAAACCATTCATGGTACAGCTCCATCCGTCATTCAACGCAAAAAGTCCGGTATGTGATACATATCTGAAATTTCAATACTCACTCCTACTGACTCTAAGTGTGATCAGATAGATTGAAGTATGTATGTGCATATGTACATACATACATCAGTGCGAGGTACGACAGCTGCGAGAAGATTAACTTGAAGCCCGATGCATGCTGGCTGTTTGGTAGGATCTGCACAAAGACTCCCGACTATCTAGCATTCGGCCCATAAAGGAGTGGGGAGCCTCATAGGGCGAAGGAAGGTTTAACACTTGCATGAGTACAAGTGTCTGCTGTATATACTTTATGTACTCAGTCAATCCGTACCATAGAGGGTGATGAGCAGCGATGAATCACTTTCGGTCAGGCTTTCTGATGCATTTTATGGAGAAGGTCGTTGAGGGAGAATCACTCGGTATCCTGGGCCTACGCACGGTTCTGGCTAATGCGTTGGCCAAGGAGTAGCAAATCCGTAGGTACTTAAGGGGGGGAGGAAGACTCTTAGACGTTTCTACTCTACGTTTCTACGTCATGTCAAAGTTTTGTCTAATTTCACTACTGAGATAATAGCGGCGGGAACATAGCGGCGGTGATACAGCTATTGCCTGACCACTTATTACTCATGGGCGAGAATACTGTGCAGATGGACGTCGCAAGCAAGCATATATATATATATATATATGTACACATATAACATACCTCGGTCATCTCAATTCATGATAGTTGAAGTGAAAAGTAAATCTGTCGAAGTAATCGATGCCAACCGAACAATGGAGTTGTCGGGATTGCCGTTTTCTTTTATGTAACGGAATTTCATCTCCATAAAGGAAAGACTTTATTGTACGTAGTATGATAGATCCTTGATCGTCCGGGAATCCGCCTTCCAAAAATCTTGAGGGCTAGGAGGATGAATGGACTTATTGAGCTTGATCTTAATGTAGCTACAACGTTACTACGTATCTGCTCGGTTGGATATTGGATATGTAGAGGTGGGTAGGTACCTGAGAATGAGAGAAGTTCGACCTATTCTGTACAATACAACAACATCTATCAGGGCAGCCTATAATAATTATGCCGATAACATCAACATGCATTTGGTGCATTTTATCTAATTATTGATTGATTTATTTCTTCTTCTTCCTCTTCTTCCTCTTCTTCCTCCTCTTCCTCCTCTTCCTCCTCTTCCTCCTCTTTCTCTTCTCCCTCCTCTTCCTCTTCTCCCTCCTCTCCAATATCCGCACGTGTGTTTCCTCAGTCACAGCATCGGTATGCACTACCGTAGACCTTGCTCCGGTGGCTGTACCTTACTTACCTAGGTAGTCCGTACCTTTCGTACTGTGAAACCATAAGCATCGTGGACAGCCTACGAGTTCACCTAACGCGGACACTTAACGAAGGACACCTAACGCGCAAGGTGTGAGATTTGACGCTGCATACATCAGTGCCTCTACCACTTGTCTCTCTTTGAGAAAGACTAGAGGATTCAAGTCCACAGTGATTGGAACCTTTGCAACTCAACGCTCGCCATCATAGTCAAATAAGCATCGCATTGATTCTCGATATTTACTGATTCAATTCAATTTCTTCTCATCTACCTACTTACCTATCCATCCATCCATCTTCCTCATGAGATATGCTTACGAGTCCACCATCATACCCATACTACATGCAATAATACATACCTGAACCTGGACATCCACCACCACCACCAAGACTCGACTGGCTTATCCCGCCTGAACCCGTTGCTAGTTCAGCCAGAAAGAGGTCCCTGATTACTTGATAACCTTGCTCTAAAATCCACTCCCATACCTTCTAACAATAGTCCCCCCAAAAGGGCCACAGCGAGACTAACAGACGTCCTTCACCCCGACGCTGTGTGATTACTCTACTCTCAGCCCAACTCATCTCACCCAGAACATCTCCTCGATTCGACAGACAAGTCTCGTCTGGGGAGTGACTCGGTATCTCTTCGCCAAGTAAACTGAAGTCAACCCTTCATTTACTCCGTCTCTGGCGCAATGCGCCCCTCTTTGGCATGGAGCCTGCTCGGCCTATCTGTCTTCGCCGTCGCATCTGATTTGCGTCCTCGGGATTACGATAACAACGATTATTACGTCCTTCAACTCGATCCGTCCTTACCACCCGCACAGGTTGCCGTCAGGTTAGGACTCACGCACGAAGGGCAACTGGGCGAACTCGTCGACCACCATATATTCTCTACGACAAAGAACGACGCCGACCTTATAGACGATGCACTCGTTCGAAGGCAACAACGGAGGTCGCTGGGCGACGATGCCTTCGATGCTCTGGATGCCATCAAGTATGCCCAGAAACAGAAATTAAAACCGAGAATGGAGAAGCGAAGCATTATACCACCACAGGAAGGAAGGGCTTTGGTCGAAAGAGCAGATGCGCCCCCGATGGACTCGGCACTCGTGAAACAGTTGGAGGTCATGCAATCATTGGATATTCAGGATCCAATTTTCAAGGAGCAGTGGCATTTGTACAATCCTATACAATTGGGTCACGATGTCAATGTCACCGAGGTGTGGAAGCAGGGCATCACCGGTCACAATGCAACCGTGGCTATTGTCGATGATGGTCTCGATATGTACAGCGATGATCTCAAGGATAATTACTATCCGGAGGGATCCTACGATTTCAACGACAAGACTCTCGAGCCTAAGCCTAGATTGTCTGACGATCGACACGGTACACGCTGTGCTGGAGAGGTGGCCGCAGCAAAGAACAATGTCTGTGGTGTTGGAGTTGCATACGACTCCAAGGTTGCTGGAATTCGAATTCTTTCGAAGTTGATCACCGACGCTGATGAAGCCATTGCAATGAATTATGCTTTCCAGCACAACCAAATTTATTCCTGTTCATGGGGTCCACCAGATGATGGGAAGTCCATGGATGCGCCAGGTATACTTATCAAGCGAGCCATGCTCAACGCCGTACAAAACGGACGTGACGGAAAGGGCTCGATCTACGTCTTCGCTTCTGGAAACGGTGCCGCAAACGACGATAATTGTAACTTTGATGGCTACACAAACAGCATTTACAGTATCACAGTGGGTGCTGTTGATCGAAAGGGACTTCACCCGTACTATTCGGAGAAATGTTCCGCTCAGTTGGTCGTGACATACAGCAGTGGTAGTGGAGATGCCATTGTAAGTAAAGCTCTGATTTCATGTGGATATGTAGCTAATCCACCATACAGCATACCACTGATGTTGGAACAAACACCTGTTCCTCGCAGCATGGAGGTACCTCTGCAGCAGCTCCACTTGCAGCGGGTATCTTCGCCTTGGTCCTACAGATTCGCCCTGATCTGACGTGGAGAGATATGCAATATCTTGTCATGCAGACAGCTCTTCCAATCGATGTCGAGACCGGAGAGTGGCAAGCTACGAGTATCGGTCTCAAGTACAGTCATACTTTCGGTTACGGTAAGATCGACACCTGGGCGACTGTTGAGGCTGCCAAGACTTTCAAGAATGTCAAGCCTCAAGCATGGTTCTACTCTCCTTGGATGCATGTTAAGCAAGCCATTCCTCAAGGAGATCAAGGTCTTTCGGTTTCCTTCGAGGTTACCGCTGATATGCTGAAGAAAGCCAATCTTGAACGTCTTGAGCATGTCACTGTGACTATGAATGTTAAGCACGGCCGTCGTGGTGATCTCAGTGTCGATCTTATCAGCCCTGACAAAGTCATCAGCCATTTAAGTGCTCCTCGTCGCCTGGATTCTAGCACAGAGGGATACAATGATTGGACTTTCATGTCTGTCATTCATTGGGGCGAGAAAGGAATTGGTACGTGGACTGTGGTTATAAAGGACACCCAGGTAAATGACCACAACGGATCCTTCATCGACTGGAAACTCAAGCTCTGGGGTGAATCCATCGATCCTACGCAAGCGAAGGTCTTGCCAATGCCAGAGGAGACTGACGATGACGACCATGACGCCACAACCACCGTCTCAGCAACCACCATTTCTCATACTGGCGTTCCAGCGCCTACGGCTCCACTCGCCAACCCAACTGACCACCCGGATCGACCTACCAAACCTACTGGCTCCTCCGACACGGATGCGGAAGTGACAGAGCCAACAGCAGTAACCACCTCCACGCCGGCCGCCGAAACCACAGGTGCTAGTTCAGCAGCCGACAACGGATGGCTCCCATCTTTCTTCCCTACATTTGGCGTTTCCTCGCACACGCTCGTCTGGATCTATGGCTCCCTAGCTTTGATAGTCACCTTCTGCTCGGGTCTCGGAATCTACTTCTACATTGCCCGCCGCAAGCGTCTGCGCAACAGCCCACGAGATGAGTACGAGTTCGACTTGATCGAGGAAGATGAGGCCGAGGGCTTGAACCCCAAGAAGGGCAAGCGACGTGCAGGAGAATTGTATGATGCTTTCGCTGCAGGTAGCGAGGAGGAGTTTAGTGATGATGATGGCGAATATAGGGATGAGACACAGCACGTTATTGGGGATGATGATGAGGAGGAGGAGCTGGATGAAAAGTCTGCGCAGAAGAAACTGTTGAACAAGTAATTGGTATAGGGCTTGGCTATTGGGCTGTATTTGGAATTCATTTGGGAGTTGAGTATCTATAAAAATAGACGAATGGAAAACTGGCGTTACGCCGGCCACACCTTGTATTTACATACATCTTCCATAATGAACTACCTGAGTGCGTTGCTTTGAATCATCGTACGACCTGGATTGACTGCATCCTTTTCAATGAGCATGTGTTAACAATATGTGGTCAATATACCGACCTCACATCGGTGTGACTATGTGAAAGCGAATGATTCTCACTTGCACTCAGTTGTCGGATTAGGCATGCACCGCACCACTGCGTGGTAGAATAGCTGCTGAGTAGAACCCTACTCCCTCTCTCCTTCAATCAATTCAGTACCCAACTTCGCGACCACCTAGCATCGTGATAGTATGTGAGTAATACCAACCTTGATTTTCTAGATAATCAACCTCGGAGTATATTGTGTTGGCAATGTCGACTTGCGTTCTTTGCACTATGGACGTAACGTAATTAGATACTGAATACTATTATATGTTCATGATTGGCTAGTTCATACATAATTCATTGACTTCTGGCCTCCTGATGTTCTATAAAACTCGCACTCTATAAGAGTGTACAGGTTCTCATCTATCCAAAAGCTCTCCACTGTCTAGACCTCTGCAATGGTCTCTAGAACGATGATGAATCGTCCAGCTGTCTATGTGTGTTCTGTGATTATGTTCATACCCTCAATCCATCCATAGAGATCTCGTACAGCCCCTCCAACTGTTTTTTCGACCCTTCCAACTCTAAACGTATCCCGTGCTGTCCCTATTATATTTTCCCATTCACTGCTTTCTTTCAGCTCGCAAACCGTCGCGAAAACTCCTCAAACAGCTTTGGAGTAATTTCATCGCTGGATTTACCCTGCACCTCCCAGAGTATACCCTTCGCTGCATAGTGCTCTAGCAATGGCTTGCTAGTTTCCTCGAACTTCTGCAACCTAGTCTTCCAAGTCTCCTCATCATCGTCCTCCCTCTTCGTCAATTTCTCGCCCGTGACATCGTCCCTGCCCGCTACTCTCGGCGGGTTAAACGTCGTATTATACACCCTCCCGGAAGGCGCATGCACCCAACGCCCCGCGATTCTCTCAAGAATGACAGACGCAGGTGTGCGCAGCGATACGACGAGGTTAACGGGGATAAGACGATCGAGCTGCTCGGCCTGCGCCGCTGTCCTCGGGAAGCCGTCGAGAATGAAGCTCGCATCCGGGCTATCAGATGTCAATGGCGGCTGGGTAATATCTGGGTAATCGATGAAGGAGTCCGTGTCAAAGTCGACCGACGACGAGCACAGTGTCATTGTCGCTGGTCCGCCTGGCGGCAACAGCCAGCCCCGCGTCTTGAGTTCGTTAAGGATCAACCGCAGGATCATGACGTCCGGTACCAGATCGCCGCTCTTCATCGTCGATTCCGCTTGGATTCCTAGTGGTGTGCGCGCTTTTACGTTCGAGCGGAGGAGGTCGCCTGAGGAGATGGAGGAGACTTGGGGGAAGCGTTCGAGGAGGCGCGATGCTTGCGTTCCTTTGCCTACTCCTTGGGGGAAGTTAGCTCTCCGACTCTCGACTTCGTTATTGTGTTGCGACGGGTTATAAGAGGATGTTATTTACCAGGGGCGCCGACGAGGATGATACGTGCTGCTCGCGACAGCTTCATTTCGGAGTTATGGATGCGCGAGAGCTTCTAGGAAAGAGACTTGATGGAATTGAAATAATGCATACAATAGATGCTGTATTCTGCTGTCTCCGGCGATCGTCCTCAACAATTTTCTACTCCGTCTTGGGGTTTCAAAATTGCTCGACGTTCGGGGGAAGCTGATGAAGTTAGAGCCGTCGGAATCGTAATTTGGGAGATTGTCGCAACAATAATGATATCGTTGTTCGGCGAGTGCAGAAAATGATAACTACCTAGGTTCTGCAGAGACTTGCTTTTAAAGTAAGTGATCGTTGAAGGAATGACAGCTCTGCTTCGTGAAGATGACTGAAAAGCAGTGAACAGGAATTGTAGAATGCAGATCAACAATTCAAAGATGGATGAGCACTGCAACTATCAAGGTACATACTCTCTCTCTCTATCTCTGTGTATGCAACAGCCCGAATGTTTGGTGAAAGCTACGGGCATGTGGTGGTCCGAGGCATGTCGCTTATTGGGGCTTGTTGAGGGGACGAGTGGAGGAGGGGAGCAGCTGTGAGTCGGAGGGAGGGATCAAGGTGAGCGGAGGTGCTGGGTAAGTAAGCACGGCGTACGCTGATTACACGTACATATACGGCCATCAAGATCCTTGGTTGAGGTCAGACAATATTTCTGGTGAGAACAGCAGCACGGAGTGAGACTCAGCATTCAGTCTCTTGGGTTTTCCATAGAGCACCAGTACTTGCCTGATTCGAGTCACACAGTCCAAGAGAAGAGGAAGAGGAGGAGTTGAGAAGGGTTCTCAGGGGTTCCAATTGAATCATGGAAGCAGAAAAGAACCGCAAACTTCGTAGAACAGTAGTAGCCACAAAACAACTCGATCTTGAGGATTACACGAGGCTGGACTGACAAGAACGGCCCAAGCAAAGATACAGATGATCGGATCAGAAAGAGGGGTTAACAAGAACAATCAAGGAGGTCAGAGAAGTACGAAGATCATCTATCTCATCTGGAGATATCTGCACAATCAAGCCAATATCTGGTCTGCGTCGCAAATACCGTAGATACAGATACAGATACAGATACCCCCCGAGCCCAAGAGCACCAGAGCACCAGAGCACCAGAGGAGCGGATACACGGTCGCCTTGGGTGCCCGGAGTTAAGGTGCCTGGTACCGTACTTATGTCATGTATTAATTACAATTTGGATTTCAGCCGCCGGACAGTTATGACGCCCGGTCACGTGGCTGAGCGTCTTCTAGAAGGAAACATGTGCACTCATACATTGAACTTCCATTCCCTATCGATTGCTTTCGGCCAGCCGCTTTTCAAATCTGCTTCCATCAACAATATCCTTCATCCGCCATTGTTCCCATCCATCGAACCATCCACCACTCAAATCACTGAAGGGTTCTCCACTGCACAATTATCAGAGCTCTTATTTGAGTTCTCCTATATTAATCCATCCATTATTGTTCCTTGAACCCCAGCTCTTCCGGATCCTGTCACTATAATCTTTCAATTTACCTTGTCCCCTTAACATGAGCACCTCTACGAGGATAGTCCGCAGTGCGGCTGCTCAATCATCTCTCTTGAGTGGACGTATGTTTATGCCAAACCCTTGATTGTCTCTTTACTGACTTTGGTAGCCCGCGCATTTCCAAGATCATTCCCGGGTCCCGCTTCAGCTTACTCTTCCTTCCTCCGTCGAAATGCTCGAAACAACTTGAGAGACACGATGCCAGCATTGGCTATTCTTCTTCAACAAAGACACGCCTCCACTGACACACACACATCGACCACATCAACGAGCGTCCCGCCACCGGGGTTCAATGCTGAACAAGCAAAGAAGCCACTAGCCGCAGAGAAGGATTCTTCACCTTCCAAGACCGAGAACCCACTGGAAATCGACGGTGTCTCAAAGAACAAGCCTACAGCTGTTCCAAAGACCGATGCCACTGATGCTTTAACCTTATCAGAAATCGCTGGTACCAAGGAAAAGGAAGAGGCGGCTTTGACAAAGGACAAGAAGGAAGAGAAGAAGCTGACTCTGGGTCAGAAGATCAAGAAGGAGCTTGATCATTACTGGGACGGTACAAAATTGTTGGCCACCGAAGTCAGAATCAGTACTCGGCTGGCAGTGAAGATGGCAGCTGGCTACGAGCTCAGCCGCAGAGAGCATAGACAACTCAAGAGAACCGTTCAGGATTTGGGGAGACTTGTGCCTTTCTCAGTATTCCTGATTGTTCCATTCGCTGAGCTTCTTCTGCCAATCGCCCTCAAGATCTTCCCAAACCTCCTTCCTAGCACCTACGAAGGACAAAAGGCCAAGGACAGCAAGGCCACCACTCTTCGTTCCACCAGAAAGGAAGTCAGTAACTTTTTACGCAATACTTTGAAGGAGACCGGTCTCCCATTGAGTCCTGCAAATGCACAGAAGGAGGAGTTTGCACAGTTCTTCCGAAAGGTCAGAGCCACTGGTGAAGCACCAACTGCTTCCGATGTCATCAAGGTCTGCAAGATCTTCAAGGATGATCTGACCCTTGACAATCTTTCTCGACCACAGCTTGTAGGCATGTGCAGATACATGAACCTCAACACTTTTGGTACAGACATGATGCTCCGATACCAGATTCGTCATCGTATGAGACAGATCAAACGTGATGATCGTGCTATCAGCTTTGAGGGTGTTGACACTTTGTCTGTTCCGGAATTGCAAACAGCTTGCGCCAGCCGTGGTATTCGCACACACGGCATGTCACCAGGACGCCTTCGTGATGATCTCCAATCCTGGTTGGACTTACGTCTCAAGTACGGCGTTCCATCTACCCTCCTAGTATTGAGCAACGCATTCATGTATGCTCAAGGCAAGGACTCCGAAATGTCCAGCCAGATCGAGGCCTTGACTGGAGTTCTATCTTCGATTCCGGAGGAGCTCTTCCACGAGATCGAGCTTGAGGTTCACAATGCCGAAGGAGCTGCTACCAACAAGCAACGTCTTGAGGTTCTCAAGGAGCAACAAGAACTCATCGAGGAAGAAAACGAGCAAGATGAGGAAAACAAGGAATCCGGTCGCGCTACGCCACGTGATACTGACAATATTGATGAAGAGAAGGAGGAACGCGCCACTCAGGCTGCCGCTGATGGCTCTGATAAAGCACAGGTTAATGAGGCTGTGGAAGCAGAGAAGGAGAGAGCTGAATTGGACAAGCTTGCTACCTCTGAGGCCCAGAGAAAGAAGACAGAGAAGACAGAGTAAAGGCATGTCAATATTGTAATTTCTTGTGTATCATACATAGGGTGTGGGCGTAGATGGGTGCATTGGGTGGCTTGGTATGGCCGACTGTTGGGTCCACTTTATAAAAGATACGACTTGACTGATTAAAGTCGTGATTAAAAAGTAAAAATAGACTAAATCTCCCTGAAAACAATTGGCCTTTGAAGTGGACTCTGAACTGAGAGTTGTGCTTGTAAAGCAAACTACTATACCATATTCTACACCGACTTGATATGGTAAACCTAATGCTATTCTCGTTTGATAAATTGAAGATACAAAGAGATAACGTTAACCTAGATTAGGGCCATTCACTTTGCTTTATACAAACTGTGTCTTCAAGTGAGTAACTTATCCGACTTCGTGCTGTTTTCGGCTAGACCCTTGCCGAAGCAGGCGCCCGATGACGCCGGCGTGCGGCAGGCAGCTTGCTATCAACATCTACATCACCACTACCAACCGCCGACTTCACAAACTCACAAATAAGCACAAGAACACTCACTTACTACTGGAACATTGTGAAATCTCTTTGATCTTTGACAGTCCTCATAAATTCCTCACTCGCTATATTATTCGGACGTACGACTAAACAGCCACGGTCTTAGGAACGCAGGCAATGGGCGGAGCTATGAATCACGACGACTTCTCGAACGTCTCCTGGCGCAATGATCCTTCCGCCGAGCCAGAGAGAGCCACTGCTACAAGTCCAGGCAGAGATTCTCACGATCCTGAGTCTCCAGAGGTGAGCGGGAAGCAGAGCAGTATTTCAGCTGCGATGCCAGGACGAACATCTGATGCGTTGGACACGGCTGGTGTGGGCGAGGGAGTATTACAGTGCATTGTAAACTCTCCTTTAAAGGAGGGAGATGGAAGCAAGGATGCTTATATATCTTACTTGATCACCACAAACGTATGTACTGTGTCGTATTTGAAGTCATGGCAGAAACTGACGTTGTTTACAGACCACTTTCCCGTCATTCCAGAAACCTACCACCACTGTACGCCGACGATTCACAGACTTTGTGTTTCTCTACAAGACTCTTTGCAAAGAATATCCCGCCTGTGCGGTTCCTCCACTTCCAGACAAGCACAAGATGGAGTACGTCCGTGGTGATCGATTCGGCGTCGACTTTACTTCTCGAAGAGCAAATTCCCTCAATCGTTTCTTGACTCGTCTTTCCCTGCATCCTGTGCTTCGTCGCAGCGCACTTCTAATTATATTCCTTGAGAGCTCTGACTGGAATGCCACTATGCGCTCTCGACCACAACGAAACTCATCGGCTTCTGAACACCCTGCTCCGGGAGTTTTTGACAGTTTCACAGATGGCCTCCTCAACGCCTTCTCAAAGGTCCACAAGCCTGACAGACGGTTCATTGAAGTTCGCGAAAAGAGCGATAAGTTGGATGAGGACCTTGGGCATGTGGAGAAGATAGTTGCGCGAGTAGCGAGACGAGAGGGCGACATCGAACAGGACTATAATGACTTGGACAAGGAGTTCAATATTCTCGCAAATTTGGAGCCAGGTATTCAGTGGCCTGTCAGTGGTTTCACGATGAGTGTTAGAAATACAGCCACTGCTTTAAAGAAACTCAAAGATCACACTGATCAGGATTACCTTGGTAGTTTGAGAGATATGCAAGCGTACTCGACAGCGATGAAAAACCTCCTTAAGGCAAGAGAGCAGAAGCAGGTTGACTTTGAACAATTAACGGAATACCTCACAAAATCCACCACCGAGCGAGATCACCTTGCAAGTTCTCACGGTGCCTCGGGACTCACTGGACCAGGCGGCTTCATCCGCTCAAAGATCGAGGATGTTCGCGGGGTCGACCATGAGCAATCTCGGCGTGAAAGAGTGAGAAAGCTAGAGCTAAGAATCGAGGAGTTGACAAGGGAAGTGGAGATCAGCAAGAAGATGAGCGAGGCCTTTGATGAAGAAGTTGTACGGGAGGTAGCAGACTTTGAAAGGATCAAGAGACTGGAGTTCAAGAGCCAGTTCGGGGCTTTGGCTGACGCGCATGTGGACTTTTATGGCGAGACGATTGCAATTTGGGAGCAGTATATCAAGGACCAAGAGGGTCAGGGTGTGCTGGCTGCTTCCTGATCTTATGAGAGCTTTGGGTGTGGCGTTCAGACAATGACTTAAATACAGATTAATGACAATTTGCACGAGAATCTTCGATTGATTGACACCACCTGTGATCTTCTGCTAACTCATTACGATCGAAGGTACCCCTGAATCTCACATGACTCTACATTGTCAAGAAGTGTGTTTAAGCAATTAATTGTAAATGGGGTTGTAAAGTCTAGGAAATCCTGAAGGGCTCGATCTGTTCGACAAGATTGTGCAAAATGAGATATATTCATATTATCATGTTCTCTTCTTCTCCATCTCCACCCTCCTCCTCGTCCAGATCCTCCAGAGGAAAAGTCAAAATAGCAGCAATACCACCAAACTGTTCTAGCCTCTTGCCACTCTCGTGATCCGAGCTCAACACTCTTACTTCTCCCCCTTCTTCTTTGACCTTGTCCACTAGTCCAACCCACCGTTTTCTCACTCCAATCTCTTGACTTCTAAACAGGCTGTTGTTGATGAGGAGTACACCACCTCCTCTTCCAACAGCTCCCTTCTCCACAGCTTTTGTGACCTCACCAGGTCCATACCACGCTCTTCCATCTTCCAATCGCAACATAGTCATGAATTCGTCCATCAAACGTGTCTCTCGAGCATACTTGGTATTTTTCAGCTTGGCCAATACTTCACCACTGTTTAGCACCTCATTCAGACTGTGCAAGTGTCCCGTGCTGCTATGCACAACCACAAAATTCGCTTTATTCCCTAGAATCGCCTTGTTCGCCGTCCTCGTCGCTTCGTCCAAGATAAATTTCAAGAAAGCCGCTGCAGTAAAGCCAGGAGATGCGATAAGCAGCGGACGCGGTTGGGTGATATCCACATGCCGTAGTAACGTCTCAAAAACGACGCGGTAGAACCTCGTCATGCCCTTCTCGTGATCGCCCTGTCCGCCACGGCGTTTTCGAGGAACGCCAGTCTCCACCTTTTGCTTGAGAATCGTCTGGTGTTCTGTGATCAGGCAGATGTTCGCCATGCCCTCCTGCATAACTACAGCAGGCACCACGCCCTCCTTGTCCTCCTTGATAGCTTCTCGTACCACATCGAGTGCGATACTGTCCCATCCTTCTGCCTTTTCGAGTGTGAAATTGCGCAGAAGTTCGAGGTCGAGGGTGTGGTAGGCGCCCACTTTGACGTATTTGTTCTCCTCAGCGATGCGCCCTGAGACGTGCAGTTGTCCAGCTTGTGGATCGAAGTCGATACCGGTGACTCGGATTAAGAAGGTGGTGTGTACACGGGTGGAAGAAGTGCTGCCAGTGCTGCTCTCACTGGTTACGCGGCGTACAGCGGAGGCGCGGAGGAGATCATTCACTTGGATGAGGTTGTATGCATGCCACTAGGCACTGTCAGTTCCTCAAAATTGTACTTATGGTGAAGACAAAATCCATACCATATCTTCAGGCTCTTCTGGGAAGAGAGTCACACTCCCAGAGCCATCGGGCTCAACATTTTGTTTGATGAGACGCATAATGGGTATTGGATGAAATATACTGTTTGACGTATAGATTTAAGCTGAGATTGGTATAAAGACTGGAAGAGTGTATTCTTCTTGAGTGTGTGGAGGTGTATGTATTAATGAAGTAGGTATTGCAGCGTAGTAACAAAAGTCAAGATGCCCAGTTTCGCTCGTTAATGTACCTTGAGTACTCGAACTGCTGTGGGCGGGAAAAGTTCTAATCGATAAGAAAGCTTCCATGACGTTTGGACGACTACTGATTGGCCAAGATTTATACGATAGTATTGGACGTAAGTCAACCTTATCATTATTTGTATTTGTTTTATAAGTCCAACATATTAGCTTCACTGTCGTAACAGTTGGATTTCGAAAGGGACTTTTGAAACTCATTCCCAGATATGTCTGCGGATGTAGATTGAAATCAGGTGATTTAGGTGCTGGTTCCTGGATCATGACGTTTGCGAAGCTGACTCGGAATTGGTGGCTGAGGAACAATTGAAGATGCGATTTCTCCTCAGAGCTTCCTGGTTAAAAACTTCCAATTATTTTGTGAAATACATCCAATAATGACTTATCGAGTTTCACGCACTCTCTCTCTCATCAGACAACAATTACCCACTACCCGAGGCCATGTTCGTCAATTTCATGGAACAGCGAAGCTGCGAAATATAGAGTAAGTCGGGGATTACTAAATTCCATGGATACTTATCGCCTTTCTCCGAGACTAAATGAAATGCATATAATCTGACAACTTTCCTCTTCAATGTATCCATCAATATTCCATCTCTGAAATATTTTGATTGTCTATCAAGGTCTCGTGCTAATTATCGTTTGATCCCTCTCAGTACCAAAATGGCGCCCCTCACCATCAACTCGAAGATACATATGAATTCGGGCTACGAGATTCCCATATTGGGTTATGGTGTAGGTGGAAACATGAGCTGGGAGGGATCGCATGCTGATCATGAGTAGGTTTATCAAACGTACGAGAGTACTCTCCTTGTTCTTATTCTTGACTAACCAATTACCTTGTACAGTCCTGCAGATGTCTGTCAGGCTGTAGTAGAGCATGCTCTCAAAAAAGGGTACAGACACGTGAGTCTCGACCAAAACAGCCTCTTGAAAGTCACGATATTTCTTTTTATGATATTGATTACTACATAGGTTGATTCAGCTGTTGCATACCGCAATGAAGGACCATGCGGAGCTGCAGTGAAGACATCTGGACTCCCGCGAGAAGAGGTTTTCTTCACAAGTAAAATTCGACCAAAGGATCTGAGCTATGAGGGGACCAAGGAGCAGGTAGATGCTACTTTGAAAGTTGCAGGACTAAATTATATCGACCTAATGCTCATTCATTCGCCATACGGAAAGGCGAAGGGTAGAAAGGGTGCCTGGAAGGCTCTAGTCGAGGCTCAAGAGGAGGGAAAGGTGAGGAGCATCGGTGTCAGCAATTATGGTGTTCATCATCTGGATGAGTTGGAGACTTACATTAAGGAACTAGAGAAAGAACGAGGACCTGGAAAAGGTGGAGTCCTGAGCATTGGACAATGGGAGCTTCATCCTTGGCTCCAAAGACCAGACATTGTCGAGTGGTGCCAAAAGCGAGGTGTCGTTTTAGAAGCCTTCTGTCCTCTGGTTCGTGGTGAGAGATTCCACGAGAAGAGCCTGAAGCTTTTAGTAGCCAAGTATGAGAAGACAGCAGCACAGGTCTTACTGAGGTGGAGCTTGCAGAAAGGGTTTGTCCCGCTGCCCAAGAGCGTCACGCCCACAAGGATCGATGAAAATGCAGACTTGTATGATTTTGAGTTGACCGAGGAGGATATGAAGAGTTTGAGCACGGAGGAACATGCGCCTTGCGCATGGGACCCCACTGTCAGTCCGTTGGACGCTTGAGATGATTTGTATAGGAGGATTGATAACGTGAGCTGGTCGTCATGAGCATAAAAAGCATGGAAAGTATGTTTGTATATACAACACCAATCGCTGTTTTGCCATACCATGTGATCAAAGTATGGTTCAGTTCCTCTATATTCATGACAGTGGATTCACTCATATATGAGGAATATGGGATCGCCTATGATAGTGCTTCACTGTTCAGTATATCATAAGTATTATTTGAATTTGTTTCTTTTGGCCCTGAATAGTGACCAGTTGATCAAGGTCCCACCAGGATTTGAATGCATGTAATCAATATCTGACAATTGTTGCTGTAACCACTTAACACGCACGGCTGATAGAGTAGCCTTGCAATTATTTACCCCACGTCGCGTATCACCGCGTTCGCCTCCGCGGCAACCAATAACAACATAGCGCACACTTGTTTCCCTTCCGCCTTATCTAAGGAAATTCGCATCCGTTTCCCTATAAACGCAAAAAGACCCATCTTGGACTCTACGCGCGGCAACCTCGATTCGAAGACATTTCCTGGCGTCTCTTCTACTTTTGCTCGACCTTTACGAATCCTCGATCTTCAACGACAAAGTGGTTACGACTCATGAAACTACACAACTGTTCTGACTTGGGCGCCACCTGGTCGATAGACTACGTTCGCGATCCAGCTTCCATCTTACCTAGACCTGTGCATCGCATCTACGACGCATCCTCACAATAGATCCTCACGATGCCGCGTCAACAAACCTTCGAGCTGGTTCCGACAACTCTCGCCCATTCTGGTGGCTCCCGGCCCCCGATGACGTCAAAGCAGGCCAAAAAGCTATATGCTCAGAAGAACAAGGCTCCGAAAATGTCTAGGGCCGAGCGTACAAGATTGGAGAAGGAGGAGCTGGAAGCACAGCGCAAGGAACGAGACAAACAGCGAGCTGCAGACAAAGCTAAGGCGGCACGGGAGAAGAAGGCAGCGAAAGAGACCGAGGAACGGGATAGAAGGAGGAGAGCAGGACTACCACTTCAGGATGTGAGGCCCAGCCAACCGACAATTTCTAATTTTGTCAGAGTACCGAAGAGGACTGCGGCCGAAATGATGGAACAGGATGCTCAATCGATCGCAGAATCAGCTATCGAGAGAACCACCGTGGCGGTAGGCTTGGAAAATGAAGGTCCGGCATCGAAAAGGATTGCACTTGCTATTATGGAAGAAGACGATGAGGAGGAGGAGGAAAAGAAGCAGGAAAAGAAGCAGGAAAAGAAAGAGGAAGAGGAAGATGAATTTGGGGATTTCCCAGAACTCTCACCCAAGACTGCGCGGATGATACTATCGCCGGGGGCACACCGTGTTCCTATCACCAGGGATACGTTTCAAGACAATCCAGCGCCATTCAACAAGTCTGGAAGTCCAGCGATCGCTCCCGAGATACTCATTTCTACACCTAGAAGGACCTCTATCGTTTGCTTATCACAGGAGTCAGAGGACGAGTTCGGTGGATTTCCTGATCTCTCCCCAGACGATCTTCCCACATTGTTCGGAGAAATAGATGTACCTCCAAAGTTAGCAGCTCCTCATCTACCAAAATCGTGCTCTGCGGCGGTGGTCAAAGGGCACGAGGTTTCGCCCACCTCCCTCAATTCTCAAGACTCTCTTCCAATTGCCTCTACTGTTGCAAACAAGGAGAAACTCATGAGCAACTTCGAGTCCAGTACTATGGGTCCACCTCCCCTACCCAGGTTGCAAACTCGAACTCCTTTGGGGGTTGTTTCGACGAACATGCGATTACGGTCGCAAACACTGACGAAGACTTCTAGGCATGTCATACCCTCCACAGAGTTTAAAGCTGTGGCAATTACTCCTACGCGTGTCTCACCCTCCAGCACTCAAGCTTTTCTGGAGGATAACTTTGACGATTTTTTCCCGTCTGCCTCGCAGCAAGTTCGTGAGCTGATGGACGAGGCCAGTGATCTCGATATTCCCAGCAACACTCAAGTTGCAAGGGAAATCTCAAAGAATCCAGACAAAAATACCTCCCATGGAAGCAGTAGTGTTCTTCCGTTTTCAACCCAGATTCTTGAGGAGTTTGAGCTATCGTCTCAGGACCTCAGGGATATTGAGACTCCTTCGAAACCTCCCAAGGAGATCGCTAAGCCTATTTCCACTACCTCTGAGACTATTCCGAAGCGTCGGTTTTTTGAGGAAAAAGAAGAAGACTTGCTTTACGCCGCTATCGACGAAAGCAGACGAATGGCTGAGGCTAAAGAACGGGCAACAAGGGAAGCAGAACTTTTGATCAGATCACCTATGGCCCAGAAAGTCACCAGATCTCCTTATCGGGTGTTTTCGAGCAATCCAGACCCCGAAGATGAGCGGGATCCCACCACTCGGGCGTTCGAAGACGCTATGGATGCGTGGGAGGAAGACTGGTAAACAACCTTAACGAATACTATCTATGAGCGTACCTGGTGATCGAGTTCTATTGTTGTATGGTACATTTTTCTTTCTTGACGGTTTAGGTTGGTTCGTAGAAGCTATCATAGTTTGTGGTAGTATTGGTATACATATGCATTAGGACAGGACGGGCATAGGATTGGGGCATTCACGGGACTACAGGATTCACCGGTAGAATTTCAGATTGGTATTGGCTGGTTTGCTCTTCTCGAGATACCCTTCGGCGTTTGGGAGATTTCATATTGTAAATATTGGGTATACCATAGCCGGCAACTCATCATCGGAAGAGCATAATATAGATAGATTGGTTCTGAAACTCGAGTTGACACGTTAATGAGTTGAATGAAAACACGAAACAAGTGTCATGAACGATTGGTCCGAAGAAAGTGTGGCATTATTTTACATGTTCGAAGACATTAGTCCATCCGTCTACTAACGCTCGTAAGCTGATATTATCTAAGTCTAAATCTAAAATCTCTAAGTATGGTGCATGTGAATATTCATCAAAATCGATCCTCGTCGAAATCCTGAAATTATATCGTAAAAACATTGAAATTCATCCCCCCATTCCCCTCAAAGATCGAGAGCGAAAAATTAATAAGAAATTCAGATATGGGTCGCAGTTTTACTGTAACTCCTTATCTTGTGACCGTAAATGTAGAAGACGTAAGGTACTGGTACCATAGTTGCGCTCAAACACGCAAGGATGGTTAATGTGTAGGGCACACCCATGTTCTCGTAGAAAGGAATTCCGACAACAACCATACCACCTGAGACGGTATATCGCAGGAAGGTAGCGAATGCCAGAGCAGAAGCTGCAGCGCCCTGGTAAACGTCGATCAAATACATATATGAGGAAATGAAAATGGTAATGACTCCATATCCGAACAAGGCGGATGCGATGAGTGGCGACCATGGACTGATTGATGCACGATCTGTCCATCCCATCCAGAATAGAGAAATTGGGATAGCTGGTGCTCCCCCGAGCATGGCAAACCAGAGTCTCATCTCCGGCTCGAACTTCTTTCCTGGAATTGTCCGGGCAAGTTCCATCTCCCTCCTGGTCTGTATGTAAAGTGGCCACACGAGAGCAGACCCCAACATCATACCAATGCATATGCCCACGAATGATACATTTGTGAGACCTTGGGAGAAGTTGTATACATCGCGAAAGACAAAGGTATACCCATCGAGGAAGGTGAAGAGCACGATGTACAGGACAGTCATGTAAAGGCCGACCAACAAGATGATCGGCTCAGTGAAGGCCATAATGAAAGGGCGACTGAGTGCGGCTTTCATGCGATCCGATAAAGAGACGTCGATGATTTCGATCTCAGCGCGAAATCGGTCATCTCCAGTAATTTTTCGTAATTGAGAGGCCTTCCACTTCAGTAAGATCGGGCCGTAAGTCTCTGGTTGGAACACGACAACGATGAAAGTAGTGAGGCCAGCTAGGATCAGCATAAGCCACTCTGCCCATCGCCAGTTGGAAAGAGACGTAGTGCCGATATATGACCCAATCACAGGGCCTAGTACTGGACCGCTGAAACCTGCCACTGAGTACAGAGGGAACGCATAGGTCTTCTCCAGAGGATTCCACATGTCAGCAATGGTACCTCCAGCAGCAGTCAACGGGGTCGACCCAAAGAAACCAGCAAGGCAACGGAAGCAAATCTGGGCTGCAAAGTTGGGAGATAAGGCTGCCGCCATGATCCAGATGGCAAAAACGTTGAGTGTGAAGACGTAGATGATGCTCCTGCCGAATGTTTCGGAGAAGGGACCGGAGAATAATGCACCAATACCAAAACCAAAAAGGTAGATACCTGGTGAGATGTGTTAGCCATATACTCTGTGTTGGGTTGCAAGTGCCGGCCTCTGGAGAACGTTTGCTCAATTCTTACCTGTTGCCAGACTCTCAGCGACCTCACTAACGTGAAGGTCAGCAGCTGCTTGGGGCATAATAGCGGAGTCAATAGATGAGGCTGCACCAACAGCAGCAGCGACAAGTCCGACAATCAAGGTGGTCGATAATTTTTTCCACCAGCCAAAATTATGGGGGTTCTTTGGATCATCCTCTGAATTCCACCCCACAACAAATACTCGACCTCCCTTCCCCTCATGAGTTCGACGATCTCGCACGTGCACCCCATCTAAGGCGTGGCCAAGAGCTGTCTTCTCTGTGACATGCGTGTTGATGGCGTGGATTGGCAGCCCCTCGTGTTCTCGGTCGGTCTCTTGAGTAGAGTCGCTATCCCCTTCATGAGATGAGCGAGACGACACAGGTGTGTCTTCAGCCGAGACCGTTCCCTTTTCCTCTTCTGCTGCGAGCTGTCGAGAGAGCTCCTTGCCAAATGCTCGATATTGCAAATAGGCTGCCATGCTGGTACTCACACTCTTTGTGGAATGTCAAACGTGACTTTCAAGGGGACTGCTCTTCGACGTGCTGTCGCTATAACTAGAGACGGGAATTCGTCCGAAACGCCACCAAATTTGCAAAACTTGAGAAATTCGGACCACCTTCTAAAGCGCGGGGCGTAGTGCAGGTATATATTCCCCCACGAATGGCACCCTAATACGTACGTTGTAAAAGAAAAAAGTGGTCCAGATAGCTTACAAATATCCATTGGTACCTGAATTCGGTACAACTTACCATGGATCCTCTAAAGGGAGAGTCCGTACATGCAGAGCTGAAGGATCAACGTCCTTGGCTATCCTGGCAGTGCATCATACATGCATCGTGGTTCGTACGCTGGTGTACTGATGTCTCGTTTGGGTAAATCTGAAGCTTTTCTCCAGGCAGATGTGACAATCGTCGAATTATTGGTGTCGCTTTGTAAGGCTCGCCATATCATTTGTTAGTCTTCGGAAACCTCTTAATCGTGAAAATTCTCGATGTTTGTTCTCCGTCCATATTCCGAACTAAAGGCGATTGTGCCGTCCCTGACGAGTGAATGACTTGCTAACGAAGTCACTACATACCCGTGGACCGTCGGTTTTACTTTCCGCCCCACTCTATCCACATAATGTTGGCGGTCTGTGCTTGTATGTATTACGACTATCACCAAGATCGCTTTAAAGGGGAGAAGCTCCCGAGGTCACGAAATGGCCATCACCAGATAAGAACCCCAAAGCCCACTGAACCCTAAACATTCTAACATCTCTCCCGTACACCCGTAGTGCGTGATCTGTAGTGTAATCATCGGCAGTGCGTAATCGACAGTGCGTAGTCTGTACATGTATGTACATGAACTTGCGGAGATGCGCAAGATTTGAGAGGATGTTTCACCTCAGGCTTTCCCGTCAGACTTCCTCAAGTGAAAGGACCTCTAATCGACCTTCCTTTCCCTGTCCAAGCGAAAACTAGACAGATTATCGCAAGGAGAGGAGGGATCATATTCAGTGCATAGCATTGTTGATTGTTCACGATGAGATATCTACTTTTCTACGATTAAGCTTGACCATATATTTGATTCAATACTCGATGTCTGGAGAAATCTCGGATATTCAAAACACGGACTTTACACGGTTACGTTTCTCCGGTCCGACTCGAGCAAGTTGCTCGTTTGGAAATTAAGCTTGACATTTACTTTCACCTCGTCTTTTGTATCTATCAAATCCAAATTAAAATATGTATTCTCATGAGCAAAGGCATAGCACTTATTATCCAATTTTTCACAGCAATTATTTCTCACCGCAAACAATACGTAGACTTGCATGCTCAATCAGCGATAAGGATCTCCTTCTCAGACCATTTCTGTCCATCCAATGCCCTGACGTAGGCCGTCATATTTGACGATTTGGATTGAAACTTAGCATGAAACTCCTAGCCCTCGGCACTATTCTGATAAATAGAATACACAACCTACAGCAACATCTTGCCGTATTAGGTTGTTTATGATAATCAACAACAACAGTATATGCGTCAAAAATCATAGTCAATTCACCATTCACTAAATTTATGTGTGACGAAATTTTCATATTGCATTTATGGGACAAGGCAGTCCTCGAGTGTATATTTCAGATAGCTACGTTGATACCTCATAAAGCAATTCCTCAGCTCAAAATAAGTCTGTCATAGCCCCATGACTGGCATCACCCACAAGAGCCGCATACTTAGCAAGAACACCTCTGTTGACTGCACTCTTGGGCTTCTTCCACTCTCTTAATCTGGCTGCAATTTCCTCGTCACTGACATCCATACTCAGTGTATTAGTTTCAGCACTAATAGTGACGATATCACCATCTCTCACGACCGCAATAGGACCGCCAACTGCAGCCTCAGGGACGACGTGTCCAACAATAAATCCATGACTTGCGCCACTGTATCTGCCATCTGTTACCAGCGCTACGTTATTTAGCCCTGCTCCCATAATTGCTGCCGAGGCTTTGAGCTGTTCAGGCATGCCTGGGCCGCCCTTGGGACCTTCGTAACGGACGATGAGGACAAGATTTTCACCGTGAGGGATTTCGCCCTTGTTAAGGGCAGCGTCAAGAGAATGCTCCTTGTCAAAAACTCGGGCCTTGCCAGTAAATACGAGTCCTTCCTTGCCAGTAATCTTGGCTACAGCACCGCCCGGGCATATGTTGCCTCGTAGGATCTGAAGATGTCCACTTTCTTTGATTGGGTTGTTCAGGGGACGAATGATAACCTGGTCTTGAGGTAGAGAGGGAAACGACGCTATATTCTCAGCAAGCGTTTTGCCTGTCACAGTTGGGATGTCTCCGTTCATTAGACCAGCAGCAACCAGGAGTTTGAGGACTGAAGGTGTTCCTCCAATGTTGTATAGATCTTCCATCATATACTTTCCACTTGGAGCAAGGTCGGCCAAGAAAGGAATCTTGTTCGACACTCTTTGTACATCATCGAGTGTCAATGAAACTTCTGCAGTACCTGCCATTGCAAGGAAATGAAGAACACCATTTGTAGAGCCTCCAAGCGCCATGGTCATTACAAGAGCATTCTCGAATGACTCTTTGGTCAGAAGATCGCGAGGACGGATGTCTTTCTCCATACAAATTCTAATGGCCTCAGCAGCACGTTCACATTCGCGCATCTTGGCCGGCGAGTCGGCGGGATTGGATGAGGAGCCTGGCAGGCAGAGCCCCATAGCTTCAATGGCAGTACTCATAGTGTTGGCAGTATACATGCCTCCACATGCACCGGCACCGGGACATGCGTTTTGTTCCAGGTCTTCCATTACATCACTTGGTGTCCTTCCTGGCTTTCCGGGGTCTTCAGCTGCCTGGAGTCGATCATAGATGTATGCTCCAGAAGCCTCATAACATGTGCTGATATTGACGTTCTTTCCGAGAAGCTTGGAAAATCCCTTCCTAATTGTTCCGCCATATATCATTATGAAAGGTCGATTATGACGAGCCGCTGCCATTATGACACCGGGCATGTTCTTGTCGCAGCCTGGAATCGAGATGTTCGCATCATGGTGTTGGGCACATGTTACGGTTTCGATGGAATCGGCTATGATCTCTCTGGTCTGCAAAGAAAACCTCATACCTAAGTGGTATTCAGTTAAGAATTATTCAATGACAGTCATGATTATAAGTACCTTCACCACCCATGGTAATTGCATCCGAAACCCCAATGGTATTAAATTGCCAACCGAGGAAGCCCTGCTTCTGGACTGCGCCTTTTACGATCTTTCCGAGGTCATGAACTATGCTGTTTTTGAATATCTATATTCGTCCACAAAGGTTTGAGCGCTTACGGTGCATGCTAAAATAGAGTATTAGCATTTGATGGTCTTAGACATGTTCTTGCTTCAACGTACTTGCATGGATTTCCCTCCCACCACACAGTAGCAATACCTACATGGGGTGCCGTCTTCATCATCTCTCTATTTGGTACACCAGCGGCGTAAAGCATAGCCTGAGGAAATATGAGCTCTCTTGCGATGTAGCTATGAGATATCTCCACGTACCTGTGCGCCAGGGAAATCATGATCCTTGGTTACAGTTGAGGACCATCTGTTTAAGACAGGCTTGCCATTCTGTGTAATGCCGTGCTCGAGATAAGGGAAGTCTATGTATCTCGGGGCATCCGGGATAAGTTCGTAATTCGAGGGTTCCATTTCGAGGTGTACAAAGTTCAATATAAGAACTAGTGTCTAACGATGGTGAATATGAAAGATCAATTGAGAAGATTGGAGGAGCAGATGAGAGATACAATAGATCTGGGGAAAGAAGCAAATAACGGATAGATAGAAGCTGGAGAACTTGGGAGACTATCGAAGAAGTAGAGCGTGGGAAAAGGACGAGTTACATATCTCCATGCAGGAAGCTGAAAGGCAATGTACTGCGGGCAAGCGCTAGGTTCCGTAGACATCGGCAGATATTCCCACATGTCGCCCCACCTGGGTTGCATCCACCTGTGTTTTTCACACCATGGAGTGGTGACTTTCTCCCTCTTCAACGAGGTAAGGAAAAGCTATATCTATGCACTGAAGAGTTCAAAGGGGGTAGACTTCCCAAAGAGGATATCCGAGGTGGAAGGATTCAAGGTCAAGCTTCGTGGGGGTTTGCATATTGTAGTGAATACTCAGCTCACCCAGCATGTCTCCTCCGCAGTGTAGAAAAGCAAATGAATTTGTTGGTTAAGGCTCGACGCGGGGTACGTTAACCCGACACCCGCATAGGTAGTCTTGACTTGGGCGTGGGATTCTCCGTCATCCACCGCCCCACAGTTTGATAGTAAAAAAGAATTCGACCTTATCTATTGGCCCAATCCCACATATGAGCCACTATGGACTATCTGCACGTGATTGATGATACATATTTCCATTTGATTTATGCCGGACCGCTGTGTTTCATTTTATGCCGTGTAATGCCGTGACGCTTAGGTTAAAATCTGCATATTTATCAGCTAGTTCTGACGACATACTACGTACGTAGGCGAACACGCCCTCAAAACATCAACCATGAAACATATCAACTCATTTAATTCGGATATGAGCATTTATTTCTTTGCCCATATTTACTATTTACATACCAATTGCAGATGCCTTGAATATGTAACACTCCTGTACATTGACAAGCCTTCGAGATATTTTCAGTGAGCATGGATTGAATGATAAAAGGTTTTGATTGAAGCAAAAATGATCGAAATATATTGAAGTCAAAAAACACCATAAAATTATAGGTCTATAACATCGTGAGTATGATTTCGGTTTTGAATTATCCATTAAATAGCAGATTTTGCCTATGAAGCTCGATTTTACTTTCCTTGTATATTGTGCTATAGATATTCAAGCCAAATGGCAGGCGAGTAATAAAGATAAATCTCGATGTTTTTCTCGATAAAGTTTCCACCGTTGATTGATGACAGTGGGAACCGTCCATACCTTATTCCATGGTGTACCATACGAACGCTTATGGAGGATGACCATCATCTGACATGAATGCTGAAGAAAAGGGAGGATTTCCAAACATCATTGGTAGTTCTAGATACATGTATTGTAATGCCTTATGTATTGTATACCGGGAACTTTATTTTATTTTAATAACCTTGGTATAAGACGATGAGATCCGTCCCAGTCTCGCTTGCCTATGGCTGAGGTGATCGGAAAATCTATAGTCGCCAATGACGTTGCCCTGTGCTTACACGCTTGTCGGTATCGCAACATGTCTGGGTAACAGAGGAGAGCAAACAACAAACCATTACCTTACTCTATCGTACTATTGCTGCATGTACAAACATCTCGACTATCGATGTAGATATATGCAAGCATTTCCTTCGATATACTCCACCTGCGCTCTCCTCTCATGCCGATAGAACTCCAATACAGTAGCTTAGAATGGTCATGATCTTCACTTCTGGAAACGAAGAAGCACTCGAAATATCTACCCTACCTACCTACTCCTACACACGTCCGTACATACGCCAATCGCTCGCCTTATGTAGACATCCCTACGATGAGGCTGATCTAGCTGAATGAAATCGACCAGCTCTGCATTTCACAAGCATCCTCATACACCTCATTCCTAGAACACGCTTTCTACGTTATTTACGTACCTACCGTGCCATACCCAGAGGTGTATGTCCGGCGTCATCGTCGCCCACATTTTCGTCACATTATAGTTACGTTTATCACCGATTGAACTTTGTTCCGGTAACGCGCAATACTTTGCATACTGCACGAAAGTCTCTGGTCTCCTGCCCGTCACCGCACCAGAATACCAGAATACCAGCGCAGAAATTCTATCCAGATCCATCCTCTCAGGATCGTGCATGCTTGCCCCAAACCAATCTCCACAGCACCTCGGACACCGAATCAGTTTCAGTAGACCCTACCATTCTATCAGCGTTTCTACCCCAGACGGTCCTTTTACGCATATCTATTGGCTACCTTTGTCGATAAGGCCGCCATTAAGCTTCCTCGTTGTGTCATTCAAAATATTTTTGGAGCGAATCGGTTGATACGCTGATCACGGTGACACAACCGAAGTTACCCGGAGTGAGCAACCTTTATCTACCAGCATCTTGCCAGTATTTCTTAAGACATGGCATCCCTTTGTCTTCTATCTTTTTCCACTGCGTTGTTTCTGATATACCTCATTTCAAGTGCTTCACCTGTCAGCACATTATCAGACTCCATCGTAAAACACAGCCCACGCTTTCCTGATATATTCCTCCGCGTAAGGGCTGCTCAGCCGAACTGGACTTTTTGGGAGATGGTTCAAGTTGCAACAATATGCGGCGCTCTACCAGGACTCTGGTTTCTCCAAAAACATATGAGACGTAATGAGAGCAGTTCTGGGTCATGGACATCGACTGCTGGTCTGAAAGATGAGAAGGCCGCCTCCATACGTACTACTAGAAAAGCAACAATTTCAACAGGTAACCCTTCAAAAACATAGCTGTTCTATAATTTCACTGATTGACTCAATTTCTAGATGCTGTGAGCACTGATCCCGGACTGCTCAAAAAGCACTCTGAATTCAAATCATATTCAACGAATCGATATACATATCCTTCCATTCGAATATTCTTCCATAGACATCCTCAAGCTGATAAGCTACCCACAACCCCCGCACCTCTTCCTCTCCTTGTTTTCATACATGGCCTCGGTGGATCAGTTGCACAATTTCATCCTTTATTGATAAGTCTTGTCAACTTGGCCAATTGCTTGAGTATTGATCTCCCTGGCTGTGGTTTATCATCACTTATCCCAACATCATGGGATGCATACACCACTGAAGCCCTGGCTGAGCTGGTCGCAACTATCATCGAGGACTATCGAGAAAAGGAGAAAGACCAAGGTGTGGTGTTGATTGGTCATAGCATGGGGTGTTCTCTCGCGGCTCTTATTGCTTCTCGAACCTCAATTTTATCAATGCCAGTTGCAAAACACGTTGTTGGGCTTGTGGCAATTTGTCCAAAGGCAGAACCACCCACCGAAAAACAAGTCGATGGCTTCAAGAAACTCTTGTGGATACCGAGCCCAATCTTCGATATGTGGAGACGATGGGATCGACGTGGTGGACCAGAGAGTGCCAGTGTTCACCGGTTTGTTGGTGCAGACAGCGATTCTACCACAAAAGAGCTTCAATATCGATTCAACGAACAAAGCAAGACCGAAGCTTGGAGACGTATGGCTTCTGGAAGTCTACCAAAGTACGAGAATGGCATTGCGAAAGGTGGTCTCCCAGGTAAAGACGTCTGGGCCGGTCTTGAGGTACCAGTCTTCTTGGTTGCTGGAGAATCTGACACCATCACCAAACCTGCTGAACTCGAGAAAATTGCTGCGTTTTTGGGAAAGTCGCACCCCACGCAGATTGAGCTGAATGAAAAAAGCGAGCCTATCACCGACTCAGCTGCTCCAATCAACATTGATCACACATTCACTTCTGAAGAAGAAGGATCGGCACAAATCGATACTTCGGACGCAGCACTTGAAGTTGATAGTGAAACTCATCAACATGGCGATCCTTCTACACCCACCGAAGAGCTTTCCAGTATCCCACCACAGCTGAAGAAGCCTCGCAAGGTCCTCAAAACCACGATACTCCCCGCACCAGCATCCCATGCTCTGCTCTATATGCCATCAACCGTGCGCACCCTTGCTGGCCTCATATCCGATTTTCTTTGCACACAAGTTTCTCCCCGCCTTTCTCTTGGCTGGCAACTCCAGTTTCTGTCCACAGCAGGAAAATGGGATGTCAAGAACCTAGCCAAGTGGCAAGCGGTGGTACCAGTCTCTGAGCCCATTGCCGGAGTCTTTAGAGCTATGAAGACACTTCGAGAAGTTGATGAGTCGCATAGCCCGGAGGTTTTCGTAAAGAACTGGGGAAGTGAGATAAAAGATGTGGTAGATATAAGCCATGAGTCACCTGTTTATGATCCACGCGGATTGGAGCGTGGCGGTATACACTATCATAAGTTCCCTACCGTGTCGAAGATACCGCCAACAAGTGATGAGGTCAAAGAATTTATCAATTTGGTAGATCGCTTACGCGAAGAACAAAAATCTCGTGCGAAGACGGAAGCATGGGAAGAAGGAAGACACTCGATTGGTGTGCATTGCCATTATGGCTTCAATAGAACAGGGTATTTCGTCGTTTGTTATCTGGTGGAGAGGTGTGGCTTCAGTGTTCAGGCTGCAATTGATGAGTTTGCGCGCAGACGGCCAAAGGGCATCAAACACGCGCATTTCATGGATCAACTTTTTGTTAGATATTGCGTGGGATTGAAGAGAGCCCCAACCTTGTGACTGAAGATTGGTGTTCTGCGTTTTCTTTTTTCTTTCAAGGTTTATGTGCTGGTATTCGGAAGGGTGGATAGCATTGGAGTTTTAGCGATGGAATAGATTTATGAGCGATGAAGTAGAGCTGTTAGGACAAAGATTGATACCCGTTAAGCAAATGGCTCTCCCGAATGCCTAGTTATTTGTTTGGTACTTTCGATTGAATTGTGATTGTGAAGTTCTTGTAAATACATTTTGGTAGTCTTCACAATGGAACATTTCGATGCTGGCATAGTAGGTATGTACCTATCTATGTATGTGGTAGAGTCGTGAACCACGTGATCATCGCTGTCCACACTGACTTGGCCTTGGCGCACCATTAGGGTTGAGCGTCGAAAAACCCTTCCCGCTTCTGGCTTCGCATTCGAGAACAACAAATCTCGACTTCTTCGCAACGACGAGACGACAACCAACGACATCGACAAAATCCACCCTCCCGTTCAATCCACATAACCTTCAAAATGGCTGGTGGTGTTTCCGTTCGCGATGTTGATGTAGGTAGTCACCGTCACCAGTACCGCCCAGCCTGAAGGAAGAGTGTTGCCATTCGAATCTACCGCAAACTTTCAACTCGACTGTTTCTTCGAATTCATTCAAAATCAATCGATACAATATACGAGAGATTAAGAGAAGTCATGAGGGAATTTGCGCGACGATACAATCGATAAACATACACTCTTCTGGATAGGTTGGGGGAAATAAGAGCAGGCGCGAGGGAGTCGTAAGACTTCTGATGACGGAATAAATGCTGATAAGTATGGTTGTTGCAGGCGCAAAAGTTCATCGAGGCATACTCCGCCTTCTTGAAGAGACAGGGAAAGCTCCCAATTCCAGGTAATTGATACAAGAGTTCTTCAAAGCAGCATACATACTTACACTTCTATTTTACAGGTTGGGTTGACACCGTCAAGACCGGTCCAGCCAAGGAGCTCCCACCTCAATCCATCGATTGGTTCTACGTTCGTGCCGCCGCTATCGCCCGTCACGTCTACATGCGCAAGACCGTCGGTGTTGGCCGTCTCCGCAAGGTTCACGGATCCACCCGTAACCGTGGTTCCCGCCCATCCCACCACGTCGATGCCTCCGGCTCTGTTGACCGTAAGGTCATGCAGGCTCTTGAGAAGATCGGTGTCCTTGAGCAGGATGAGGATAAGGGAGGTCGCCGCATCACCCAGTCCGGCCAGCGTGATTTGGACCGTAAGTAGCCGCCTCAGCACCTCCCAGCATTGTGATAACCTGTACTGATCTTTATATAGGTATCGCCCAGACCACCATCGAGGCTGATGAGGAGGACGACGAGTAAAGAGTTACTATTCGGGATTTGGGACTAGGTTTCTGAGCATCAAAAAGGGCTTTTTACTGGAGTTATCTAAAAATGAATTAGAGCTCTTGAACACTTCATGATACCCCTTCATTACACTTCATACGCTGGACTCGTTTGCTTGTGATGTATTCTCCATTTGACTTTACAACAATGTGTGTACCAATGTGGACATGAAATGCTGTGACTATTACTCGTCTCCGATATGATGTCGGAGGTTACTAAGCAGAAGCTCTGGTGTTTCCTGTAGCTCGAGGTTAGTCGTGGTAACTCGTTTATCCAAGCGGTAAGTAAATATTTAAAGTTTAGGAAAAACTTAAACTTGTAACAAAGTTAATTGCTGCCCCCGGAGACATGATGCAGCACAAAGGTCATGCAAGAGAGCAGCAAGGGCTTGCTAAATATACCCATAAAACGAACGGAGCTGGTCAAAGCATTGAATTGCGATGAATTTGCAAACAGTTCGTTGAATTTATAAGTAGAATTTATCTCAGAGAGCGTGGTGTCTGACCAAGAGATTGACCTAGGATAATATATTTGTTTATGCCTTTTACCAGCCGAACAACCACAAGTATCAGTATATGCATACGATATACTCATCTGACCAAGTGCGTATTCAGAATCTAAAACACCCCATTTCTGGACACCTCAACTGATGGATTGTAACAGTATATCCAGTGTCGTGAAGCTATTCTCGCTGCTTCGGCCTCGCGTGAAATGTGCCGTTTGTACCGCCCGTGCCATGTGGGCGAACCGCTTGAGCAACCACGGTTCACTTACTGGCCCCTTGAAGACGACGGCTCTCCAGACCTCACGTCTCAAGTAACCTATACATTCTTCGCACATGATACCATTCCCATACCCATTGGTTAGCATGTGATTTATATCAACTAAGAATACGTTGAGGCGTTCCTCGCGATCCTTACAACTTAAGATTCCTCTGCCATAGCCTATTGTAATGCTCATACTACGACTCGAGCCTGGTTATCCACAAAATCGTCCTCGGGTTTCGCGAAGTATATGCCTCCTAAGACGCGAAGCATGCACCCTTTTCTGCAAGAATCTCATGATATTCTCGGCACCAAGTCCGATAAGGAAATCTAGCACATTAAGTGGCTTGATTGTGGAATATACTCGCATGGACGACAATAGTTTGAGCATTGCAGTTGATGGTAGATTCAAATATTGGCTAGTGCTGTATGACGACACTATCGACAGATATATGGTCGTATAGATTGATAAAATATATATATATAAGGAGGATAGTTTCCTTGCCAGAAACTCATCATCCAACAACCAGTACTCGATCACTTTGAAGCAAGTTCATTCTATCATCTTTCTCATCAGCAATCGCTCTTTCTCAAGATGCTCGGAAAAGTTTCTCTTGAAGAGGCTTATGAGATTCCTGCCTTGGCCGATCAATCTCGTAACCAGGCCGCCTTGTACATTGCGCCAAAGGATCTCGACCGTTATATGCGCCAGATCAAGTCCCTGACCACTGAAAGAGTTGATATTTCTAATGCTCATGGTATTGGCTACACGATCCTCTCCCTGACTGTCCCAGGTATCCAGGGCATCACCGACCAGGCCAGAGCTGAGAAGCATGCGACTGAGTGCAACAACTACGTTGCCAACGAGATCAAAGATCATCGAGACCGCCTAGGCGCATTCGCCTGCCTCTCTATGCATGATCCAGTCCAAGCTGCTAATGAGCTCCGCCGCTGTGTCACCGAATTTGGCTTCCATGGTGCTCTTCTCAATGATGTCCAGCATGCCGGCCTTGACGGGGAGACATATCTCTTCTACGATCAACCACAGTACGATGCGTTCTGGGAGGTAGTTTGCGAACTCGATGTACCAATCTACATTCATCCAGCAGCGCCCCATGGCGCCCAGTACGAGAAGCTTTATGCCAAGCGCAAGTACTTGATCGGTCCACCGCTCAGTTTCGCCAACGCAGTCTCTCTTCACCTCCTTGGTATCATCACCAACGGTGTCTTTGACCGTTTCCCAAACCTCAAGATTATTGTCGGACATCTCGGGGAGCATATCCCATTCGATTTCTGGAGAATCAACCACTGGCTCGAGGATGTTGAAAAGCCACTTGCTGAGAAGGCCGGTGATGTCATGTGCAAGAAGACGATCTATGACTACTTCAACGAGAACATCTGGGTCACTACCAGTGGCCACTTCTGCACAAAGACCCTCAAATACGTTGCTGACTTCCTTGGTCCGGAGAGGATTCTCTTCAGCGTCGATTACCCATACGAGACTATCGAGAATGGCTGTGGTTGGTGGGATGGCGAAGAGGAGAAGATAAAATCGGCTTTGGGAGGCACTAAGGCCTATGAGATGGTGGGTCGTGAGAATGCCAAAAAGCTCTTGAAACTTGGCAAGTTCCATGACTCTGAGGTTAGAGTTGATTAGAAGGTTGATGGTTATATGATAATTTCTGTGAAGCGCAACATTACAATTGTATGGAGATCATGTTTTAAAGCTAGAGTTCAATAATCATGCACATGGTGAGATGAACGAATCAGCATAACTCAAAATTGCGCTATTGAGCTCGTGAATTTAAATTGCTTTGTTCATGGACTGATGAGCTTATAAATGGAGATTCACTTGCTCTTTAAACTAGATTGCTTCATTCATGAATTGATGAGCTCGTGAACGAATATTCATATGCTTCAGAGTTTGTTACGTGAGTGCTATTTGAACCGCAACTATATAACTTCACCAAGCATAGTACTAGGGAGCTTCCCTAAACACAGTACAATTCTGTCATATTGATTTTTAATACAATCAGACGTCCAAATATCCAGAAAATCATCCCATCAGACATCAAGGTATATTGCGCTCACATATTGTAGAGTCTCTCACTTATATTTATACGAAATTACACTTCGCTCCAATTCAAATAATTATCGCTGAACACCAATTTCTTCGAAATCAGGACCAACCTAATTATACAAAGTTCTTGTAACTACCTTATACAATGAAACCAGTATTTGTCGACGATAGGATCAGCGGAAAGAGCCCTTATAAAGGTATATTAGATTCCCTTATTATAGAACACCTCACTTATCTCAATACGAAATGATAGTTCATTCAAGTTCTCATTTCGCTCCAGTTCTTACTTCGAATCGAATATGGGCCATGCCAGTCTATACGGCCTTTTCAGCAGGAATCGGAATGATAAATTAGCAATCCTTGGACAATAAAGATACAACGTCAAAATTACCTAACGCCCTCTTAGGCCCCTACTCAAGCAAACCCCATCACTTCCGATCTTGATTTGATTGCCCCCATCCAGACGTTCATACTCCCTCTGCGTATGTCTCCAGATGGCATCCACCATTCCTTCAGCCCGAAGACCAGCCAAGAGCTTTTCCACGGCAGGAGATACACTTTCACCATCCCATGTCACGGAATAAACACCAATCCCTGCCTTCCCTGTTGTCCCTCGCGCAACTTCAACTCCATCTCCCAGCGGCACAGCAAACTCACCTTCACGACCGCCTTCCCCCGAAGGGAACTGTGCACTCGTTGCCAGATACAGCTGTCTCTCTCCACACTCCTCAACAGGAACACATACCCAGCGTCCTAGAAGGAACATATACACCCTGAGAGCCATCCCCATCACGTCACCCACGCGACGAAACAGCTTTGTATCCACTGTGCCTGGGTAGTTATGCACAAAACTGACCTCTGTGGCCCTTTTCGCCACGCCTTCTAGGCCAAGAGTCATGAGCGAGGTGACATGACCACGGATCTGGAAGAGGGGCACATTTAAGGCTGGGAAATCAGTGGCATCGATCGGGCCTTCGCGTCCACTCCCGCCGACGCTGATAACGCGGCGGAGGGAAGAGGCAGCTTGGAGGAGAGGGAGGAGGTTGATGATGAAGCGGAGGCGGGAGTAGTGTAGTAACGCTGTTAGGAGATGGATGTGTTCAGTGGTTTCTATAGGTAGTCGAAGTTGGCTTAGTGTGCTTTCTATTGCTTGATACCCACATTGTGGGGTAATGATGAAGATACGTACCACTGCGATCCATGCTGCGAACACCCGCGCTTAAGAATAGTATATTTAGAACCTTTTCCTTCTTCTTGATCACCTCACACACCTCATCCACATTCCGAATCAAGCTCACATCGGCCTTGATAAATACATATTCACCCGTTGGATTGATCCTGTAGCATTCAGCAGCGATACGATCTCCGGCATCTTGCGAACGGCCTACAAAGTAAGCTCGTGGTTGGCGAGCATACTTCGCGTATGTTTTGAGAGTGATTTCACCGATGCCACTGGTTGCGCCGATAAAGACGGCGATGAGGCCAGGTTGGAGGGTTGAGGAGATGTGGGAATTGGAAGATTGCACTATAGAGATGGAAACCATTGCCACTGGCAGTTGAACTGTGGTATTATAGTCATTCTCCTTCGTAAACGAAGAGAATGCTTGATATATAGAAGTAGTAGAGGAGTTAAGTTGACGCTTTTCTTGAAACAAAAAACGCTGAACATGTAGACGAGACGCCGAATCACAACAATTGGTAATGGTAAGCCATTCTTCATAATAAGGCGCCATAGAAACTAAGGTAAGTATATAGCTGTGATTAGGGTGCGTCAAAACTATCGGGTAACCAATATCCAGATCGAACATGATCTGAAATTGGGTGGGATAGTTGCTAGTGCTTGTTATTCATTGGATAATAGATAAATTATATCTGCAGCTTCGGCCTCGGCTTCGGCGGTGCCCGTACGTAGTATAATTAGAAAACGCCGAAAACGCCGAACATGCTGACATCTCTCTACCTTGCGATTCGTGGAAGCTTGGGATTCAGATGGCATGCCCTCATACTCCACCACGATACAAACTGACATATCCTGCTTCATGAACTTATATGCTTATCGTTCTTTTCCTCCTCAAAATCTATGGATCCCCCCGCGACTCTCTCTGCATCTTCGGCTTCGGCGAGAGTCTCATCGAGGAGCAAGATTACCAACCATCCACGAAAGAGCCGCTCGGCTTGTAGTCGCTGCCACACGCAGAAACTCCGCTGTGTCCGGAAGGTAGGAGAAGTTGGTTGCGATCGATGCTTAAAGCTACATACGTCGTGTCAATATGGGCCCCGCACACCTCGAGCCTCTCTCAAGCCTTCGGTAGCTGGTGCCTCCCTTGAGATGCCTTCTGAGGTTGCATCCCTTTCTGTCCCGAATGCCAAATCAATAGTAATAAATACGGATGATGAGTGGCTACTGTCTAAAGGTGTAGACACAGATATCACCGAAGATCAAGGTTAGTTATGTCTATGTTTGCTCAGCAAGGCTAGCCTCGATGCATGCATTTTGCCTCATCCCCCCTCAATCTAGTTAGAATGACATGTTGTCAGTAGTTATACAGACAGATCGCTGCTGTTCTGTACAATCGGTTGATCTTAACCTTAATACGCAAAACCTCTGGTCTGATCCTTTCTGCGAACCGGGAGTCCTCAATTCGCTAGGTGAATACAGCTTTCCTGAGGCGGATTCAATCAATCAACACCAATCCCATGTTGCATTTCCCACCATAGATACGGATACTAATCTAGGTGGCGATGAACATGGGGCTCATCACCACCACGATATTTCTTCTGCATCTGTCGTCCACAGACTAGCAGACCTGAATGTCGCAGTGTACGAGTGCTCAGTAAACCTTCCGTACACGCCTGGAGAAAACACAGATAGAATCGCATCTGCCGAACGTGGATCACAGAAAACAAAATACTTTGCTGTTGATGAGCTCTTTCGCCTTACCAGTGTGTTCATTGACATTATCGAATCTCCCTCTCTCCATTCTGAAGGTGCTATATCATCAGGTGATCAGTCCACTCAAGCGTTGCAGGCAGTGGAACATATAAGTCAGTCCGCTATCAGAGCCGCAGCACCGTCTACATCCTTCTTCCAAATGGATGAAGGGACCATATTAATGATCATGTCATGCCACTCCCGTCTGACAGATGCTTATCTCTCGATCTTCCAGAAGATGCAGGCCTGCATTGAACACACTCCTGTACCTCAGACTGACAGGGATATGGTGATAATCCTTCCACCGCTTCAGATAGGATCTCATGCGGCTTCGAAAGTGAGAGTGGATGCTAATACAGTGTTGGAGCCTGGGACGGCGGAGATGTATATGCTGTTGTTAACGATACTTTCGAGTCAACTTTGTGATAAACTTGCAGATGTCATGGGGCTTGCTAGCAGAGTTCCCGGTGAATATGGATCTGCGTCTCGGTGTCGTTTCATGGCGACTATTACAGAGAAGATGGATCATCTGGGGCGAACTATCAATGCTACGAAGCAACTGTTGCAGCGGGTCTGTCTTATGTCAAAATGATGCTGACCTGGGTACTGAATACTGGAAGCTATCTTAGGGCACTATAACAAACACCGTGTTATTCCATAAAACAATACACTTTAATTATTTTTATGTTGCTATACTCGTTAATAATGCATTTTGCTAGAGTTTGGATCGACGTATAGTTATAGAGATATACCAAAATATTTCGGTGTTATGAGTTGAACTCATCTACACAAGACTAACGGTTGGCTCTGGGCTGTAATTTCTATTAGAAGTCAATTGCTTAAGGAGCAAAATTTAGTATTTCTTATAATATAGCATTATTTCTCAATGGTGTTACCTTCTAGAACAACTTTTACTCATCCTCTTATGTTCTTTCTGAGGGTTGCGAGGTTGTATGAATTTATAGAGCAAATATTGGTCAATCCGATTAATAAAGGTCATACGATCGTGCTGAAATGATCCCATTTCGTTTGCCATCCTCTCCAAGTTACTTAAAGAATTATCAAATCATTTTTCAGTCTATTAAAGTACATTCTATAATCTCGTGATTATAGTTCTGTACGCACTGAAGTGTTTCGATGGGGAAAGATTTTGCGCAACCACAATTCTACTACTTCCGTCTGAAAGACGGACCAGATTTTGCAACGCAGTGAGGCTTTTGTAATTCTAGAAGTGTCAAGCCTAGGGATTGAAGCCCAACTGTCACTTCTGGAGTCCCTAATGATGTCGATGCTGCTCATAGTCACATAGATGCGATACAAGCTGCTGAGCTTGGGACCGACCCGCGACAGGATATCCAAAATCTTTACCTCAAAGCCTAGAGACTCCAGGAATGGTCCCTGGAGAACTACGGCTTCATGGATATCTGCTGCTCAGAGTGCTAAAGCTCTAGGGTTTATTGATGATTCCTTAGAAATTTTGCTACAGCAAGGTGGGGATATTAGCATCGCTTGAAACAATACAACAAAAAGGGCTCGAAGATTCAGATCCTGATTCAAGTCTGAGGCTCAGACGCCTTCCTTGATTTTTTCTAAATATTTAAGCCAGCATAATTGTCTCAACGTATGCTCTTTAGTGTAGTGGGGAGTGTGCTCAAAGTCAAGATTTTAAATACTTAGCACGATTACATATACACACATAGCGCCGCTTTGCAAACAAAATATCATGAGGCATCATGATCGCCCCAGGGAGCTGTACCAAGTCGGTATTTGTCAATCAAATAGCCAATAGCATCTTCTCTTACTGTATCCTGTTCCGTATAGCTCGTGACATTAGCGTCAAACACAAACGTCGTTGGACTCTCAGAAGTGTATGGTGCCCAATGTGTGGCAGCTGAGTCGAAGTTGGGATTCCCATCATGAATAAAACTGGCCCAAGTCCTACTCATAAGCTTCGCTAGATTGAAGAAGCTTTGGGGTCGATTTTCGAACGGATCTGGACCAAAATATGGTGGATCGACATCTGGGAACCCTTGACCTTTGACATTATAAAACACAAAAGGCACTTCCTGCCAATGGGTAACACCAAAATAGTCTGGGATTCCATTCGGAATGGCGTTGAACCGGAAGTTATACAAAGATACATTTGTATGTTTGTTCCATTCTTGCGAGGATAGTCGCGTCGGGGCCTTAAATGCGATGTCACCAAGCAAGGTAGAACTACGCTTGAACTGAAGGCCAATGGTTTTGTTAAATTGGCCCGGAAAAGACTGAGGAATGTCAGAAGGGGAGTCATTTGGATACAGGCTCATGAGTTCCGAAAGTGTCCGGTTATCGAAGTCGAATCCAGCATAGAAATTGACAAAATCCGAGTCGTTGTTGATGCCAAATGCTGTAAAATCTGTGCCGTCGTCTGAATTTTGGCCGAGCATGTATGGAACCTTCACAAATGAGCCGTCGAGCAGTTGGTCTATTCCATCTCGAGCAATAAAATCATTATCCAAAAGTGGTCCAAAATATATCTGATAATCGTCTTCTCCGGTAATTGGCTGGAGTATATTGTTCAAGTCGGAGGTTGAAAGGAGACGTAGACAAGCCAGCTTATCCGTTGAATTGAAGCACCCTGCTTCCGAGGTTATGTTTCGATACAGTTCCTCAGCCAATTCTGAAGAGTCAAACATCAACAAATGTCTTTTGGCTACAATATTAAGTCAGAAGAAACGATGAAGGCGTCTTACCTATAGTTGGATTAAGCAATCCTATACCCGATAGTGCTCCTGACTCTGCAATAGCACCATTGAACAATCCGTCGTTTCGTCCATTGTATGCAAGCATTTGTAAACCGACAGAAAGCGCACCACTGTATGGAGTCAGTTCAACCTTTGGATTGAACAGATATGGTCACTTGCGCACTCTCTCCCCATATCGTGACTTTCGATCTATCACCACCAAAGGAGTTTATGTTTTCTTGAATCCAGTGCAAAGCGATTCTGATATATCAGTGGATTGCCTTCAAAAAATCATGGTCTCTTACCTTTGATCTCTCAATCCAAGATTAGCAACCCCTGCTTTTAGGACATCTTCAGAGAATAGAAATCCCCAGCCATGAAGTCTATAGTTAATGCTTATGCCAATGAAAGGCTTACCAATCTCTAATGATTGCTGTACGATGTATGACAAGTTATATCGGGGGTCAAGACTGGAACCCTCATAGAATCCACCCCTACGTTATGGTGAATGCTAGCTAATGCATAGATAAGAAGTGGTACTAACCCATATATCCATACTCCTACTGGCAGCGTTTGATCCTCGTATCCAGAAGGACGAACAATATTCAAAGTCAAACAGTCCTCGCTGACATAGTTGCTTGCCCCGATGAACGTGTCTTCGCCATAGCCAATACATGCGTGGCCATAACTGGTCGCGTTTCGAGGGAAATCCCACGTAGCATTCAAGCTCATGGGGAGCCGGAAACGCAAATCATTCACAGGAGGCTGGGCAAAAGGAATACCAAGAAAAAGATCCTGTGAGAGGTTTTTCAATTGTAAACCAAAATACGATCCGTTGCGTACAGTTACAAGTGGCTGCGTACCTGAATAGGGATGTCGATCGATTGCAGAACTCAACGTTTGGACTGCGAAACCGAGCCACAAAATGTTGAACAATGAAGCCATCATTATATGGCAGGTATGTTTATAATGAATACCAGAGAAAATGGAGAATACGAAAGGAATCAGATTTCATTTGTGATGAAGTCATGGTGTCATGCCACTGATTTACGTAAAATGTCTGCTTAAACTTCGCACCTAAATTATGCAATCTGTGTAGACCAGACTGTGATGACTGTGATATTGTCATTATTATCCAGTATTAAGGAGATCTTACATCTCATCTGGAAAACAGGTTGCTGAGGCATGGATTGGAAAATGGAAGAGCTGAGAAGTCATTGAGGACTCGTTACCTGCTTGATTCTTTTGTGAGCTGCAGGTTGGCGGGGTACCTCTGTTCGAAATTACGGGCGTCCATCATCCGGGAGTCTTTTCGCTCTGACTGGTGTGGATGTGCTTGCAGCTAATGAGTGCTTGAAACAGAGGGCTTATGGACCTACGCACGTAGTAAGGCGCGTGCAGCTGTACTACGTACTGGGTGAAAGTGGTAACATTAATATGTCAACAGCACGCAAGGTGGGGAACGCAGATGTTGACCGCCCCGACAAGATGTAACACAGTCTTAGTGCTGATGATTTACGGAATCATCAGCCTGCTCTGATTCTCTTCGTGGGAAGTGCAAATAAGGTTTAGCCTTGATCGTGAGCCAAGCTACCCAGACTCAGATTCGTGTTCCCAAAAGTTGGTAAAAGCACACACTGTGCAAGCGACGTGGTTAGGGCCTTTCACAAACCACAAACGTAAGAATTCTACCTAGCTTGCAGGGTGACAGTGCAGTAAGCCATCTCTGCTTATCGTAACATCTGATTAATCGTCAAAGGTCAATATCAGAAGTTATTAACTCATATGTGATTGTTTGAACGAACACAAAGAGAAAACTCCTCCGGATGTAAGTAGGCTTCCTGAAACATGATTCTTCAAGAATTCTTTCCTTCTACAGCTGGCATTGAATATTGAAGCATCTCGGCCGTTATATCAATACAATTGAGTACATATTTGTAGACTTATACTCGCTTCAGAATACAGGGTCAATGTATGCTACAACAGTGGAATACGTGGGCGTCTGTGACAGCGAATATAGATAGATATTGAATCAACTGAATATACAGAACAGTAACTGCTCAATTAATACACGATTGTATCTCGGTATTCATAAGACTACAAAACTACTCTTTCCGTCCAAAGTGGGAACGTTATTTTCATATATGTGACCGTTGGCGTAAAGTTGGTTATTGACCGCATATCTTAACCAATTGATGATCGGCCGATTCCAGCTGCTGAATACTAACTTCATGTGCTCCAGTATGTTAGCTTAAGATACTGGCACCATCAACCGGTCGATATCTGGGGCTAATCTAAGTTAGTATGCAATCTAACACAGCTTGAGTCACAAATACATACCCCAACCCCCATTATAAGCTTCAAACTCAATGACATTAGAACTTCCGGCCTTCAGTGGTACTGTTAAAGTGCTTGTTCCTACCGATGTTCCACTTCCTGTAGGTACGAATGCCACGATGTGACTCACGCCATTTACAATAACCGTGGCATATCTTTGAGTGCTATCTCCATTCGTATAGTGGATTCTGATTGTCGTAGTAGCTGCGCTGTTACTCGAGATGTTTGGAAAAGTGAGTGTGCCACCAGGAGAACCACCGATATAACCTACAGAGCTTGATCCCGAGCATCCTGTGCAAGATTGAGTGACTGCGCCACCAGCAAGGGTATTGCTGCTAGATTCAGCTTCCGGAGTTGTTTCACTGGGCCCAGTCGTCCAGGTTCCCGCAGAGATAGAAATCATCCAATTTACTTCGTTATGCTTGTAATTGTTAGTAACGATGCTCGGAAAGAAATGGGATAATAGGTAGATTACAAGAGTTGCAGTAAGATCTGAAATGGTCAAAGGCAGCCAGACATAGCTAGATACCATCAGATTCGTAGAGTTCCATCGGTCACCCATATACCTGCGGGCTGTTAGCTATACCATAAAATATCCGGTTGCCATCACATACATAAGAACTCCATTGACAGAAACTATGGCGGCAGTTTGAGAGGAGAAAGTTTCCGAACCTGCAGTGGCAAAATCATTCCACGCTGACCAAGGTCCTGCTAAGCTACTTGCTGTGCAGTATATATTGTCATTAGGAGCTGTGAGGATGATCAGCAGTGTGGATTGTTCCCCCAAGGTCGAGAAAGTCTTCTTACACCATCCACTCAAGTGAGAAGCGAACATGAAATACGTGCTTCCGGATTTATATATAGCAGGTGCTTCGTAATCTTCTGCGTACAGATACGTAGCAGACTCCACAGTCAAATAGTCCGAAGAAAGTTGGTCAATGCGAAGTCCATTTGCTCGCTGTGATGAATGTCAATTACATCCATTTCTGGCAGCAAATTATTTAACTTACATCCTCCGTAAGGAGATATCCCGTTCCATCAGTATCTATGCTTGGTCAGACCATCTCCTCAACTATATCGTGCATTGACCTACCTTTAAAAACATTCAAGTCCCGAGACTGGAATCCTAATGGCTGACTTGATCCACTGATGTTTCAATGTTACCACTATGTTCACCTCCAGCTTTAAACTATACTAACATGTATGTATAATCTCCACACACCGAATTGGATGTTGCAACACCAGCTTTCGCTTCTCCATACGAACTATCATCGATATGTAACCACAAGACGTATTTTCCTGTGTCATCATTATACAAAACGTGCGGTCTCTCGACAACCCTGTCAGGACCCAGATCACCAGAGGATTGAAGAGTCAGCACTTCATTCACAAATGTCCATTCGACAAGATCCTGATAAGCAATGATGACTCAAGTTAATCCCAATAATATCTGGACATCGAGAACGCTGGGGTTTGACGTACAGTGCTGGAGTAACAATTTATCGATTGAAATGCGCTGCCGTTAAGCTTATTCTCGCCCATCCAATAGAACACAGAATCGACTTCAACTATTCCACCGCCATGGGCTTGAATATGCTGGTTTGTACCTGCTGCAGTCCATGTCGCACCAGGTACCTAAATAAATCTTTAGTCAAAAGGCTTAGCTTTACTAGAGTTTAGGTAGAGGTTCATACAATTTGAATGGAAGCCACGGAAATCGCAACGAGGATGTTAAGTATGAGAAATTGAAAAATCATCTTGAATTGTGAGATAAAATGGCAAGTTAGATTACTCTGAAACAAAGATTCAGACATGTTCGTACTCGAAGCAACATATATTTACAGAAGACATCGGAGATTGGAATCCGCTATTTCATTGGAGCGCAACCCATTGAGCAGAGTGATATGCGTCAACATATGCGGTCAATATCACACTCCACCGGAGTAAGAGTGCGAAAGTGAGAAGTTGTCACTTTCACTCAATTACCGGATTAGGCATGTACGCAGCGCAAAGTCACGTAGTGTTAGATGTCGGCAGAATAGAATCCTGCTCCTTTCTCCTTCAAAAAAGTCGGTACGTTACTCCAGCTATTCAAATATCGTGATGGTATTATTGTGACAGCATGTGGTTAAATATAACCCCTGCCTCTAACAGCAAGAGTATATATACTTGGGTTGCATCAGCTCTTACGATTCGCGATTTCATTCGAGCGCAACGTACAAAGTAAAGTAATCTGTAGTGGAATATATCAGTCTATGCTTACAAGGTTACGATGGAGTAACGATGCAACGACACAACGGCGTTACGTATTGCACAGCCTTGCGACCAGCATTTCACTCTGTTATTGTTGTTGAAAATCGGCATCACAACCTCCGAAGTCACCAAGCTCTTTAGAATCAAGCCTTTACATCCTTGTCCAGGTAGCTCAGAAGACCCAAGGTCTTGCATAGCTTAGGAATAAGTCGAATCAAATCATCCTTGTCCTTATACGCCTACTATCCCAGTTCGCTATATTCGGAAAATCTAGAAAGCGTTAAGTTCAAGCATGTATGATCTGCTGATACAAAGCCTCGGTGCATCTGTCACTCCCCCCCACTTAGTAAACTGCCGAAGACCCGAAGCCACAATCTTAAGTTTATCTGGACATTCGTGACTCGCCATTTCGATACAGGCTGTAAAGAAAACGCGATGTCTTCGATCAACTACTACAATACTAACACTCATAGGAATGCACACGCACTAGCACACAGGAACACAGGAACACACACATCATATCCAGGCCCGCACTCATACTCCAAGGGAGTACCGTTTCCCTAACATAGCAAGCATCGTAGTTGAAACATTCTCGAGATACTACGTCAAGGAGCTGCAATTGTACCCAGCTTATGACAAAAATCAAACTCTTTTCAGTGTGGAGCTGGCAGATACACACATTTGACATGCTAGGAACCTGGGTATTCAAGGATTTCGGTCCAATTCCAATATAGCAGTTGCTTCAGATCTTATCCTGGTATATCGCTGGTCCTTAGAGCGCGACCTCAGTCATATATAAGCTTAATTAGTGAACAGTGTAGAGTAAACTCCCTACGGCTCCCAATTAGGGTGCATGTTAGAACTGGGATAGGAAATTACAGTAGGACTACACACTGGGAGTGCTCTTCTTCTACCTCTACTGCGCGAACAAATACAATCGTGTAGTAACTAATCTGTATGGGCGTTCGACCGTATACCTGATTGAATGTAATGGGCCTGGTGTGCATACCATCATCAGTTTATGGCGGTGGGGTTCTATGGCCCGTCCCGTAGCGTCCGCGCCAGCTAGCCAAGATGTATGAGATGGAATGTACTGTTAGTTAAGATTTGATCGAGTACGTCTGACGAGCTACCCATCAGGACTCGTACTCATTACATTGAGCCAACTAGACATTCCCTGGTCCACGAAATGCGTTTCCATTCTCGAATGACATGCCGCACCCCTCACTCTGTCCTTTGGGTCAACGAGCAATTCAATGACCACAAATTTACACGATGGTAAAAACCAAGAGAAGAAGTGAGAACCAACATCTTGGTGGGATCGGCAGAATGCCCGCATGTAATGGCTAACCACCTAACACTATGTTCCGTTGGCGAACATGTTTCCCGTCCGTGCGCCTATACAAATGATGCGCGGCCGCGCACGCGGAATGTGCGCCCGCTAGCTGGCGAACATATTCCCCAAACGCCAAGCCCGAACGTCCTCGCCAAAATTTTGTAGCGCCAAAACATCCTCGCCAACGCTCGCGTGACATCCTCGCCAAATTCTCCCATACAAAACAGCGCGGCTGCACGCATTGGCGAGATTGCTAGCGTCGGGATCCTTGACAATTATATACTTCCCATCTGTACTTTCGCTAAGGTCCAAATTATAGCAGGTCGCAAAAACACGCTCGCTAAATATACATCCCAACGTACCCTGCTGTATATAGGCAAAACGTCTTTGCCAAACGTCCTCGCCAAACGTACTTTTCCAATATACCCTAGTATATACAGGCAAAACGTCTTTGCTAAACGTCCTCGCCAAAGGTTAGTAGCAGCTACTACCGTCTATACAGAGTTAATTAGCTATCGCCTACAAAGAATACTATATACTTTCTAGCAGTATTAGTATTTATCTGTATTAATACAATAGCCAACAACTCTCTAAGAATACTATTAATACAACTACAACGATGTCTACCTACTTTATACCTCTTTTATATAACGTACTCTTCAAAGCTATTATATATATAGCTTGTAGCTATACTATCTTTGCAAACGAAGCTAAAATAAGCTGGTACTTTACTATTTATTATAAAAGTATACCTATTAATACCTGTAAGACTACTATACAACAACTTAGCTAAACTAATACTATCTTGAATACAAACAACCCTAGAATCAAAAGTACAGCTACTTTAGGCTATTATCCAAATCTTAAGTTGTTTGTTGGTAGATTCTCGTATATTACTAACTATTACAACTACTACTTTATCAATTAAGATAGCTTCTACTAACATCAATACCTTGTCTATTTCAGAGAAGAAGCCTAGTCTAAACTATATACATATCTACAAATACTCTTTATAATACCTTTAGCTCTTTATTATCCTGTTGTAGTCCCTAGCCTAAACAAAGAAACTACAGTAGAAGAAACAATAGATATACTAGAGTATAAAAAAGTCTACTACAATTACCTACAAGATCTCCAAAAGGACTTTTATACTGTCTTTATCCTAAATACTAACTAAAAGCTATTGCTGTAGGATAAAAAGATACAGTAGCTAACCTTCTTTGCCAATATACTTATTGCTAAGCTGAAGAAGCTTTTAGCTACAAGTATTATATCAAACCTCTTTTACTATACCTTTATTACCTAAACTATATACAACGTCCTTTTAAAACTCTAAGTTGCTAGACTAGGTCGTTCAAAATATATATTACAACTGTTATACTCTATTAGTAATACCGTATCGCTAAAGCTATTCTACTTTATTGAAGTCTAGTCCTAGCCGGGCTATTTTCAATACTAGCAGCAATTTATACTCTTCTTCCTACAAGTTAAATCAAAGCCTATTGTAAAGAGACTCTTTATCTCTCCTACCTAGTCTCTATACCTTTACAATATTGAAGTTGCTATACAATATAGTCCTATTAACAATAAGAATCTTAAAAAAGCTATTATTAGCTTTAGTTCTGTAGTTATCTAGCAAGCTATAACAAAGACTCCCTTTAACAGCCTACTTATATACTAGCTCGGTATAAATAAGTTCAATTTAAATACTCTTATATAGAATCGGAGTAATCAACAAGCACTTGTACTATTTAAGGTAATCTACTGCCTTCGTCTATTTGTATTAGATATATACAATTAGTATTATAACGAGACTAATAGTATATATACTACATCTAATTTCTGTCAATATATAGCTATATATATATATAATAGCTGTAATAGTATTTTTACTCCTTTATATAGTCAACGTACTTTTGTAAAGATACTTGCTCAAGATTTCTATATATACCTAACTGTTGTATAAAATAAAGAGTATACTATACTTATCTTTAAAGGAGAGCCTATAAGTATTACTACTATACAACGATAGGTCTAGCAACTACTTAGCTAGTATTAGCACCTACTTTTAAAACGACTTGTTTTCTAAGACGAGCTATACCTATCTATACAGAACCTAGATAACTTTACCGACGATTTTATATAGTTAACAAATAGAAAGTCCTTTGCTAATTTCAACCTATCAACTACAAAAGGTACGTATAAAAAGGTGTTTAATTAGGCTTAGTTACATCTAACGGGTCAGCAATACTCTATTAGAATTAATTAGAGGCTAATACCTACACTATATAAGTAACCTAGCCTATTAGACTTAGAGATATAGAAATATAGCTTGATTGTAAACTAATATAGGTCTTTAGAGTTACTAGAAGTTTATACTAAAGCTATAAATGCCTTCTAAAAGGTACTCTACATTCTATACTATTTAATATATAGCCTTCCTGCTTATAGTCCCAAGATCCTTGGCCTTTAAATCTATAATACTTAGGGCTTTTTCTGCAATATCTTCTTCAATCAATTTAAGGTAGTTACAATTACCGAGTACAATAAAAGTAGTGCTATAACTAAAAGACTAAAGGTTATAGTATACTTCGTACCTACTCTCGTTAGCTAACTACTTATTGCTTATATTGTCGATATTATCCCCTTCTATCGTTTCCTATATATACTTGCCTAAAGCCCTATTAGCTTTGTAATATCGCCTTTACTCTTTACTACTACAAGTAAGTAGTAGACAACTAAGAAGCTTACAAGTATAATCGTGTTATCGAGTCTAACGTATATTAGTACCCGGATTACTATAAGTTTATAGCGCTAAATAGCAGTTGCCCTTGATAAGCAAAAGATCCGGCCTTCGACCTTGAAAGATAGCCTAGTCGATAATATACTTGTATACGTTCTCTAAGTAGGCTACTCAAAGAAGATAGAGTACTATTACTATACTTTTAATGCAAATATACTGTATAGTACTAGCTAAAAGACCTTAGCTAAATTCTACTAGACTTTAGTACGCTAGTATACATTCTAGGGCTTAGGCGATTTGAAAGACCTTTCTCCAACTAAATATAAAGGCAAAATAGTTAGTATAAAATCCGAGACCGTATTAATATATAGACTACTTTAAAGCCTTAGTCAATAGGTAGAAGCCATCAATTTATATATAGTCCAACTCTTAGAAGAGACTATACAAACAAAGAACCAAAGGCTAGTAGCAGCTGCTACTACTTCTTTAGCTTAGTTTAGAGACATTAATAACTCTTAAATCGTCTAAAGCTTAAAAAGTCTGTATAAGAGCGACAGCGAGTTTCGCTTACTTTTTTAAAAGTACGCTGTTAAAGCGACTACTATATACTATAAGAATATTATCGTTTAGTTGGCTATAGCGTCTAGCAAAAGCTTTATAATTACTATACTAGCAAGTCTCTCTAGAGACTAAGCTACTCTAGTAGTAGTTCTATACAATACCCTTCGCCAAAGTTTTATTCAACATTGCAACTCTGTTGGCCTCCTAGCTTATTACTATACCGCCAACAATTCTATATATTATCTTCTTGTCTTAGTTACCCCCAAGGTATTTGTACAAGACTCCTTTACAACCTACCTAAATAATCTAGTAGCTAAATACCGCTTGCGTTGTATTATCTTCGATAAATGCTACTCAATTGTTATAGACAGGTTATATCGGCTAGCAATATCAGCTATAATCTATATAGTCAATTGTCTTAATATCTAAATAGTATTAATGTCTGCAATATTGCCTAAGTATATACTTAGTTAATTATACGAACTAATACAGCTCGACCTTTATCAAACCCTATATATTAAATCAACAACCTAGCGCCCTAACATTAAATACAGTATGTACCGGCTCGCAGGCGATAAGTATATACCGTTCTTCCAAACCCTAATTAGAAACAAGCCTACCCAATCTAAACTAAGAATCCTTATCTATACTATTTCTAAGAGCTAAGCCTTGAAGCTTAGTAAAGAACTTAACTGCCTATACTTTACAGGAAGTATACTTTATAATAAATAGGTAGAAACCCTACGACGTCTTATAGCCGGTAAAATCTATATACTTGTAGGAACAACTACAATTGGTACTAGGATTGACTTGCCTGATATAACTCTAGTAGTATACTACTATAGCAGCTTTAGTCTAACAACCTACTACTAACAGGCCTATTGGGCTAGACGACGTAGTTAAAGCAGCAAGTCTTTAACCTTAATGCTCTTGTCTAACTTATCTAAAATACTAGACCAAACAAGTGCCGATCGACTAGTACTATTCTATTTTATCAATATACAAGAGTACTAGCAACGTATACTATCGGTATACTTTGACGGCGTCTTCTATCTATTGTATAAAGAGTTAGACGTACCTTGTAACAACTGCTACATAGACTATACAATACCCCTTTATTGTCTTGCAATATCTTGTTGCTAAAAGGCATTAAGTAGTAACAACAAGTATATACTAACCCTATTTCTACGTCTTTAAGATACTATAAGGCAGACTAGTAGTCTTATTAGCTTACTAAAAGCAATAAATACATCCTATATCAGCGAAACTACGCCTATTTATATACCTACTATTGGTCTACGTTACTATACGCCTAGTATTGTACAGACTCTACAGCCTAACAGACTTAGTATACCCCCAAGTAGAACTACCTATTGCTAGTCTAGTCTTCGTTCTATCCCGTTGTCTTCCCTTCTATACAAGCGTTTATACATCGCTCGATCTAACCTAGCGCCTAGATACAACCTATATAGTATCTTTAGGCTTGAAGTCCCTACTAACTATGTAGGTAGCTTAGTAGTAGCTACTACTACTTTCTCCTAGTTTATTCTATAGACCAAACCTTTAGAGGTTATACAAGCTAGTACTAAAGTTGCTCTAAACGCTAGCTCTAGATGTATATACTGCTAGCTTTAGCACTCTAAGACCTATACTAGCTATTAATAGCTTAGTTGCCCTAGCGTTAAGCCGACTATAGCAAATAAACTTCGGGAGCTCTTAAAGGCTATTAGAAGAGCAAAGTTACTACCTAGATATTACTATATCTGCTTCCTCCTTCTTTAGCCAATCTATTTACAAACCAACTTCAACTTTAAAGACTTGTATAAATATAACGACCTCGTTTATAACATTGTTGGCTTTGTAATACTAATCCCTAAGTATTATATAGTATTCAACTAGTACTTTCTGTTTAATGCCTCTACTTGCTAGACTATATATATACAAGTATTTGCAAAACGATGTAGCGACAATTTCTTCTACAATCTCCTACTTATATTCTCTTATATATACTTTGCTTGCTATCTAGTAATATAGAAGCTTTAAAGGGGAAGCTTTACATCCTCAATTATCAATATAGGTTTGATATTGTATAAGTAGTAGCAACTACTACTAAGCTACCTAGCAAAAGCTTTTATTAGTTACTACAATTAAACGTAGGCGCTAGTACAGCTACTAGAACCGTGTAATAAAGAATATACTAGATAATCGACTTCTACCTATAATTGCGTATATAACTTTAATTAATATGTTGCAATCGCTATATAAAAAGCTAAGACTAGGTAAGGCTAATCCCTATACAAATCTCTATACGCATTTATTTTATATATACAATCTATATAGAACAGTAACTATATACATAGTAGCATTAAAATATACCCCGGCTAAAAATAAGATATATTGTATAGAACTTTATCTATATTATATAGTATTGTCTAGTTAGGTAAGCTTAAGATACCTAGTAGGTTATATATATAGTAGCAACTACTATACAAATACAGCTGTATATACTACTACGTAGTAGAAATCTAGGCTTATACTAACTATATTAAGTATTTACAATACTCCAAAGCAGTAAATCGACAATATAAAAACACAACTTCTTTTTAACTTTTTTCTTCTTAAAACATCTACAACTTTCCCCTCTCCTCCTTTACTAGCTCCGTCTATTATCCCCAACAACAATACAATTATTAGGTTAAAATCCTATTACCAATGTAAGTAATAACCTTTATCCTCTTAGTTGGACTTATTATATATAAATACAGTGTTTTTGTACTATTTATACGCAGAATTCACGTTGTAGCGGATCCTAGATCTTACAAAAAGTTTAAAATCCCTTTCTAAGTTGGATTTGCTGTTTGTTTAGCTGCAATTAACAACTTGGAACCAAGCTTTGGTAATTATAGCTAGTTGAGCTGCTTACTTTCGAATTCAACGTTTACTTTTACTTTCTATTCTTACTTTTACTCTTTATTCTTACTTTCAACTTCTAGGCGTTTCCTAGCTGCTACTACAACTATAAAAGCTAATCTTCTACTTTAAAACCTTTTTCTCCCAAACATATTAAAATACCAACTTCAAATCCCTCGACAAAACTAGTACTAATCTTCCCTAGCCTCGAGACTTAGCAGCTACTACTAGCTTCTACTCTTTTCAATTATATAGGTATAAAAATACAGAGTTATTCTAGAACTCTCTTCTTTCCCCCTTTGTATTTATAGCGCTAATATCTTCTAGATCAACTATATAGTCTATTCAATTGATATGCTTTTAAGCAAGCTGTTCAAAGCAAGCTTCAACTTAGAAGTTTATATATAATATCTGTAGTTGTTAGCAATTACCAACAGCTCAACACTATATCTTCTCCTTTAGCCCTACCGTCGACGCCTAAAGGATTTTAGGGTCA